>CM071932.1:41133902-41733902 GCA_016081115.2 Rehmannia glutinosa | reverse complement strand
TGATAGCTCTTTTGCCTTTGGATTGGCCTTTGCTGAGTTCTAGGCCTTTGCCATTTAGGCTTGTATTCCATAGGTCTTTGCTGATATTTCACATTATTCCAATCAGCTTGGTTTGGATAATTTTTACCATTCCCATCATATGTGTTCCTTTGATAGAACTTTTAGGGTTTCTGGTAGCTCTGTTTCTTCTTCACGGAGTACTTCCTGTTTGGAGTTTGCTGAGGCACTCTGCTGGATTTCTTCTCAGCTGTCCTCTCAGCATACTCAACTGGCTGTTTTCCTTTTCCTTTATAACCAAGGCCAGTTTGTTTGTCGTTGTGCTTTGGAGTGCAACATTTGGTGTCTTGGATTTTTGAGATGCTTCATTACTTGAAGATCCTTTTTTTTTCCAAAATCACTTTGGGAGTTTGCTTATGCACAAAGGAATTGAATCATATGCCTGTCTTATCTCCACATTCTTTTTGGCTCATAATAAGGTCATCCAATGATTTAGATGCCTTTGTGAATGAAGCAATCACATTTTTGAGATCATTTTCCCTCTTTTCTATAGCAGCTGTCTCTGCTATTAGTTTAGCATTCTCGGCCTTAACTCTTTGTTCTCATCAGCTATGTGACTTAGAGTACTCAACTCCTTAGTCAGCTGTGAGTTTTGGCTTTTTGAATTTGGGTTTTCCTCATTTAATAGTGTGTGTGAGGATTTAATGTGCTCAAAGTCTTTCATCATTTTGCCTAATGAATCATAAAGATCAGTGGGTGATGAAGTGTGTGTGTCACAATCACTATCACTAGAGTCTGAGTGAGATGAGTTAGAATGTACCTCATCTTCTTGGTCAGGTTGATCTTGTTCTTTAGCCATTAGACAGATCATTGCTTCTTCTTCAGAATCACTTGAGTAGTCAGCTTCACTACTCTCTGAGTCTGCTGTATCTTTTAACTTAGCTGTCTCAGTAGTCTCTACAGCCAACATTGCCTTTTTCTTTTCTTGTCTTCTTTCTCTGAAGACTCTTCTTTCTTCTTCATTCATGTATTTATGTACTACAGGATATGGATAGTCAATAGCAAAATGTCCTAGTTGTCTGCAATTCCAACACAGGTTTTCAACTTTTTGGTCAGCTCTCTCATTTCTTGGGTTGTCAGCTCTTTGATATTTGACCTTTTGATACTCAGCTCTCTTTGGTGGCCTATCTTCCCTTGACTTGGAGGGAGCTGAATGTCTTCTAGAGGATTCACATTTATTTCTTTTGTAGTTCTTGTTGAAGAACTTGTTGAATCTTTTAACCATCAGGGCAATTTCCTCCTGGTCAATGGCTTCCTTAACCTCAGTTCTTTTCCCATCATTTACTATAAGTGCAGCTGTTTTGGGTACAGCTGTCTCCTCTTGATCTTTTCTTCTCAGCTCAAATTCATAAGCTTTGAGGTCTGAGAATAGTTCATGATTGGATGTTTTTGATAGGTCCATCGAGTGCTTTAGAGCCATGGTCTCCATTTCCCACTCAGCTGGGAGGCTCCTTAGTATCTTCATACACAGTTCCTTTTGTGTGTATTCCTTTCCAAATGTTGAGAGCTCATTTGTAATTTCAGTGAATCTAGCATCCAGCTGATCCATTGTCTCATCTGCAAGCATTTTAAAGTTTTCAAATTTTTGAACAACAACAGATAATTTTTTTTTCTTAATTTGCTCTGATCCTTCACAAATTAAGGTTAGTTTATCCCAGATTTCTTAGGTTGTCTTGCAAGATTTGACTTTGTTGAACGTGGCTTTGTCCAAAGTCTTGTAAAGTATATCCTTGGCCACATTGTCTAGGTTGTATCTTTTTCTGTCATCATTTGTCTATTCAGCTCTTGGTTTTTCAACCATAGCTGGTCTAGGAGCAAAGACCTCTTCTCTCCTTCAAATTGCAGCTCTCTCTTGCATTTGTGTTCACATTCATTATTTGCGGTGGCCCATCCTCTATCACTATCCACATCTCATCATGTAAAGCTGATAGATGAGCCTGCATACGTATTTTCCAGTCATCAAATTCTTCAATGGTGAACATAGGAATGCGTGTCAAATTTGCTTCCATGATAATAACTTTGTTTGTTTAAAAAAATGGCTTTTGAAAGAACAAGTGTTAAAAACTTCTTTGAAAGATTGGAGATCTAGTTCAAGAACCGGTGTGGAAGCCTCAATGAACCAACCGTTCTGATACCACTTGTAGGTCCCAAGGGGTGTGAGTAAGGTTTATAAGGGGGGTGGGGGTTGAATAAACCTTACCAACTTTTCGATTTTAGTCCTTTTAAAATAATACAGAGTTAAATACACAGCTAAGTCCTTAAGGGACAGCTAAGTTAGTTAACCGAGAGAGTTAGCCACTCAATGGACTCGATTGAGTGTTGATAGAATAACTCATTTGTTTAGTCTAAACCTTAACTTGCATTTTGTGATGAGATTTTCATTGCGGAAGACTTAACACCCTTGAATTTGGTTTAAGTTTGTTTTAACACTTGATTTTAGCACTTTGTTAATTATCAGTTGGATAGCAAATTATCAACAGATATAAAGTAATATGCAGAAATAAAAATGCTGAAATGTAAATGACACAATGATTTTTATAGAGGTTCGAAGATGGGGTAATTCTTCTACTCCTCTCTTCTCCAACTCCTGGAGGAATCCACTAAGTATTGATCAGAGTATAAAGTGGTTATCAGTCTAGATACAAGTCTTCATCACACAGCTGACTTGATCCTTTGGGACTCATTCTGGAGATGCCTTGGTCACACAGCTGGCTTCTAGTCCGACTCAGCTTCTTCACAGGCGGCCTTTTTGTTACTTGACTCACTTGCTCAAGCTTCTTGGATTTGATCACGAAGCCCTCCAATGACTTGAGACTGGTCCGACCTTGAACCTTTCTACAATCCTCCTTGGAATGTAGACCCCTTTTGATTCTTCAAAAGTTTCCTCTTCAACAGTTTGAAGTTGTCTTTCCTTCACAGCTTGGTGTTGGATCGATTTCCTTCGAAAGTTAGGCTTGAGGATTTTGCTTGAATAACTTGAGAATATATTGCAGGTTACAGTTCGAATAATTGCTTGAATGTTCGTGGTTAAGGTATGCAAGGTAACCTTTTCTCAAAGTGATTCCTCAGCCTTTTATAGTGAACTTTCAAAAATCTGCCCGTTGAAGAGATAGGCTGATTTCAAAAGTCACTTGTGTTCGTTGGCTTGTCTTGTTGCAGTCCTTGATGTTGACATTTCCTCGTATTAAATGAATGTTCGACTTTTGAGTCGACACGAGGTGCGATCTTCCCATTGGTTTATTCCTTTTGCACGCTTCGGGATGAGCACTTTAAGACATGGCAACATGGAAGTATTACTTGTTTAGGTAATATTCTTGACTTGTGCAACGGATTCTTTCGATTAACTCCTCTTTTGTTGCCTTTTCCCAGGTGACTTGAGTCTGCTCCAATGATTGAAAGACTCATCTGTCACTTCAACTTGACTTGGCTTCTTGAGTTGACTTGACTGACACTTCTCACAGTTGTATCTCAGCTGATACTCCTTCAGTCGAGTTCTTGACTTCTCCTCCTTGCCATACTCAGTTGTTTCACAGCGGAGTCTTCATTTCATTCATCAGTTGACTTCTTATATATCCAGGCATAGCTGACTTGACTCAGCTCGTACAACCCTATCTATTACAATGCAAATTACAAGGAAAATGGGGTGCCAACTTTCTAGTCTAAGTTTTACATGGCATTCATTAAAATCTAAGCAATAAATTTCCCAACAGTCGTATTCCTCAAGGATTGATATTCGAAACACTTAGGCTATAATAACATCGTATTCCAATTTTATTGAAGCGACCAAATATTGAGTAATTTAAACTAAAAAAAATCAAAAATAAAAGAAAGAAAAAGAAATAAAGTTGCGAACCCCACAAATATTTTCACCATCTATAGGAGCAACCTTAGTCACATAATCTCAATATGCTTCTTCAAAATTAAATGCAAATAAAGTTTTAAAAACCAATTCATGCAATTCTATGGGTTCAATTCCTAAGTTAGTCTATTCCCCCTCCCGGGCGATAAATAAACAGTTGATTAATAACAATTGTAGGTCTCCCGACTAGTTACAATTATTACTAACTCCCAAAAGATCTGTGAATTGAATGACTCCCCACAAATAGTTGTAGGACTCCCAACTCGTTACATCCGTTTATGTCTGAATTCGATTTCCGTCTTTGTTAGAACTCATCGTAAGAAATTTTGCACTAACAAATATGACATGCAAATTATTGGCCAAATAAAAAACAATTATAAATAAGCACTCGAATTCATAAAATAGAATGCATGAATTAATTAAGAAAATAAATAATCATTTTTAATATAAATCCACAGTTTTGATTATGCCCCTGAGATCCGAAAAATATGCCAAACATTGATTACAAACTCATAGACAAATTCGAATCAATATTAAGACATCGTTTAAGCACAGACAAGAGTTCTTAGACATAGAAAGAAAACCCCTTCTTGTCAGGATGGATTCCCCTTCTAAGCCCTCGAAGCTCTTGTGCTCCCGTAGATGCGAAAGCCTTGTGGTGTTCTTCATGACCTAGCCTTTTGCTCTCAGAAGCTCTTCGATTCCTTTGTACTTATGTTATTTGATGTGTTTTCTCTATATGAAGTGATGTTTTTTCGTGCAAGCCTTGGGTCCCTTTTATAGATGCCTGGAGAGGTCACGTGTAGAGTTTGAATGGGAAAAAAACTCCGAAAAATGCGTCTAGCAGTGTCCCACACGGCCGTGTGGTTTACAGCCCTTTCCCACATGCACGTGTGGGCTTCACACGGTTTGGCCGTGCGGTCCTGGTTCCGTCCCCTGTTTTCTTCCCTTCTTCACACGGTTGTGTCACTTTCACACCGGCATTTTCACACGGCCGTGTGATACCACATGGTCCGGCCGTGTGACATATTTTTGTTCGTGTTATTGTCTGAATTTGCTCTGGGGTCTTCATGAAAGTTGTAGCCCTTTCTCTTAGCTTTCCATAGCCACTTGAATCCCCTCAATAGCAAGTTTGTAGAGAAAGTTATGGCCACAATACTGGAAACTGTTAGCTCATATGGACGTTTTTGAAGGAAGTTTCCTTTTGTTCGATCATCCGTGCTTCTCTCCTTCACATATTTGCTCGTAGCTTAGCTCTTGACCTATACTTTGTAACGTGATATCTCTTTTTATCCAATTTATCTCCATTTCCTGTAAGAAGTTAAAAGAATACGCAGTATCACGCCCAACAAAGGAAACCAACCAAAACACACTGAATATGCGTGCAAATGCATCAAATATATATATCATTTTAAGCCCTCAAATGCACGTATATTTTACACTTATTATTTGTTTTGGAATACCCATTTTGTGCCGATGATAATTTGTGGTGCAGGACAAGACACAAGTTCCCAAACATCATTCCTCTCAAATTGATTAAGCTCTTCTTATATTTCTAGAAATTAATCTTCATCTTTTATGACTTCCTTAGTATTTTTTGCTACTTTTGAGATATTAGAGCTTTCTCCACATATTTTCTTCTAGTCATTACTTTGTCAAGTGGATCCCCAATTATATGATCTTTTGGATGATCTTCTTTGAATTTTAAAGCTACGGGAAGATCCTAAGTATCACCCTTACCCTCTTGTTGAACATTTGAGGTAGAAGGTTTATCATTTGAGGTAAAAGGTTGGTCATTTGGAATAATTTGTCCAACTTCATCTTCTTCATCACTATCATCATTTTGGATTCTTTCAACTCCGGAGGCTTCATTGAATTTGACATTAATAGACTCTTCGACCACCAAGCTAGTCTTATTATAAACCTGATATGCCTTTCTCTTAGTCGAGTACCCCATAAATATCCCTTCATCGGCCTTAGGATCAAGTTTGACCAATTGATCCTTGGTGTTCAAGATAAAACATTTGCAACCAAATATTTTGAAATAACTAATATTTGGTGTTCTTCCTTTCCAAAGATCATATGGAGTTTTATTTAACTTGGGACGAAGATATACTCGGTTTATGACATAGAAAGCGGTGTTTACGGCTTCGGTCCAAAAATATTTTGGAAGTGAAAATTCATTGAGCATAGACCAACACATTTCTTGTAACGTCCGATTTTTCCTTTCGGCAACACCATTTTGTTGAGTAGTTCTATTATGAGCAATCCCTTGGTTTCACATAAGATTCTAAATGCACCATCAAATTCACCTCCTCGATCACTTCTTATAGACTTAATAATATCTTTCTTTTCATTCTGTATAAGTCTACACAACTTAGCAAACTCATTAGCGGCATCACTTTTATTAGCAAGAAAAATAGTCCAAGTATATCTAGAAGAATCATCAACAATAACAAAAGTGTAATATTTTCCACCTAGACTAGCCGTGCCAATATCCTCGTACAAATCTGGATGAAGAAGTTGTAGAGGCTTGGTTGTGGAAATTTCATTTTTGGGCTTAAAACTACTCTTGACTAATTTGTTCTTTTGACAAGTGTCACATAAGCCAAAGCTTTGAAAATTTAATTTGGGTAGTCCTTTGACATGTTGATTTTTGTATATGGTTTATAAAATTTTGTATCCAATATGTCCAAGTCGCCTATGCCATAAACTAGTTAAATCATTGCTAGCGATAAGACAAGAAACATTTTGACTAATCAAATCACTTGTACATATTTTATAAAGATTGCTTTTTCTACTAGCTTCACAAATAATTTTACCATTTTTGAGAATAAGGTATTTTTCTTTATTAAAAGGAATATCATAGTTCAAATCACAAAGTTGTCTTACACTTATCAAATTGAACTTAAGCCCATCTACAATAAAACATCATGTAAAGAGAAGGAAGAATTACCAATGTCTCCATTGCAAAGGATTTTGCATTTGCCATTCCTGAACATGACCATTATTTCTTCTTGGAGCTTGATGTTGGTAAAACATTGCTTTTTTCCAGTTATATGGTGCGAACATCCATTGTCCACGAGTCGTTTGGAATCCCCCATGATTGTTATTGCCCCTAGTACTTACAAATAAATTACTTTTAGGTACCATAAAGTTTTGAGGTCCATGGTGGTTAGCATTGAAACCCTTGGGTCTCCAATAATGACTACTACTATTTCTAATTTCACAAGTGCTAACAAGATGTCCATTTTTATCACAATAAAAAAAAAGTAATTATTCTAGGAGTACTAGCACGAATAAAAGTTGGAGCTTGGTTATTTTTCTTGAAATTAGTTTGAAAATGTTTGTAACCAAGTCCTGGTTTAGATTGCTCACTTCTTTGTGTATCAAAAATATATGTGACCTTATCGGTACTCGAGTTGAAACGTTGCATATCCTTTTTCAAATTTTCTATTTCGTTAGTGAGCAATTGATTTTTGGAATCAAGACTTTTAACTTTAGCAAGAGTAATTGAATGAGCATGATCGAGAGATTCATAAGAAGTAAATAAGTTGTCTTTTTGAATTTTAACTCTTTAAACTCCTTTTTCAAACTCTTGTATTTGCAAATCAGATCTCTAAACTCATTTTGTAAATCATCATAATCACATTGAAGTTCATCAATTAAAGAGGAAGAAGAAGAGTTAGAGCGTACCTTGTTGTCTTCATCATTTATGGCCATGAGACCATGTTCGGTTTTCTCTTCATCATTGGATGTTGCAAGAAGTTCATCCCACGTTTTGACATCCGGATTGAGAGCTTTCTTTTTTGGAAAAGCCTTTTTCTTCTTTTGTTCCTCCTCCACTATTTTAGACAATCAGCTATAAAGTGCCCGGATTTCCCGTATTTGAAGCACGAGTTGTTTCTTTCCTTTCTTACCTTAGTTTTGTTGACATTTTGGCCAATTTTCGATCAAGGACAGCCATTTCCTCATCCTCTTCATCACTAGCATAATAGGAATTATTTGAATTTGAAGCAAGGCCTTTAGGTGTAGATTGCATACCCGGTTGAGAGTTGGATGGTTTGGAGTTCTTTCTTTCCTTGAGATAGACTTCATAGATAAGATTGAGAGTCTCAAGGTTTTGAGCTTTCGTTATAGCCGTCACCTTTTTGGCGGGAAGAACATTTAATACTTTGGTTACCATGTCTTCTTCGGAGATGACTTTTCCGAGCGCCAATAGAGGATTGACGATGTTGTCGAGGCTTTCCACTATTTTCAAAATCCCTTCACCCTCGAACATTATGGAATTTTCAAAGTCTTTAACAGGTATGGTTTTTCTAGCTTGTTTGACCTTCTAAGTTCCTTCATAGATGATTTCTAATTTTTCCCATACTTCATGTGCTGACCTTATTCCTCGAATCTGATTATACTCGGTGGCGGTAAGAGAGCAATGTAAAATATTTGAAGCCTTATCGTTTAGAGAGAAAGATTTCATGTCATTTTCATCGAACTCTTTGAAACTTTTGGGAGCTAAAGTTCCATCCTCCAATTTCTTTGTTGGTTGAGTTATTCCTTTAATAACCGCTTTCCAAATATCGAACCCACAATCTTGTAAGAAGCATTTCATTCGGTCTTTCCAAAATGCGTAGTTGTTGGCATCGAATAGTGGTGGCTTGTTGGTTGATGCATCGGTGGTGAGGTAACTTTTGTTCGTAGCCATGGATCTTTCCTCTTACTTGCAATGATAAATGAGCTAGCCAAAAAGTTTGGCTCTTATACCACTTGTTGTCCAAGTGGTTACGAAAATCTAGAGAGGGGTGAATAGATTTTCCCAATTTTCTGATTTGTGCCCTCTTTTTCAAATATGAAGAAAATGAAGAGTAGAACTGCAGAAAAATAAATCAACACACAATAATTTATAGAGCTTCAACCCACTTAGGGCCTACGCGCTCTACCACTCAGTATGTCCGAATAGATTTCGAAAAGGAAAAAGTTTTATTGATACCAAACAATTACAACCTTTACATTTCAGAGCATATATCACACTCTTCTTACAACACCAACTTAGAAGAGTACCACACTCTTCGCGCATCTATGAAGAGCACCAAACTCTTCAACACCTATGAATCAACCAAGTGTGTTCTTATCATAAGAACACTCAACAAGTAGATCTTGTTTTGGATGATTTTACAAAATTCAGCAAGATTACACTTTGAATGAATATATTACAAGTCAAAAGTGCTAGTGTAATAAATAAGGAAATCCTAATAAGCAAGATGTGAAAGTGATAAGTTTAGGCTAATACACAAGAATGTGGAAAGTGTAGAACAATAGATTTTGCTGAGATTTTTCTTATTGTGTTTCATGCTTGTGTTATATTCGATCCTTCAGTCCTTCATGTATTTATAGAAAGCTCAAAGATGTAATCCCCAACATAGGCTCCTCCTAATTGCAATTTGTCTGCAACAGAAAGATCAAACAACTCCAAGAAATAGTTAAGAAATGATAAAGCCTTAATTTCATGAGAAGTGTTTCTTCAACTGATAGTTTCTGCTATCACGACAATATAGCGACCGATCGCCATGTAGAAATTTCAAATTTTAAAGTTGTTGGATAAAGTTTTGACACAGGATGCCACAGAGGGTGACTGGTCACTATCTAGAGCGACCGATTGTTGTAGATGGTGATCGTTCACTCGAGAAACATAGGAGTTTTTGAAACAAAAAAATAACTCCCAGGTACCGGACGCCCTATAGAGCGACTGATCGCCCTCCCCTGTTCCAGCTCTCTATTTTGTATTCTGTTTTGCAAACTTTCAGGTACAGATCTCCCTATAGGGCGAGCGGTCAACCTCAACACAGAGGCGTTGTCCGATTTTTGTCAAAAATAAAGTTAAAGAAGTACTTCAAAAGTTTAGTAAAAATTAATTAAAATATTTTGAAGTATTTGGACAATATTTGGAAACATTGGTTTGGTATAAAACTCATTTATATGATATCAAAAAAATCAAAATAAAAACATTGATCTAATACTCGGTTCCTCCACGGTTGCAATTTTAACCGAAACCGTTTGTTTATCTTTTAATAATTTTTTAATTTTTTTAAATGGTTTATCAATTTCAATTAAAAAAAACGGAAAAAAAAGACTTGGATTTAATATTCAACTAAGTTTTTGTACTTAATATTAAGAATAATATTAAATTGTCTATATATATTGTTAAGGTATCGAGAAATCAAAGTTCACGTAGTTCGCCTACAAGATTTGGTTTAAAACGTGTCTCATGTAGTTACGAATATAAAACGTGATAATAAACATTTAACATTTCTTCTAGCATATTTTTACCAAAAAAATAAAAATTATTGGTTTTTAACCTTGAAAAACCGTTGGTTCCACCGACAACCACTGATTCCACAGTTTTTGAGATAAGCAACCGGAACCATTGACTACGGTTCTGGTTCAGATTAGGAACCTGGTTCGGGTTCCATTTGGACACCCCTAAATTCTTTCATAGTTCTAAAGTTCCTCCTGAAACGGTTCAAAATTATTTATTTTTAACCTAATTCTCTTGCAAGAACTTGCAATTTGACTACTCGGGGGAGCCTTTCTTCAATGGGAGAGAAAAGTCATTTCTCTTTAACAACTTGGTAGATATATACTTTAGTAAACAAATTTGGGATGGGACGGTATTCTTTTATCTATGTCACACGGCCATGTGTGTGGTCATGTAAATTCACACGGTCATGTGTCTTTGTTTGAGCTTTCTTTTGTACCTGTTCTTCCGCTGAATCTAAAGCAAGCAAATATTCAAGCATATCATTATTAGTAACATCGAAACACATACCTTGTGACCCTTGGGAATGAGTCAAACACCACTCATATGCATTTTTCATCACAACCCTCTCGAACTGGGTTTCTATGCATGGTGCTATGCCATCTATCATGTTGTAGTGCTCGACGTTCTGGTGCAATTGCATCGCATTTATAGATTGAAAACAATAGATGCTCGTCATTTACCCTTAATGTTAATTCCCATTTCTGCACATCTATGAGTGCTCTGCATGTAGCCAAAAATGGTCGTCCTAGAATGAATGAAACTTCGCTATTTTCTTCATATCCAACACTATAAAATCTGCAGGAAAGATGAATTTATCTACTTTTACCAAAACATCTTCTATCTCCCCCTTCGGATAAGTTATTGATCGATCTTCTAGTTGCAAGGTGATAGTCGTCGGCTTCACCTCGCCTAACCCTAATTTTTGGAATATCGATAACGACATTTAATTTATACTCCCTCCCAAGTCGCACAGTGCTTTATTAAAGGTTACACCCCTAATTGCACAAGGAATCATGAAACCCCCCGGATCTTTAAGTTTTTGGGGTAACTTATTTTGAATAATTGCACTGCACTCCTCTGTCAGTTTTACCGTCTCATATACTGTAATTTTTCTCTTCTTTGCCATTACATCTTTCATGAACTTGGTATAGTTCAGCATTTGTTCCAAGGCATCCAAAAAAGCTATGTTGATTTGTATTTTATTAAAGAATTGAAGAAATTTAGCGAATGTATCATCTAACTTCTTTTTTCAAACCTTTGCAGGAAGGGAATTGGTACCTTTATAATAAGGATTATCGGAGTAGTAGCTACCTTGGGTTTTTCAATCGGTTTTGGTTCGGCCTATACCACTTCTTCCTCCCTTTTTTTCACTAATTCATCCTCAATCTCATGCTCTTGCTCGACTGCATCTTTGGAACCTCAAATTCTGCACCACTCCTCAGATGAATGGCTTTTAACTGTTCCCTCAGATTAACTTATGTGTCACTCGGGCATTGGCCTTTCAGGTGTTGGGCGCCCACTGCTGTGGCTATGTGCCCCACCTATGTCTCCAATAACTTCAGTCTAGCATTCACATTGGTATTCAGTTGTGTAACTTGATCCTCAATTCTATCAATCTTAGCATCATCCTTATTTAATCTTGCTCTTTTCAATTAATGAGGCTAACATCTCCTCCAAAGATGGCTTTTTCTTGTCCGCTTCATTCTTACCTTGATTACCCATATTAAAACTCGGGGTTGGGTACAAAACATTCCTGTTGTTAGTGTAAGAAACATTTTCATGGTTTCACAACCCTGGATGATAATACGTAGGCGCTTGATTATTCATGTAGTTGTTGTTGAAATTCCATTGTCACACGAAATGTACCTATTCCTCAACTACTGTTGGTTACCTCGGATTTGCTTGCTAGATCGCATTCAGTTTCATACTTAGCACATAAATTTCCTCGGTTAGCATGGCAATTTTATCCTCATCATGTACCTCTGCCACTCTCTTGACATTAGATCTCCCAGATGGCCACGGATAATTATTTATTTTCCATCTCCTCCAACAATTCCAACACCCCATCCGGATATTTCCCCAATAAAGCACCTCCAGATACAACAGCTATAATAGTCCTTGTATTTCTGCTATGACCATTATAGAAGTACTACACGTAGTCTGGATATCCGTGTTTTGGGCACTTCTCCAATAATTCCTTAAATCCATCCCATGCCTCGTATAATGGCTCACAATCAAGTTGTCTAAGTTGAGCATCATGTTTGGCGCCCAAACCATACACCAAAGTGATTTTACTATCATAAAGACAACAAAATACATCATGGATGTGCGCGCAATGTGCATCATTTCAAGATGTCAAATTTACCTCTAGCAAATCATAGACCAATCTGTTAAGATATCTAAGTATCCACATATCGACATCACAATAGCGCATGAATCACTTCGATATCCACTCACTAATTACACTGCTAAGTACATACTTATTGAGTACGCACATAGCGCACATCAAACATGTTTGATACATGTTTTTATCTTAATTTTGATGATTTTATTTTGTCACCAAAACAATGTTTTTAAAGGTTGTCCAAATACTCCTAAATGATTTAAAATGGTTTTAATATTTTCCGGAGTATTTCCTCAAGTTTATTTTTGATAATAATGGACAACACTTTTAATGATTTTATGTCAATGGGCTTTTACTCCTAAAACAAGATTTCTAAATGTTGTCTAAATACTCCCGATTGGTTTAAAATATTTTTATTAAATTTTCGAAGTATTTCTTGAGTTTTATTTTTGATAAAAATTGGACAACATTTCTGTCTCGTGGTCGACCGGTCGCCCTATAGGGCAACCGTAACTGAAGATGATTTTTGAAACAGAAAATGAGACGGAAGTGAAATCGGCGAGTCGGCCGTCGGCATCAGGCATCGGCCGGTCGGTCGGCCGCCGCCCAGGGGGTCGACCGGCACTGCATGTTTCGTTTTGAAACAGAACAAATCTTCTTCGATTTTTCATTAAGGTAGACCGGTTGAGACAGGGGTCGACCGGTCGAAGCCTATGTCGATCGGTCGCCCTGTTGAAATTTTCAAAGTGTTCTTAATTCTCTTATTTATGTGCGACCGGTCGCTGTGCATTAATCGACAAAGAAAAATATGACCGTTTGTGATGAGACACATTTCCTTAAATTGTGGGATTGATTTCTAACAGCCATATTCTTGATTTTAATTGTATTTTTCTGTAGATTTTCAATCCCCAAGAGGAGCCTATGCTTGATCAATCATCTCCTATAAATAGAGGAAGTTTTGGAGCAACCAATACAACAATTGAGACACAACACAACAAGATACACTTCTAGCAAATACTTGGTCTTTCATTGTTATTATTCTTGTTGTAAATTTGCCTAGCTTATCACTTTCACATCCTTGAGGTCTAGGCTATTCTTGATTACACTTTGCACTCAAATTGTATTATTCATTATTGAGTTGTAATCTTGATTTTTGGTTATCATTCAACACAAGATATCCTTGTGAGTGTTCTTGTGGTAAGAACACACTTGGATGATCTAGGTGATAGGTGCAAGAAGATTGTGGTGATCTTCTTATTGAGGTGTTGAAGAATTTGGTATTCTTCAAGGTTGAAGATTGTGGTAATCTTCACAAGGTGCCGTTGAAGGAAGATTGTGGTAATCTTCAAAGGGAGATTGTGGTAATCTCCAAAGGTGTTGTTGAAGAAGAGTGTGGTGCTCTTCAAGGTGTTGTAAGTTGAATTTGTATTAATTTTGGTAATTAATAAAATTCTTTTTTTTTGAAATCCATCCCGGATATACTGGGGTGGTAGAGGATTAGGCCCTAGGTGGGTTGAACCTCTTTAAATCGACGTGTGTTGTTTACATTCCGCACCTTTATTATTGTGTTTGAGCATTCGGTTATAAAAAGAGGGCGAAATCGAAAAAGATGGGGATAATCTATTCACCCCCCCTCTAGATTATCGTAGCCGCTTGGACTTACAAGTGGTATCAGAGCCAAACTCTTTGGCAAGCTCGTTTCACATCGCGAGTGAAGAGAAACGATCGTCGGCTACGAACGAAGCTCATCTTTCCGGCACCTCCACCACCAAGCCACCACTATTTGATTCCAAAAATTTTATTTTTTGGAAAGAAAGAATGGAATGCTACTTACAAGGTTGCGGGTTCGACATTTGGAACACCGTCATAAACGGAGAATCCATTCCCACGAAAGATACACCACACACCTCAAAAGGCTTCAAAATGCTCAATGATGAAGAGAAGAAAATCATCTCCTTAAACGGTAAAGCTCTCAATATTTTGTATTGTTCATTTACTAATTTGGAATATGAACATATTGTAGGAATAAAATCGGCACATGAAGTATGGCAAAAATTAGAAGCCATCTATGGAGTAGTTGCAAATGAAAGGAGTCAAACAAAAGCATCTACTTCTCAAAGGGATACAAGTTCAAATCTAAGGAACAAGCCTCTTACAACTTCCAATTATGAAGAAGTTGAATATTGTTTTATGGGCATCAATGAAGAAAACGAGGTATGTCTTAAACCCTCTACTTCCTATGATATTGTCATTCAAAATGATTATAGTGATTTGCAAAATGATTATGATGAACTTCAAAATGAATTCCAAAGCTTACTTGTTAAATACAAAAATTTGAAAAAGGAATTCAATATTTTGAAAAATGATAAGGATAGTTTATTTACTTCCTATGAATCACTATCATGTTCTCACACTACCACTCTTGATAAGGTTAGAAACCTTGAAAAAGAAAATAGTACTCTTGTTGAGAATATTAAATGCTTGAAAAATGATTTATCCAAATCAAACTTAAGTACCAATAAAATGTCCAATATTGTTGATATTCATAATTGTGATAAAGGACTTGATCATAAGCCAAATGTTGTTAATCATATGAAAAAGGATCAAGTCACTATGCATATTGGCCATTATGCTCCTAGAATTATTACATGCTTTTATTGCGGTAAAAAGGGTCATACGGTAAATACTTGTCAGGCTAGAAATAGCTCTAATTATTGTTGGAGACCTAAAAGTCTCAAGACTAATCCTAAAGGACCCAAACACATAAGGGTACCACAAAATAATGTGTTATTAGGTACCCGTGAAACAATGATCGAAGAAAATTCATACCGCCAAGAAGACATCAAATGACCGTTTCATTTGATCAAAGAAGGAGAAACTATTTTCGAAAAAGCCAATTTTCAAGAAGAGGATATAATCAAAATTGGGAAGAATATAATCCTTGGAAATGGCAAAGACATCATCAACAAGATGACTCTCAAAGAAGAAGAGACCATCAACAACGGGAAGGTAACAAACCTTGGAAATGGAGTAATCAAAGAAGTCATCATCAACAAAGTGACTTCTCAATGGGAAGATATCATCAACAATGGGAAAGACACAACCCATGGAAACGGCGTAATTGTTAAACCGTATCTCCCCATTTATATATGCATTTTATTTTAATTCTATGCATGTTTTTTTGTGTCTTAATTGCAAAATGAGTCTTCAAGTATTTATTTTTAATGTAGGTCTTTTATATATTTACAAGTTTCAAATTTTTTAAAAAAAGAAGACCTTGCATGATTTTCTAAAATTCTTGTGCATTTAATTAGACTTATGTGGCTTATTATCTCTTATGATGTCTTATAGCATAAGCTCTTTTTAATATCTCCTATTACTTGCCTACACTTGTATTTTTTTGTGCAAACATTGTCTAAGAATTGTGTAGGATATGTATCTCATATTCATTGGCCATTTAGTCATCAAGTTTCTTAAACTATCGATGTACGTTTACTCGTATTTTTCTTAGAACTCGATATTATGCTTATGCACATATCTTTCAAGATATTTCATTTTAACCCCTTAAGTGCCCCTAAATGATTTTGCAAATTTTCTCTTAAAAGGGCACTACTTGTTAAGTCTCGATTTTCTCGAATATATGTTTTCCCGAAACCCGTATTTGTTGGACTTGATCCAAAACTATCTTTTTGCAAAGTTTTAAAACTTTTGGGGTGAAAAATCGAATTTTAGAAGATTCTGGAAAAGAGAAATTACCTGGGACGGTCAAAGCAGGGGCGACCGGTCGCCCTGCACGTCGACCGGTCGCACCCTACCTCGACCGGTCGCCCAGGGCAATTTCTCTAGCTAAATACGTTCTGTTCTTCGTTTCAAAACAGAAGAGAAAACTTCCTCAAAACCCTTAACAGCGACATCTTTCCCCCTTTTCTTATATTCCTCAATTCTTCATCATTTTTCACGATTCTTGTTGCTAATCCTCTTATTTTTACAAGAATCTTACTTATATGGCTCCCCCCAAAGAATTCCACCAGTCGAAATCCCATCTCCAAGCGTAGAAGGGGCGGAGAGGGTTCTTCAAGAAATCGGCAAGAGGAAGCCGAACAAAGCGATATTCGAGCCGCTCAAAGAAACGTGGCTCAAGAAGGTGATTATGTTCAAAATCCCATTCTCTCTCGGGCCCAAATTACCGAGCTACGCGGAACAATTTTGCTCCGAAATTGCCGTTGGGCGAAAGGTAAAAAATCCTTTGTTACTCAAGCTCCTAATTCCCACAATGTTCTTAATTTCATCAATAAGTATGAGGAATGGTATTATGAGGATTCGGGAATGGGAGGAAAATCTATTGCTCGGACTAAAATGTGTCGTTTTAGTTCATTTACAAATGAGTATCCTACTATTAGAGGATTTTTTGAGGAGCAAGGTTGGATGTATCTATGGGAGCATGCTTATGTTTTGTATGATGATGATATTATCCAACATTTTTATGCTAATATGTGGGTGCAATATGATAATGAAAGAAAGCTGATTGTCGTTAATTCGCTTGTAAAGGGTCGTCATTTTAGATGGACTCCCAATGATATTTGCCGGCTTTTACATGTTAGAGAAGGTGGTTGGGATTATTTCTCTTGTGGGACTTGGAATGATGAAATGTTGGGGGTGTCGATGAAAGAAGTTAAGACGTATTTGGGAGTATGGCCAAAGTATTCCTTGTTGGCAATGACACTTGAGCATCGTATTTTGTTGGTCATTGTCTCATATTGCATTTATGGTAAGTCGGGAAAGATGCCTAGCAACATGGATTACTTTTTGACTTATAAGATTGCTAGGAGGGAACCACTTAACTTTGGTGCCATACTTATTCAATGTCTAATTGAGTCCATCACTCAAGGTAATAAGAAGTTGGTTATGGGAAATTGGATTTGTAAACTTCTTATTCAATCGGGACTACCTTCGTCGGAGTGTAACTCGGAGGTATTTCAAAATGACTTCGACATTGATAACATCTCCCAAATGGTCACGATGCGCAAGAATATGGACATCCGACCAACTAAAATGGCTAAAGGAAGAGGTCAAGAGTCCCCCGATCCTAATGACTTCTTTGATGACGCCGAGGCCGCAAGATTGGCGGAAGAGGGTGAACCGAGCAATCCGGAGGGTAATACCGGTGCTCAGCCGCCTAGGAGGTATACTCAAGCCGAATTTGATGAGATGAGGGCTTTTCATGAGACGAGGTATGAGGCTTTGGAGCAAAAGACCTCCAAAATGCAAAAGTCTATCGGCAAGTTGAAGAAATTTATCAAGGATTTTATTCCCGGATCTTGCTTCTCCTCGGATGAGGAATGATGTCCCCACCCCCTTTACTTTCTAGCATTTTCGTTGCTTTGTATTTTTATGAACTTTTGTAAAACTCTCTCGTACTAATAAAATTTGCTTGTCTTATTGAAAGGGTGAAAATTACAAGTTGATAATGACTTGTTGGTGATCATGGTATTGGTGGAGTATTTGATGGTAAAAATACTCTAATTTAGCATATTGTTTGATAATTGGTATGAAGTACTTGATGGTAAAAGTGCTTCTTTTAATGCTTTGATAATTATGCTTAGTTGGATATGTTGGGACTTTTGATATATCATACATGTATTGTTTAAGGCATGACTTGTATTATTTGATGGATGCTCTAATTTTTGGCATTTGTAATGCCTTGATCCTTCTTAGCTTATATTATCTCAATTGGGTTGAACCCTTGAGAATCTACTTTGTTGAGCCTCTTATTTGATGAACAAATGTTGCATATATGTTACATATGATCTTATTGAGCTTTGAAATGAGGTTGATTGATAATGTTATGAAAATTTTTGGCTTGAAACTTTTACAAGGACTATATACAACCTCTTTTATTTTTCACGCACACAAGGTGTTCGATGAAATGTCGCAATGAAACTTTCTACTTCTACATGATTCTCTTGCCTCAAAATGTCTTAAAATCTTTTTGAAATCATGTTTTTAGCTTACTAATGAGCTTATGGATCTCTTATGTTACAATTCTCCCATTTTCCTTGGACATTAAGTTTAAATTGCTCGATGGTTGATAAATCGTCTCGGTTGCGCACTTTGATATATTTGTATGATGTTTTTATCATCCTAACATTCTTTTTGATGATTCCAAAGGGGGAGAAACAGGATATTGGCTCATTAGCTCAAAAAAGCTAATAAAAGCTTGTCATAAAAGCTATAAGCTATGGCTCATAAAAGCCATAAGTTGTGATTCTTTTTTAGTCCAATTGTTGCTTGATGGACTTATATAATTGTTTAATGATGTTTTGTGACAGGGGGAGCTTATAAGCTCTTGAACAAATTGTAAAAGCCAAAGCTTTTAGCTTATGGAAAATTGCTTTTACATTATTCTTGATATGCTTGTTGATAGGGGGAGCTTGTGCTTATTATTGAAAATATTTACTCCCTACTTGGTTGCTTTAATATTTTTGGAAATTTTGGTTGCTTCAAAACGGTCAAATGTTTTTACCGGAAAATCATTTCTAAAATTGCTCTCTTAGTTTGTGTAAAAATTGTTTTGGTTTGTAGGAGATTGTTTGATACATGTTTTTATCTTAATTTTGATGATTTTATTTTGTCACCAAAACAATGTTTTTAAAGGTTGTCCAAATACTCCTAAATGATTTAAAATGGTTTTAATATTTTCCGGAGTATTTCCTCAAGTTTATTTTTGATAATAATGGACAACACTTTTAATGATTTTATGTCAATGGGCTTTTACTCCTAAAACAAGATTTCTAAATGTTGTCTAAATACTCCCGATTGGTTTAAAATGTTTTTATTAAATTTTCGGAGTATTTCTTGAGTTTTATTTTCGACAAAAATTGGACAACATTTCTGTCTCGTGGTCGACCGGTCGCCCTATAGGGCAACCCGTGAATCAAGATGATGATTTTGAAACAGAAAATGAGACGGAAGTAAAATCGGCAGTCGGCCGTGCATCAAGGCGTCGCCGACCGGTCCGGTCGGCCGGCCGCTCAGTGGGTCGATCGGGTACTGCATGTTTCGTTTTGAAACAGAACAAATCTTCTTCGATTTTTCATTAAGGTAGACCGGTTGAGACGGGGGTCGACCGGTCGAAGCCTATGTCGACCGGTCTCCCTGTTGAAATTTTCAAAGTGTTCTTAATTCTCTTATTTTCGTCGCGGAATGCGATCGGTCGCCTGTGTGCATTGACAAACAAAAATATGACCGTTTGACAATGAGACACATTTCCTTAAATTGTGGGATTGATTTCTAACAACTATATTCTTGATTTTAATTGTATTTTTCTGTAGATTATCAATCCCCAAGAGGAGCCTATGCTTGATCAATCATCTCCTATAAATAGAGGAAGTTTTGGAGCAACCAATACAACAATTGAGACACAACACAACAAGATACACTTCTAGCAAATACTTGGTCTTTCATTGTTATTATTCTTGTTGTAAATTTGCCTAGCTTATCACTTTCACATCCTTGAGGTCTAGGCTATTCTTGATTACACTTTGCACTCAAATTGTATTATTCATTATTGAGTTGTAATCTTGATTTTGGTTATCATTCAACACAAGATATCCTTGTGAGTGTTCTTGTGGTAAGAACACACTTGGATGATCTAGGTGATAGGTGCAAGAAGATTGTGGTGATCTTCTTATTGAGGTGTTGAAGAATTTGGTATTCTTCAAGGTTGAAGATTGTGGTAATCTTCACAAGGTGCCGTTGAAGGAAGATTGTGGTAATCTTCAAAGGGAGATTATGGTAATCTCCAAAGGTGTTGTTGAAGAAGAGTGTGGTGCTCTTCAAGGTGTTGTAAGTTGAATTTGTATTAATTTTGGTAATTAATAAAATTCTTTTTCTTTTTGAAATCCATCTCGGATATACTGGGGTGGTAGAGGATTAGGCCTTAGGTGGGTTGAACCTCTTTAAATCGACGTGTGTTGTTTACATTCCGCACCTTTATTATTGTGTTTGAGCATTCGGTTATAAAAAGAGGGCGAAATCAAAAAAGATGGGGATAATCTATTCAACCCCCCCTCTAGATTATTGTAGCCGCTTGGACTTACAAAACATTCGACAGTGCTTACATAAACTAGCTAGCATTTCTTTTCTTCTTTCGGAGATATCGTTTCTTGACTAAGAATATGATCTTTGACTATGGAGTGTAAAGACAACCAATACTAAGTGGCGATAACTCCATGTTCTTTGCAGTCATCATATTTTTGCCCTATACAATGAGATGCAACTCTTACATATGTTCAGTGAATTAATTGGCCATCATAGGCCTACAAAATGATAGCTCGATCAAATCAATGATGACTCAAGTCACAACTGGAGCTTCTTGATCAGCAGTCAATGCTCTATTACTTCACTTCTTGAATTCATCGGGTGATCCACATAGATCTCCTGATTCAATTTTCACTGAAATATGTCAACATCAATCACCAAGACAAACCTAGACGAAAATGGCAATAATATATAACATATCGATGAATTTAGGCAATCTCATCACTTAGAGATAACATCTCAAAAAAAATTACGCTCTTCTAACAGGCGTAAATATTTCGCCCTTGGTCGAGATTCACACATGTCAATCAACCCATATATATTGCACTTTGACCTACTAAAACCACATGTTTCAAATGGTCTTGCATCTAGACAGAAGATCAACAAGCTCTTAGATTTTATTCTTAGTCATTCGACTTATCTTTTCTTTCATAGTAACTATCCACTTAAGGTATCAAGTGAAGTCACATGTTTTATCGACTCATCAACACCCACAAAAGTAATTGTGAAGGATACTCACTCAATCTCATATAAATGATGTGGAATTTTTCATATTCACTCCTTTTTACTCGTGGAATTTGAGATTCTTTGTGTGTGAGACGCTAGCTCCCACTGACTTAGTGTTGCTCCTACTATCCCAGCGTTACTAGGCGAGTTTAAAGTACAACATCCTCGCTAGAGAAACGAGCGCCTCCTAAGGATCTTGCAACTTGCATAGTTTGAAGATCTCTTTTGACCTTACATATGCTCAATAAATCCCTTTGACGGGAAACCTAAATCATGTGACTTGACTCTCCACTTGAGAACACATATTCTTGAACTTATATGGGCACACACCTACTAAATTGGGCTTGTTACCAAACTAAAGCTCATACAAGGTTGATGAATCATTTAGAGACACATTTTTTTTATGTAGGCAGCAGCAAGATACACAAATCAATTTGCGCCATCAAAAATCCAACCATTTTGAAGTGATCGTTCTTTCTTTGCGAGCTCATATAGTGCAAAGTGTTTAGATTCATTCAACTTGCAACTCTGTTTCCTTCAACTGTGTGTCTAAACTAATTACACATGTTATCCTCTGTCCTTATTAGCACATCTCCATATATTAAGAACCGCTCAAAGCAATTTGACGCTTCTAACTGATGAGAGTTGGGATGTACTAACTTATAGCATAGAAAGCAATAAAGGAAAATATAATGCATTAATTTGTGCCTCACACTCATAAGTCTGCACTCAATTTAGTGGACTTAGCTTTAAGGAAAAGTAATCATCTTTCATTCTTCAAACAAGCTTATTCCGCTTGAAAATATTTATGCAGAAGGAGATTGATCTTACCGAGTTAGACAATAAAGCCTCCTCGAGCTAATACAGTCGTCCTCCTAACCTCACGTGTCACGATATCAATAGAAGACCTAAAAGAAATACTATCTAAAGTCAAGCATCACAAAGAAAAGATAGACAAGTCTTCTCAATCAACAAATATTTTACAAGTGCATTTATCCGAGTAAGACTACATCGACGCATCAAGTTGCTCACACCAACTGTTGAGCTTGATGTGACTCTTTTTAGCCTCCTCTTGTTCTCTCTATAGCTGTACAATCCAATAATAGTCATATGCGTTTGCTCAATCTCAAACGTATGTTGAGTATTTATCTACAATCCACCCATGGAGAGATTTAGAAACATTAACGAAAAAATAAGAGATCAATTAAATAGTCAAACTTCATCTCAGTACAATTACGAGAGAAGTTGCCAATCTCATAAGTGCAATTAATATTTGTTGATACTTAATTTCCTCATTCAATAAGATGACATGTCTTGTCACTATATGGATCAATTTATAGTTTTAGTTTTAGCTTTTGCCCTCGTCAAGCTACATTATACTTGTTCCAACATTCATCCGAGTTGGTTTATGTCGGTTAGCATAAGCAAAAATTGCACTTACTTGTGTATTTCTCAACTTTTTATAATCAACCTCTAGATGGCGAGTTTCATTAATAATAACACAAGTAACTAATATCCTTAATTCAACTCAAATAGCGAATTTGGATAACTAGAGTTTTACTTGCGAGTAAGCCCATATTCCAAAAATAGAGCTTAGACACTTATTTTATATTTTAAAATTTTTGATTAAATAAATTAAAGCGCAAACCTAATTCTTGATCCATAAGTATATCATCGGCATCTCAACTGCGATTGTTTTGGGCAATTAAGTTCTTCCATTTGCCTCTTAAATAGATAAAGTGAAAATACTTTCATTAATCCACAAAAATATTGTCCGCGTCTAAGTCGCGACTATATTGTATACCTTGTCTAATGCTAAATTGGCTAAACTAAAGTTGGTGAGTTTGGTCTAGACACATTTCAATAAATTGCGCAAACAATTAGGTAGTGATCCAAAGATTTATTCTAGATCCAAGTAATATTTGTTATTTTCTTCAATTCAATGAGATCGAAAATTTGCCACCAATGCTAGAAATCATCTCCCACCGAATTGAAGATCACAATAAAATTACTGATCCACGAATAAAATTGTCAATGTCCATAAATAAATCATGCATGCAACCATGCAATATGAATAATTACGAAAAATAGCCCCCATGGCCGACATTGACATATGGTGCATCATGTGGAGATAATTTAGACCTATGGTGGTAAACAAAAAATATCCTCCTAAAATTGATGTTACATAGCCTCCAAAAATCCACTCAATAAATACATGTCTCGAAAAATAAAAAAATTACATATTTTCAAAACGTACTACATCAATCTAGAAAAACTAAAAAAAAATGAGGATATCGAATTACCACCATTGTCAAAAATTAACTCCCACAAATAGTATAATATAAAACAGTAAACACTCAAATATATGAGCACATGTATATCAATGTCACATCACATCAACTTAATTAATTGCAGCACAAAAAATTTGCATGCACATAAGCAATTTACAAAGCATGCAACTTATAAATTAAAAGTCACATAGAATATTTTTGCTTGCACCTCAATGCACAAAAAATATAATTTTTTTCATGCACCTTATGCGAATTTGTTTTTTCATGCACCAATATATAAAAATAATTTTAGCATGCATCACAATGAACAAAAAAAAATATAATTTGTTGCAAGCATCTTAATGCGCAAAATTAATTTTTCTTTCATGCACCTAAAACGAAAGAAAAAAATATATTATTGCTCAGGACCGTTCCTATATTTTGAAGGGTCCTGTGCAAAAAATGAAAGGGGGCCCTATATTCAACTAATCATATAAAAAAATTTAAAATTAATTAATTAATCATTATTACGAAAAATATCTTCGTTGATCAAAATATAAAATATAAACATAAAATAATAAAATATTATAGTTTATTTTCAATGTTTCCAATTTAGTTAAAGTAATGCTACGAATGAGATACTTCAATATCATTACATCATATATTAAAAAAAATAAAAGATAAAAGAAAGAACTTTATGGAAAAAATAAGAGGGTTTTATTTTAGAGAGAGAGAATGAAACCTTAAGGAATAAAAGAATAAATATAGAAAAATTCTTGTTGATGTGAAAATGAAACAACTAAATCTAAATATATCTTAAAATTTTAAAAAAAAAAATAATTGAGGAATAACCATTAGAAAAATACAATCATTTGTTGATGGGTGCATGTTTTCAATTTTTTGGATGATGGGTTTTTTTGAGTTAAATGCTGAAAAGTTGTTTATGGGTGGGCTATTTTGAATTAAAATGATGGAAAGTGAAAATTTGGTAAAAACAATTAACAAAGATTAAAAGATGAAAAGTGCAGATTTGGTAAAACAAAAAAGGAACAGGCATTGTTGCAGTTGAAGTTCAATCTAGGGACCTCCCCAGCAATGAAAGAAGTGCCTGAACCACTTTGCCGAACGTCAATTCTCGCCAAAATGCGCGACATTTTGTATATATACATATATATTTTAAATCATTAAAAAAATAAAAAAATCTCGGGCCGGGGGCCCTTGCCGACAAGGGCCCTGTGCGGCGGCGCCGCCTCGGCCGCCCCAGGGACGGCTCTGTTATTGCTACATATGTGTAAAAAATAATTCTTCATGTATCATGTTACATAATAATAATTTTTAAAGCATTTTCATAGAGCTGTCAAAAAAGGGCCAGGCCCGTCGGGCCGGCCCGCCCCGCCCCGCCTAAGGTAGGGGATGGGTTAAGTATTTAGTAGCCCGCCAAAGGCGGGCCTAAACGGGCTAGCCCCGCCGCATGGCTTGGCTTGGGTTAGCGGGCGGGGCGGGCCATATATTTAAAAAAAAGAAAAATTAAATAAAATAGACAAAAAAATAGTATAATTGATATTTCATATTTGTATTTCTTATAAAAGTGTATATAATATTTTTATAAAATATTTAATTGTAATCCATTAGTATATATAATTCATTAAAATTAATAATATAAATAAAAAATATTTTTTTTTTATTTTTTTATTTTTTTAATTTTTTGGCGGGCCGGCCCGCCCAACCCGCAGCCCAAGGCGGTTGGGTTGGGTTGAGGGTTTCTCGGCCAGCCCGCCCCGCCGGCCCGTTTCGACATCTCTACATTCTCATGCACAAAAATAATTTTTGCAAGCACTAAATTGCGCAAAATAATTTTACATTCATTAATTATATAACCAAAAAAAATAATTTTTCAAGCGTCCCAACGCGCAAAAAATAACTTCCATATACAATATCATGCAAGAAAAAATCTACTGTTCAGATTCTATAAAAGTTGAAAATATGTTGGAATAATAATAAGAAACTTCTTAGCCTAGTGGTGGACAGACAAAATATATATTGAATGTTCTAGGATTCAAATCTATGTAAGACCAACAATCCCTTCATTTTTTTATATCAAAGGAACACACCACATAGGCATTATTCAACACCAAATTATCGCCCGTGTGGCATCCAAACAGATGCCACGCCAACTGCCCGCGTGGCCGGCACGCCATGTCACCGCCCAGTCCACATGTGGCGACCGTCATGCCATGTCAGTGCCCCAAACCACGTCAGCAACATGTGGCAGTCATAAGTCGCCACATTGGCACCTATATGACAGATGAGGTCACGCCCGTGTGGCGATATTTTTCTTGTTTTATTTTTTAATAATAAAATCGACTACTCAGTCAGTCAGTCGCGCTACAACATGCTTTGACTCAAATCCTTAGCCGAAGCCCAGGTGGCGCATACAATTCTAAGAGGAAAAATAGCGTTAGCCAAATACATAACCAATACTACTATTGGCACGAATTTCCATGAGAATTTGCTTTTCTCTCCAAAGCTTTGAATCACAATAACCTTTTCGTTACAAATCCATATTTCATAAATAATATATCAAATTAATCGTCTTTTCAAGATCTACAATTTGACACAAATATTGAATACATAAAAATGAAAGTGCAGATTCGACTTTTTTTAAAAACAAATCATATAGGCGGGATCGAGCTCCAGGTTTCTCGATACCACTGTTAGCAAATATGAGTCAAAACTTATATCACATATTTGCATATATAAGGTGGATCAAGTACACCTATTTGCAGCGATACTATCGACCCACGTAGCCAAGATTGAGCCCGTCTACAACCTTCATTTTGATTGAACCGCGAACAACGAACGAACCTCATAGATTGGTTGAACCACGAACAAGATCATGAACTGGCTTTCTCGTTGGCGTAAATAACCACTAGAGTTTTTTATTTTTGATGTGCACAAACTCTTGGAGAACTTTGGTGATGCTGCCAGAAGAAAAGCATAGAAAGAAATTTTAAGAGAGAGATTATTTTGTTATTGTATAGTAAACGTCTTTCTCAATTAGAATGATATTGTAAGGATGAATATCAATATATATTTCAATCACATATCTTAGTTGGAATCCTGATAGTAGAGGTTCCTCAATTATTACATTTGGTTTCAATTTATATACTTTCGTGGGTTTTAATATCAATGGTAGTTATGCTTGTTATATTACTAATGTAATTAGATTGTAATTTACCAATAAGGTAAAACCGTATCTAAATTGCAACGGAATAAAAAATAAAGCCACCCCAAAGTCTCATGTAATATCTTCAATATGTGTTATCTGTGGGAGCATGTGCATTTTTTTATTTGGAGCATGTGATGATTTGAGTCGACAAGTACTTTGGAGAAGGAAAGCATATAAAAGCAATAGGTATGTCAGTAACAGGCTTTTGAATGCCACCTGGCATTTAGTATGTGGATGAAGCACTTAGGTGCTTTACGTAGAAGATAACCAAAGACACCAAAAATATCCCAAAATATCCCTTGGGCAGCCTTTCCACAACCTTGCTTCCACTTCCACATATTTCCACACTTCACCTATGCTAGGGAATTCACTCATGATGCAATCTTCTTAATTTCCAATAATATTATATATCTAGTCATTTTAATTAACAATTTGATCATGATTTGTAGTATGTGGACGTTCACAACCTATTTAACTCCATAATTGATCGCCAAATCTTTTTTTCTCGGTTTGACTTAATATTTTCAGAACGAGGTTATGATTATTTTGCTATACGTGATAGGTCAGTCACATTTATTATTGAAAAGTATATATATATATATATATATATATATATGATAAGACATTTATTATTGAAAAGTTTAAGTACGACAAGAGCTCGTAAAATTGATCCGAGTCGAACATAGAGCTAGGTTGGCTTCATTTTAGGGGCCTGGAAAGTATCAAGCCCAGCAGAAATTATGTGTAAATATGGCTAATGGACTCGGCTTAGCCACACAAAATGGCAGGCCGACAAAATTTTGGGCAATCCGACCCGACTCGACCCGATTTTATCATTTGCTATGACTCGGTCCATTGCCAGCTCTAGGTTATAGTTACAGAATCACTTTAGATAATAGTTAAAGCTTAATTCAAAACATTTCATAGTAACCAAATACTGTAGTTACACACGAAGAGAGTTATCATATTGATCAACCCTTTTGGTCTTTTTGGCCGTATGAATGAAAAGTCCATCTATTACATTGTTTCTTTTTTCGTTTGTTTCATTGAAATTACTTTTCTTTTACACCGAGGGGGGGAGGGGAGGGGCCGGTATATTAAAAGATGAATTACATTTATTATGTAACTAATTAACTATGGATAAAAACTCCAGTCAGACGGTCTAACTGGCTAAAAACCGTTAGACGGATCAAAAACTGACCCAGTGACATTTCCGTAATATTAGCAGTGGTATTTTAATAGTTTTCAGGGACCACCGATATTAACAAATTTTCTTCGAAAAGTATTAGCCGTTTAAAAAAAAAGTATTAACAGTTCTTCTGAAAGGTATTAGTAGTTCCCTTGAGAGTATTTTAGTAGTTCTAATGAATATAATTAATATTTTCTCCCGAAAGTATTAGTAGTCACTCGGAAAAGTATTAGTAGTTCCTTGAACAATATTTTATTAGTCCTTCTAAACGTATTTTTTTTTTTTTTGTCAAAAGTATTAGTAGTCCCAGTGAAGCGTATTAGTAGTTCCCCTGAAAAATATTAGTTTTGTCCCCGAAACATTTTTAGTAATTTTCCCTGAATAGTATTAATTTTTCCAATAAAAAGTATTAATAGCCCCACTGAAAAGTATTAGTTGTTATCCTAAAAAATATTAGTTTTTTTCTTACAACTAAAATAATAATCTTCAAACTCCAACTTTCAGAGGACCGAGAAAGAAGAAAGAAGAACTCCAACTTATTGACGAACAATTTCATTATTTACAAAATTTACTTTAAACGCAATTACGGATGAAATTTGGGCAGCGATAGCAAGGACAAGAGAGAAGGGAGCTTCAAAAGTTGATGTGGTGTCGTTAATCAGGAAGCAATGTGATTTCCAACCACAAGATGGATACAATAGCTTTTGGTTCTACAAAGCAGCAACAATCTTCCTTGGAGCGGTTCGTATGAGTCCGGATGAATTCGGGGATGGAAATTAGATCGTTCCATGGTTTTCTGACGCACTTCCACTTTAATAGGTCCTCAACTGATGCCCTCAACAGGATTTCTTGAATCATACATAAAAGAAGATCAACGACTGTCGTGGATTCTGATTCCGCTGGAGGTTCTTTTTGCTTTAATTTTGATTTTGCAGCAGAGTTTTTACTCTGACCCATTATTGCTTATTTCTTATGTAAAAAGAAGCTTAGAGAGTGGAGTGTTTTCTTTGATAGTGGACGGCATCTCATGTTTTTTTTAACATATTGAGAGAGAGTTAATTTGATGAATTAGCGGTGAGAAAAGGTTGATGGCGCGGAAAACAAGATGATGGAGCAAAACAGGGTGATGGAGTAAAAAAGAATTTGTGATAAATGCTGACGGCGGGTTGGGGTTGAGATCCGTCTAACGAAGTAGATCCGTTAGACGATTTGACAGGAGACCTGCTCTTAACTATGCCAACGTGCTTTATGGTCGGCCTAATAGCTACTCTTATGGATATCATATTGATCATTGCAGGGATAAAATATTCTCAAAAGATATCGTGAAACAATTAAAATAATTGATATTATTAAAATTACATAGAAATAAAATTTATAGTTTATAGTTAATTAAAATTGTTGCGAAACTTGAAATCTTAGGCGGCTCTTTTAAAAATTACACACAGGCTTCCTAACCACATGTTTTGGTGGTTATTCATATTTCTAGTTTTTTGGGGTTGCATAAGTTATTGAAGTGTTTGGATAAAATTAGTGGAACATATAAAATGATAGTGATGACAATTTTGCAATTATGGTCAACACAAAGAAAATTGTTAAAATAAGATTATATTTTTAAAATAAGTTGGAATCTCCCATTCTTTTCAAGAACAACTCATAAGCTCATATTTTATTTTGGGAGTTTATAGGATTTTTTTTTTTCAAAATCTTCCAAACACTTTTAGAGAGTGTATAAAATCTCAAACATCTTATACGAAGTCTTATAAGATGTTTAAAAAAGTTTATAAACCCAGCCAAACATGTTAGATAAATGTTTTTATCAAGATTTTGATGATTATGTTTAAATGAGTTTTTATACCAAAACAATGTTTATAAATGTTGTCCAATACGCCTAAATGATTTAAAATATTTTTACTAATTTTTGGAGTATTTCTTAGAGTTTATTACTCGATAAAATTGGACAACACTTTTGATGATTTTATGTTAAATTGGTTTTTACACCAAAACAATGTTGTCCAAATACTCCTAAAATATTTAAAATATTTTTACTAATTTCATGGAGTATTTCTTAGAGTTTATTATTCGATAAAAATGGACAACACTTTTGATTGTTTTGTTTAAATGAGTTTACTATGTTTATAAATGTTGTCCAAATACTCTCAAGTGATTTAAAATATTTTTACTAATTTTTTGGAGTATTTCTTGAAGTTTATTTTTGATAAAAATCGGACAACATTTCAATTTGGAGGTCGACCGGTACCTGGAGTGCGTATATGAAACAGAACACTCTGGAACACAATATTTGAAGAGGGGGACCGGTCAAGATGGAGGTCAACCGGTCACACCATAGGGCGACCGGTCGCACCCCCCAGTCGACCGGTCGACCCCCCATTCGACCTGTACCTGGATCGCAAGTGGAATTGTATTCTACTTTGTGATAACAACGAAATCACATATTTATTTGTCCAAATTGTTGTTTGGATGAAGGACTAATTTAGGCACAGAGTGGAATGTTACATTAGAGTTGGTTGGGGAAAAAAAAAACCAAATGGGTTATCTTTAGGATAAATAGATCACATTCGAAAATAAATAATGTTTTGGCTAGTATGTATATACAAACTCGTTTTAGTTAAGGAATAATATTGTATTCCCTACTATTTAAAATAAGTGTCTTTTTAAAAAAAAATACTCATATTAAGGATTGTGTTAAAATATCAAATATACTGTTAATTAATCATAAATGTTACTTTGGAACAAACAAATTTAGACTAATAGTGTTCGATCGAAAATGATATATTTAATGGTAATTTGGGGGTTGTCTCGCTAGCCTTGAAAATGTGAAAATAACATTCTTTTTGAAGATTTTTTTATGTGCTAAAAGGACACTTATTATAAATAGGAGGGATATGACATAAAGATTTCACGCCCCTGTCGGCTGCAAATTTCCATTCGAATTCTGAGGTCTGGAGGACTCCAATGTTGCTGGAATTTTCAGTTTTGTATGAATTACTAACATTTGAATATTAAATCATAAAATAACAAAGTATCAACAAAATAATCCACACTCGTGAATTGAAGAACTTAAAATTATCCTAAGTCACCGTCATCTTTAGCACTACGCTAAAATTTCCTTAATTGGTAAAGTTCTATTTAAACACTCAAACTCGACCTTACTTAAATTTAACATGATTTGATTTGTATGAAAATGGGATGAACAATGAAGTTTCGGGTGTCTAGCCCTACTTAGTAATTTTTTAGATAAGCAATTAAGTGGATTGACATAAACGCGGCGTTTACCAACTATAATTCTTGGTCACAATTCTCTGCAGTGTTATATGAGACCATGATATAGGTGAGCCCGTAGGGCCCAATCCTAATCATATATCTAATTTTTTCAAGGGCCAAGATTTAACAAGCTAAATTGCAATTTATTCATTAATTAACTTAGCATAAGGGTAAATTAGTCAACACAAATTTTTCCCAGCGACAAAATAGGAAGCAGTTACCAAACTCATCCACGAGAACCACTCCATGATCTAATACCAAAATCATCCACGACAGTACCGTTCTGTTTAATATGCATGAATCAATATTATGTAAGCATTATTTAGTACATTCACAAGTAAGACTAACAATGTGCATAAGCATAACAAATATCAGCAGTCATAACTAATTAACTTAACATAAGGGTAAACTAGTCCACGTAAATTTTTTCCCAGCGACAAAATATAAAACAAATACCAAACTCATCCACGAGAATCACTCCATGATCTCATACCAAAATTATCCACGACAACACCGTTCGGTTTAATATGCATTAATATAATATTTCATAAGCACTATTCAATATCTCCACAAGCAAGTCTAACAATGTGCAAAAGCATAACAAATACCAGTTACAATTAAAAAATTCAATATGATTAGCATTTCATAAGCAACATTTAATAACTACGCATAACTACACAATCAAAATTAACAACTTACACAAGAATGACACTATAGGACTTCCAAAACTTACAAAAGCTATAACTGTTAAAAAAAAAAAAAAACACTAATTTTATAAGCAATTCATAGCAACATTGAATACATTCACAAGCAAAACTAACTAGTTACACAAGCATATCACCACATCATCGTTCTGTTTAATATGCATGAATCTAATATTACATAAGCATTATTCAGTATCTTCATAAGTAAGGCTAACAATGTACACAAGCATAACAAATACCAGACACAATTAAAAAAATCAATATAATTAGTATTTTTTAACCAACATTAAGCTTAACTACTACAATCAGTAAAAAAAAACAAGAAAAAATTAATATTTACAAAGATGGATGTACAATACATATTGATTTAATTTTTCAGATACACTAGTTTGTTATCATTTGTAACCCTGCTTATACTTTGCTCAATTGTGCTTATGATCACTACATGTTGAGTTTATTCACGTGAAAACTGAAAAAACCCATGTAAATCAGGTTTTGCTTTCATCAGTTACTCATCCTTGGGTTGACAATTACTCCCTCAGATTCTAGGATATAAGATATATTTTTGTTAATTAAAAATATGTTTCTAATAGTGTTTCTTTTTAATAATGTTTTTCAAAAGTTATAAAATAAGTTAATTAATGGAATTAATGGTTCTAGGACTGAGTCTAAGATTGGATTGAGTTTAAATATGAGTTCTTAAAAGTTTCAACATTTCCGAGTTTCGAATGCATACAAGCTCACTCCAAAACACACGACTCATTAGACTGTGCTAATTTATTACAAACTTTTATCACATGATCCCCTATTTCACAATTGATTCTTACATGTTTCATTTATGTTTCTTACATGTTTCAACTGATTACACCGTCATTAAAGATTTACGTAACAATAATTCTCTAAAATCATTAGGAAGTGGAGGTAGAATCTCAATGTCGTTGTCATCGTCATCACCATTTTACAGCTTCAACTTAGCATGATTGTGAAGCAGATGACTGAGCCATGCTTGTTCATTCTCTATCTCGAACGCTTCGACGTCCATAGTCTTCCCAACAATAAAGTACTTGGCATAACAAGCAACAAAAAATCCCACATTCACTACAAAAGAAATAAAAAAAAGATACACAGTCAGATAGATAACACAACAAATCAAAAATAATAAAAAAGAACAAAATAAATGGAAAATACATAAAAGAACAAAAGAAACATAAAAGAAACAACTTTGAAACAACATCGAAACAAACGAAAAACTTCAAATCACAAAATAATAAAAGAACACAGAAAAATCATGCATCAGCAACACAAAATCAACAAATCATTCAAATTTGCATTCAACATAAAAAAAGAAGAAAACCAGGAATCCAAATCGCTGAAGGAAAACATATTCATCATGCGAGACATGCAAGAGAGAGAGAAAGAAGGAAAGCAAGGCAGGTTCGTGAAGCGGGATCCACTCAGCAACTTCGAGGAGCTATTGAATCCCAAGTTTTCATCTATTGAATCTATTGAATCCCAAGTTTTCAGCTATCTACTCTCTCCAAAGGCTTTAGCAAAAAATATTTAAAGAAACTATGAACCACAACATAAGTAACTACATTGAACAACACTAAGGTAAAGTAGCTATTTGCAGTAAAATATCAATATCCAAACAACTAAGCTTATACCAAAGTATACAAAGATTAAACTCAATAACTGTGAAATATGTATTCATGAAAACAGGTAAACATGCTTTAGTTTGTGAGTACGTGTAATGAGGCTTCCTTAACACCAAATGAAGTGCCAAAATTTTCAAAATCTACAAAGGACCTCAAAATTAATTGAACTGGATATTACAGTGAGGGATCAAAATATTCGACCACATCGTTGGATTATGTTGACCCATATTTGTTAGTAGAAATTCAGAATTGTTCAAAATAACTATAGAGCTGCATCTTTTCATGTTCAAAATTCAGAATCGCAGAGATAATAGAAATACTGAATACCAAAATTTTCTAAGGACCATTGAAATCAACCATTGAAACAGAAAGAAAGAAAAAACTAGACAAATTGAATGTAGGGCTTACCAAAATAGGGGAATCGAGCAAGAGATATATAGCTTTTACGACATTACTGGTTCCAGTGGTTCGAGTTGCCGTGAGAGAGCAGAGGTTCGAATGAGATTGGTGGAGTTATGTGTCCAGCAGACACGAGAGATCAGCCGACCATTTTTTCGATCGTGATTGTTAGTTCTGGTGGTTTGAGGAGACGGGCTCTGATGTGAAACCAAAGGTAGGGTATTTTTGTCATGGGATGGAGTGGATGGGGGTATTTTTGTCTTTTTTTTCTAAAAATCAGGGTATTTTGTGTAATTTCCTCAAAAAAAAAAATCAATTTGATAAGCAGCTCATAAGCAACATTGAATGTCTTCAGAAGCAAAAACTAATCAGTTACACAAGCATGTCAATCCACAACACCGTTCTGATAAATAAGCAACAAACTTATACTATATATGCAACACACTCACTTTAAATAAGCAACACTCACTTTAATGTAAATACACACAACATATGAATTAAACAAAAAAAAGGCACGAGCCATATGTAAGGAAAATCCGAAAAATTAGCAACTTACCCTTTGATATAACAATGCGCCGGTTGACTTCGTGGAAAAAGTGGAGTAAATTATACACATATCATTATGTCTTATCCAATTGTAAATAAAATTACACAAGTACCCTTAATAACAGTTTAAAAAATAAAAAACTGTAAAAGTCATTTAAATCTGGACCATTAAAAAAAATCACAACGATTAGGATTTGTCTTCACGTACTCACCCTAAATAGTTGGACTCATAGGATGCAAATCCTATATATATACACAATTAAGTGGATTAACAAATAATTCTTGATCACAATTCTCTGCAATCATATATATATATATATATATATGAAGAATCTATATATAGAATTTAAATATTAAGATGGTGAACAATTATGGTGAAAAAGATGGGTTTTGATTGTAGCAGAAGTAGGCAAAGGTGGTTAGGGATATAAACGAGTCAAGTCGAGCTCAAGCTTCAAATTGTATTTGAGTTTGGTTTGATTATTAATTCAGTTGAGCTCAAACGAGCTTTAGTCGAGCCAAACACGAATCGATCGAGCTCAAGTAACTTGATATTTTTACACCTAATTTTCTTTTTTATTAATCGAGTCGAGCTCGAGTTGAGCTTTATATCTTATCGAATGAAAAATGTGGTCAAATTAATTTGGTTCAGTATGTTAACAAGCCAAGCTCAAACATTCTTTTAATGATCTCGGATCAAGTAACGAGTAGTTTAGTTCACTTTTCCCCCTGAAAGTGGTTAATTAACTAGATTTAGAGGGAGGGAGAAGGGGCGGTAGTTGTGATGTGGACGCGGTTGCCCACGGTGCGGTCGGCCATCACGCGGCGGATTCATTCACTTTTTAACACTTCCCCGTCCCCACCACCACCACCCTCCCAAGCTAGGTCGGTATTATGAGCCATATCTACTCTTTAGTGGTTTGATTATAGTTCCCGTACAGCATTTGATGCAACCATTTATGTCATATATTGTTTTCAAAACACTCAATCCGTTAATAATATATTAAAAATTAATTAAATAGAATTAACAATAGAGTCGGACCTAGATTTCCAGGGGCCTGAAGTGAAAAAAAGTAGGCCCGTTGTGATTACATAAAACAATTAAAAATAACAAAATAAACCTTACAAAAGTAATTTCATTTATTTAACATATAAAATAAGATACTTAATAATAAAAACACAAAAACTCCTGTCAGACCGTCTAATGGGTCTGACCCGCGGACCCGGTGGCATTTTCGTAATATTAGCAGTGGTGTTTTAGTAGTTTTCACGGACCAGCGGTATTAACAGTCCTTCTGAAAAGTATTAGTCGTCCTTCTAAAACGTATTAGCAGTTCTTTTGAAATGTATTAGTAGTTCCCTGGAGAGTATTTTAGTATTTTCTCATGAATATACTCACGAAATGTATTAGCAGTCCCTCAAAAAAGTATTACTAGTTCCTCGAAAAAGTATTAGTAGTTCCCTGGAGAGTGTTTAGTAGTTTCCGTGAATATAATTAAAATTTTCTCCCGAAATGTATTAGCTGTCTCTCGGAAAAGTATTAGCCGTTCTTCTAAAACGTATTAGCAGTTCTTCTGAAATGTATTAGTAGTTCCCTGAAGAGTATTTTAGTATTTTCTCATGAATATACTCACGAAATGTATTAGCAGTCCCTCAAAAACGTATTAGTAGTTCCTCGAAAAAGTATTAGTAGTTCCCTGGAGAGTGTTTAGTAGTTTCCGTGAATATAATTAAAATTTTCTCCCGAAATGTATTAGCTGTCTCTCGGAAAAGTATTAGTAGTTTCTCGAAAATGTATTAGTAATTTCCTATAGAGTATTTTAGTAGTGCTCCAGCAAAGTATTAGTTTCTCTTATAAAATGTATTAGTATTTCTCCACAAAAGTTTTAGCTGATACTAATACTTGTATTATTTAGTGTTTCGTCTTCAAATACTCTGCTACTGCAATATTTAATTCAAACTACCATTGGGTTTCTGAATATCAACCGGGCCTATATCTATTTTTTTTGTTTAAAAATATTTGAGCATGAATCATAAAAACTAAATAATTACATCATTCAAACATAAATGAATAGTAAATACATGCGGAAAGATTAGAGCTTTCACGCCATGAAAGCGACGGCGACGAAACCAGCGGCAGCTGCTGACCCTAGTCTATTTAAAACGGCGCCATTTCGCGAGGGCTGTGGAGCGAGATCGAACGATGGAGGCAAGGAGACAGAAGGAGATGGAGTGGCGGCTGATGGAGGTGGAGGCGGTGGCGGGTGGACGGTAGTGGGAGATGGAGATGAAGCCGGTGGAGTCGACTTTGTCGGAGAGAGACTCGGGTCAGTGGTTGTACCCTTTTCCAATTTCTGTTTGTTGTGTGGTTTTCATGTTAGCAAAGAAATAGCAGTCTTCGTACCTTTTTTTTTTGCGGATCCGGGTCAGGCATGCGATATGGGCAGGATACTTAGACCCGTCTAACGGATCTAGATCCATTAGACGGTCTGACAGGAGACTAGCTCGGAAATATCATACCCCAACTTAAAAATTCAGCCTCATTAAAATAAAGTTACAAAAACAATTGTTCAACAAGACAATTTACTATAAAGAAAAGAAAAAAAAAAGAAACAAAAATGCTACTAAAGAATTAGCTATGAAAAAAAATCTTATATATTTATTTGCAAAATCATCAATCAATCTTTCATAATCAAGTTTTCCTAGAAATTCTCCCAATTGATCTTCTTAACATATGAAATAATACTAGAAAATCACTCTTCCTGGGCGAATTGGGGATTGAAGGTGAGACTTTGTTTTCAATTTGGGGGAAGACAAAGACTTATATAGATCCGTCTGACGGATCTCTATCCGTGAGACAAGTCGAGTTGATCAAGTCAATAGAAAATCCGCGAGTCAACAGGATCCGAGTCAATAAAAAGTCAATTGTCCGCCAAAAATATTCGGATAATACTTTTTGAGAAAAAAATAATATTTTAAAGACAAGTAATACTTTTGAGCAAAAATATAATACTTTAATTAGGAACATGTAATACTTTTGACACAAAAAGTGATACCCATTGTTAAAAATGGTGGTGAAGATGATTGATATTTTTGTAGTTCAACAAATGATATTTTTCACTTAAATATTTAGTACGTGTAACACTTTTCCGCTTAAATGTGTTATAATTTTCACTTAAAACTCTAATACTTTTTAGTTCAACATGTATATTTTGTAATTCAACATAAAATAACTTTCTCTTAAACGTGAAATACTTTTCATTTAAAACTATAATACTTTTGAGTTCAATGTGTAATACTTTTTACTTAAAACTCTAATAATTTTTAGTTCAAAATTTAATACTTTTCAATTCAAATTTGTAGTACTTTTCACTTAAAACCATAAACTTTTCAGTTAAAATATAATACATTCCAGTGGTAGTTTTCAGCAAGATTTTTTTTTCCTTTTCTTTTTTTGCCTTCTTTTTTTCCCCTTCGTCTTCTCCTTCGTTTTTCTCTGAATTTATTCTTCTTTTTCCTTAATTTCAAGACAAAATCAAAGTTCCAAGAAAATGAACAAAGATTCATATCGGAAACTTAAAATATGCATTAATGGAGTATCGCACTCTACAGTTGAATGTGATTTTCTACTTTCTTTGTCAGATCCACGATCACATTTTGCTCATTAGGGCCTTGATCCACCCTCTATTTAATGATTACAATCACATATGTACAAAGGCCCTAGTTTCAACACCATATTTAACATATTCTTTCACTTTTTATATCAGAAGTATTACATGTTTCTAATTAAAGTATTACTTTTTTGCTCAAAAGTATTATGTGACTTAAAAGTAATTTACTTTTTTCCTCAAAAGTATTATTGCGCTAATTTTGGCGGACTGTTAACTTTTTGTTGACCACGGATCCGCTGTTGACCCGCGGATTTCATGGTGATCTAATCCAACCCAACATATCTCACATATAGAGATCCGTGAGACGGTCTCACAAGAGACCTTCTCTTGAAGGAATGACGATGTGAATGAGGTGGGCTTGTATTTTACAAAAAAAAAAAAAGAAAAGAAACAAAGGGAAAAAAGGGTTTATGATCTTGAGTGATCTCCTGTGAGACCGTCTCACATATCGAAATTCGTGAGACGGTGCCCCAACACCCAAACCCAAATCCAAATCCTACACAACCAAGCTCAAGGAACCAAATTGAACTACTACTAGGTGCAAAAAGATCATGATGTCACACACCCATAAGAGACCCAAAGATTGAGATTCTTCAGTTAATTAATCAGATAAAATACGATCTGGACGTAAGCATACACATCAACCCATTCCAGCTGTTTGTCTTATACATTCTTCCATTACCACAAAGTCTGTTGTTGTTGAGGAGAGTTTAACTGGTGATTGAGAAATTTAAATTCATTATTAATTATTAGCTTTGCAACTCTAGTACAGATAGGTAAAAGATAATCAACGTGTAGCACGAAATCTTACATAATTAAAAACACAAGTGATATAAATATCACTTTTAAAGGAGATAATAAATAATTTGGATAAATATAGTAATTAAGTAATACTTTTAATGTAAAGTATTACTTTTCACGTAAAAAAGAAACAATTTTAAAAGAAATAGTATGTAATTTTAAAAGATACGATGAGTAATACTTTTACATTAAAAAGTAACATTTTTTGAGTAAAAAACGATATTTTTTCAAGTGAGCATAAATACTTCTAAAATGGATTAATAAGTAATATTTTTTTAACTAGAAAGTATTGCGTTTCGTGTAAAAAGTAATAGTCTAAAAGTAAATAATATATAATTTTAAAAGATATAATAAGTAATACTTTTACAATAAAAGCTAATATTTTTTGAGTAAAAAATGATACTTTAGAAACATTAATAGTTGTAGAAAGTATTACTTTTCATGTAAAAAATAATAGTTTTATATGAAATAGTATATAATTTAAAAGTTATAGTGGGTAATACTTTTACAATAAAAGTAGTATTTTTCAAGTTAAAAATGGATTCTTTTCAATAAACATTAATACTTCAAAAAGGGATAGTAAGTAATAATTTTTAATTAACAAGTATTACTTTCCAAGTAAAAAGTGATAGTTTAAATATATATATATATATATATATGTAATGTTAATTTCGTGGAGAGTAAGAGTCGATGTCGGGTACTATAAAAAGACGAGTTTGTCCAAAGAATAATATCAAAGTTTAACTTCTCAACAATGGCCTTCTAATTGAAAAGTTGCCCGAACTGCTCTGAGGCATCAAGCCATGGTAGAAATCGCCGGGAGAGACCTCCCCGAGTTTCACCAGCTGCTGGAGATCCCGACTTGGGGGAAAGAGATAGAAGAAACAAAGAATGGGGAGAAAATCAAGAAGACCAGCGCGCTGCCGATAGGAGAGAAGCTAGGAATGAAGCCCAATGCTCCGAAGTCCACACTTACGCGCCTGTTGATGAGTCACAGGCGGTGCATGCTCGCCAAGCTAACTCACGAGCTACTGCCCTCCTGAGGAGAAGTCCACTCACCCCAACTATCTTAGCCGAGCCACTCCCATTAGGCATCAAAATATCTAACCTCCCAGAATATGATGGAGCCGGAGATCCTCAAGAGCATCTGGACAAGTTTTACGCTTAAGCTAATCTATATGACAAGACGAATGCTTCCTACTACAAGGTATTCTAGACTACTCTGACTAAGCGCACATTGACTTGATTCAACCAGCTCCAAGTTGGATTAGTCATTGGGATGGACAAGCTCATGAAGAGTTTCATGCAACAATTCTCTATCAACAAAAGACACCTCAAGTTGACCGCGCACTTGTTCGAGATCAAGTAGAAAGAAGGGAAGTCGCTACGCGACTTTATGAATTGATTTATGGAGGCAGTGAATGAAGTGGCCAATATCCAACACGAGACCTTGGCTTGAATTCTACAACAGAACCTCCGCCAGGGACGCTTGAAGGAGTCGCTGGCGGGGAGACCTTCCACCACTTTGGAGGCACTACTAAATCAATCTGAGAAGCATATCCAGATGAAAGAAGCCACCAAGACTGAATCGACCAACAAGAGGAAGAATATAGAGGATGACATATGTTTTGCATGTTTTTGTGAGTGTTTTGTATGATGATTTGTGCATTTTTTGGTGTGTTTTATTTACATTTGCATGTTTTAGTGTTATGTTGTTGGTTTTCTACGTTTTGGTGGAAAAAAATAATTTTTGGAGCAAGAAACATTAAAAAGTTATTTCACGCAGCTGCGGTAGTCATCGTAGTTTGGACATAATATTTTCATATGAAGTCCAATTGACATGATTCATATATCATTGGAAAGGTAAGGCAAAGTTGTACAAGGTTTATTAAGGTACTAAATGCAAATGAAGACGTTTGGATGAGTTAAAATCATGTGCAAGTGGAAATAATGCATTGAAATTGTGGAAATGACACATCTTAGTATTTTGTCCATAACTCTTTCTAGAATATTGATATTGAGGTCATTCAAGTGGCTATGGAAAGGTACGAGATAAATCTACAATTAATATGAAGGACTAGAGAGCAAATTCTAATGTTTTGATGGTACGCGGTCGCACGTGGATGTCAGTAGGCAGAGCGATATTGTGTGTGGTCGCGCATGGTGACTTCCTAAACACGAAATTCACAATTTTTTCCTTTTTTTTTGCTCTTCCACTTTGTACAGAACTCTAGGCTTATAAATAGGACTTGAGGAGCCCATATTTTCGAACACCTTTACTTCTTAACTCTTTTAGACTCTAGTTTTCTCTTCTTTTTTTGTTTTTAGACATTGAGATTGCTTGGGTTCTTCCCACTGAAGTTATTTTGTCGCTTAATCAAAACATAATATTTCTTCATCTCTTGTCTCTGATTTCAATTCTTTGGTGATTATTACTATTGCATGATGATGTTTATGATTGTTTTCTTTCTTTCAATTGAAATCATGGTCCCATCTCCAAACATGAACTAACTTCTTTGTTCTAGGATTAGGATGATTGATTAAAACAAACAAGCATGAATATTGACAAATTGATTTGCTTTCCGGAATAAATTCTTTACTTGATGATTAATTGTTTGGCCAACTTTTGATTATTTTGAGGCAATAATTGAGATCGAGAGAAGATATTATTCGTGGACTAAATGTATTTAGAGAGTTAGATATGAATCAGAGATGTATTATCTAACTTGGTTAATGAAAATAGCAAATTGGTTATGGATATACCCAATCTGTGAATACGTGAGTTATCAGATGTAGGCCTAGTTTATACTTGTTTATTATAATTGTTAATCGCATGATCAATTAGTTGATATTCTGTTTACAAGTTTGATGAGATGATTCCGAAATCCTAGATGTTTTATTCATATCGTTTTCACCAGGTTTAATTGTGTTCAGTTTAATTGGTCTTTTTATTTGCTTTTCTTTTGTTAATTAAAATCATATAAATCTAGTTAGAGTGTTTATGATTTATTTTCTGTTATTTGTGACACACGATAATTATTTGCTGGCTAAGTCTTCCTTCAGACACGACTTGGGATAACTTGCCACCCTACGATTGATCTCGTTTTCTTTCGTGGATCTTTAGACTTTCATAGGTGTTTAGCAGTTGAACAACATACATCCCCTTAGAAGAACGACCACATAGAATGCGGCAGAAAAAGCTACAAGAACCTCTTCACTCCTCTGAACGCGTCTATCTCTGAAGTCTTAATTGCTTCTCAGAAGAGAAGGATCATAGAACCTCCACAACCGATGAGAGACAACCCGAGACGGCAGGCTCCCATTACTATTGTCGTTACCACCGTGACAAATGTCACACTACCGAAGATTGCATCACATTGAAGAAAGAGATCGAAAGATTAATCTAAAGAGGATATGTGAAAGACTATGTGGAGCAGATTAGGATACATAAAGACCTTGGTTGGGCATAGGGAAGACGAAATCCACTAAATCCCACGCTGCACCGACACACGCGCTGAGGGAAGACCAACCACCCACGTAGCTGGAGACATCAATTTTATCTGTGGAGGCCCAGACTGCAAGGACGCAAGGAGTGCCCATTAGGAATACAACAAAGAGCATAGGTAGCTCAACTACTTAGCATTTACTTCGAATAATACACGTATGATTCAATTTTCACTAGTTCTTTCAATTACTACTATGCAGTTACTTGACAACAACAAATCCATGTCCTCGCGCATGTTCCTTCCCCCACCTGGCATTCTCGGATGCGAAAATCCTCCTCCGGCATTCTCGGGAGAGGCGCCCACTGTAGCACCGAAGAAACTCCCATACGGCATTCTCTTTCCTTAATTATATCTTTTTTCTTATTATCATTCCAAGTTGATTAATTAATTTCTCTCTCTCTCCCTCCTCCCTAAAAGTAAGCTAAAGTGTGGTTTCTCCGATGTTGAAATATTATTAATCACCAAATACATGAACAAGAAACATAATCCATCTGCTGAGCGCCATCAAGAATATACTACAAGAATATAATTATACATGGGCTTATTAATAAATGAACACATCAATCCTATTTACTAAACGAAAAAATAAAGTTGACACATGTCATCATCTCATTAATTTTGACATGTGTCAACTCTCCATTCTCCCAATTCCACATGGCTACTTTACAATTATCCATGTGACATCTATAAGTTAAAGCTGCATTGGTAATATATTTTTGAATTTGAAAGATAACAAATTAAAAGATAATAATAAAAATTTAAAAAATAACAAGTAATCTAAATGTCAAAGATTTTACCTACATTATCATTTAAAATTATTTTTAAAAATATATTTGGTCTATATGCTGAAAATAGTTTCTGATTTATATAAAAATAAAAATAGGATTGGGAAATACCGAAATAGTGTTTGTCAAAATTAGCAAATAGCGTTTCTCAAAAAAATTGATATTTAGATCAATGATTCTAAACGTGAGAAATTGGCGGCTTGATACCAAACAGAATCAATAATTGATATTAAACTATCTCACATTTATCAATGTATTCTAGAACGATAAATCTCATTAAACAAAATAATGTGGCTTAATAAAATTTATATTTTCCTGTTACTGCACTTTTCTCCGAATCTCAACTCTAAAAGATAAAATAATCCAAAATAAAAGATTTTCTCACAATCTCAACTTTAAACGATAAAATATAATCCCAAATATAAGGGCATTTCTCATAATCAATTTGGAAAAATCGATGCTTTTATTGAGAAAACTCTATTATCTCAATATATATAATTTTTGTAGAAGAACCATTGAGAAAAACAAATACTAGGTCAATACCATTGTTTGACATGACTACCAAAGTTAACACTATTTTCGATATCTCTCATGAGAAAGAAACATGAAAAATTAAGGTACGATGTGAGCGATTATGGTATACTCACTCGCAATAGAATCCTGAAGTGAAGAAAGGTACGAAACTCCTTCTCTTAGATGTCCAGGTAATGAACGTTTCTTTATTTATGTTTTTTTTCTTTTGTTTTTCTTTTAAAATAAATATTATTAGAGGTCAACACACATTGCACACAACTTGAAGTTTTGTTGACGTAGTAAGGGAGAAAGCCAAACATTTTTGCTCGCACTGGTTGTCGGTGAAGGAAAATAACATGTAAATCTTAAATTCACGTTATTTCAGGAATGCTTATATAGGATTGTTTGGTTTTATTTTCAAGCATCAAATTCATGTGAGTGATGTTATTTGACAAATAGCAGGATAATCCAAAAAAACTATGATACTAAAATGTTTATCACTTTCTTATTATAGTAGTGGTCATGCTACAGAAAAGATGAACAAGAGATGATTAATCAACCACTAAGATTTTTCAAATTAGCATTTTGAATCTCATATAACTATTATAAATAAATTTGTGACACTAAAATTTTAATTTTGGACAAATTCCGTGTAATACACGAGTAATATTCTAGTGATTTATTATATATTAATAATATACATAAATAATTATATACTTGTATGTATAAAGATTATATATAAGTGATTTGTATAAATATAAATATAAATATAGGGGGAGGGTTATATGAGACTCATGTCTTATGTAAGTACGTAGAACCAAATCTGAACCATAGATCAAGAAATTTTAATGACTAATATTAAAGATGCATAAAATATATAAAAAGCCTAATTAAATAGATATAAGGGTATATTAGTTCAAAGCAAATAATCAAATCCCATGAAAAAAGGAGCAATTACCCACAATATATCTTACCATCCAAAACAAAACCTAAATCACGAATAAATTGCCTCAATTAAAGTCTTCTTCTTCACCAAGACGTCTGCTACCTCTGTAAATCGTTCAATTAAAATCTGGAGAAAAATACGCCTGGTACCTCGATAAATCGTTCCTTTGCTTAGGTATATATAAAGTGGTGCTTAATTATTATAATAAAAGTGCTTATGAACATGAACAATGTTGCTTATTTATTGATTCTAATTTGCATTCTTACAGTAAAATTGTCTGCTGAAGAAACTGTCATTTTATGGAAAAAAAATTGCTTACATAACAGACTCATATTGCTTGTCCATCGAGTATATGTTACATATGCACGACAAAATGTCAAATGGTGTCTCTTAGAGTTTACGAAAAAATAATTTGCTAATTATCTACATATTTTTTGCTTATCTATTGAACATATATGTTGCATATTCACTATCAATTAAATTCATTTCACGAGTTTCGCATTTTTAAGACCAATCATTTGCTTAGGTATATTTAAAGGGTTCCTTAACTGTTCTTATAAAGTTGCTTATGAACATGAATATTGTTGCTTATTTATTGACTCTATGTTCCATGCTTGACTACACAATAAATGTTTAAAATATACCCTGAAATATTTTAGTAATAATACATTGGAAAGGGAGGATTAATAATATGCCTGAGCAACGGACGAAGTGTACAAACAATTTCTGAAGCCCAATAGGAATTTAAATTTCGGACACCAAAAAGTCATCCTAAACTGTGTCAAAGCAAACATTGTGCCATCAACAATTTATCGCGTGTATAAATAGCATTGCATATGTTATACCATATTATTGCTTATATAGCATTTATATCCTTCTTAACAACTCTAAAAATTAAACCAAACCAAACCACAAATTTAAATATCCAAAACAACATATAACGTTCAACCATTTGTTCAAAATAAAAAAAACATCAACATCGTTTTGCTATAATCCTACGTTGTTCCAGAAAACTTCTTTGTCTCTCCCAGATTCAAGACTTTGCAAACTTGCGCATCCCCTGTTACCTCTTTCGGTGCATTTTCAAGCAGCGAAATTATATCAACAACTTTTGCAAAAAACAACTTTTAAATTATATCAACAACTTCCTGGTAAAAATATTGACAAAAAATATTAAATACACAACAAAATGAATAATTGTATAAGCATACAATTAAATAAACTAATCAATCTACACAAAACCACGACAAAAACATCTAAAAAATAACTCATTTATGCTATGAAAGCATCATTTTATATCAACACAAGCAAAATATTTGGTCTTAATAAACAATAAATTTGTACCAAATATTTTTTGTCTTTATAAGCAATATTTACTATACACATAAGCAAGTTGTACTAGTAACATAAACAACTCATATATATCTAGTATCTACCCATACGATCATCTAACAAAAAATCACAGTTACAACAAAATAAATAACATTTTCTGCCTACGTAAGCAAGATCTTTCTGCTTAATAAGCAAACATTTAACAAAAAAAACAAACGAATCTCTGCAACGTACAAGCAATATTTTCTGTCTATGATAGCAGTGCATATATCCTTAATAAGTAACATTTAACATTAAAAAAGTATACAGATCTCAAAAACTATTCTTCTCATAAACCCCCAAACACAAGCACTAAGAAAAAAAACCCATCTTATTCAAGAAGAACAACTATTAACATTAATTAAAAAAAACCCAACCTTCTACAGAGCAACAATGATTAAACAAAAAACATATTTCTCATAAAACTAGCACAAAAAAATTAAGCAAAAAATCTCTACAGTAACTAAGAGATTTTTCTCCCCAGAAAAAAAAAATTAAGCAACTAACAGATTTTTCTCCCCGGAAAAAAATCTTCCAAAAACCGACCACAAATATCGCAAAAACAAAAAAATCATAAACCCAACCAAGTATAAACAGAATATAAAGCATGCATAAGTAGAAAACAAACCATATATAAGCATAATTAATAAAAACAATAAGCAGTGGAAAACATCAGTAAGCAAATCCCCAGACTTAAAGAGAAAACATAACAATAACATAATTTACCCCCTGTTACATCGAAAATAATTTACCCAAACCCCAACCTAAATCAATAACATAGCCAATAAAAAATTATTATAAAATCAGAAATATTATACATGATCATATGCTTGTGCAAATGAATTAACCAAAAAATTCTCAAAAAAATTCAGAAAATGAAGGGAAAAAAAATTCTTGTTCCACAGACGATTTGGTTGTCGACTCGGTTAAGAAGATGAGTACAGTTGGCTTGAATATGTTATGCCGCCGCGAATAATTACTGTCGAGTTGGTGCTGCCTCGAAGAAAAGTTGTCGTGGAGATGATTAGAGAAGGATTCTTTTGTGAGAGATAGATGGAGAGTTCTTGGACTTAGAGAGAGTGTTTCGATGATAGAGAAGAATAGTTAGACTTGTTTAAGATTTACAATACTCAAAAGAGAAGATATGGAAGTGAGATATCACAATAAAAACCGATCCCTTGATTCTAGCAATTTGAAAAGCCACCACAAAAAATAACTCCCCCGTAATAACTGATATAAAGTTAGATTTACCAAAAACTCATTTTTTCCAATAAATTAACCATTAAAAAAATAAAAACTGATTAATCTAGTCCGTTTAAAAAATAACTCAACGCTCCAGATTTGGTCTTACATACTCGCATAACTTATCTGGACTCACCTGATCCAAATCCTATATATATATATATATTATTTTTCGAATATTCTTTCGATTACTCGAATGAATTATACTAATATCCATATTCGTATTTGCATAATATGCGAATCTGAAAATATATTTTTATTTGAATTCATATTCTAATTTTTCGAATTCGAATGTCAATATACGAATTCGAATGCCGAATCAAATTAAAGATATTCACTTCTTTTACACCCCTATATATGCACGATTAAACAATCTTTATTTATTTTTCCTTTTCTCTTTCTGGTAATATATTTTTTAAACAAAAGGATGAAGTATTAGCTTGTTACATATAACATTCTGTGATAATTTTTCTCTTTCTTTTTTGAGGGTGGGGGGTTTCCAGTGACAATTCTTGCACTCTTTAGACACAGACCTTCCTCCAAACAATTCCATCTCTCTCTCTCTCAATGAATACAACACACCTCCTTATAATTCCAAGTTAGTTGGAAATTAGTTGATGTATTTTTTTTATAGTGGTTGGTGAATTAGAAATAACCATAAACACAATAGCCTAATTAATCAATGGTTTTAACAGCTTCACTTTCTTGAACCACAAAATGAGTTCCATTCATTAATTCTATCTTCCTCTTTATACACAATATTGAGGTGTGAAAAACAAGCTTCAATTCTTTTTTTAGGGAGGCTTTGCATATCATTGCAATTCATAGTGGAGATCAATTCCAATCTACCTTTTCTATCTTCTAGATCTTAACCTGGCCTCATCACCAAATACGAGATCCATGTAAATATATCTATAAGTTTAAGCACTTTTAGGCCGGTATCATAATTAACAATTGTTTAATGCCTCATCATGTCGATAATTTTGGCAAAAAGGGATTTGTTATTTCCCAATATTATGTGTTTGTTGTATGGGATTATGATTGATAATCATGCTACATTAGAGTGGATGCCCCTGTGGATAATCAATTAATCATCATATTTGTAGTGATCACTCACTTTAAAAAAAAATCACCTTAATATATATAGCTAATTAAGGTGTTGATATACTTAAATTAGATATTCATTAAACCATAGTACTGATTAATGATACGGGCTAGATTTGCAATATTAAATAGGATCAATATAATTTGGGAGGTGTGCGGCCCAAAATGAATAATTAACCTAAATCCATATGTTAGCTAGGGTTTTAGCTTGGCATGGTAAATACGCAACCCTAATTGCCAACCTATAAATAGCTCACAAAGAGGGTGCCTCAGGTTAGAATTCTAATATACACATTTGATATACTGTTCTATTTTACATATATTTTTCCCTAGAGCGATTCTGACTTGAGCGTCGGAGAGGGTACGCCGGAAAAACCCTCTGGCCCCCTTCTCACTGTTGTTTTGCAGGCATCAAGGCGGAACAAACATTGGAGATCGGGTTTTCTCGGTGGGGTAAATTTTTCGCCCCAACAATTAATTTTCTGAATTTTAATTTCTTACCCAATATGCCAGAAATATATAGTACCATAAATATAGTTTTCTAACTTGATGTTACATAATAAAAGCACATAGACACAATATAATATAGTGTATTCTTTGTTGTTGATTTCTAGCATCATGGAGGGAAAAACAATTGACAGGGAATATGATATTTGTCATGAACATGAACTCTCAAAGGCATTATAGTGGGTGGAATGGGCATTTTGAATGAGACATTGGATTACAACTTATAAGATGCCAGTAATGATGTTTACAGATGAGCTTGCAAATGATGTTTACAGATGAGCTTGCAGGGGTCCGATCCTTTCAGTCTCGATTCCTTGTTTGCGATATCGCCCCGTTGTTGTTGGTTCCACAATCAGAAAACATTCTTCAAGAAGATGTAACTCAGTAGTGGCGAATAGAGTGATTGACTAGGGTTCAATCTCATACGAGTACGTGTCCACTCCTCAATTATTCCCCGTTATACTTGAGAAAAAAAGTTAGTGGCAAATATGAAATTTGAAATTGTTGATTGATATATATATATATATATATATGTATTTGTAGATAAAATTATGTGATAATTAATTTACAAATGTTATCACTAAAAAAATTTAAATCATGTTATGATAATAAAATAAAATTATATGTAACCTCATCTTGCTCAAAGGATTAAAAACAAGAAACAAATTAACAGAAAATTAGGGGGAAAAAAAGAAAATAAAAATGAGAAAGCAACAAGCTTTCCGTAAGTCAATTCCGTGGGGGATATACTTATGTTGGGGGTCCAAATGTATAATCAATTATTACAAAGTATAACGCGTTGGAAATGACATGTTAGATCTGTTGTTGCTTGTGTTGCACAGACACACATGCTTCTTCTTAATTTGATTCTGGGTATCTACCTTTCTTTTGCCTTTGATAGGTTATCTTGCGTCTTTTTTGTCAAAATAGACTTTTTGTTATTGGGTAAATCTCAAAATTCTCTTTGCAATTGGTTTGCGATCTTCTTTTTTTCTAGAAAGTTTGCTTTCAATTGCAAAATCTTACTACACTTGTCAAGATGTGCATGGTGTCATATGGTTCTGCTACCTTTTTTATAATTAGCCATAATTATTTCTGTAACTTTTGCAAGATTTATTTTCATCACAACCCTACTCCCACCCAAGCCCCCAACCCATGTTGTTTTTAACCCTAATTGGATATCGAATTGGACAAATAATTGGATCACTGAGTCATTGATTCAATCGGTAGAACTTTTGGTAAAAAATCCGTAAATATATATAAGTTAAAAAATATGTACAATACAAATTTATGATGTACATAAAAATAAAATTAAAAGAATAAAATAATATCTAATTATAAATAATACAATATATTAACATATATAAACTTTAATTAAGTTGTGTACAAAAATAAATAACTAATATTTTACTAGAAAAACTAAAGACAGAAAAAATAAATATGGAGACCAATGGAAAACAGAATAACTTCATGCCAAGTAGAAAAATATATGTAAAGATTTAACATACAAGTTTTTTTTTTTTTATAAAAACGTTTTATGTTATTGTTGTATTATGGAATTGTTGAGGTTTGTTATTTTAAAAAAAAAAACAAAGTAGGTGAATTATGTCAATAGGTCAACCGGGTCGAATGGTTTTTACTAGGTAGCACTTTGTTTTCTTATACGCGTTTCAATTAGAGACCCGGACCGATGTGATGGTCGGTTCTCAATTTTGTCCAACCGACCAATCGGTCCAGGTTTAAAAATATTGCCCCAACCTTAGGGGTGGAAATATGTCAGACTATCCAACAGGGGCCTATGGTCCGGCCTACTAAGGGCTTGGCTTGATCTATTTAACAATTGAGTCAGACTTAGGTATTTTATAAAGCCTATTTAAATAGTTAAGTCAGGCCTGGGCCGTTACAAAAGCTTTTTAAGCTCAACAGGCCCCCCTATTTAAAGCTTACATCTATAATATATATAAATAAGTAATATTATATATATAATATATGTACGTATTATATTATATATACATAAAAAATATATAAATTGTATAAAAAAATTACATATATCTTATGTATAAATATAATATGACTACTAATTAGACACTTATTTGGATCTGTTATTGTTATGGACTTATCGGATATTGTATGATCATATTTATGTACTTTAGAGATGTAGCGTAATGGATTCTATTGTCATGTGCATTTTGGTTTTTTTATTATGAATCTTTTGTTTGTTTCATTACAAATCTTGTATTGACTATCATGAGATTGTCTGTGTTTTTTGTAGTTTACAATTTGTTTTTGAAATGTACTTTGATAGGCTTTTACAGACATTAAATAGGCTCATGCTTGGCCTTTTTACTTAAAAAGACCAAGTCGAACCTATAAAAAAAGTCTATTACAGATAATAGGCCAGGCTTGGGCCCAAACCCAATAAAGCAGGCCTACGCATTCCAACTCAAAGCCCGACTTGGCTTGGCCCATTTCCACCCCTACCCAATCCCAATAAAGGAATAGAGAAAAGGATACGAATACCCACCTTTCCAGCCCAAATCTCAGAAGAATACGCTCCTTCCTTCAACATTTCCTCCCAATACGGACCCGCTAGAAATTAGGACAAATATACGATGTGCAACTTATACCATCATATTGCTTCTCAAAAAATCATGGTGCACAAGATCCTGATCATAATCCAAGTCTCCATCGCAACAAATAGCAAAAACCAGAAGAAAAACACAGAATGCAGGAAACAACGAGACAAGAAGGGGCCTATTCGAGATAACAATTCAAACTCCAGATCAAGAGGAAGAAGAAGAGCAAATCAGGTAGAATCAATACAATATGTTTATCTTATTCTGAAAAAACTTTGTTTCGATCAATTTTATGATTTTACAGATAGAAAATTAGAATTCAATATGTATTGGATGATATTGACATTGAATTGAACCAGAAATTTTGCATGAAAATTCGAACAACCTGACAGTTTTGAGCTTAAAAATGCTCATTTTGTTCGAATTATAGTCCAAAATTCTACAAAAACTGCTTCTCATTAATATCTACAAACAATCGTGTGAATCTCAAAAATCTGTATGGAATACATTAGGTAATTGTTTCACATATGTTTCTTTGTTGTTTCACAATTATTTTTATTGGCAATGCTTCACATAATACAACACATTGGTTCTTCCCGTACATAGACATTGTTTCATATGTGTTTCATTTATGTTTCTTTAATGTTTCATGTAGACAATTTTCTTTAAATTCCACAGTTGCATGGAGAAAATCTCAGTTGTGGTATACCACAATGGACAATGGGAAGAAAAATGAGAGTATACCAACTTTGAGATAACAGGAATACTGATTCCAATGGACTGCACATTCAGCACCCTAAAGAAAATCTTGGAACAACAAATACAATTCAGAAAATTAGAGCTTGCTTGTCCATCATCGGCTACGAGAATTGGACGACTCAGAGTCAGACCAAATATACTTTCTGTTGACTTCCAACATCGCAGAATCATTAAATGTAGCAACTGTAGCGGGGAGAGACCTACCAATAACAACTTTGCTAGAGTACGTGAGATCTTTAGTTCAATATTGGGCATGCATACATCGAAATGAAGCAAGATTAACATTTACAAGGATGACAAGAAAAACTAAAGAGTATATGGGGAAAAACTACACAATTTCTATAATTAAGAGTAATTTACTACAAACTTTCAGCACATGATCCCTTATTTCACAATTGTTTCTTACATGTTTCATTTAGGTTTCAGGTGAAGAGATCAAATGATTTTATCTTTAAAGTCATAGAGGCTGACAAAACATTTGTTGTGGAACTTGAAAAAAGGATTTGCAACAAGTTTCAAATGGATGAAAATCATTGCCCACGTGCTATCGCAGTACTAAAAGAATTTAATGAAGATCCGAACCAATACTGCTCGGATACTACATGAAGGAAATAATAGAAGTGACTTATTTGGAAACAGTATATCCAATCCCACATGAAAATACTTGGATCCTGACACATGAAATCGAAATAATGACGACTTTTACGCTGGAAGGTAAGGCAAAATCTGGAAGGCCAAAGAAAAGAAGACACCAGGCAGCTTGGGATAAAAAGACCAAAACTAAATGTAGAAGATGTGGGAATCTTGGTCATAATAGAAAAACATAAAGGAATCAACCAAAAATAAAATATGATTCAAAGTAGAATATTACTATTATAAATATACGTGTAATTAAATAGTTCCATACTACTAAAAATACCAAACTTAAACATATTGTTCAACTGATTACCCCATCCTTAAGACTTACTTAACAACAATTTCCTAGAATCATTAGGAAGTGGAGACAGAATCTCAACGTTGTTCTCATCATCATCACCATTTTGCTGCTTCAACTTAGCATGATTGTAAAGCATATAACTGAACCTTGCTTGTTCATTCTCTACCTCAAACTCTTCAACGTTTATAGCCTTCCCAACAATAAAGTACTTCACATAATAAGCAACAAAAACCCCCACAATCACTACAAAAGAAATAAAAAAAATACACAGTTAGATAGATAACACAACAAATCAAAAAGAACAAAAAAACAAACAAACAAATAGAAAATATATAGCAAAAACATGTTTTCCTGAAAACCTCAAGCTGATTTTCAGTTCAATAGTTCTTCAAATTGTTTATAACATCAAAAGAGAACCCAAGATGTACTCTAGTAGTATACCAGTTCTCAGGATTAATAACTGTAATATCCCGATTTTTAAAAATAATAATAATTAGAACACTTAAATATTAATAATATTGTTATCTTTATTAGACTAATAATTATCAATAATATTATGTGTATTCTTTCTTAATAAAGATAATTATTAATATTATAATCATTATTTTACATAGAGGTTGAATTAGGGGTTATGTTAGGGGTTAGTTTAGGGGTTTATTTTGGGGGATTTTTTAGAGTTTATTTAGGGGTTAGAACTAATTATTATAAATATGTATAACTTCTTACACAAAATTTACACCAAATTTCAAATAATTATAAGGTATAATATTTTTTCTACTTATTATTCAAATTTCTTATGTATATGTATATATATATATACAATTCTCAATTCACAAGCTTCTTTCAATACTTATTTTTACAAATTATTTCATTAATTAGTACGATTTATTAAAATCACATGTTAATTATATATATTTAACGTAGAAAACGAAGGGGTCGAGGACTTGGACTTTTATTATTCATTTTTCTACATCGAATATTTGTGATTATTAAGGTAGAGATTTTTATAGGATTTGTCTTTATTTAATGTTCCATGATTATACTTCATTGATTGCAATATATGTCAAGAGGAAATAAATTCATATAAGCTAGGGGCCATGAAAAGGGTCCGAGATCAAACGTATCTTCGGGGTCAACCCGCAATGCTATATGCAGTAACTGGCCAATCAGAGGAAAAAGAGGAAATTAAAGAATTTATTGTTGTAATTATGTGAATGCTTTTCATGTTATATTAAATATTCGAGATATATCCCCCGAGCGAGATGAAGCTCACCCTATTATTATCATGACTTTCAGGTTGAGGAATCCGGCTGAAGATATGATGTTGTGGGTGGTGGAATAAATCATGCTATATTTTAAATAATTATGATCAGACTAAATATTTGGTATTATATCTTTAATTTTTCCGGTTTATGCTTGGAATAATTTTTGGATACTTAATTTGGAAGAATTATAATTATGATTATAATTATTATTATCATTATATTTTTTTTCTTAAGAATTAAAAATTCTAAATCAACTTTTTGATAATTATTGGCATCACTTTAATTTATAAATTCGTATTTTCTTAATAATATTTTAGAGTACTTTAATTTCATAAAATTGGGTCATTACAATATCATACTTGAAACCCTAGAAACAACAAAGAAACCAAACAAAAACAAAAAAGAAACATGAAATCAACAAGCACTTCAACTAAAAGAACAAAAGAAACATAAAACAAACAACTTCGAAACAACATTGAAACAAACAAAAAACTTCAAATCACAAAATAACAAAATAACACAGAAAAATCATACCTCAGCAACATTAGATTCTACAAAAGAAACAGTCTTCTTTTTCGAAGCTTTGACACCAACCTTAGATTTTATAGTTTTAGAAGGCTCTTTAACCTCTGAAACTAATTCATCATCAACAACCTTTTCGACTTTCCTCTTCTTCGAACTCATTTTACCAGCATCAAGCTTATGAAATTTCCTTTTTTTCGAAGAATCTGGTTCTTCCAACTTCGAAGAACTTCTCAGTAGCCTCTTATAAGGAGAGTTCTTAGGCGCCATTAAAACAACAAACACAAACCAGCGGTTTCAAGAAGTTACAGAAAAAAGAAGTTAGTGATGGAAATATGAGGAACTTGGAACGAATGAAACTGAAAAAACAACGTTGAAATGGAGCAGAGGAACGTGAAGTCCTGCCACGATCAAGCATGGGGTAGCAATAAGCTTGGAAACTGGTTCGAGATTCACAGAAATAAGGTGAAAAAAACTAACCCTGTGTTAGAATGTAAAAAGAGTAACATGCTGTGTAAAAAGGTGAAGAAGATAAAACCGGATGGGTATTTTTATCTTGTGAGAGTATTTTTGTCTTTTTTTAAAAAATAAAGGTATTTTGTATAATTTCCTCAAAGGAATATTTGGAAGCTTCTCTTAGATTACCTTTGCAATTTGTATTTCAAATTTGTTAAGACTTACAAAATCTAAATTAATCTTTCCATCTTCAGCGTATATATCATAAACTCTCCAATTTTAGTGACTATGTATATTTGTATAGTGAACATAATTCTTTTAGGATCTAGTTGGATTGATGGATTTGGATCTAAGGATTTCAAATTCATAATAAAAAATCCACTGAGGTTGTTTGGATGTAGTAATTCTATAATGAGTTTCAAATCATTGGAAGTTATTTTTGGAATTATTTTTGGAGAATTTCAAATTCTTTTTATTTGGAGTCATTTGAAATCATTCCCCTAAATCATCTCCTCAAATCCAAATCCCCCATTCAAATGCAACCTTAGAGTAATTAACATGTAAAAGTCAAATGAAAATTTTATATCAAATGTCTGATTAAAGTAACTCACTCTTGTTCTTTTTAATTTTTTTTTTGGTGACAAAATATTGACAAAATATTTGAACTAATTTATAAACTAAAGTCTAAACCACCTTCGTATCATCTCCAGTGTATAATATCAAAAGAGAAAAAAACAAAGATAGTGAAAATGCTACAAATTGCAATTTTCTTCTCACATATCAAGTCCTATTTTCCTGGCTCCCATAATGGATTGAGAAACACTTCATGATCCTTTAGACAAACGTGGGAATAAATACTTGCCATTCTTGGTTTAGTACAAAACACTTTGTTACTCTTCCCAGTTCCCAAGGTGTTTGAAGTTTAACCCCTTCACTTCAATGTCTCATAGGAAAACTCTCAATAATCATAGTTAGTAGAACTATTTATCCTCAAAGTTTGTGTATTTCACAAAATTGGAGCTTAATCATGAATCTTTGCAATGATAAAAAGTACTGGGACGCAAGTGGGTTTGTCTATTGTACCAACTAATTGCTTTTACATTCTTTTTGAATGTCAAGCAAATACTCACGTGTATCTTGTGAATCCAAATGCCCAAGGCTTTGAGATATAATTAATGAAGTCCTCTTTTTTGTCTCGAGATTGTATATTTAATTTGATTGAATAGTAAATTTTAGATAAAGTTTAGAAAATGATGAAAGTAGTCATTGACACTCCTCCGTCCTAATTATATATTCATTAGACTTTTTACACAGATTAAGAAAAGTATTAAAAATTACAAATATGCAAAAAATTTACTTGATTTGCGCGTATTTAATAAACAATATAAATTACAAAATTCATATTTATTCGGTGCAATTAGGTTGCATCTATATTTGAGATAATATAAAGTCTTATTTATATGAAGTTTATCTAGAAACATCTCCCATCAGGACTCTAACTGGGATATGAGATTAAGATATATATTGATATCTCTCCCTACAATATCAATCCAATTGAAAATATCGTCTCCTACATAGAAATAATAATCTCTCTCCTAAAATTTCTCTCTACGATTTTCTTTTTGGAGTATCGCCAAAGTTCTTCAAGGGTTTAAGGTGTGGATATCAAAAGTAAATAACTCTAGTAGTTATTTAGACCAACGAGAAAGATGGTTCGTGATATTGTTCGTGGTTTGTGTTGGGAAATTTATTTTATAGATTTTGATGAATGCCATGTAAAACTTAAACTAGAAAGTTGGCACCCCATTTTCCTTGTAATTTTCATTAATAATAGAAAAGCCGAAAAGTCAAGTCAAGTCACGCCTGAAATACAAGAAGTCAATCAAGATCGAGTGAAGACTCTCCATTTGTGGAAGCAGAGTATGGCCAAGATAGAAGATCAAGAACTCGACTAAAGATGTATCGGTGAGGAATTTGTGTGGAGAGTCGATCAAGTCAACTCAAGAAGCCAAGTCTCAAGTTGAAAGTGAGATGAGTCATCCAAGGATTCGAAGTCGACTCAAGTCAGTCCTGGGGTATATAAAAGATCGCAATAACTCAAGACAATCGAATGAGATCCGTTGATGAAAGTCAAGAATGTTACTCAAAATGGTAACATATTAAAGTTGTCAGAGATAAAGTGCTAGTTCCAGTTATGTGCAAAAGGAACAAACCAATGGGAAACACTGCAGCAAGTGTCAGAAACGCTACAACGCTGCAAGACATTAAATCCGAGGAAATGTCAACATCAAGGACTACAACAAGATAAGCCAACGAACACAAGTGCCTTTTGAAATCAGCCTATCTCTTCAACGGGCAGATTTTCGAAAGTTCACTATAAAAGGCTGAAGAAATTCATTGAGAAAAGGTTACCTTGCACACCTGAGAAACCAAACATTATTCAAGCTATTAACCTGCAAATACTCTCAAGAATATTCAAGCAAATCCTCAAGCCTGAAACTCGATGGAAATCAATTCAACACAAGTTGTGAAGGAAAGACAACTTCAAATATGTTGAAGAGGAAACTTTTGAAGAATCAAAAGAGGTCTACTTTCCAAGGAGGATTGTAGGAAGGTTCAAGGTCGAACCAGTATCAAGTTATTGGAGGGCTTCATGATCAAATCCAAGAGCTTGAGAAAGTGAGCTGAAGTAGCAAGACAGCTGCCCTGTGAAGAAGCTGAGTCGGAAGAGAAGCCAACTGTGTGACCAAGGCTGTCTTTAGACTATTGACCACTTTGTAAACAAATCTTTTACAGAGTGGATTCCTCCAGAAGTTGGAGAAGAGAGGATTAGAAGAATTACCCCATCTTCGAACCTCTATAAAATCAACTGTGTCATTTATTTTTCAGCACATTTACATTTCTGCATACTTACATTATATCTGCTGATAAACTTATTTGCTATCCAACTGATCAATAACCAAGTGCTAAAATCAAGTGTTAAAACAAGTTTAAAACAAATCAAAGGGTGTTAAGTCTTCACGATAAAACCAACACATTGCAAGTTAATGTTCAAAGTTAAACATCCGAGTTATTCTATCAATGGCTCTATCGAGTGCATTGGTCGCTAACTCTGTTGAATAACTAACTTAGTTGTCCCTCAAGGACTCAGCTGTTTGTGTTAACTCTGTAATATTTTAAAAGGACTAAAATCAAAAAGTTGGTAAGGTTTATTCAACCCCCCTTCTAAACCTTACTCACACCCCTTGGGACCTACAAGTGGTATCAGAGCGGTTGGTTCATTGGGCCTTCCGCACTTGCTACTGAACTTGAACTCTATCTTTTCAAAAAGGTTTCAAACACTTGTATTTTCAAAATCTTTCATTTTTAGCAAAGTTATTATCATGGAAGCAAATTTGACACGCATTCCTATGTTCACTGTTGAAGAATTTGATGACTGGAAAATTCGTATGCAGGCTCATCTATCTGCTTTACATGATGAAATGTGGTTCGTAATAGAGGATGGGCCACTGCAAATCATCGAAAGTGAACACAAATGATATAAGAAAAAATTGCAGTTTGAAGGAGAAGAAGTTGCTGCTGAGGCAAGACCAACCATGGTTGAGAAACCAAGGACTGAGTGGACAAACGAGGACAAAAAAGGATACAACTTGGACAAATCAATGTTCAACAAAGTCAAATCATGCCAAACAGCAAAATAAATCTGGAATAAACTGACTTTAATTTGTGAAGGATCAGAGTAAATTAAAGAAAATAAATTGTCTGTTGTTGTTCAAAAATTTGAAAACTTTAAAATACTTGGGAGTGAAACCATGGATCAACTAGATGCCGATTCACCGAGATTACAAATGAGCTTTGACTCTTGGGAAGGAATACACACAGGAAGGAAATGTGTATGAAGATCTTAAGGAGCCTCCCAGCTGAATGGGAAATGAAGACTATGGCTCTAAGACATTCAATGGACCTCTCAAAAACATCCAATCATGAGCTATTCTCGGACCTCAAAGCCTATGAGTTTGGTGAGAAGAAAAGATCAGAGGAGCAATTTGTACTCCAAGACATCCGACCGATAGTCAAGGATGGAAGAGAGTCGAACCAAAGGAAGTCATAGACCAGGAGGAAATTGCCCTAATGGTTAAAAGATTCAATAAGTTATTCAATAAGAACTATAAAAGAAACAATGGTGAAACCTCCAGGAGACATTCAGCTCCCTCTAAGTCAAGGGAAGATAGGCCACCCAAGAGAGCTGAGCATCAAAGGGTTGAATATCAGAGAGCTGATTACCCAAGGACATAAAGAGCTGACCAAAGAGCTGAGAACCTATGTTGGAACTGCAGACAACCAGAACATTTTGCAGTTGACTGTTCCTATCCACCAGTCAACAAATATAGGATTGAAGAAGAAAGAAAAGTCTTCAGAGAAACAAGACAGGAGAAGAAGAAAGCCATGTTGGCCGAGACGAACGCCGAGATAGCTAAGTCTAAAGAAGAATGGACTCGAGAGAGTAGTGAAGTGACTACTCAAGTGATTGAAGAAGGAGCCATGATCTATCTTATGGCTAAAGAACAAGATCATCCAGACCAAGAAGATGAGGTACACTCTAACTCATCTCATTCAGATTCAGGTGATAGTGATTGTGATTCACATACTTCATCACCCACCGATCTTTATGATTCATTAGGCAAAATGATGAAAGATTTTGAGCACATTAAATCCTCACACACACTTCTAAATGAGGAAAACAGCCAGCTCAAAAGTGAATTACTCACAGCTGACTAAGGAGCTGAGTACTCTAAGTCACATAGCTGATGAGAACACAGAGCTAAAGGCTGAGAATGCTAAACTATTAGCTGAGATAGCTGCTGTAGAAAAGAGGGAAAATGATCTTAAAAATGTGATTGCCTCATTTACGAAGGCATCCAAATCATTGGATGACCTTATCATGAGTCAAAAAGAATGTGGAGATAAGATAGGCATAGGATTCAATTCCTTTGTGCACAGTCAAACTCCTAGAGTGATTTTGGAAAAATGATCCTCGAGCAATGAAGCATCTCAAAAACCCAAAACACCAAATGTTGCACCCACATTCACCCCAAAGCACAATCACAAACAAACTGGCCGTGGATATAAAGGGAAAGGAAAACATCCAGTTGAGTATGCTGAGAGGGCAGCTGAGAAGAAATCCAACAGAGTTCCTCAGCAAACTCCAAATAGAAAGTACTCTGTGAAGAACAAACAGAGCTACCAAAAACCCCATAAGTTTCATCAGATAAACACTTATGATGGGAATGGTAGAAACTACCCAAGCCAAGCTGATTGGAACAATGTGAAATATTAGCAAAAACCAATGGAATGCAAGCCAAGATGGCAAAGGCCTAAACCTCAGCAAAGGTCATTCCAAAGGCAAAAGAGCTATTATCAGCACACATATGCACCCAGGCACTACACTCAGAAATATCACAACTACCCAAAGAAGGAAATTGCTAAAACACACACAGGCATACAGACAAAAGAGACAGTTGTATGAACCTAAAGCCCCCAAGCAATTTGCTAATATGCACTATGATTATGGCACAGATAAATGACAACCTCTTAGAGTCAAGTCATTCGGCTATCGGTTGGTTGGATCATCTTACATCACTAACCCCTCAGGACCCAGGCAAGTATGGGTACCTAAAAACTAATTTCCTTGATTGCAGGTTCAAGGAACAACTGAGTACCAAGGAACCTGGTACATGGATAGTGGCTGTTCCAGACATATGATAGGGAACAAGAAAAATCTGTCAAGATTCAAGGAGATTAGAGGTGCAAAAGTCATATTTGGAGGAAATGAAGCTCCAGGGGAAATCAAAGGCACATGATCTAAGGAAGAATGGATTGGAAATCACAGATGTTGCTTATGTTGAAGGCCTCAACTTCAACCTGTTAAGCATCAGCCAACTCTGTGACAAGGGCTACAATGTTGGATTCAATATGGGAGTGTGCCAGATCAAAAATGCTGAATCAAATGAAATAGTGATGCAAGGATCAAGACAGAAGAATATGTACGTGGTAGATTGGTCCACTGCCACACCAAGCACTTATCTGTTAGCAAAGAGTACAGCCGAATCAAGTTGGCTGTGGCACAAGAAGCTGAGTCATCTGAATTTCAAGACAATCAACAAGCTTGCAAGGAGTCATCTTGTGGAAGTATTGCCAGACTCAGTGTACAAGAAGGAAAGTGTATGTGATGCATGCCAGATGGGAAAGCAAATCAAATCTTCATTCAAGGATAAGCTTAGTCCTTCTTCAACAAGGATATTGCATCTGTTGCATATGGATCCATTTGGTCCTGTTGAACCAGCCAACATAAGTGGAAAAAAATACACCTTAGTAGTGGTGGATGATTATTAAAGATATACATTGACAATCTTCACGTGCTAAAAGAAGGAAACTTTGCAAAAGTTACCTCAGCTGATGAAAAGAGTTCAAAATGAAAAGAGCCAAACCATTATAAAGATAAGATCTGATAGAGGAACTGAGTTTGTTAATGGGATAATTACTCAGTATTGTGTTGAAAATGGTATTGCTCATGAGTTATCAGCAGCAAGAACTCCATAGCAGAATGGAGTAGCTGAAAGAAGGAACAGAACTCTCAAGAAAGCTACAAGAACCATGTTAGCTGAAGCTGGATTGCCTAAGAGATTTTGGGCTGAAGCCATTAATACAGCATGCTATACGCAAAATAGATGCATGATAAACATGCAATGAACCAAGACTCCCTATGAAATCTGGACCGGGAGAAAGCCAAATGTTGGGTACTTCAGAATATTTAGATGTAAATGCTTCATTCACAATAATGGCAAAGATAATTTGAAGGCTTTCGATGCTAAAGCTGATGAAGGTATCTCTTTGGGATACTCAGCTGAAAGCAAAGCCTATAAAGTGCTGAACAAGAGGACTATGGCCACATAAGAGTCTATCCATGTGGTTTTTGATGAACGTAATGTGAGTGGAGAAGACATTGAAGAGTTAGCTGATAAGCTAAATCAGCCAACTATGCAGAAGAGTCCTTATGTTGAAGCTGAAGTAAGAGCAATCAATCCAGATGAAGATGAGATAGCTGAATCTCAAAGACAACTGGAAAGTCTACAACTGAATGATGATGAAAGAGCTGTTCAAGACAACATAGCTGCGAGATGGCTGAATCCAGCTGACTTGCTCCAACCTGATGTGAGATGGCTGAGAGACCATCCACCTGAGCTAGTTATTGGAGATGTTAGAGATGGTGTAAGAACCAGATCTAGAGCACATCAAGAAGCAATGTTCACTTGTTTTATTTCCCAAATAGAGCCAAAAGATGTGTCTCAAGCATTGGATGACACACATTGGATTCAAGCCATGCAAGAAGAGCTAAATGAATTTGAAAGAAACAAAGTATGGGAATTGGTGCAGAGACCAACCCATCAAAATGTTTTTTGGCACAAAATGGGTTTTCAGAAACAAGATGAATGAGGAAGGATCTGTGGTAAGAAACAAAGCAAGATTGGTAGCCAAATGGTATTGCCAAGAAGAGGGAATAGATTTTGATGAAACATTTGTACCTGTTGCAAGATTGGAAGCAATAAGAATGTTTCTTGCATATGCTGCACACAAGAACTTCACCGTATGATGTGAAGGGTGCATTTCTAAATGGACTGCTAGAGGAAGAAGTCTATGTTGAACAACCTTCAGATTTTGAGCAGAAGACTATTGGAGATAAGGTGTACAAGCTCAAGAAAGCATTATATGGATTGAAACAGGCACCAAGAGTATGGTATGATACATTGTCTCAATTTCTGACTGACAATGGATTCACAAAAGGCAAGGTGGACAGAACACTCTTCAAAATTCCAGATGGAGAGAGTATAGTGCTTGTTCAAATATATGTGGATGATATCATTTTTGGATCCACAAATAAAGAGCTGTGTGACAAGTTCTTAAACCTCATGCAAGGCAAATATGAAATGAGCATTATGGGAGAGCTGACTTTCTTCCTAGGACTTCAAGTCAAGCAATTGAAGATGGAACCTTCATAAGTCAAACAATGTACACCAAATATTTAATGAAGAAATTTGGTATGGAAGAGAAGTCTTCTGTGAAAATACCAATGAACACATCAGTCAAGATGGACATGGATGCAGATGGCAAGGTCAGTAGATCAAACCGGATATAGAGCTCTTATTGGATCATTGCTCTACTTAATGTACCAATGCAGACGGACATCACCTTTGCAGTAGGTGTATGCACAAGATTTCAATCTGCACCAAAAGAGAGCCATATGACTGCAACTAAGAGAATCCTAAGATATTTGAAGGGATGCCAGTAAGTAGGCTTATTGTATCCAAAGGAAGGTGGATTCAAGCTTATTGGTTATTCAGACTCTGACTATGCTGGATGTAGAGTTGACAGTACAAGTACTTCAGGTACATGGCAAATGCTTGGAAACATATTGGTTTCATGGTTTAGCAAGAAGCAAAACTCAATAGCCACATCCACACAAAGCAGAAAGTACATAGCTACTGGCAAATTTGTTATGCCCAAGTCTTATGGATGAGACAGCAGCTGAGAGATTATGAGATTGAAGAAAAATAGATTCCAATTATGTGTGATAACACTAGTGCTATTGCAATCACTCAGAATCCTTTGTTGCATTCAAGAACAAAACACATTGATGTCAGGTATCATTTTATAAGAGATCATGTTGAAAAGAAAGACATCACTTTGGAATATATCTCAACTGATAAGCAGTTAGCTGGCATATTCACCAAGCCCTTATGTGAATCAAGATTTGAAGAGCTTAAGCATGAGCTAGGGTTAATTGAGCTGAGTTAACACTCAGAAGACTCAATCAACAGAGATGGAAGATGAGAAGATGAAAATTGAACAAGTTTCACGAATCAGCCAAGTGAAATAACTATGTCGAAAAGTCATCATCGAGTTAGGCAAATTTGAGTCACTTAATGAAAGGAGATAAGCAGAGTTAAGTCATATTTGATATAAGCTGATTCATTTATGAGCTAAGTGACAAAAACGCAGTCGCTTTTAATGAGCGGGAATGTTTTTAAGGATGACGTCAGCGTAATAATAACGGGTATAGTAAAAAGCTGCACAGTAAGCATATGATTGGATATAAATGCTGCCGCATTAAATGCGAGGAATTAAATGCAGTTTGACGTGCTAAATCTGAACCGTTGATCTCGATCAAAATTTCAAAATCCAAAGACATGTCCTTCCATAACCCTTATATATACATTTTCCAACTTTTTCTCTCTCATACGGAAACTGTTCATCTTCAAGCAAAAAGAAAGCAAGCCATTTCTCTCTCGAAAACCCTAAGTGTCCTCAAGCAAGTTCGTAAAGTTTTAATCGGTGAAAATCTCTGAAAATGGCACCAAAGTTTGTTTTTGTTAAACTCTCTAAGCAAATCCACTCAGGATCGTCAGTGGATTTCGAAGGTATGGTGAAGCAGGGTTCTGATGAAACCCTAGTCAAGAAGATAGCTGAGATGCTAGAAAGGTCAGGTCTTAAGGCTTTTCTGACCATGGAGTACTCTCATACCTACCTAGAAGAGGTGGCGCAGATTCTATGTCAACGCGGAGGTGCAGACGAAGGGATCAAGTCTTCTGTCCACCGCAAAGACATAATGATAAATGCTAAGGACCTTGCGGAGCACTGCTTGTTGCCATCGGAAGGCATGAAGGAGAAGCTGGTGTTGATTTGGCTGCTGCGTGGAAAGAGGTAGCCAAACCGGAGTGTGCTGCTAAGGTGGTCTGCACAGCTGATAAGAAGCTGCTAAAGGACGACTACCATAAGTTGATGGATGTCGTCTCCAAGTGTGTAGACATGAAGTTTGGAAGCTTTTAATCAGATGTCCAAGACTAAGCTGATCGTCATGGCTGCGATCATGCAGGGTAAGAAAGTAAACTGGGCTGAGTTCGTGTACAACAGACTCTGCTTGAATGTAATGAACAAAGCGTTCAAGAATGATGGATCCTTTGGAGGATCTCTTGGATATGCCCTCGTGATTGGCCACTTGATGGAAGTGAAGGGTATTCCCCTTCGTCATGGAAAACCCTTCCATGTCAACAAGAAGATGTTTAGGGATAACCTCTCTGGAGCCCAGAAGAGAGCCCACGCGAAGAAGGCGGAAACTAGTGAGGGAGAATCAGCTGAACCCGAGGACACAACTTCTACCCCTCCTCCCAAGAAGAAAGCTGCCCCTGCAGCTGCGAAGAAGAAAGCTGCCCCTGCAGCTAAGAAAAATGATGCACCGCCCTACTGGTAGTCGCCCGCCCCTGCGGCCGAGGGAAAGGAGGAACACCATACTCATTCTCCTGCTATCAAAAGAAGAAGCGCCTTTGCCAAGCCAAGGAAGGAAGCTGCGAAAGCCATCACCTTCCGGGGAACCAGAGAATGTAGAAGAAGAGGTTCCCTTGCTACCCAAGAGAAGAAGATGGTTAGCGATCTCTAACTGAGAAAACATTGAATCTACCACTCGGCCTAGAGAAAGCATCCGAGATTCTTTGAAACTCGTGAAATCTGATCTCGTGAAGTAATTGTTGAATCTGACAAGACTGGTGAAGGTTATCAGTAAAGTCCCGATGAAGACTCGGCTGGGTGTCGGACATCTGAGGGAAGCAAAGCAGCTTAGACAACTGAACATCCTGTTGAAAAAGTTGTCTCTCCACCTACTACTGACGCTGCTGAAGGCGAGGAGCGAGAGTATCTTGCCTTCAATCCCGAAAAGGAAGGACAAGAATAAGAATATGATGATGATATAATCATGTACTCTCCAAAGTATATCCGACATTTGCGCCGTCTTAGAGAATGGAGAGCATGGAAGCTAGATCACTCAAGGCACGGTTTGCTCGCCCGAGTACATTGAGGAAGAGGAGGAATTCTTTGTGATTTCTGAGTCGCATCGTGCTTCCGTGCCATGAATCAAGATAACTGCATGGATATTCTCCATATCTTCAAGGAGAAGGAAAAAGCCAAAGCAGCCGAGGAAGCACAAGCTCTGGAGATAGCAAAGATGTGCACGTTCACTGGAACTCACGAGCATACTCATGAAAATCTAGTTGAGTACACAGACAGTGACGAGGATATAGATCCCATTGCTGCAGCAGAGAAATCAGACATGCAACAAGCAATGAGAGAATCTAGGCAGTTGCATGAGCAACAATTATTTGAAGGACCAGGAGAGTCGTCTCAATCTCTTATGCAGATCGACCTTTTGGGAGTGGTGTAGCAGATTGCCTTAGACATCGCTCCAGCCACGTCCCCAGTGCAATCAGAGGATGTGTCCAAGGGAATTGGCAATGAAACTGGGACTTTGGGAACCTAAGTTGAGCCAACCCCTAAAGAAGGTGTTTTACCACCTGCCTCAGCGGCTGAGCATTCAAAAGAAAAAGCCGCGAGTCAGGAGCAGAGTGACCCCATCATCGCTCACATTTGGTTTTTGCCAACCGAGGGGGAAACTCTCTCGCATCAGAAAGCGGTGGTCGGAGGATCTTGCGAGAAGACTCCAACTTGAAGCAAGGAGGCGAAGTGGAAACTGAGACAGAACCACAACAGATTGATATTGACGAAGCTCGGATAGTTGAATCTGTCCCAATTGAAATGTCAGCTGCTTTGAAGGCTGATGACACTATTCTTACAATCGAGGCAAAGGATGGAAATGCCCCGGGAGTTAACACTCTGGGCAGTGAAAGTGCAATCCTAGGGGTTGAGACTCCTATGGATGCCATGATCCAAGACCTTAAGACAACTGCGACTGTCGGAGGGAATATTGAAGGCCTCGCTGCAGTTGAGACTGCTGGAGGTAGTGAAGGCCCAAGGGAGGTTGAGACTTCCCCGGGTAAAGCTCAAGAAACTCGAGAACATTCCTCTCGTTCAAAGTCGAAGTTGAGAAGGAAATAAGTGCACTTCATGACTCAGGAGAATCTCGACATATCATTCTTGGGATCCGAAGATGAAGCTGAGTCCACCCCCGTTGCGGATCAAAGGGACCCGGTGAGGATGTTCTCAAAGCCACGAGTGCGCTAAGTGATAAAGTCGCTCGTCAAAAATTCAATTTCTTTGGTGAACCAAGCCCTAAGTCTCATCATCATCCGATGACATCGATGATGCAAAGAGAGGAACATGTTATTCACTTAGAAAAATCCATTGAGACCGAGGACGTGTTAAGGCAGTGAGGCTCGGTCGGTGGCAAAATCTCTCATTGCCGCCCGGTGACCGAGATCATACCATGTGACTTCCACAATCGCAGATAGCAATGAATGACTACACGGCTCCGTCCACAGCTCCCACCGTGACCCTTTGCCGCGAAGCTATCGCTTGGTGAGGTACGAAGTGCAGAATCAACACAGGCACAATCCTCACAAACAATCCCATATGTGAGTGATGATGCTTTTCCAAAGGTATTCCCTTTCACGCTGATCCTACCAGATTTGGAAGACGAGACATTTCGAACAACGAAGATTCATCATGAGAGAAGATCCAATCATCCCCCGACACAATTGATCCAAGGAGTTCAACTTTGTCAAGAGTGGCCTGGCCAGAATCAAAGTGAGACAACTGAATTTCGTGAGATCTTCAAGAAGATCTGTGAGAAGATTGAGAAGATCGAAGGACATTAGGCCTCACTCGACTTAAGACTGGACAACAGGGACGCTACCCTCACAACAGACTTGAGAGGGATAGTGGTGCGGATCTGAGAATGGTCTCAACAGCAATCTGCCATGCGAATCGAGCAAGTTCGTTATTTCAAAGCACTATATGGCAGAATGCTCGTCTGGATGGCTGACAATGCTGATTTGAAGCAAAGGATGCAGACATATATTGAAAGGTTGCATGCCTCTCACAAAACAGAAATGGAGCTTCTGCGTGAATTTCAGAGAAAAAACGTTATGCCCCTTGAGGAGACCATGAATGCGAAATTCAGCCTCCTCATGGCTGAAATGAAATTGGTGGCAGCCGAGTCCAAAGCCACTCGCTCAAAATTCCAGACAGCTTATGCAGCCGCAGACTTCAAACAGAATTCCGCTCTCAGCAGACTCGACTTTATGCTCGCAGGCATGTTTCCTGGGGTCCCTCTTTCTTTTGATGATGTCAAAAAGGGGGAAGAAGAATCCCTAAGGAGTTTCAAAGAATAAAAATTGAAAGAATCTGCAGCTGAGAAGAAGGGAAAAGCAGCTGAGGGGGAACATTCAAAGGATTTGACGATAATGATTGTTGAAACCCCTCAGCAAGGTCAAGTCACAGCCTCTATCCTGAGCAAACTCCCGTAACCTTACCCATTGGGCACTCTGCTATGCCAATGTCGAAAAAAAGGCGAATCATTGAAGAAGGGATAGTGGAGTTCGACAAGAAGATGGATGCCCGCATCAAAAAAGTGTTGAAACAATTCAGTGGCATTCTGGCAGGGAAGGATCAAGATGCCATTTGTGACAATAGATCCGAGCCAAGATCAGTTGAAGAATTTAAGACGCTCGAATCTGAAGGATATTTCCAAGGGATGTCACTAGCCTAAGCCTGTGATCAATACTGGGAGAAGGGTCTTACATTGTTCGAAGAAGCTGATAAGCAGCAGACTACCAACAACCATTCAGCTGGTAAGCAGAAGACTCCCGTAAAGTACACTCCCAGGGGAGGAGGAAGAAGTGGTGGAGGAAGAGGTTCTCGACCTCGTCCAAGACCCAAGAATATCGAATATGTAGATCCTGGAAAGAAGGGGAGGATCTACTAGGCTGGGTATGATGAAGTGGCAAACTTAGAAGTGGCAAGGAAGAATGTTGAGGTCATAAAAAGACAAGAAGAGGAAAATGAAAGACAAACTCAGCTATGGCTCGAGAGGAAGCGAAAGGATGATGCTGCGAAGAGAGCCTATGAGAAGAAGCAGAAAGCTGCAGAAGAAGAAAGAAAAGGAAAAGAGCTGATGACTTTGACAAAGTTGAAGAGGAAAGAAGGAGGCAGCGAAGGCCATGAAGTGTTGCTGCGAACCCTTCATGTACTTTACTTATGTAAATACATTCATGTAAGTCATCTGTATACTTAGTGAAGTTTTCTGTAATTTTTCAATTAGTATTTATTCTAGTATCCTAGCATAAATGTCTGTATTTTGCTTTGATATAGAATGCTCTGATACCAAATGTAAACAACTGTGTAAAGGACAAGATTGCTATGATCAATAAAATGATCGATTCTACGCATACATTCTTAACATTCGCATTTTACGTATGTATCTTTGTTGTTTATATTTTGTTGAATGTTTTTAAGTTTTGGCATCATCAAAAAGGGGGAAATTGTTGGGAAATTTATTTTATAGATTTTGATTAATGCCATGTAAAACTTAAATTAGAAAGTTGGCACCCCATTTTCTTTATATTTTCATTGTAATAGATAATTTGGAAAAGCCGAGTCAAGTCAGCTACGCCTGGAAATACAAGAAGTCAACTTAATACTGAAGTGAAGACTCCGCTGTGGAACAACTGAGTATGGCCAAGATAGAAGATCAAGAACTCGACTGAAGATGTATCAGCTGAGGAACAACTGTGTGAAGAGTCAGTCAAGTCAACTCAAGAAGCCAAATCTCAAGTTGAAAGTGACGGATGAGTCATCCAAGGATTGGAAGTCGACTCAAGTCACCTGGGGGTATATAAAAGAGCTCGCATCAAGTCAAGACAACTGAATGAGATCCGTTGATGAAAGTCAAGAATGTTACTCAGAATGGTAACATATTAAAGTTGTCAGAGATAAAGTGCTAGTTCCAGTTATGTGCAAAAGGAACAAACCAATGGGAATGACTGCAGCAAGTGTCAGAAACACTGCAAGACATTAAATCCGAGGAAATGCCAACATCAAGGACTGCAACAAGACAAGCCAACGAACACAAGTGACTTTTGCAATCAACCTATCTCTTCAACGGGCAGATTTTCGAAAGTTCACTATAAAAGGCTGAAGAAATTCATTGAGAAAAGGTTACCTTGCACACCTGAGAAATCAAGCATTATTCAAGCTATTAACCTGCAAATACTCTCAAGAATATTCAAGCAAATCCTCAAGCCTGAAACTCGAAGGAAATCGATCCAACACAAGCTGTGAAGGAATGACAACTTCAAATCTATTGAAGAGGAAACTTTTGAAGAATCAAAAGGGGTCTACTTTCCAAGGAGGATTATAGGAAGGTTCAAGGTCGAACCAGTATCAATTTATTGGAGGGCTTCCTGATCAAATCCAAGAGCTTGAGAAAGTGAGCTGAAGTAGCAAGTCATCTGCCCTGTGAAGAAGCTGAGTCGGATGAGAAGCCAGTTGTGTGACCAAGGCTGTCTCTAGACTGTTGACCACTTTGTAAACAGATCTTTTACACATAGTGGATTCCTCCAGGAGTTGGAGAAGATAGGATTAGAAGAATTAACCCATCTTCAAACCTCTATAAAATCAACTGTGTCATTTATTTTTCAACACATTTACATTTCTGCATACTTACATTATATCTGCTGATAAACTTATTGCTATCCAACTGATCAATAACCAAGTGCTAAAATTAAGTGTTAAAACAAGTTTAAAACAAATCAAAGGGTGTTAAGTCTTCCGCTGATAAAACCAACACAGCCAAGTTAAGGTTCAGGTTAAACAGCTCAGTTATTCTATCAATGACTCTATCGAAGTGCATTTGAGTGGCTAACTCTATTTGAATAACCAACTTAGTTGTCCCTCAAGGACTCAACTGTTTGTGTTAACTCTATAATATTTTAAAAGGACTAAAATCGAAAAGTTGGCTAGGTTTATTCAACCCCTCTTCTAAACCTCACTCACACCCCTTGGGACCTATAGTTTGTTCGTGGTTCAACCAATCTATGGGGTTCGTTTGTTGTTCGCAATTCAATCAAGGGGGGGCTTGTAGATGGCTTAATCATGGATCAAAGCAGGCTTGTAGACGGGCTTAATCCTGACTATTTGGATCGACAATTTCACTGCAAGGTATACTCGATCCACCTTATATGTGCGAATATGTTATTTATATTTTGACCTACATTTGCAAACAGTGGTATCGATCTCGCCTATGTGATGTGCTTGATTTTGATGATACATATGATTTGATTTTTATTTGAAAATTTTGAATCTGTGTTTTTCTTTTTATATACGCAATATTGGTGTCAAATTGTATATCTCGAAAAGATAATTAATTTGATACATTATATATGGAAAATGGATTTGAATCGAATAAGTTATGGGGATTCAGATTTTTTGAGAGAAAACTAAAGTTGCATAAAAATCCATGCAGTACATGTTTGATATTGATTCTTGATGTTCCTGCGCATGGTGGTGCGAGTTATGTACGCAACCAGGGACGAGGCCACATTAGGGCCAAGGGGGGCACTGGGCCCCCTAGAATTTTGAAAATTTGCAAGGGTATTTTAGTAATTTTAATCTATAACCTTAAAAAAAAATACAAAAAATAAGAAAAAGGGAACAAAGTTTCCAATTCCTCCATTCTTCATTCCCCTTTCTCATTTGTGAATTTTGAAAAACCTTTAAGTCTTGATCATTTTTTCACATTTCACAAAATTTTGTACATTTTTTTTGTTCCGTAATAAACTTGAACTCGAATTTTGGCATTATTTTCTTGTGTTTCTATTTGTCTCATTGGAGATGATTTATGGTTTATTATCAAATTCCCATTAAAGAATTAAACATTCGAGATGAATATGAATCGATATACGATAAATGTTATGATATGTTGATGTAATCGTATTATGTTATTTATTTTTGAATATTAAGATGCAATTGAATTAACACGACTTTATCATAATTGGTTCTTATTTATAGTTTTATTTTAGAGTTGATGTATTGTGTTTTATTTTTATATTAATGTTAGTTGGGCCTAGGGCTTAAAAACGAACCAAATTATTTAATATTCGATTCGAGAGCAATCATTAAAAGCCCGTTTGTGCTCGGTTCGTTAATATACTGAATTAAATTTGAAAATGTTTTTTTGTTCGATAAGACTTAAAGCTCGGCTCGATTAGTAAAAAATAATAAAATATGTGTAAAAATATCAAGCTACTCGAAATTGATTTTTGCTCGACTCGACTAAAGCTTGTTGGAGCTCTATTCGATTAATAATCAAACGAAACTCAAACACAATTTTTAAATCTCGATAATATTTCAAACAAGTTTGAACAGTTCTATATTCGGCTCAACTCGACTCCTTTACACCTCTAGTTGGGTCCCCGTACACATAATTTCGGGCTTCGTCACTGTACGCAACGTTCTTTAATTATTTAAAAAAATGTGTCGCTCACGTGCGTGATGGCTGCCATGCGGGCAGGTGACATGACATCAGTTTAGATGTAACACGGGCACTGGCGGTGAGGTGTAGCCATGCATGCCCACCACTAGGCTAAGAGGATTATTTGTTATTATTCCAACATGTTTTGTGTTTATATAAAATCTGGACATAAGATTTTTCTTACATGATGATTATTTAGGGAAGTTATTTTTGCGCATTGGGAAGATTGCATATTTTTTTGCATTATTATGTTTTTTTGTTATAGTATTAATTCATGTAAAAAATATTTTGCGCAATTTAGTGCTTGCAAAACATTATTTTTTGCGCATGAGAATGCATAAAATTATTTTTTTGCACATAGGGTGCATGAAATTGTTTTTCTTTCGGATTAGATGCAGGAAAGAAAATTATTTTTGCGCATTGAGATGCTTGCAAAATTTTAATATTTTTTGAATATTGTAATGCATGGGAAAATTACTTTTGCACATTGGTACATGGAAAATATTTTCTTTCCGCATAAGTTGTGTGAAAGAAATTATATTTTTGCGCATTAAGGTGCAAGCAAAAATATTTTATGTGATTTGTAATTTATGAGTTGCATGCTTTATTAATTACCTATATGTTTGCAATTTTTTTGTGATGCATTTAATTGAGTTGATGTGATGTGAACTACTGTACATTTTGAATGAATTTATATTGATATACGGGGGCTCATGTATTTGAGTGTTTACTGTTTATATTATATTATTTGTGGGAGTTAATTTTTGACAATGGTGGTAATTCGATATCCTCGTTTATTTTTTATTTTTCTAGATTGATGTAGTATGTTTTGAAAATATGTAATTTATTTATTTTTTGAGGCATATATTTATTGAGCCAATTTTTGGAGGCTGTGTAACATCAATTTTGCGAGGATATTTTTGTTTTACCACCATAGATCTAAATCATCTCCACATGATGCACCGTATATCAATGTCGCTTATGGGGGCTATTTTTCATAATTTTTCATATCGCATGGATGCATGCATGCTTATTTATGGATATTGATAAGTTTATTCACGGATCAATAATTTTTATTGTGATCTTCAATTTGATGGGAGATGATTAATAGTGTTGGTGGAAAATTTTTGATCTCATTGAATTGAAGAAAATAACAAATAATACTTGGATCCATAATAATATTTTTAGATCAATATCTAATTCTTTGCACAATTTATTGAAATGTGTTTAAACCAAACTCACCAACTTTAGCTTAGCCAATTTAGCATGAAAATAGACAAGGTATTCAATATTGCCGTGACTTAGACACGGATAATATTTTTGTGGATTAATGAAAGTATTTGAGCTTTATTTATTTTAGCAGCAAATGTAAGAACTGAATTGCCCAAAATAATCGCAGTTGAGATGCCAATGATATACTTGTAGATCAAGAATTAAGTTTGCACTTTAATTTGTTTAAGCTGCAAAATCTAAAACTTTAATAGAAGAGTTTAAGCTCTATTTTTGGAATATGAGCTTACTCACAAGTAAAAACTCTAGTTATCCAAATTCGCTATTTGAGTTGAATTAAAGATATTTGTTACTTGTGTTGCTATTAATGAAAATCGTCTATCTAGAGGCTGATTATAAAAGGTTGAGAAATACACAAGTAAGTGCACTTGTCGCTACATTTGATCGACATAAACCAACTGGGGTGAATGTTGGAACAAGCATAATGTAGCTTGACGAGAGCAAAAGCTATAAAACTAGAACTATAAATTGATCCATAAAGTGACAAAACATGTCACCTTATTGAATGAGGCAATTAAGTGTTAATAAATATGAAGTGTACTTATGAGATCAGCAACTTCGCTTGTAATTGTACTGAGATGTAGTTTAACTATTTAATTGCTCTCTTATTTTTCCGCTAATATTTCCAAATCTCTACATTGGTGAATAGTAGATATTGGTTGACTTAGCATGCGGTTGAAATTGAACAAACGTGTATGACTATTATCGAGTTGTGCAACTATATAGCGCACAAGAGTAGGCTGAAAAGAGTCACCTCGATGTAGTCTTATTCGAATAAATGCACTTGTAAAATATTTGTTGAGTGAGAAAACTTGTCTATCTTTTATTTGTGATGCGAATGGGTTTATAGAATATTTATTTTAGGTCTTCTATTGATAACATGGCACGTGAGGTTAGGAGGATGACTGTATTAGCTCGAGGAGGCTTTATTGTCTAACTCGCTAAAATCAATCTTCCTCTGCTTAAATTTTTTTTCAGCAGGATAAGCTTGCTGGAAGAATGTAAGATGACTATTTTTTGCTTTAAAGCGAAGTCCACTAAATTGAGTGCAGACTTATGAGTGTGAGACATAAAATTAACGCATTATATTTTCTGTCATTTCCATTTACACTATAAGTTAGTACATTCTCATTCTCATCAGTTAGAAGCGCCAAATTGCTTTGAGCGATTCTTAACAGATGGAGATGTGCTAATAGGGAGTAGGAATAGTGTGTCTAATTAGTTTGGACACACAATTGAAGGAAATAAAGTTGCAAGTTGAATGATAGTTCTAAATACTTTGCAGCTATATGAACTTGCGAAGAAGGGATAATCACTTCCAAATGGTTAGATTTATCATGACGCAAATTGATTTGTGTATCTTGTTGCTGCCTACATCATAAAATACGTGTCTCCAAATGATTCTTCTACCTTATATGGGATTTAGTTTGATAATAAGCCCAAATTAGTGGGTCTGCCCATGTAAGTTCGAGAATATGTGTTCTCACGTGGAGAATCAAGTCGCACGATCTAGGTTTCCCCTCAAATGGATTTCTTGAGCATATGTGAGGTCAAAAGTGATCTAAAAACTATGTGAGTTGCAAGATCCTAGGAGGCGCTCGTTTCTCTAGCGAGAATGTTGCACTTTAAACTCATCTAGTAATCGTTGGGATAGTGGGAGCGATACTAAGTCAGTGGGAACTAGTGTCTCACACGAAAATGATTCTCAAATTCCACGAGTAAAAAGGAGTGAATATCAAATATTCCCCATCATAATGAGATTGAGTGGGTATCCTTGAAAATTACTTTTGTGCGCATTGATGAATCGATTGAACATGTGACTTCACTTGATGCTCTAAGTAGATAGTTGCCGTAGAGGAAAAGATGAGCCGGATGACAAAGAACAAAGTCTAAGAGTTTGTTGATCTTCTGTCTAGGTGCAAGACCATCTGAAACATGTGGTTTCGGTAGGTCAAGTGCAATATAGATGGGTTGATTGACATGTGTGTAGCTCGACCGGGGGCGAAATTTTTACGTCTATTAGAAGAGTTAAAATGTTTTTAGATTTTTTCTCGCTAAGTGGTGAGATTGCCTCAATTCACCAATATGTTCTGTATTGTTGCCACTTTCGTCTAGGTTTGTCCTGGATGATGGATTTTACATACTTCAATGAAAATTGAATCAGGAGATCTATGTGGATCACCCGATGAATTCAAGAAGTGGAGTAAGAGCGCATTGATTACGATCAAGAAGCTTCAACTGTGACTTGAGTCATCATTGATTTCGTCGAGCTATCATTTTGGTAGGCCTACGTGGTAAATTAAGTCATTGAACATATGTCACGAGTTGTATCTCCCTGTGTATGGCAAAAATGTGATGACTTGAAAGAACATGGAGTAGCAGTTGTTGCTACACTCCATTGTTAAAGATCATGTTCCTAGTCAAGAGACAATGTCTTAGGAAGAGGAAAAGAAATGCTAGCTAGTTTATATAAGCACTGTAAAATGTTTGATGCTCATACTAAACAAGTCATGTACTTAGCAGTGTAATTGGTGAGTGGATATCGAAGTGATCCATGCAGTATTGTGATGCCGACATGTGGGTACTTAGATATCTTAACAGATTGGTCTATGATTTGCTAGAGATTGCACGCACATCCATGATATATTTTGTTGTCTTTGTGATAGTAAAACCACTTTGGTGTATGGTTTGGGCACCGAATATTGCTGGTAGACCAAGCATACTTAATCGAGGTTTTACTTCACTTAAGAGTTTTTGCACATAGTTAAATTATTCTCAGGCATACTTCTACGAGCAGTGTAGGTGCTGATCCCTTTTATGAGCCTTTGTTAGGGGATATTCTCCAAAGACATGTGAGTCATTAGGGATTAAGTAGAATTGATCATGTGGCCTATGAGAACATATTGTGATTAATGAGATATGTTGGTTTCTCATAATATGTCTGGTACTGAATTTGTGAGTTGTCACCGGGCTTTGATTGACCCTCTCACACGGGCGATCCCCCTAGCACTAAGAGAGCGAGCAGGATGACACTTAAAAGATTGTGTCCCATAAGAAGGTTTGCGAATGATCGCCTTCGCGCTAGAGCAGTGAGGAAGGTTAATAAGTATAATTAGCAGTCGCCTTAACTAGAGGTAAATATAAGATCCGAGTTGATCGATTATGAAGTATGTCCAAACTTCATAGAGTTCTGTTTGTAGTCGAATGCGCGAACTATCGTATGACACTTTGGGAGTGACTACGAGTAGTATGCAGGTCAGGCGCTTGAATAGCGACTGGACTAAGATTTGTATGATGTCTAGAGCGTGACATGCCTAAATTGAGTGGGAGCTCCATCATAGCATGTATTCATATTACATGTGCTTTGAGGTGACCGCCTATGGGAAAGTGACTGAATGGGTCCCTGCTTCGTCACAGTGTGAGCCCATATTATTTTCTTGTACCCTTTCGGACTTTGGACCATGTCATGAGGTGTAAGCTTGATGACGTTATTGTAGCATGTATCCAATGGCTATGTGTGATTCGGTCTGTTGGAGCATGTATAGGAAAGCTGTTAAGACCAAGCTAATTGGCATGTGGGGTCGAAGAAGAATTAAGTTGGTAATGCACTTATGTTCTATGATTCATAGCCCGGGCGACTATGTCGAAATGTGTTTTACTAGTCATGAATATAGAAACATATTTGAGTGAGTCGAGCATGCTCTATTTATTTCATTGAGGGATCTAGAGATGCTTGATTGGTGCGACCACTTGGCTTGGGGTACACAATTAGTTATTGAGTTGTAGAGTTATATTAGTTTGGTGATGACTAAATATGACATTCCTCACCTATACTTTCTCGCTTGGTCACATGCCTTATTCCCTCTTTGAAAGAAGAGACGTGAGATGAGAATTATGAGGATGTGATTCAAATTAGTCGAGTCAAATATGTATGAGTGGGAGATATTAGGTGCAATTCGGTTGCATCCATATTTGAGATAATAGAGAGTCCTATTTAAATGAGGTTTATCTAGAAATCTCTCCCATCAGGACTCTAACTGGGATATGGGATTGAGATATATATTTATCTCTCCTTACAATATCACTCCAATTGAAAATATCATCTCCTACATAGAAATAATAATCTCTTTCATAAAATTTCTCTCTACGGTTTTCTTCTTGGAGCATCACCAAAGTTCTCCAAGGGTTTAAGGTGTGCATATCAAAAGTAAATAACTCTAGTAGTTATTTAGATTAACGAGAAAGATTGTTCGTGATATTATTCATGGTTTGTTCGTTGTTCAACCAATCTATGGGGTTCGTTCGTTGTTCGCTATTCAAACAAGATGATGCTTATAGATGGCTTAATCATGGATCAAAGGAGACTTGTAGACAGACTTAATTCTGACTATTTGGATGGACAGTCTAGCTGCAAATAGGTATACTCGATCCACCTTATATGTGCAAATATGTGATTTATGTTTTGACCCATATTTGCTAATAATATTAAATAGGTTTATATCAGTAAAAGAATGGAAAAAGTACTATTAAATAGAGAAAGTGGACTATATATTTGGGACAACCCTAAAAGGAATACTGGACTATATATTTGGTATGGAGGGAGTAGTTAATTTAGATGCTATTTATTGAAAATATTCCTTTTAATTAAAGAGAAAATTCTCATTTTAGAACAACCGAAAAACTAAAATAAAAAATTTGGATAAATAAGGAGTACTACAAGTACTTTTAATTTAGATGAATTTTAATTAGAGTTTATATAGATACATAAGTGGATGAATATACACACCATTTGCAAGTGTTATAAATGTACTCAAAAACCCAAAATGATGTTTTAATTGAAACAAAAGGAGAAACTTTAGATAAAAAGAAAAATACATGGTAGGTCTATTATATGGGTGAATGAACTAAATCAAATTAAAAAAAAAACTGCAAATTAAAGAGTGCTTTTGGAGCAAGGAATCATGTCTTAAGTTGTACATCGTGATTTAGCTAAAATGAAACAAGTTAGATTATGGACAAAACCTGCTGTCAAACGGTCTAACAAGCCAAAATTCGTTAGACAAATCACAAAACTGACAAGATGGTGTTTTTGTAATATTAGGATTGAAGTTTTTTTAATATGTAAGGACTGGTATTAGTATTCCATCTGAAAAGTATTAGCAGTCCATTTGAAACGTTTTAGTACATAGTTTATTTGAAAATATTAGTTTTTTAATATTGGACAGTGATATAGTATCACGAGAACACGAAAAAGTTAAAGGTTTTCATCTGTAAAGTATTAGTAGTCAATCTGAAAAGTTTTAGTGTATAATTCACTTGAAAATATTTAATAAACCCCCTTAAAAGTAGTAGTTTCCGTCAAAAGTATTATTCGTCTCTGTGAAACATATTAGTAATTCCTCTGAAAAATAGTAGTTTTTTCTCTTAAAGAGTTTTAGTAATTCCCCTGAAAATTATTAGTTTTTTCTAATAAAACGTATTACTAGTCCCACTGAAAAATATTAGGTCAACAAAAAAGTATTAAACATTCAGTTGGGTCGTTGAGGCTGGATCACTGAGTCTGGGCTGGGGTTGGGTCGGTGGGGCTGGGTTGCTAGATTCAAGGATCGGATAGATCCGTTAGGCTAAATCAGTATAACTGTTAGACTGTCTAACATGAGACTACCTCTTAGATTATAGTCCCTCCTCAAACAGTTTGGACTATTTGATGGTTATACTTTCTCTTCTCATATTAAGACATTAAAGTATAATTCTAAATTATATATTTATAGAACTATTGCTTGATATTTCAAGGATGTCTTAATTTTATATTCAATCTCAGAAAGTCATCGAAATTGAAAATAATAAAAAATTTGAGTTAGACTTTAAATTATTTCACAAATATATGATTATGTGTCTACTTTAAAATTGCAAGGGGAGGAAGAGCGCTAAAGCTGCACGGTTCATTGTTAAGGGAATAAGTCCATAACAGGTGGTATCAGAGCCCGGCTCAAGCACAACTGTTGTGAATAGAAGATATTGCGTCAAGAGTGACCGATAACCGCGGGAGGGAACCTACCGTCCAAGGACAAGAAGAAACGAGACCAGAGCAAGGCTCATGAAGCTTCTTCATGGGAACTTGCTACTGGTGAAATGGGTGAAAGGCTTGTTATGGTCGAGCATAACGTCGAGACGTTGGTCACGTACTCGAACAACTAAACTCCATTAAGGAGTCGTTACAAGGTTGCCTAGATGCCTGGATGCCAATGCGGCGCTGGAGGAGCAATTTGCATGGTTAGAGGCACGAATGACGGACATCGTCCAAGCCCTTCAAGCGAGCATTTAGGGGATGCAGGAGGACTTGACACTATGCAAGAAGGAAGCTGCAATCGGGGGAGCTAGCACGTCTACAAACAACCCGAGGGTAGACTGCCCTAAGCCAACAAGGAATTCAACAACTACCTATGGAGCATGGAGCAATACTTCGAGGGACTCAATCTCACCGACGAGTTATCAAAAGTAAATACCGCTTCTCTCTACCTTACGTATACTGCTACATTGTGGTGGCGCAGGAAACCCGCCGACATTGAACGAGGCACATGTTGGATTGATACATGGGACGACTTCCAGAAAGAGCTCAAGCGACACTTCAATTCGGAGACTGTCGTCTATGAAGCCTAAAAGAAACTAAGGGAATTGAAGCGAAGAGGTACTAACTGAGAGTACGTGTGACGCCCACCCCTATTGCTACTATTAGAAAATAATAAAAAACACAACTCAACCACAAAGCCTTTTTAAAACGTGTTTAAATATTTTTCCTTTTCCCGTGTTTAAATTTAATAACAGACGATCAACGAAACAAACCCTGTACACTGCAACAACGATTTTATCATTTAGAGGCAAAAGGCTAGTCAACCCTATTTGTACGTAAACACGATGGCGAGATATACAAACCCAAAACTCAAACCAACACGCTATTTACATATTTTTACAATACAACTTAAAAAGATATAAACACAATAGAAGCAAAATCAACATGAACCCAAAAACAAGCTCGACAGGCCGTCATCCATATCCATGATCCTCAAAACCTGACGAAGCTCCAGCATTGCCCAGTAAGCTAACAGGCTCGGTATTGTCATGCTCACCTGCAATGCATGAACTACTTGAGCTAATGCTCAACAAGTAAAAATCATGCATGTCCAAAGAATAATGATGCTTTTCCAACATGTAATGCTCACTTGTAAAATCCATGAGTTAAAATACTTTATTCAAACCATTTTCTTTCATTTGGGCCCCTGACCCAACTACTATGCACCGGAAAAGAGCTCGCACACATCAATAATTAAATAACCAATAATGTCAGTGTGGATCTACTTGTGGACCATCCTCCCGCAGCCCATCCAAGGGTCCCTACTTGCGTCTCTTGTGTCCGCCAAGAAGTATCCCACCCCGCAGGGCCATACATAGGTACTCACAAATGGACCATCCTTCTGTGACACACTAAGAGCCCATCTCCTATCTAGCTCTGTGTTCACCAGGAAGTATCCCACTTGATATACCTAAATATATATCATAAGCACACCCAGCGTGCCTCGGTGCACTAGCAGTGGTCAACAAATAACCATTTTCTTCTAGAAAATATTTTCGTGCATGCGAACATCCTATTGTAATATGCATGCACATGCAAATGCTGTGAATGACATGTTCAATGGCTCACCAAGCACCATATTTCAACATCATGCAAGCCAGTTATGCAACATCTAATACCCACATATATTCAACAAGATACCACAACCACATATAATACAATTAATTCAAACAATACTATGTTCATGCATTACGATTTATGAGATGGATTTTTACTTACCTTTCCCCCTTGGATATTCTATAAAAAGTTAGATAATGATTTCACTTCCTTAATCTTAGGCGAAACGAACCTGTGAAAATATAGTGTATTAAAGCTCATTGGCATACCCATAAATTCACTATATCAAATCTCATAAAGAATCTAAAATCTTAGATTTTAATTAAGCGATTCATCAGGCTTTGAGACCTATCATTTAAGCTTAATAAAGCTCCTCTTAATTCATATAAAGTCGAACATAGCCAAATTTTCACAAGAGAATTGAAATTGGAACATATACTTTGTTTAGGACCAACCGTCTGAGTTTTATAAATAAATACTTAATATGTGATGTAATTCTCATAACATCGGTAACAATTCATTGATTTCAGACAAGGTATAATACACTTTTTTTTTCCTCAGAATTTGTACAACTGGAAGCAAGACTAATGATTAACTAGTCCTACACCTCATTTACAAAACTAGACAAATAATAAAGATGGTTTGAAGGAACACTTATGGACTCTTGATTTAAAATTTTGGATGGTTTAGATCATTTTAGTTAATTTAGGCTTATAAGGGTATAATTGTACTTTTATAATTAATCAGTTTTGTTAATTGGACGGTTATTAGCTATTTTTAACAAAACGTAATTCTACCTTTTCAGTTACCCGATTTTTATGGAGGAAAAATCATCAACTTCAAGCGTTTTTTTTTTCAAAATTGATACTTTTTTCCGCCATATTTGTGAACAGTCGTTTTATTGTATACTTAGTTCAGTGGACTTGTATACTTAGTCATGTCTTAGTCATGTTTTATTGTATATTTAGTTCAGTGGATTTGTATATTTGGTTCAGTGGAATCGTATTCTTAGTTATATAAGTAGTTTAGTAAGTAGTTTAGTGAATTTGTATACTTAGTTCTGTGGCTTGTATACTGTAACTGTTAGTGTTATTAAAGTTGGCAATTTTGGTCCGTTTAGCACAGTGCATGTTCTAGTGTTGTAACACCGTAATGCAACACCACTCCGCGAGAATCCGGGCGGATTTTATGCCATATTCGTGTTGTGATTTTTGGCAAGATCTTTATATTGTGAATGTTCCGATATTATTGATAATGTTTATCTTAATTGATTCAGATATTTTTAGATTGCCAATTATTCCTTTTTAATCACTTTCCTTGTGTAATTGATTCTTACCCACAAGGAAATGATTTTGATTTCGATCTCCTTCCTTTAGCAAGAAACCGTCCATCTTGAAATCGGGATAGGTTTTCTTTTGATGGCTATAAAGAAGAAGTCGGACCTTGAAGATGTAATCGAGCACAAGTATATTGAGCTTTATTTTGCACATCTTCAAGAAATCATTTTACTACATACTCTTATTCTTCGGGAGAAGAAGGTGAAGATCTACGGTGTGGATCGACTCAACCGTTCAAGGGATTTGAAGTTGGAGGGATTCCAACAAGGTTGAGTGTTACAAGAATCAATTCGAATATTAGTTTTATACAGTGTTGGTGTATTAGATAAAGAGGGATTCTTTATGCTTTTCGTAAATCCAAATGTATTTGTAATAACTCTTTGTTCTCTAATATTGGATTGTTTCTTCTCTCGGGCGTGGCCTCGTGCATTAAGATTGAGGAATCTAAGCACGTTAAAAATTTCCGTGTTTTTTTTTTATTCGCTGTGTGTTTCGTGTTGGTTAGTTCGGTGTTACAACATTAACATCCAACACCTTGAGAATCTGATCGCATTTCACGTAAGTAAGGGCACAAATTCTATCAATTGGCATCAAGAGCCTTCCACTAATCCTTATTAGTGTGATCCCGTTATTTTTATCCGTACTAACATGGACAACTATCGTGAGGGAAGCTCGATTTCGCGACCACCTCTTCTCATTGGAACAAATTTCTCCCATCGAAAGCAAAGATGAGAGCCTTCATCAAACTGTGGATGAACGTGCATGGAAATCTATCCTAATGGTTGGACACCTCCTACCCACCTTGTTGATGGTAAGGATGTTAGAAGAAAGAAATGAATGGACAATCGCGAGGATCAATTAGCAAATTCAAACTCAAAAGCACTCAATGCAATCTTGATCTTGTGGATGAAAATCGATTCAAAAGCGATCTCTACCGTGAAACCTCAAAGGAAGCATGGGACATCTTGCAAGTTGCCTACGAAGGAATCAAGCGATAAGAATGTCTAAACTACAAATGCTTACTTCTAAATTTGAGAATCTTCACATGAGTGAAAATGAAACCATAAGTGATTTTAATTCTAAACTCGTGATATTTCAAATGAGTCCTATGCCTTAGGAAAAAATACTCTAATTTTAAGCTTGTCAAGAAAGTTTTAAGGTCTCTTCCGAAAGGTTTGCCTACAAAGCGATCGCTATAGAAGAATCAAAGGTTTTGTCGAGAGATGAAACTTGATGAACTAATAGGGTCCCTTCAAACCTTTGAAATGAACCTGGAAGAAACAAAAAGGAGAAACTCAAGGAGGCAAGTTATAAGAAAGAAAAAGCGGGAAATCGCCAGTTGGAAACATCAGATGAATTGACTCTTGAAACAGGAAAAGAAATTCAAGAATCATTCGCACTACTAACCAAAAATTTCAGCAAACTGTTTAAACAGGCAAACAAGGGAGGGAATTTCCCCAGAACAGGAAAGAATTCTGGACCTCAGAGAAAGCAAAATGACAAAGTGGAAAAGGCATAAAATGCAGGGAATGTGGAGGCTTTGGACATATTCAAGCCGAATGTGCAAATACCCTGAAGAAGAAGAATGGTAAATCATTCACCACATCATGGAGCGATGATGAACCAGATGAAGAAGAAGAAGATGATGTAAGCAATCAAGTTGCCTTCTCTGTTACAAAGGAAGAGGTTGGTTGTAAACAAACGCACCCCAGTGCTACTTCTGGTGTTACTACACCAAACAGGTATAACTCTAACTTTCCTTTTTTCGAAACGTGCCTAACTTCTCTCGTACTTCTGCGAGAGAGGAAAACGAGTCGATAATGGGAGTTCGAGGATGAATCCAAAGTAGATGAAGAAGAACTTAGAAGAGTATACCAAAAGTCGCTTGAAAAATGCTTAATAGTCGCCAAGACCAATGACACTGGAAAAGAAGGTAGTGTCACTTCATGTTGAAAAAGAGGCACTCAAGGGTGATGTTATAAAGTTCGAAAGACGGCAATCGAAAAGGAAAGAAGAACTTGACAAAGTGAAGAAAGACCTCAGTGAAATGGCTACTTCTGTAAAAAAGTTGAATGCAGGCAAGGGTAGATTAGATGAAATCCTCTCTCAAGGAAAGAACCAGCAAGACCGTGCAGGTATTGGTTTTGGTTTCAATACTAACAAAAACTATGCTAAAAAGGAGAAAAACTCTAAAATTGTTTTTGTTAAAGAAGGAACATCATTCAGTCACAACGGAAAAAGAAGCAATGCTTTTGTTCCAATATGTCACTATTGCAACCGCCCGCCATATAAGACCTAAGTGTTATCGTCTTGAAAACACTATAGGCAAGGCGAGTGCAAACTCCGGTGTTTCAACATCAGCAAAGAAACACTCCTCATCTTAAAATCAATTTATCAAACAAACCCAGGAAAATCTGGGTGAGGAAGGATGAGTTCTCTTGCTATGTTGTTCACACTGCTTTGAAAGCCAATGTGATCTGAATCATGGAACTTTTGAGTGGTTGCTCGTCATATGAGCGGGGAGAGTTGGAAAAACTGATCGATTTTGAAAAACATGAGAATGGATTGGTTACCTTTGGTGATGGTGCTAAAGGCAAAGTTTTGGGAAAAGGGACCTTGAATGTGTCAGGTCTTCCTTCTCTAAAAAATGTGTTGTATGTTGAAGGACTAAAAGCCAATCTTATTAGTATCAGTCAGCTTTGCGACGATGATTTGTTTGTAAAATTTGATAAGAATGTATGTCTTTGTGTTTGACAAAGCCGATAAATGCATTTTGAAAGGTAATAGGTCCTCGATAATCGTTATCGATAGAGGAACATGTTCGAGTGTTTCAACACCTCTCTTGTGTGTAATAAATCCTCGTGAGTAACATGAATTGTGGCACCAAAAATCGGGACACTTGAATTTTCGTGGTATCTTGAATCTTATCAAAATAAAAATGTGTTAGGAGTCCCTAAACTTGATAAAGATCATTCTCAGTGTCGTGGTCCTTGTCAATTGGGAAAGCGAAGAGGGAAACACATAAGGTGTTGCAACATCTCAGCACTTCACACTGTCTGGAAGTTATGCATATGGACCTTATGGGACCAATGCGGGTCGAAAGCATAAGAGGTAAGAAATATGTGTTTGTGTGTGTTGATGATTTCTCCAGGTTTACTTGGGTTGACTTTATTAGAGAAAAATCCGACACCTTCTTGTTTTCAAAATATTGTTGCTTAGATGAAAAATGAAAAGGGGTCTAATGTTGAAAGAATCAGAAGTGATCACGGTAGAGAATTTCAGAATGCTAATTTCTCTAATTTTTGTGAAAAACTTGGAATCTTTCATGAATTTTCTGCTCCCATTACCCTCCAAGCAAAACGGAGTTGTGGAAAGAAAAATAGGACTCTCCAAGAGATGGCACGTGTTATGATTAACTCCAAGAAAATTTCTCCTAAAATGTGGGCTGAAGCTGTGAGCACTGCATGTTACATCATTAATAGGGTTCATTTACGTCCTGGTACTAATATGACACCCTATGAGATTTGGAAAGGTAAAAAGCCCAACATCGGTTACTTTCATGTGTTTGGATGTGTTTGTTATATTCTAAATGACAGACAACATCTGGGTAAGTTTGATTCGAAAAGTGATATGGGAATTTTTCTTGGATATTCTGTTAACAGTAGAGCCTATAGAGTCTACAACATGAGAACTCGTACTATCATTGAATCTATAAATGTTGTAGTGGACGATACTAAAGATTTTGCAGAAACTTCGAGAGATAAAGATGAAGAAGGAGCAGGAGATGCTGAGTCCAACAGGGCTGCTGAAGGTGAAACCATTGATGTTACAACACCTGGTTATGCACACGGGCCGATCGGCGATGATGATGCGATGTCGATCGCAGAGTCAAGCAAATGAAGCCACTGAGTTCGACATTTTCGATCAAGTCAGGAAAGAACCGCCAAGCAGAATAAAGAAAAACCACCCCATGGATCAAGTAATTGGGGAAGTGTCAGAAGGCATAAAGACAAGAGGTAAAGAGAAGGTAAATTACAGGGAAATGGTAAGATTTGTTTGTTTTACTTCTCTCATTGAACCCAAAAATGTTAAAGAAGCTCTTGTTGATGAGTATTGGGTGAATGCTATGCAATTGGAACTGGAACAATTTGAAAGAAATAATGTGTGGGATCTTGTTCCTAGGCCTGAACATTCTTATGTTATAGGAACCAAGTGGATTTTCAAAAACAAAACTGATGAACTTGGTAACGTAACTAGAAACAAAGCTAGGCTAGTGGCTCAAGGCTACACACAGGTGGAAGGAGTTGACTTTGATGAAACTTTTGCCCCAGTAGCCAGACTTGAGTCCATAAGACTCTTGCTTGCTTTTGCTTGTGTTCTTCAAATCAAATTGTTTCAGATGGATGTCAAAAGTGCCTTCCTAAATGGTTTTTTGAATGAGGAAGTGTTTGTTGAACAACCCAAAGGTTTTGAAAATCCCCATTTTCCCAACCATGTTTTTAGACTTTAAAAGGCCCTATATGGGTTGAAGCAAGCTCCTCGGGCTTGGTATGAAAGGTTGACCACGTTTTTGTGTGATAAAGGCTATAAAAGGGGAAGTGTTGACAAAACTCTATTCATCCAAAAATTTAGTAATGGTATCACCATTGCTCAAATTTATGTTGATGACATAGTGTTTGGATCAACCTCTAAACAAAAACTTGATGAGTTTGTTGACTACATGTCTTCTGAGTTTGAAATGAGCATGGTAGGAGAGTTGAATTATTTTCTTGGGCTTCAAGTTAAACAATTCGACAAAGGTATTTTTATCACTCAGAACAAGTATGCCAAGAACCTTGTTAAAAGATTTGGGCTGGACAATAAAAAGCACATGAAAACTCCCATGGGCACTAATGATAAATTATCCAAAGATGAAAATGGTACCCCTATTGATCCTACTCTCTCTGAAGTATGATAGGGAGTCTTTTGTATCTCATTGCTAGTAGGCCTCGATATTAGCTATAGTGTCGTGTGTGTGCTAGATATCAGTCATGTCCCAAAGAATCCCATTTGAAAGCTGTGAAAAGAATCATTCGTTATATTAATGGGATTTGTTGATCTTGGTATCTTGTACTCTTTTGATACTAACACTAATTTGGTGGTTTTAGTGATGCTTTGATTGGGGGTGATGTCGATGACAGAAAAAGCACCACCGAGGGTGTTTTTACCTTGGGAACAATCTTGTTTCTGGTACGAAGAAGAAAGTAATTGTATTTCCTTGTCCACTTTCTTTGAACCGAGTATATTGCATTGGGAAGTTGTTGCTCCCAAATGTTATGGATGAGACAAATGTTGGCTGATTATGGGATTGAAGAGAAAATTCTTTCGCTTATTGCGATAATTCAAGTGCCATAAACATCTCTAAAAATCTGTGCGGCAAAGACTCTAGAACTAAACACATCGATATTCGACACCATTTCATTAGAGACTTGGTTGAGAATAAAATTGTTACCATTGATTTTGTCACTACCGAGAATCAAATTGCCGATATTTTCACCAAAGCCCTAGACTTCCAAAGGTTTAATTACAGAAAACAGGTCTCGGGTGTCTCGTACTCTCCGAGTTGTGTGGGTTTCGGTGTTGCAACACCATGTGCATCATTTCACCTTCTTGATGTGTTGCAACCTCTTTTTGATCTTAATTCTTGTGCATTAGACATTTTGCATTTTTAAGATCATTTCATTGGCTTTTCTTGATGTTTTAGTGGTGTAACCCTATTGCGTACTCCTTTGATGAACTTTCTGCCTAAAAACAATTGTGGGTCAGATTGCAAACAGAATGATTTTTCCCATCCGAAAGATGTATTTATTTTGAGCCTTTGTGAAAAAAAAAAGCGCCCTTACATTGTGTGTGAAAGCTATTCGATTTGTGAACCATTCTCTGTTCTCTTTTATATGCTTGAATCTGTATGATGATCTTCGAGAAAGAGCTACCCATGTTTTTGGAGCGAAAGCTACCGATCGGCTAATTGTTATTCTACTGATTCCTTTCACTCAAAAGATTTATTAAATGGGAAAAGGATTTTGATCCATTGACTTTGTATGGTGGTGTTCTTGAAAAAGGTGGTACAACACTGGGTTACCACACCGAAACGTCGAGTTTTGTTTATTCCCGCTTTAAATAAACTCATCATTCTAGACATCCCTCGGGATCATTTTTGGGCTTGTGGAAAATATTTTCTCTCTTGATTCGATGTGGTGTATTATTTTTGGAAATGATTTATTCCTTAAATTTGTCTCACGATTATAAAAGGTATTGATTATCTGTGCTTATTCTTGAATTATTGCACACCTTGACTTATGGGACTTTTCCAAAAATATTTTAAATTTCAAAATTTGCGGTTGGGATTTTTTTTGGGAACTTCCACATTGGCCGCCAAGTGTATCTCCCTATCCAAGGAAGTTATTTATTTCCTTTGTCTATATACTCACATTCACTTGTGTTTAAAAGGAAGTTTTATTTTCTTTTGTGATTCTTATTCTTCGACTTCTTGATCCGCTCTCCTCGTCTTACCCAAATTTTCCATAGTATCTTGTGCTTGTGTGTTTTTGTTTTGATTCTCTCCCAATGGTTCGCACAAGAGAACAGATCCTACGAGAATTGAGAGAAGTTGCAAGTCGGAGAAGAAACAGGGAAACCCCACAGGAAACCCCTGTTCTCGCGACAAGAAGGCCTTCCATTTGGTAGTGCCACTACGTGTGTGGTTACCTCTCGGGGACATCTCCCGGGAGTGGATTTAAACAACCCCCACCTATTGAAACTAACCCTAATTCTTCTGGGGCCGTTGAGAGTGTACACACTGCAGCCATAGACCAGGACATTTTTTCCATGGGTAATGTCAATCAACCATCTAGGTTGTCGCCTCCCTCATCACGGGTGAAACCAGCAGATCAATGTTTCGCCAGACATACTTTCAAAACGAAAAATGGTGTACCCTTTGACCAGGGGAGATGAGGAGGAAGCCTTTGTGGCAAGAAAACGAGCGACCACCTCTCTGAACCCTTCCAAGAGGATCATTCGACAGATGGTGTTCACTGATTCTGAAGATGAAACTCCACGGGAAGACCCTCTGGTAAACCTCCCTCTTCGTACTAGCATCTTTGTTGAACCCTCCGAGGATACCTCTTCGTCCGATAGTGAAAGCGGCCCGATCGGACTCAAGACCGGACGATGATGCCGGAATGGACACTAATGAGGGTGCCAATGTCGGTGATGCAACACCAAGTTCACACCGACTCGAGGAGTCTAATCATGAACCCTCGACTCCGAATTAGAGGCCGACAAAGGTCACTTTCCGCGCTTTTACTCTACCGAGAATAAAAATCTTTGGGAGAGTGTTGTTGGCGTGAAATTCTATGTGAAAGGCCTCTCAAAATGGATGATCATGCTAAATTTGGTATTCTTCCTCTCCTTGGGAACATAGATCTCCTTGGTTCATTACTCACATTGGTAAGTATGTTGATCGTGTTGTGAGGGAATTTTACTGCAACCTGCCTTTGAGATTTACTGATCACAACTCTGCTAAGTATGGGTCTGTGTGGGTTCGACGGAAGGTTTACTCATTTACTCCTGTGGATATTAATTCGGTCTTGGAAGGAAATAATGCGGATGATTTGGATCTGCCATCTGACATGGATGCAATTGCAAAAGAAATAAGTGGCGGTGTGAAAGAAGTTTGGCCGGGAACGCAAGAAAAATTTAAGGCCAAGGACTTGACCAAGAAGTACACTCTCCTTCACAAAATTGCACTTTGAATGGACTCCTACAAAGCATTCCTCTTCAGTCACTATGGATCAGGCCACCCTGTTGTATTGCATTGGGACCAGACATCCATTCAACATTGGGAAAATGATCTTCGACATCATCGGGACTCATGATGGGTACACCAGTACTTATGGTATTCTCCCCTTCCCTTCTTTAATCTATAAAGTGCTTGTTTCTCAGGGGTTTACAAAGAAGGCATCCGAGGATCTAGTTGCTGTCCCTGCTCCCATTTCCATCTCAGTTAAAATTCTCAAAAGTGGGAAGATAAATGACCTACCTCTCCTTCCTCCTTCTGTTTCTACTGTGGGGCTTCTTCCAGTGTTGCAACACCGGGGAATTCCGCACTTGAAGCCGATTACATGATCGAGATAGTCAAGTGAACACCAAGTCAAATCTTGGACCTCGAAGAAGTTAGAAGCACAGGGTCTTCTTGTAAGTCCAAGCGGCTACGATAATCTAGAGGGGGGTGAATAGATTATCTCCATCTTTTCGATTTCGCCCTCTTTTTCGAACCGAATGCTCAAACAAAATAAAGAAGGTGCGGAATGTAAACAACACGTCGATTTAAAGAGGTTCAACCCACCTAGGGCCTAATCCTCTACCACCCCAAGTATATCCAGGGATGGATTTCGAAAAGAAAAAGAATTTTATTAATTACCAAAATTAATACAAATTCAACTTACAACACCTTGAAGAGCACCACACTCTTCTTCAACACCACCTTTGGAGATTACCACAATCTCCTTTGAAGATTACCACAATCTTCCTTCAACGGCACCTTGTGAAGATTACCACAATCTTCAACCTTGAAGAATACCGAATTCTTCAACACCTCAAATAAGAAGATTACCACAATCTTCTTGTACCTATCACCTAAATCATCCAAGTGTGCTCTTACCACAAGAACACTCACAAGGATATCTTGTGTTTGAATGATAACCAAAAATCAAGATTACAATTCAATAATGAATAATACAATTTGAGTGCAAAGTGTAATCAAGAATAGCCTAGACCTCAAAGATGTGAAAGTGATAAGCTAGGCAATTTTACAACAAGAATAATGACTATGAAAGACCAAGTGTTTGCTTGAAGTGTATCTTGTTGTGTTGTATCTCAATTGTTGTCTTGGTTGCTCCAAAACTTCCTCTATTTATAGGAGATGGTTGATCAAGCATAGGCTCCTCTTGGGAATTGAAAATCTCTGAGAAAAATACAATTAAGATCAAGAATATAGCTGTTAGAAATCAATCCCACAATTTAAGGAAATGTGTTTGCTGTCAAACGGTCATATTTTTGCTGTCAATACACAGGACGACCGGTCGCACAGAAATAGACGTTGGAAAAATACACAGCAAAATAACACAGGCGACCGGTCAACGTCTACCTCGACCGGTCGACCATCTCCCAACCGGTCCCCTCATGGATTTTGCAAGGATTAAAAGTTCATTTGAAAACACACTTGCAGTAACGGTCGGCCGATTCAGCGCCGGCCGACCGACCGATCGGCCGACGCCCGAGCGGCCGGTCGACTGCTTGTTTTTCCTTCCGTCTCATTTCTGTTTCTAAAAACATCTTCGGGTATGGGTTGCCCTATAGAGGACCTGGCCGACACGAGACGTAAATATTGTCCAATTTTTGTTGAAAATAAAACTCAAGAAATACTCCGAAAATTTAGTAAAAACATTTTAAACCGATCGGAAGTATTAGGACAACATTTAGAAACATCGTTTGAGAGTGAAAACCCAATAACGTAAAATCATTAAAAGCGTTGTCCAATTTAGACGAAAATAAACTTTGAGAAAATACTCTGGAAAATATAAAAATCATTTTAAATCATTTAGGAGTATTTGGACAACCTTTAAAAACATTGTTTTGGTGATAAAATAAAATCATCAAAATTAAGATAAAAACATGTATCAAACAATCTCCCCCTTTTTGATGATTACAAACCAAAACAATTTTTACCCAAACTAAGAGAGCAATTTTAGAAATGATTTTCCGGTAAAAACATTTGACCGTTTGGAAGCAACCAAAATTTCCAAAAATATTAAAGCAACCAAGTAGGGAGTAAATATTTTCAATAATAAGCACAAGCTCCCCCTATCCACAAGCACATCAAGAATAATGTAAGAGCAATAATCCATAAGCTAAAAGCTTTAGCTTTTACAATTTGTTCAAGAGCTTATAAGCTCCCCCTGTCACAAAACAACATTAAATAATAATATAAGTCCATCAAGCAACAATTGGACTAAAAATAAATCACAACATATGGCTTTTATGAGCCATAGCTTATAGCTTTTATGACAAGCTTTTATTAGCTTCTTTGAGCTAATGAGCCAATATCCTGTTTTTTCTCCCCTTTGGAATCATCAAAAAGAATGTTAGGATGGTGAACACATCATAGAAGTATATCAAAGTGCGCCAAAGAAATGGTTTAACAACCATTGAGCAATGTAGGCTTAAAAACCAAGGAAAATAGGAGAAATGTATCATGATGAGTTCATACGCTTGTTTTGTTTCCCAAAACATGATCTCAATTAGTATTGAAGACTTGTGGAAGCGAGAGAATCATGTAGAAGTTGAAATTTTCATAGCGACATTTTAACAAACACCTTGTGTGCGTGAAAAATAGAAGAGGTTGTATATAACCTTTGTAGATGGTTCAAGCCAAAAAATTTTCATATCATCAATCAACCTCATTTCAAAGCTCAAAAAATCATATGCACCATATGCAATAATTTGTTCATCAATTAAGAAGCTCAAAGTAGATTCTCAAGGGTTCAACCCAATTGAGATAAGCTAAGAATGATCAAGGCATTACAAATGCCAAAAATTAGAGCAACCATCAAGTAATAAGTCATGCTTTCAACAATACATGTATCCAATGTCCCAACATATTCAACTAAGCATAACTAAGCAATAAAAGAAGCACTTTTACCATCAAGTACTTCATACCAATTATCAAACAATGCTTTAGAGTATTTTTACCATCAAATACTCCATCAAAGTCATGATTGTTCACAAGTCATTATCAACTTGCAATATTAATCCTTTTAAGAAAAAACAAGCAAATATCATTAGTACAAATGAGTTTTACACAAATTCATCAAAATACAAAACATCATTAATGAAAATGCTAGAAAGTAAAGGGGGTGGGGTAACATCATTCCTCATCCGAGGAGAAGCAAGTTCAGGGTATGAGGTCCTTTATGAATTTCTTCAATTTGCCAATTGACTTCTTCAAACTAGAATTTTCCTTTTTCACGACCCGGAGCTCTTTTCTAAGAGAAGCCACATCTCTAAATGTTTCTCTTTCCACTTTGGCCATTCTCTCTTTGATATTTAGATCTTCAACATCCAACTCGTCTTCATCTCCTTCCTCATTTTCTTCTTCCCTAATTTCTTGTTCATTTCCCACATTTTTTCTTCTTCATTTTCCTCTTCATCCCCCACATCATCTCCTTGTTCGTCAAACTCACCTCTTCCAATATTTTCAACCTCATTGTCATTAAAGAAATCATCCCGAGGTTGTTGTTGATGTCGGCACGTCCCCTAGCGGCTTTGGTAGGAACCCGTGGTAAATGTCGTCGCATTCTTACCATTTGTAGAATGTTGGCATTATCAAAATCATTGTGACGAATTTCGGTATTCATTTCATTTTCGGGTATCCCGATAAGTATAAGAGTCGGCAAATCAAATTTCCCAAGGTATATTTCTTCTTGGTAAGCTTTCTAGATTCTAACAAGCAATATACAAAAATTGCCCCATAATTTACTCTTTCTCCTCGAACAATCTTATAGGTGAGAAAGAGTTCGAGATTACTTGGAAGTTTTACTTCCTTTCCACAAACACAATAGGAGCAAATGATAGATATAATCCGATAATTTGGCGGCATTGCGAGTATGTCACTTCGGGATATACTCCTAAAAAGGTTTTCACATCATCTAGTGAGACACCGAAAATGTTATCATCCCAATGGGTGCAATTCACATTGACTACTCCATCATTTGCACGTTAAAGTGATCACAAATATCGCCAATGTCCATGAAAAATGCCTACCATTAACAAATGTGTGAAGTTCCAAAGGATTATCTATCGTAGCATCAACAATCCACATATTTGCATAGAAAAGTTTTATAAGCTCGTCATCATAGTGCAAACACGGATTATCCCAAAGTGAAACCCATCCTTGAATTTCAAAGTAAGCTCTAATATCCAGGAAATTCATCATGAAATGCTTGAAAACGAACCATACGAGTGCACGCAATTTTCTTATCATTCAATCCAATATTCTCATAATGTTCCTCCGCAAGTTTATTTAAAAATCGAAATCTATTAGCTCTAGAGGGAGGCTCGTAGAGGAGTGATAACTTACTAGAGTCCCAATGAATGCTCGATTTTGAAACCCAAACTCTTAATTCGACAATCTCCTCTTCTCGTGAGCCGATTTTGATGGTCTCTTTGTAGAATATCATCTTGTTGGGGATTGGAAGAAGATTCACCCCTTTGCTTCCTTCTCCTCTTTTGAGGATTTCGTTCGGTAGAATTTCTTGGAGGTGCCATATATGTAAGATTCTTGTGAAAATAAGAAGATTAGCAACGAGAATCGTGAAAAATGATGAAGAATTGAAGATTTTAAAGAAAGGGGAAAACAATCGCTGCTATAGGGTTTGAGAAATATTGCTGCGTCTGTTTTGAAACGAGGACAGAGAGTTTAAAACCTGAAAAATTGGCCTGGGCGACCGGTCGAGGTAGGGCGGACGGTCGAGGTGCGAGCGACCGGTCGCCCCTGCTATGACGTAAATCGGTGATTTTTCTTTCTCCGAGTTTTCCAAAATTCGATTTTTCACCCCAAAAGTTTTAAAACTTTGCAAAAATATAAGTTTGGACTATATCCAACAAAAATGGGTTTTGGGAAAACATATAAACGATAAAATCGAGACTAAACACGTAGTGCCTTTAAAAGAAAACATTTGCAAGATCAATTAGGGGCACTTAAGTGGCCAAAATGAAATATCTAAAAAGATATGTGCATAAGCATAATATCGAGTTTAAAGAAAAATACGAGTAGACATACCTCGATGGTTTAAGAAACTTGATGGCGTTATAGCCAATATGTATCCTACACAATTCTTAGACAACATTTTCATAGAAAATTCAAGTGTAGGCAAATAATATGAGATATCAAAAAGAGCTTATGCTATAAGATTTCATAAGAGATAATAAGCCACATAAGTTTAATAAAATGCTCAAGAGTTTTTAGAAAATCATGCAAGGTCTCTTTTTTTTTAAAAAAATTTGAAACTCATAAATATATAAGAGACCTATTTTAAAAATAAATACTAGAAAATTCATTTTGCAATTAAGACACAATTAAAAACATGCATAGAATTAAAAGAAATAAAATGCATATATAAATGGGGAGATACGGTTTACCAATTTCGCCGTTTCCATGGGTTGTGTGTTTCCCATTGTTGATGATGATATCTTCCCATTTGGAAGTCACTTTGTTGATGATGACTTCCTTGATTACTCCATTTCCAAGGTTTGTTACCTTCCCATGGTTTATGGTTTCTTCTTCTTTGAAAAACATCTTGTTGATGATGTCTTTGCCATTTCCAAGGATTGTGTTCTTCCCATTTTTGATTATACGCTCTACTTGGAAATTGGCTTTGTTGAGAGTAGTTTCTCCTTCTTTGATCAAATGAAACGTTCATTTGATGTTTTCTTGGTGGCATGAATTTTCTCCGATTTTTGCTTTGCCGGGTACCTAATAGCACATTGTTTTGTGGTACCCTCATGTGTTTGGGTCCTTTAAGATTAGCTTTGAGACTTTTAGGTCTCCAACAATATTTAGAGCTATTTCTAGCCCGACAAGAATTAGCCGTATGACCCTTTTTGCCACAATAAAAACAAGTAGTAATTCTAGGAGCATAATGACCAATATGCATAGTGACTTGATCCTTTTTCATATGATTAACAACTTTAGGCTTATGATCAAGTCCTTTATCACAATTATGAATATCAACAATATTGGACATTTTATTGGTACTCGAGTTGGATTTTAATAAATCTTTTTCATGCAATCAATATTCTCAACAAGAGTACTATTTTCTATTTCAAGATTTCTAACCTTATCCGAGTGGTGGTGTGAGCACATGATAGTGATTCATAGGAAGTAAATAAACTATCCTTATCATTTTTCAAAATATTGAATTCCTTTTTCAAATTTTTATACTTAACAAGCAAGCTTTGGAATTCATCTTGAAGATCATCAAAATCATTTTGCAAATCACTATAATCATTTTGAATAACAATATCATAAGAAGTAGAGGGCTTAAGACATACCTCATTTTCTTCATTGATGCCCATAAAACAATATTCAACTTCTTCATAGTTGGAAGTTGTAGGAGGCTTATTCCTTAGATTTGAGCTTGTATGATCTTGAGAAGTAGATGCTTTTGTTTGACTCCTTTCATTTGCAAATACTCCATAGATGGCTTCTAATTTTTGCCATACTCCATGTGCCGACTTTATTCCTACAATATGTTCATATTCTAAATTAGTAAACGAACAATATAAAATATTTAAAGCCTTACCGTTTAAGGAGATGATTTTCTTTTCTTCATCATTGAGCTTTTTGAAGCCTTTTGAGGTGTATGGTGTATCTTTCGTCGGAATGGATTCTCCATTAATGACGGTGTTCCAAATGTCGAACCCGCAACCTTGTAGATAGCATTCCATTCTTTCTTTCCAAAAATTAAAATTCTTGGAATCAAATAGTGGTGGCTTGGTGGTGGAGGTGCCGGATAGATGAGCTTCGTTCGTAGCCGTCGATCGTTTCTCTTCACTCGCGATGTGAAACGAGCTTGCCAAAGAGTTTGGCTCGATACCACTTGTAAGTCCAAGCGGCTACGATAATCTAGAGGGGGGGTGAATAGATTATCTCCATCTTTTCGATTTCGCCCTCTTTTTCGAACCGAATGCTCAAACAAAATAAAGAAGGTGCGGAATGTAAACAACACACGTCGATTTAAAGAGGTTCAACCCACCTAGGGCCTAATCCTCTACCACCCCAAAGATATCCAGGGATGGATTTGAAAAGAAAAAGAATTTTATTAATTACCAAAATTAATACAAATTCAACTTACAACACCTTGAAGAGCACCACACTCTTCTTCAACACCACCTTTGGAGATTACCACAATCTCCCTTTGAAGATTACCACAATCTTCCTTCAACGGCACCTTGTGAAGATTACCACAATCTTCAACCTTGAAGAATACCGAATTCTTCAACACCTCAAATAAGAAGATTACCACAATCTTCTTGTACCTATCACCTAAATCATCCAAGTGTGCTCTTACCACAAGAACACTCACAAGGATATCTTGTGTTTGAATGATAACCAAAAATCAAGATTACAACTCAATAATGAATAATACAATTTGAGTGCAAAGTGTAATCAAGAATAGCCTAGACCTCAAAGATGTGAAAGTGATAAGCTAGGCAATTTTACAACAAGAATAATGACTATGAAAGACCAAGTGTTTGCTTGAAGTGTATCTTGTTGTGTTGTATCTCAATTGTTGTCTTGGTTGCTCCAAAACTTCCTCTATTTATAGGAGATGGTTGATCAAGCATAGGCTCCTCTTGGGAATTGAAAATCTCTGAGAAAAATACAATTAAGATCAAGAATATAGCTGTTAGAAATCAATCCCACAATTTAAGGAAATGTGTTTCTTTGTCAAACGGTCATATTTTTTTGTCAATACAGGGACGACGTCGCGAGAAATAGAGCGTTGGAAAAAATACACGGCAAAATAACACAGGCGACGGCCGTCGCGTCTACCTCGGCCGGTCGACCATCTCCCAACCGGTCCCCCTCATGGATTTTGCAAGGATTAAAAGTTCATTTCAAACACACTTGCAGTGCCGGTCGGCCATTTGGCGCCGGTCGCCGGACGATCGACGCCAGCGGCGGTCGACTGCTTGTTTTTCCTTCCGTCTCATTTTTCTGTTTCTAAAAACATCTTGGTACGGGTTGCCCTATAGGGCGGCCAGGTTCGACCACGAGACAGAAATATTGTCCAATTTTTGTTGAAAATAAAACTCAAGAAATACTCCGAAAATTTAGTAAAAACATTTTAAACCGATCGGAAGTATTAGGACAACATTTAGAAACATCGTTTGAGAGTGAAAACCCAATAACGTAAAATCATTAAAAGCGTAGTCAATTTAGACGAAAATAAACTTTGAGAAAATACTCGGAAAATATAAAAATCATTTTAAATCATTTAGGAGTATTTGGACAACCTTTAAAAACATTGTTTTGGTGATAAAATAAAATCATCAAAATTAAGATAAAAACATGTATCAAACACTTCTATCGACTCCTTGCTCTGCTGGTTCTTTGGCACATGTTGCTCAAAAAGGGGAGTAAGTGGTCATGATAATGATGATCTTGATGACTTGGCGGATCTTTGCCATTTTCTTTGAAGAAGCACATTTCGAGGGGGAGTCTAGTACGAAGGAAGATGCTACTTCGGAGGGGGAGTCTCAATCTTCATCCGAACATGAAGTTGACTACGGGGGAGTCGAAGGAAGCAAGTGGCTCACGATTGAATTTGCAACATCTCTGCATGTTCTTATTTTTTTTTTGTTGTTCAAATGATTAAGGGTGTTAAACTAGTTCGTTTTTAGACTAGTATTTTGGGTAATATGTTGGATGTATTTTGAATGTTTGCATGCTTTTCAATGTGCTAACTTGCGGGTTTCGTTATTGACTTCTCTTGTCGTATTCTATATTTATCCTGTTAAGTGTTGTTTTGACCAAAAGTGCCAAAGGGGAGATTGTTAGTGTTATTAAAGTTGGCAATTTTGGTCCGTTTAGCACGATGCATGTTCTAGTGTTGTAACACCGTAATGCAACACCCGACTCACGAGAACCGGGGCGGATTTTATGCCGGATTCTCGTGTTGTGATTTTTGGCAAGATCTTTATATTGTGAATGTTCTTTGATATTATTGATAATGTTTATCTTAATTGATTCAAAGATATTTTTTAGATTGCCAATTATTCCTTTTTAATCACTTTCCTTGTGTAATTGATTCTTACCCACAAGGAAATGATTTTGATTTCTGATCTCCTTCCTTTAGCAAGAAACCGTCCATCTTGAAATCAGGGATATGTTTTCTTTTGATGGCTATAAAGAAGAGAAGTCAGACCTTGAAGACGTAAGTAAGGGCACATTCTATCGATGCTGACCGGATTTTTATGCCTTAATAAGAATTTTATTAATCATGTTATTTGTTTATTTTATAGAATAATAATGGAGAATTATGAATTTATTAATGATTTCACTAGATAGTTAATTTATTAAATTACAAATTATAAAAGAGTCTTTTTAATTAAACTGGTGATTTATTTTAGTTGGGCCTTATCACGAATAATTGGACTTTTAATTAACTTAGAGTATTAATCAGGCCCATACTGTTAGTAAAGTAAATTTTGTTGGGTAAAATTTTTCGGTGTATGGTTTCTGTTTTCAGAAAATGGTGAATTTAGTGTATGGTTTAAGTCGAGGGCGATTTGAATCGAGTCTCCGCAAGACGAAAACGCCCGCACAATCGAAAGTGCTTACGGTTCCGACGTTCGTCTCTAAGATACAACGACTTTTACGTCTCGAGTTTAAAGACTTTGAAACTCGAAACACGAACAACAAAAAGTTCGAACTTTCAAGCTACGAAGGAGGAAAAGGGCAAGATGCAAAAATGCAATGCTCGATTAATGTTATCTCGATTATTTTCCTTTCTTTCGTGTGTTTTTCAAGTCACCGAGGGATCGAATTTTATAGGCTTTAGACGCCTCGTATGGAAGGAACATGTCTTTTGGCTCGAAAAAGACACCTTTTTTCGATGAAGACAGACGCACTTTGCAGGGAGCACGGCTTTAGAGACGCACGGGCGTGCGCCGCCGTGAGCGCCCAAGACCAAGCCCACGGCCCACGACCCGCGACCCGCGCGGACCGGACCGGACCGGGCAGGCGGCGAGCCCGGCCGGCGGGCGGGCGGTAGCAGCGCGTGTGTGCTGACCAAACCCACAAGCATGTAGGTCCTCTCCCCTTTAAAAACTTGGTGCCCCCAAGGTCCAAACCCATTTGTCCAACTTGGGATAAATAAAGTGTGCAACTTTACCTCATTTTTCCTATGTGGGATGGAGCATCTCTCCTCCCCCACATTTTCCATTTTCCATACCATTTATTTGTATTAAGTGGCTAACTTCTTGCATTAATTTCTCATTCACCCGGAATCGGTTTTGAGAAATTCCAAATGCCATTCTCATCTACTCTCTTAGTAGAATTTTTACAAATAATTTAATTCCATTTTTCACAAATGGAAACCACTTAATTAATTGGTCAAAATCGGGTCAACACCCCATTTATCAAAGACCAATTCCAACAAATTTAAGCCCATGTACTCTAAACCTAGCCCTATTAGGAGTAGGTTAAAACACAGATATAAGACACGCAAAACACACACAGAGAACACAAAATACACGATTAGATGGGAGAAGAGAGACGCCAGAGAGGAAAAAAAAAAACAAAGGAAAAGAAAAAAAGAGAAAAGAGAAGAAAGATAGGTGACTTCCCCAACGCGATTGATTCGAAAAATGATTACTACCCCTAAATTGAGCAGACAAATAATCACTCTAGTTTTCATATAGATTCTAGGAATTAAGTTATTATTATGTCTAATTGAAAGGCTGGTCGTCTTATTTATATACGTATGAATTTATGTGTTTGGAGACCCACACGTTTGTTTCAATTATTTTTATGATGGCATGAATCTGTATATTAGATCGAAAGCTCATCCGAACTATGTGTGTGTATTATTACTTTTACCCTTATTTAATCTGCAAGCAGTTCTCAAAAAAAAAAAAAAAAATCTGCAAGCAAGCACATGTTTTGGATAGTTTATAAAATTGTTAACTGATCAATTCACTGTACTTTTACCCTTATTTAATCTGCAAGCAAACACATGCAAAAGTGGGTTGCTAAAGTTGATTGATTAAGGGGGGCATGGACGTCCACAATGGATAATGAAACTTGATAAAATGATTAGCTATTATAATTATAATTTATATTGTTTGTCTGAACATTGAGTGTACTTGGAAATTGGAGGTTTGAACAGATCAATACTTAGACATATATGTATTTAGATTAGCAAAACAAAATAGTACGGGTTCATTATTTTAACGCTAGAGTTACCATTTGATTTGTAGTGAGATTTTATCTTAACTAATTGAATATATAGTTTTCTCTTAACTAATTGAAAGTAGGATTTTTCCTTGATTAATTGAATATAGGATTTTCCCTTAATTAAATGAATATAGATATTCCCCTAACTAGTGAATATATGACTGTTCCCCAAATATATTTGAATCTAGACTCTATAGTTTACTAATTAATTGAACATAAGGTTTTCCTGATTAGTTGAGCATAGGGTTTGTTCCTGATTAATTGAACGTAGGGTTTTCCCTAATCAGTTGAATGTGGTGTTTTGTTCTCATGTTGTGCAAGTTAATATGGTTTAATTATTATTTTATGCTTTTATGTTTTATTCTCGCATTTAATGAAATGTTGCATCATTTAGGTTCATGCATCATGTATTCATGTTAATGTATGTTCATGACATTTCACAAGCATACAAAGACTAAGTAAAGTCAAGTCACAAAGTATAATGTTTTTCAAAAAGAAATGGGTGCACATTGTTCTATGATGCTGGCGTGAGTGGGAAATGAGCGCGGGGGACCGGCGTTCCGACCATGTAATGTTAATGTTCAAGGAAAAGTGCCTTCGGGCAAAACGAATGGAAATGGGCCTTCGGGCTAAATGAATGGAAATGGGCCTTCGGGCAAAATCACGGGTTCCAAATAACAAGGCCCACTGCGACCCTGATTAGAACAATGTGTTACCAAGTGAGCTCGCGTCCTAAGAATGTTTCAAGGTAACGGAAGATAAAGTTTTATGCGAAAGAAAGTTATGAAAGAAAGGTTTTTAAGCAAGTAAAACGTAAAGTCTTTTTAGTTATAAAACTTAAAAGATATTGCATTAGGCATGCATTCATGCATGAGGTTACTCGTTGAGCTCCTTTAACTCATTCCACATATGTTGAATATTTTTCAGATGAGAATGCAGAATAGGAAGGAGATGGCCGGGCGCAGTGACTCGGGAAACCCATGTCAATGGAATCCTTTTATTTCACTGTTTTGACTTTTTAGTTTATTAAATGTCGAATGTCATTGTATTTTCAGTACAAATGTTTTGGGCTAGTAATTATTAGTATTTATTCCGCTGCAAACTTTTCAAACAAAGTGAAAGTTTTACTATTTCGTAATTTAGACTTTTTATTATAGTGTTTCTCTTTATTTCCTATTTTCTGCATTAAAATTCAAGAAGCTAGAAAGGGCGCTACATATACTTAGTTCAATGGAATTGTATACTTAATTATATAAGTAATTCAGTGGAATTGTGTATTTAGTTCAGTATAATTGTATACTTAGTTAAATATTTCTGTATACTTAGTATATTTTAATGTATAGTTAGTTCAATATAATTGTATACTTAGTTAAATGTTTCTATATACTTAGTAATGTTTTAATGTACATGTAGTTTTAGTGTAATTGTATACTTAGTTAATTGTTTATGTATACTTAGTAATATTTTAATGTATAGTTAGTTTAGTGGAATTGTATACTTTTCATTAATTATTACATGATTCTGTTGCCATATTTGAATAATTTGCAGGTTCGAATGGGAAGGGAGACAAAGGAAAGGTGAATCGATTGATTATTGGGACGTGATCAATACAAGATCACGTCCCTAATTTTTAGGAAGCGGTTATTATATTTAATTTCCTGGATTCCTATTTTACCCCCGCTAATGTATACTTTCATATGAATTGCTGTATAGATTTGTTTATATCTTGGCCATTGATTTATTTTTTTGATGGTGTAGATTTTGTCCTATGGTCTTACCTAGGAGGGTGGTCTCACAGGATCCCCTCCCTATATATATATATCCATCCATATATTCCTATATATATCTATAATAACATCTGATTCATCATCTATTAGTTATATATGCCACCCACACTAATTCATAGACCTCATTTAGTCCACTTTACTCGACACATACACATATATATTATGTATTATTATTATTAATTTTTTTTATAACTAATATTGGTACATGATCATTCTATAATCTGCATATAAATGTCACCTTATTTTCTTTATCATGATCTTACTTATATACATATCTCACATCGATAAACACGTCAAATATCCCCTATACCTCTATGTTTACCACGTGTAACCTAGTGGTATCTTAGAATTCTGATATCTTAATGTTTTCATCTCGTGTATAAACAACTAGTTAAGTTAGTAGTCCGAAATCTAGTACTGCATGAGAGGTCAAAATTACAAAACTAGTCAGGCCATATAAAATAGTTAATTTATGCATATACCACATAACCTACATATAATGCACGACTTATATTGGCCAGGTGAGTAAGTGAAAGAATCGGGTATTACATTCTCCCCTCATTATAGAAAATTTCATCCTCGAAATTTTACTTACCGAAATAAATCCGTATATTTTGCCCTCATCTCGTCTTCTCTTTCCCATGTAGCTTCTTCAACTGATTGATTCCTCCAAAGTACTTTAACTAATGGGATTTCCTTATTCCTGAGTTTCTTTACCTCTCATAAAAATATCTCCACAGATATCTCTTCGTAGCTCAGGTCTGCTTTTAACTCTATTGGCTCGTTTGTCAAAATGTGAGATGGGTTTGTAACATATTTTCTCAACATATATACGTGAAAGACATTGCGCACTTGAGTCATTGATTGACTTGTATTTTGCATGTATTTTGGGCTTAATATTAGCTAGAATGTGTTGATATGCATGCATTATATGAGTAAATGGGGTTTTATTCCTGTTTTGTGGAAAAGGATTACGCTTTGCTCATTTTGTAGGAATTTATCTATAATGGTAGCATTTTGGCAACAATTCGGAGCATTGCAACCGCCAATACGTGAGGTAAAAGACGAAGTTTGGAGTCGAATCGAGAAGAAGTCGGACGAACCGTGCGAAAAACGGAAGAAAATAGCCAAGTGCTTGATGTTACAGGTGAGCACAGATAGGACATGCTCCCCTAGCACAGCCCGTGCTAAACCCAGATGTGAAGACCCAGTGTTCGACCTATAGCACGGGCAACTCGTGCCATATGGGCATGCCCGTGCTCTCTGCAGAAAGTTGGAAATTTCATTCGGCACCCAACATGGGCTGGGCGTGCCAAAGGGGCACGGCCATGCTCCTCTGCGGGAAAAACAGAGCCTGATCCCTTTCAACTAGGTTTTCGACCCAAACGAAGTACAAATAGACACGGGGCGGCCACAAACAGGGACACGCTGATTTTTACCCTAGAAACCAGAGAAAAGAGCAGTTTTCCATCGGATACTTAGAGAGATCGATCAAGACCGCAACCACACCTTCGAGGATTGAAGATAGATCGAGAGGTTGTCATCGTCCCCGAGTCACTCATTCCATCGTATCGTTATTTCAATTAGTTAGATTTTGATTATGAACAATTTATCTATAAATTGTTTATCTTCAATGTTTGGCTAAACACGTTGTGATTCCCGGGTTTGGGAGTAGGTTAATAAACACTTTTATTTGATGATTAAGGATAATTGAAGTTAATGTTTTCTTTCTCTATTCAAGTACTTTGCTTTAATTCTTGTTTTATCAAAAGGCCTTTGATCTAAACTTGTTTGATGTATTGATTCATAATTCTAACCGATGAGTTTCAATACTAGATCTTGAGTACTTGACACAAATAGATTGCATGATTGAGAAGTCTGTGAATATTTGTGAGATCTTATAATCGTTTGAACTTTTGGGAGTTGGATATCTCATGTTAAGTAGAGATGCTAACATAGATATTCCAATCAACACTTTTGCATACATCTCGAGAGAGAGGGTAAATTACTTTGGTGATTGGTCTATAGAGAATAATACGTTTAACCTTGGTTTGATTAATCTGATAATAAAAGTGGGATATTAACTGAAACCATAACCCAGAAATCCATCCATCCATACTTGATCTTTCAATCGTTCTTTGCTTTGTTACTTTAGGATTAATTTCTGCTTTAGTATTAACAAAACCAATCCATCACAGTTCGATCGTTTAGATAAAAATAGGGCTATTATAATCCAATACTTAGTATATTAATTTATTAATCCCTGTAGATTCGACCTTGCAAACCATATTCTATAAACTGATCCGTACACTTGCAGTGAAGCTAAAAAAATAGGCGAACAAGTTTTTTTGGCGCCGTTGCCGGGGACTAATCAAATTTTTAGTACTGATATTGCGATAAATAGAACTATTCTTAATCTAGACATTTTTTTTTCTTCTTTTCTTTTTAGTTTGTTGTTTAATTCTACTTTTACTATAGTTGACTTGTTTTCTTTAGTTGGTTCAGGTAGTGCATGATCACTCGCTCAAAGCAAGAAGAATTAGCACCGTTCATACCGGAGGTTGAGGCTTTTGCTAGGCGGAATAGTGCGGCTGCGAACGGGCGTAAAGACAAAAAAATGCAGACTATGGCGGAGGCGTAGAAGGTAACAACGGAGGAAATAATGGAGGCGAAAAACAGAGGTAACAACCGGCCAACAGGTCAATGTCGAGTTACCGATTATAGAGGTTCGTAGCTCGATCGCAGATCCAACAAAGAAAGCGATTCACGATTACTTTCGCCTAATCAATCGCAACTATGGTGGAATTGCCAATGTCCCAATCAATGCGAACAATTTTATTTGAAGCCAAAGATTATCGATGGTGCAACATAATCAATTTGGGGTTTCCGTCCAAGATCCCAACTCTCATCTTGCGAATTTCATACATATTTGCAATACTATCAAGATGAATGGGGTGGTGATGATGCTTATACGTCTTCGCCTATTCCCTTTCTCTTTAAGGGATAAGGCTAGAATCAAGCTAAGCACCCTAACTCGGGGGAGTGTGAATAATTGGGATGAGTGAGTCGAGGTTTTTGTTCAAATATTTCCCACCAAGCAAGACACTGACTTAAAAGCGAGATCACTCGATTCGAGCGGTTTGACTGACGAGCCTTTGTACGAGGTCCGGGAGAGATTCCAGGATTTGTTGAGGAGGTGCCCGCAAAGACGGATTTCCGAGGATCAACAACTCGTTTCTTTTACAATGGGTTGATGGGACAGACTAGATCGTTTGTGGATGTTGTTGGGGCGCGCTTCTTGCGAGGTTTCCGGAGGATGCGTTCAACTTATTGGAGGAGATGGCCATGAATAGCTATCAGTGGCCCTCCGAGAGAACTAATGTGAAAAGGGTAGCCAAAGTGTCTGATTCGGACTGAATTAAGGAGTTGACAGCCCAGATGGCCGTACTGACGAACCAATTAAGTGCTTTGACAAAGGCAAACGAGGGAAACTCGGGTGCAAGTAATGAGGGAGTTCCTCTAGATCTGATAGAGGAAGCAAATAATGTGAATAACCGGAATTTCAACAATTTTCGGAACAATCAAAATCCCACTCATTACCATCCGGGCTTGAGGAACCACGAGAACTTCTCCTACGCAAACACGAAGAACGTGATGCAACCACCACCGGGGTTCAATGTGACAAACGGTGTTATTACTGCAGATCCTAAGCCAACCATGGAGGATATGTTCACCTCGTTTATGAGTGAGACGAGGAACATGTTCAACAAGAATGAGGCAAAGATGGATAAAATCAAAAACCATGTCACCCAATTGGGGTCCCAGATGAAAAATCTTGAAACTCAAATTGGTCAAATAGCTACGATTATTGGTGGGCAGCATCAGAAAGGCCAATTTCCGAGCAACACTGAGATAAACCCAAAGGAACAGTGTAAAGCCATTCGTCTGAGGAGTGGAATGGAATACGAGGGGCCGAAAATACCAGAAAATTCTGAAAAATCGCAGGGTGGCACGGCCCGTGCGCCACCGCACAGCCCGCCTGTGCACCCTACTGAAGCGGTGATTGATGTGCCGGGAGATGCGGAAACTGAAGCAAATGGCGTGGTTGAGGCCAAGGAAAGAGTTGAGGAACATCGTGCTGAACAAAAAGGGGCTGAGAAGCTTAAATCTTCCTCTAACCCTGATATTTCTAAACTTAATGTTCCCATTCCTTTTCCCCAACGTTTTCAAAAGAAAAAGTTAGATGCGCAATTTGCTAAGTTTTTAGATATTTTTAAGAAACTGCATATTAACATTCCTTTTGCAGACGCATTGGAGCAGATGTCCAATTACGCTAAATTCTTGAAGGATGTTATGTCAAAGAAGCGGAAGATGACTAGTTTCGAGACAGTCAATCTGGCAGAGGAGTGCAATGCGATAATCCAAAGAAAACTACCACAAAATTGAAAGATCCGGGGAGTTTCACTATCCCTTGTGCTATTGGTGATGTTTTCTTTAAGAAAGCACTATGTGATTTAGGAGCGAGTATTAACTTGATGCCTTTGTCTATTTTAAGGAAACTTGGGCTGGGAGAGGTGAAGCCATCTACGGTCACCTTACAACTCGCGGACCGATCACTCACATATCCAAAGGGAATCATCGAGGATGTACTTGTCAAAGTGGATAAATTCATATTCCCTGTGGATTTCTTGGTGCTGGATATGGAGGAGGATAAAGACATCCCTTTGATACTTGGGCGTCCATTCCTAGCTACTGGGAAGGCCTTAATAGATGTGCAAAAGGGAGAACTCACGTACGGGTTAATGATGAGCATGTTTTATTTACTATCTATAAGGCACTTCAATTTCATGACGATGTGGAACATTGTAATTTCATTGACGTAGTTGAATCTTGCATCGATGAGTATGTGGATCATACATTGTTTAGGGATAATTTGGAGTTTGGTTTGACACATTCGTGTTCAACATCGAACATGACCATTGATATTGATAACCAAGACTTGTATGATTGTGTTTGTGCTTTGGATAATATGCAGGAATTACCGAGGAGCGCAAGAGGCGCACACACGCAGAAAAACATATGGGAATCAGTTCTACAGGGGTGCACGGCCCGTGCTCTTGAGCACGCCCAGGTTGTGCGCATAGCCGAAGGAAAAACTGAAGAAATCGATGACGGCACGGTCCGTGCCAAATGGCATGGACAGCCCGTGCCTAGGGTCGAAGAAAGCCATGAGAAATTCGAGGATGGCACGGCCCGTGCCAAATGGCACTGGCAGCCCGTGCCTGTAGACGAGACAAAAGATGAAGGACTTGAAGATAGCAAGGCCCGTGCCCATCAGCACGGGCAGCCCGTGCGCCCATCCGACGAGACCATTTCGAACCCATAACTCAAGCCCTTGCCCAAGCATCTCAAATATGCATTCTTTGGAGCGAATAACACGAGTCTGGTAATCGTATCATCTCTTTTAACTTCAGTTCAACTCGATAAATTGCTTAGGGTGTTAAGAAAATAAAAGTCGGTGATAGGTTGGTCAATCTCTAATTTAAAAGGCATTAGTCCATCGATTGTAATGCATAAAATTAGCCCTGAACATCTTATTGTTTACATGGAAGGGCTTTCAATGTTGAAGGAGAATGCCCTTCCCTTCCATCAAATGCCCAATAACTAGGCCATAGCCAAGTGATCCTCCAAAGAATCCATCTTCCTTGAAAGATTTATTCACAACGTTCTGGCAGAGTCCGCTATACACGAACTCAGCCCAGTTAACTTTCTTTTCTTCAATGATCACAACCATGACGATCAGCTTAGTCTTTGATAGCTGGTTGAAGTTTCCGAACTTCATGTCCACATATTTTGAGATGACATCCATCAGCTTGTGATAGTTGTCCTTCAGCAACTTCTTCGTAGCTGTGTAGACTACCTTCGCAGCACACTCAGGTTTGGCTACTTCTTTCCATGCAGCAACCAAGTCCACATCAACTTCATTTATTTCCGTCATGCCCTCAGATGGCAGCAAACAGTGCCCCGCAAGGTCCTTAGCAGTAATCATGATGTCCTTGCGGTGGACGGAGGACTTGATACCTTCGTCCTGCACCTCGGCATTCACATAGAACTGCGCCACCTCTTCCGGGTAGGTGTGCGAGTACTCCAAAGTAAGAAAAGGCATGAGACCGGACTTTTCCAGCATATCAATTATCTTCTTTACTAGGGTTTCATCAGAACTCTGCTTCACCATTCCTTCAAAATCCACAGTCGAACCAGAGTGGATTTGCTTCGATAACTTGATGAAATTAATCTTTGGTGCCATTTTTAGAAGTTTCTACTGATTAAATCTTGATGAACTTGCTGGTGAACTCGTAGGGTTTTTGAGAGAAAAGAACTTGCTTTCGAATGTTTGAAGATGAACAGTTTTAGGTGTGAGAGAGAGAGGAAATTGAAAAATGAGTATATAAGGGTTATGAAAGGACATGTTTTTGATTTTTGAAATTTGATCAAGACCAACGGCTCAGATTTAGCACGCCGAACCGCATTTAATTCCTCGAATTTAATGCGGCAGTATTTATATCCAATCATATGCTTACTGTGCAGCTTTTGTCTGTACCCGTCATTATTACGCTGATGTCATCCTTAAAAACATTCCTTCAAATTTGCTCAAGAAAAATTTTGTGTTTTTGTCACTTAGCTCATAAATGACTCAACTTACTCCACAAATGACTCAACTCTTCTTCTCCCTTTCGTTTAGTGACTCAGCTGTCAGCTAACTTGATACAGCTGACTTTCCGATATGGCTGATTTACATGGCTGATTCATGAGATTTGTTCTATTTTCATCTTTTCACTTTCCATCTCTTTTTATTGAGTCTTCTGAGTGTCAACTCAGCTCAATTAACCCTAACTCATGCTTGAGCTCTTCAAATCTTGATTCACATAAGGGCTTGGTGAATATGTCATCTAACTGTTTATCAGTTCAGATATATTCCAAAGTGATGCATTTCTTTTCAACATGATCTCTTATAAAATGATATCTGACATCAATGTGCTTTGTTCTTGAATGCAACACAGGATTCTGAGTGATTGCAATAGCACTTGTGTTATCACACATAATTGGAATCTGTTTTCTTCAATTTCATAGTCTCTTCAAAACCCATTTTGTGCCAATAACATTTTTGTTGTCTCATCCATAAAACTTGGGCACAACAACGCTTGCCTATTTGAGAAATAAAACAGTACCTATGTACTCCCAAAAAGATACCTTTGTGGATGTGGCTATTGAGTTTTGCTTCTTGCTAAACAGGAAACTAATCTATTTCCAAGCATTTGACATGTACCGAGGTACTCTTCTGTCAACTCTACATCCAAAGATAGTCGAGTCCGAGTAACCAATAAGCTTGAATCCACCTTCCTTTGGATACCATAATCCAACTTCTTGGCATCCCTTCAAATATCTTAGGATTCTCTTAGTCGAATAATCATATGTCTCTCCTTTGGTGCAGATTGAAATCTTGCACATACACCTTGCAAAGGTGATGTCGGCCGCTTTTGTTAAAAATAGAAGTTGATCCAAAAAGTGCTCTATATCTTGTTTGATCTACAACTTTACCATCTGCATCCATGTCCATCTTGACTGATGTATTCATTGGTATTTTCACAGAAGATTTCTCTTCCATACCAAATTTCTTCATTAAATCTACACGGTGTACTTTGTTTAACTTATGAAGGTTCCATCCTTCAAAAAAAAAGATTTTTTAACTTGAAGTCCTAGGAAGAAGGTCGACTCTCCCATCATGCTCATTTCAAATTTGCCTTGCATGAGGTTTGAGAACTTATCACACAACTCTTTGTTTGTGGATCCAAAAATGATATCATCCACATATATTTGAACAAGCAGTATACTCTTTCCATCTTGAATTCTGAAGACTGTTTTGTCCACTTTGCCTTTGGTTAATCCATTGTCAAAACAAATCGTCTAAATTGAGACAATGTGTCATACCATGCTCTAGGTGCTTATTTCAATCCATATAAAGCTTTCTTGAGCTTGTACACCTTATCTCAGTGGTCTTCTCGCTATAATTCAAAATTATTACAACAAAATCTTACACCACAACACTCGAGCCGGAGGTTGCTCAACATAGACTTCTTCTTCCAACAATCCATTTAAAAATGCACTTTTCACATCCATTTGATATACAATGAAGTTCTTGTTTGCAGCATAGGAAACAAACATCCTTATTGCTTCTAATCTAGCAACATGAGCAAATGTTTCATCAAAATCTATTCCCTCTTCTTGGCAATACCCTTTGGCTACCAATCTTGCTTTGTTTCTTACCACAGATCCTTCCTCATTCATCTTGTTTCTGAAAACCCATTTTGTGCCAATAACATTTTGATGGCTTGGTCTTTGCTCCAATTCCCATACCTTGTTCCTTTCAAATTGATTTAGCTCTTCTTGCATGGCCTGAATCCAATGTGTGCCATCCAATGCTTGGGACACATCTTTTGGCTCTATTTGAGAAATAAAACAAGTGACCATAGTCCTCTTGTTCAATACTCTATAGGCTTTGCTTTCAAAATTTGAGTATCCCAAAAAGATACCTTCATCATTTTTTAGCATCAAAAGCCTTTAGGTTGTCCTTGCCATTGTTGTGGATGAAACATTTACATCCAAATATTCTCAAGTACCCAACATTTGGCTTTCTCAACTTATGGCTTTGTCCATATTTCATAGGGAGTCTTTGTCTCCCTTTGGAATCATCAAAAGAATGTCTATTAATCATGCATCTATTCTCGAGTGAAAAAAGCATGCATTTGTTGATGGCTTGACCCAAAATCTATTAGGTGATGATCCGGCTTCAACAAACATGGTCCTCGCAAATCAATTTAACAAATATCTTCCTTGAGAGTCAAGAAAAATACATATTACAAACTTATCTTCCTTCTTTTACCTACTCCATTCTCGCAATTATTTGGAGTTCTTGTGCAGATAACTCATGAGCAATACCATTTTCAACACAAGATCTTGAGTTATCATCCCATTGACAAACTCAGTTCTCTATCGACCTTATCTTTATAATGGTTTGGCTCTTTTCATTTTGAACTCTTTCATCACCGAGGTAGTTTTCGCAAGGTTTCTTTCTTTTTGCACATAAAGATTGTCCATGTGTATCTTGAATAATCATCCACCACCACTAAAGTGTATTTCTTTCCACTTTATATCTTTGGCTGGTTCAACAGGACCAAATAAATCCATATGCAACAAATGTAATATTCTTGTTGAAGAAGGACTAGTTCTTTTGGCTTCTCTTTGAATGATGATTTGATCCGCTTTCCCATCCGGCATGCATCACAAACACTTTCCTTCTTGTACCTTTTGTAAAATCCGGCAATCCTTCCACAAGATGACTCCTTGCAAGCTTGTTGATTGTCTTGAAGTTGATTAACAAGAATGGGCAAGTTGCAAATAGCTTCTAAATGCCACAAATGTTACCCAACTTGACTTGATTTGGTTCAATTTCTTGCTTTTGCTCCAAAACCCTTTTTGACAGTGCTTGGTGTGGAAGTAGACCGTCTCCCACATACATGTTCTTTTGTCCGGATCCTTTAAAAAAGACTATTTCATTTGATTCAAGTATATTTAATTTGGCATACTCCCATATTGAATCCAACATTGTAGCCCTTGTCACAGAGTTGGTTGATGCTTAACAGGTTGAAGTTGAGGCCTTCAACATATGCAACATCTGTGATTTCTAATCCATTTTTCTTGATGGATCTAGTTGTAAGTCCAAGCGGCTACGATAATCTAGAGGGGAGGGTGAATAGATTATCTCCATCTTTTCGATTTCGCCCTCTTTTTCGAATCAATTACACCAAGACAATAATAAAGGTGCGGAATGTAAATAACACGCGTCGATTTATAGAGGTTCAACCCACCTAGGGCCTAATCCTCTACCACCCCTTAGAACTTGATATCTCAGGGATGGATTTCAAAAAGAAAAAAGATTTTATTAATTTCAAAAATTAATACAACACCTTACAACATCACCTTGAAGAGCACCACACTCTTCTACAACACCACCTTTGAGATTACCACAATCTCTCTTGAAGATTACCACAATCTCCAACGGCACCTTGTGAAGATTACCACAATCTTCAACCTTGAAGAATACCAAATTCTTCAATACCTCAAGAGCACCACACTCTTGAAACACCTATCACCTAGATCACCAAAGTGTATTCTTTCCACAAGAATACTCACAATAATGTCTTGTGTTGAATGATGACAAAAATAAAGATTACAACTCAATAATGAATATTACAATTTGAGTGCAAGTGTAATCAAGAAATAAAGCCTAGACCTCAAAATGTGAAAGTGAAATACTTGAAGCTATAAATACAACAAGAGTGTTGAATATGAAAGCTTGGAAATTTGCGATTTCTTGTTGTGTATTTGCTTGTGTTGTTATATCTTGTGTCTTCAATTCATCCTTTATTTATCGGAGAGTCATCACCAACATAGGCTCCCAACAAAGGCTCATTCTTCTTCACTTTTGTCTACAAAAAGAGGATCACAAGATGAGGAAATATTGTACAAAAATAAAAAGTAAATCTTCAAGAATGTGATAAGAGTTTCAAACGGCACAAGTTTTTTTCAATTCTTCACAAAATTACATAGGGCATGATTACGTAGAAGGTTGCCAATTGTATAAAATTTCGAACGTGTGAATGAAAATATTGCGATCCCGGTAGGGGTTGCGGGGGTGCGACCGGTCAAGGTGGGGTGCGGCCGAAAGTCGAATTTTGAGAAAAGGGTGAGACCGGTCGGCCTCACCTTGACCGGTCACCCTCCCCATTTTTTTCGGCCAAATAGCTTACTTTTTTTTTTCATTTTGTGCGAAATTCTTAGGACAATATTTTAGAACCATTGTTTTGGTGTAAAAACACATTAACACAAAATCATCAAAAGTGTTGTCCAATTTATTCGAAAATAAACTTGTAGAAAACCGGAAAATATTAAAACCATTTTAAATCATTTAGGAGTATTTGGACAACCTTTAAAAACATTGTTTTCGACCTCAAATTGAAATGTTGTCCGATTTTTATCAAAAATAAACTTCAAGAAATACTCCAAAAAATAAGTAAAAACATTTTAAATCACTTGGGAGTATTTGAACAATATTTATAAACATAGTAAACTCATTTAAACAAAATCATCAAAAGTGTTGTCCATTTTTATCGAATAATAAACTCTAAGAAATACTCCATGAAATTAGTAAAAACATTTCAAATCTTTTAGGAGTATTTGGACAACATTGTTTTGGTGTAAAAACCAATTAACACAAAATCATCAAAAGTGTTGTCCAATTTTATCGAGTAATAAACTCTAAGAAATACTCCAAAAATTAGTAAAATCATTTTAAATCATTTAGGAGTATTTGGACAACATTTATAAACATTGTTTTGGTATAAAAACTCATTTAAACATAATCATCAAAATCTTGATAAAAATATTTATCTAACAAACTCCGCCTTTTTGATGATTACAAACCAAAACAATTTTAGGAAGTTGATTTTAAAACAAAACAAATTTTCCGGTCTAAAACATCAATCCATTATAAGCAAGATTCATCATAAGTACAAACACACAAGGATAGGAGCAAAGATTTTTCAAAATCATTTTTGCACAAGCTCCCCCTATCAATATGCATATCAAGAACAAGTACAAAAGCAACCAACTAAAAGCTAAAAGCTAAGCTTTTACAACTTAAGCTTGAATTATCATGAGCTTATAAGCTCCCCCTGTCACAAAACATCATTAGTCAAGCATAAAAGTCCATAATACATCACATGGACTAAGTATTATTTACAACTTTTGGCTTTTAAGAGCCCTAGCTTATAGCTTTTCTTGTGAGCTTATTTTCGCTTGTTTAAGCATATGAGAATTTTTTCTGTTTCTCCCCCTTTGGAATCATCAAAAAAGATGTTAGCACGATAAAAACATCATACAATTATATCAAAGTACGCAATTTAATCGATTTATCGACCGTTTTGAAAAAAGAAGCTTAAATTCCAAATAAAAGGGAAAAATTGATCATTTGACTTGCAAAAGCTCATTTGATTGATAAAACATGATTTCTATAAACTTAGAAGACTTTTCAAATCGAGAGAATCATGTAGGTGATAAATTTTTCATTGAAACGTTTTGTCGAACACTTGGCGTGCGTTGAATAAAACAAGAGAAATATAAAGCCTTTGTGATTCGTTTAAGCCAAAATATTTCATCACCAATTGCAATACAACAATATTCATTCGTCAACAATCATCATATACAACATACTAATACAAGAATTTCATCAAAATAGCAAGATATAAGCACATTCTCAAGGGTTCAACCCAATTGAGATTAAAAAGAGAAATTCTTACCATTTAATCGGTAAAGATGAGCAATGATGATGATAATCGAGCCTCATGAAGTCCAAAATATAAAATGTATGCAATAAAATAAATTTGAAGTGAAATTTGTGTGCAAAGTGCGAAGGGGACGAAAAATGAACACAAAACAAACCAAAATGACAAATGCTGAGAATAGAAACGATTTTATCCAAATTTTGGGCATGGGCGACCGGTTGGGGGGGTGGGCGACCGTCGACATCATGGGCGACCGGTCGGCCTTCCCCCAATTAGCCCAGTGGTTATTTATATTTTGTGAAAATCCGATTTTTCGCCCCTAAGCTTTAAAAATGTGCAAAATGCAAACGTAGACATCATTCAATATACATTATGTCATAATCACGCTCGAAATGAATTAAAATACTCGGCGGTGTACGATTAAAAAGTCCGCGAGTTATCCTTGAGACGGAATTAAACACATCTCAAGTTTTTGTTAAAACATGCAATCCAAAAAAATATCGAATCTCAATATGTTTAGTTCGATTATGACAAACCATATTTTGAAAGAAAATTATTATCACCGGACTTGTTATCCCGAAAATAAGAACATTTTAAAATATTGGATACAACAAGTTATACGAAGAAGTGCCTTACAAATATTTGAAAATTTCTTTTAACGACACTTTAATGAGATTCGTTGGGATAGTTTTTGAAGTCGAGCATATAGACGTAAGGCATATAGAATATCCAGTCTAAAGAGTAATAAACGAATGAACATACCTCGAATTCGTTTGTCAATGCCTACTTCAACCATTTTGTTAAATTTCGCATTTGTGGCCATATAGGTTGAAATGGTTCTTTCTTCTTCAATGCCTCACTTCTTCTTTTGAGTGTGGAATATAATCACTTTCTTGGCATTGTTGAACTTGAATTCCAATGATCAAATCTGAACTCCTCTCATCATCTTAAGTTCAACTTGCATCAACTTAGAAAATAACTTGCACAATAATTCATTAGTAGCACCATAAATGATATCATAAATTTGTATAAGTAAACAATCTTGCCCTTTTTCAAAAACAAAGAGAGTAGTATAACTTTACCTTTTGTAAAACCATTTAACAAAAATAGCTAAGTCTATCATACCATACACGGGGTACTTGATTTAAACCATACAAGGCCTTTTATAAAAATCATTTGGCCTAAAAAATTTTAAACCCCGGAGGTTGTTTTATATAGACTTCTTCTTGAATAAAACCGTTTAGAAAAGTGGATTTAACATCTATTTTGGTAAAGTTTGAAATTTTCTTAAAACAATAATGGGAAAGTAAAATGCAAATAGCTTTGAAATGTGCTACGGGTACAAATGTTACATCAAAATCAATACCTTGACGATAATTTCGAGCTACTAACCTTGCCTTGGTCAACAAGCTTGTTCCAAAATTAAAAAAAAAATCTGCAAAATCTTAATCAAGATATCTTTCACAATAGCATAGTAATGTCGAAAAATAGAGACATAATAACAAGTAACACATACTATGCTTTCAAACAAATCATCAAGAGTTTCATAAAACATGTATGTTCAAATAAGCTTATAGGAAGCTATATAAGGTCTCTTTTGAAAATTGAAAAATTCAAGAGCATATAGTTGAGACATCATTTACAAGAATCATATGAACAAGAGCTTTGACAAAACAACCAAGAATAATTTTATATGTGCAATACAATGTATAACTTAAAAAATCAAATGTTTTATCAAAACAAAATATAATCCTTTACAAATCTTGGATAAAACAAGCTATGTCAAATAATGCCTTTTAAAAAAAATCCTCTTAATAGCACTTGTATAAAATACTTTGAAAGACAAGCACGAATGACAAAAATATATCGAGTCTATAGGATGAATACCAATGATGAGCGCACCTCTATAGTTTATGGTCCTCTCTTGAGAAAATAACCATTGATGAAAATATATATGTCCTACACAATTCTTAAACACGTTTTGCACAAACATAATGATACAAGTGTAGGCTAAGCAATAAGAGATATCATAAATGTGCTTATGCTATATAACTACATAGGAGATAATAAACCACATAAGTCTAATTAAATGCACAAAAGTTTTAGAAACATCATGCAAGGTCTCCTTTTCAAAAATATTTTGAAACTCACAAATATATTGAAGACCTAAATTTTAAAAATATGAAAACTCATATTGCAATAAAGACACAAATAAAAACATGCAAAGAATAAAATAAATATTTAAATAGGGAGATACGGTTTACCAATTTCGCCATTTCCATGGGTTGTGTCGTTCCCATTGTTGATGATATCTTCCCGTTTGAAAATCTTCATGTTGATGGTGGTTTCTCCAATTGCTCCATTTCCAAGCATTGTGGCCTTCCCATTGTTGATAGTGTCTTTCTCTTGGAAATTTATTTTGATGTTGTCTTCTCCTTTCATCAAATGAAATGGTCATTTGATGTCTTCTTGGTGGTATGTATTTTCCTCGATTATTATTCCGTCGGGTACCTAATATGACATTATTTTGTGGTACCCTCAAGTGTTTCGGTCCTTTGGAATTAGCTTTGAGACTTTTAGATCTCCAATAATAATTAGAGCTATTTCTAGCCCGACAAGTATTAACCGTGTGACCCATTTTACCACAATAAAAACGCGTAGTAATTTTGGGAGCATAATGACCAACATGCATAGGGACTTGATTTCTTTTCACATAATTAACAACACTAGGCTTATGATCAAGTCCTTGTTTCAATTTATCACAACTATGAACATCAATAATATCGGTCATTTTATCGGTACTCAAGTTGGATTTTGATAAATCATTTTTCATGCAATTAATATCCTCAACAAGAGTACTATCTTCTTTCTCAATGTTTCTAACCTTGTCAAGTGTGGTGGTGTGATCACATGAAAGTGATTCATAAGAGGAAAATAAATTATCTTTATCAATTTTCAAAATATTGAATTCCTTTTTCAAATTTTTGTATTTAACAAGTAAGCTTTGGAATTCATTTTGAAGTTCATCAAAATCATTTTGCAAATCACTATAAGCATTTTGTAATTCATTATCATAAGAAGTGGAGGGTTTTGAACTCACCTCACTTTCTTCTTCGAAGCCCATAAGACATCGTTCGTTTTCATCGACGTCGGAAGTTGTAGGAAGCTCATCCCATGTTGGGTTTGTATCCATTTGAGAAGTAGATGCTTTTGAGTGGTTCCTTTCATTTGCATATACTTCTTCTAATTTTCTCCATACTTCATGTGCCGATTTAATTCCTACAATATGATCATATTCCAAAATGGTAAGTGAACAATACAAAATATTAAGAGCTTTACCATTTAAGGAGATGATTTTCTTCTCTTCATCATTGAGCTCTTTGAGGCATTTGGAGGTGTGTGGTGTGTCCATCATCTGAATGGATTCTTCATTTACGACCGTGTTCCAAATATCGAACCCGCAACTTTGTAGATAGCATTCCATTCTTTCTTTCCAAAATATATAATTTTTGGAATCAAATAGTGGTGGCTTGGTGGTGGAGGCGCCGGTAAGGTAGACTTCATTCGTAGCCAGTGAACGTTCCTCTTTACTCGCAATGTGGAACGAGCTTGCCAAAGAATTTGGCTCGGATACCACTTGTAAGTCCAAGCGGCTACAATAATCTAGAGGGGGGGTGAATAAATTATCTCCATCTTTTCGATTTCGCCCTCTTTTTCGAATCAATTACGCCAAGACAATAATAAAGGTGCGGAATGTAAACAACACGCGTCGATTTATAGAGGTTCAACCCACCTAGGGCCTCTAATCCTCTACCACCCCAATATCTCCGGGATGGATTTCAAAAAGAAAAAAGATTTTATTAATTTCCAAAATTAATACAACACCTTACAACATCACCTTGAAGAGCATCACACTCTTCTACAACACCACATTTGAGATTACCACAATCTCTCTTGAAGATTACCACAATCTCCAACGGCACCTTCTGAAGATTACCACAATCTTCAACCTTGAAGAATACCAAATTCTTCAATACCTCAAGAGCACCACACTCTTGAAACACCTATCACCTAGATCACCCAAGTGTATTCTTTCCGCAAGAATACTCACAAGGATGTCTTGTGTTGAATGATGACAAAAATAAAGATTACAACTCAATAATGAATATTACAATTTGAGTGCAAGTGTAATCAAGAAATAAAGACTAGACCTCAAAATGTGAAAGTGAAATACTTAGGCTATAAATACAACAAGAGTGTTGAATATGAAAGCTTGGAAATTTGCAGATTTCTTGTTGTGTATTTGCTTGTGTTGTTATATCTTGTGTCTTCAATTCATCCTCTATTTATAGGAGAGTCATCACCAACATAAGCTCCCAACAAAGGCTCATTTTTCTTCACTTTTGTCTACAAAAAGAGGATCACAAGATGAGAAATATTGTACAAAAATAAAAAGTAAATCTTGTTGATAAGAGTTTCAAACGACACAATTTTGCTGTCACAAAATTACATAGGGCGACCGGTTAGCCTGTATAAGATTTCGAACATTTGAATCAAAATAGTGCGATCCAGGTAGGGGTTGCAGGGGGGTGCGACCGGTCAAGGTGGGGTGCGACCGGTCGCCCTAGGGTGCGACCGGTCGACCTCACCCTTGACCGGTCACCCTCCCCCTTTTTTTCACAGAATTGGTTTCTGTTTCATTTTGTGCGTTCTTCAGGTATCGTTCAACCTTCTGTTCGACCAGTCGACCTCCAAATTGAAATGTTATCCGATTTTTATCAAAAATAAACTTCAAGAAATACTCCAAAAAATAAGTAAAAACATTTTAAATCACTTGGGAGTATTTGGACAACATTTATAAACATAGTAAACTCATTTAAACAAAATCATCAAAAGTGTTGTCCATTTTTATCGAATAATAAACTCTAAGAAATACTCCATGAAATTAGTAAAAATATTTCAAATCTTTTATGAGTATTTGGACAATATTGTTTTGATGTAAAACCAATTAACACAAAATCATCAAAAGTGTTGTCCAATTTTATCGAGTAATAAACTCTAAGAAATACTCCAAAAATTAGTAAAAGCATTTTAAATCATTTAGGAGTATTTGGACAACATTTATAAACATTGTTTTGTGATAAAAACTCATTTAAAAATAATCATCAAAATCTTGATAAAAGCATTTATCTAACACACAGTGCCTCTTATTTCCCCTGGAGCTTCATTTCCTGCAAATATAACTTTTGCACCTCTAATCTCCTTGAATTTTGACAGATTTTTCTTGTTTCCTGTCATATGTCTGGAACAGCCACTATCCATGTACCAGGTTCCTTGGCACTCAGCTTTTCCTTGAACATGCAATCAAGGAAATTAGTTTTTAGGTATCCATGCTTGTCTGGGTCCTGAGGGGTTAGTGATATAAGATGATTTAACCAACCTGTAGCCAAATGACTTGACTCTAAGAGGTTGCCATCTATCTGTGCCATAATCATAACTCACTTTGGCAAATTGCTTGGGGGCTTTAGGTTCATACAACTGTCTCTTTTGTCTGTATGACTGTGTGTGTGTTTTAGCAATTGCCTTCTTTGGGTAGTTGTGATATTTCTGAGTGTAGTGCCTGGGTGCATATGTGTGTTGATGATAGCTCTTTTGCCTTTGGAATGACCTTTGCTGAGTTCTAGGTCTTTGCCATTTAGGCTTGTATTCCATAGGTCTTTGCTGATATTTCACATTATTCCAATCAGCTTGGCTTGGGTAGTTTCAACCATTCCCATCATATGTGTTTCTTTGATAAAACTTCTGGGGTTTTTGGTAGCTCTGTTATTTTTCACAGAGTACTTCCTATTTGGAGTTTCTTTGAGGAACTTTCTTTGGATTTCTTCTCGCTTGTCCTCTCAAAGATACTCAATCGGTCATTTTCCTTTTCCTTTGTATCCAAGGCCAGTTTGTTTGTGATTGTGCTTTAGAATGAATGTGGATGCACCATTTGGTGTTTTGGATTTTTGAGATGCTTCATTACTTGAAGACCATTTTTCCAAAATCACTCTGGGAGTTTGACTGTGCACAAAGGAATTGAATCCTATGCATGTCTTATCTCCACATTCTTTTTGACTCATGATAAGGTCATCCGATAATTTAGATGCCTTTGTAAATTAGGCAATCACATTTCTAAGATCATTTTCTCTCTTTTCAATAGCAGCTATCTCTGCTATTAGTTTGACATTTTCATCCTTCAGCTCTTTATTCTCACCAGCTATGTGACTCAGAGTACTCAGCTCCTTAGTCAGTTATGAGTTTTGGCTTTTGAGCTGGCTGTTTTCCTCATTTAATAGTGTTTGTGAGGATTTAATGTGCTCAAAGTATTTCATCATTTTCCTAATGAATCATAAAGATCAGTGGGTGTTGAAGTGTGTGTGTCACAATCACTATCACTAGAATCTGAGTGAGATGAGTTAGAGTGTACCTTATCTTCTTGGTCTGGTTGATCTTGTTCTTTAGCCACTAGACAGATCTTTGCTTCTTTTTCAGAATCACTTGAGTTGTCAGCTTCACTACTTTCTGAGTCTGCTGCTTCTTTAGACTTAGCTGTCTCAGCAATCTCAGCAGCCAACATAGCCTTTTTCTTTGTCTTATTTCTCTGAAGACTTTTCTTTCTTCTTCATTCATGTATTTATTGACTACTGGATATGGGCAGTCAATAGCGAAGTGTCCTAGTTGTCTGTAGTTCCAACACAGGTTCTCAGCTCTTTGGTCATTTCTTTCAGTCCTTGAATTATCAGCTCTCTGATATTTAACCTTTTCATGCTCAGCTCTCTTGGGTGGCCTGTCTTCCCTTGACTTGGAGGGAGCTGAATGTCTCTTGGAGGTTTCACCCTTGTTTTTCTTGTAGTTCTTATTAAAGAACTTGTTGAATCTTTTAACCATAAGGGCAATCTCCTCCTGGTCAATGGCTTTCTTGATCTCAACTCTCTTCCCATCCTTGACTATAAGTGCAGTTGTTTTGGGTACAACTGTCTCCTCTTGATCTTTTCATCTCAGCTCAAACTCATAGGCTTTGAGGTCTGAGAATAGCTCATGATTGGATGTTGTTGTGAGGTTTATTGAATGTCTCAGAGCCATGACCTTCATTTCCCATTCAGCTGGGAGGCTTCTCAGAATCTTCATACACATTTCCTTTTGTGTGTATATTCTTTCCCAAGTGCTGATAGCTCATTTGTGATTTCAGTGAATCTAGCATCCAGCTGATCCAAGGTTTCACCTGCAAGCATTTTAAAATTTTCAAATTTCTGTACAAAGCAACAGACAATTTGTTTTCTTTAATTTGCTCAGATCCTTCACAAATTAAAGTTAATTTATCCCAGATTTGTTTTTGCAGTTTGGCAAGATTTGACTTTGTTGAACATTGCTTTGTCCAGGGTTTTGTAAAGTATGTCCTTGGCTACATTGTCCAAGTTGTATCTTTTTCTGTCCTTGTTTGTCCACTCAGTCCTTGGTTTCTCAACTAGGGCTGGTCTTGCCTCAGCAGCGGCTTCTTCTCCTTCAGCTGTGACTGCTCTTCGTACGGTGCGTTCACTTTCAGTAATTGCAGTGGCCCATCCTCTATCACTATCCACATTTCATCATGTAAAGCAGATAGATGAGTCTGCATACGAATTTTCCAGTCATCAAATTCCACAATAGTGAACATGGGAATGCGTGTCAAATTTGCTTGCATGATAATAACTATGCTGAATAAAAGAGATGATTTTTGAAAGAGCAAGTGTTAAAAGTTTCTTTGAAAGATTGGAGATCTAGTTCAGTAACCAGTGCGGAAGGCTCAATGAACCAACCGCTCTGATACCACTTGTAGGTCCCAAGGGGTGTAAGTAAGGTTTAGAAGGGGGGGTTGAATAAACCTTACCAACTTTTCGATTTTAGTCCTTTCAAAATTATTACAGAGTTAATACACAGCTAAGTCCTTGAGGGACATCTAAGTTAGTTAATCAGCAGAGTTAGCCACTCAACATACTCGATAGAGTTGTTGATAGAATAACTCAGCCGTTTAGTCTAAACCTTAACTTGGATGTCATAAGTTTTTCAGCGGAAGACTTAACACCCTTGAATTTGATTTAACTTTGTTTTAACACTTGATTTTAGCACTTAGTAATTTATCAGTTGGATAGCAAATTATCAACAAATATAAAATATGTGTGCAGGAATGTAAATATGCTGAAATGTAAATGACACAAGTAGATTTTACAGAGGTTCGAAGATGGGGTAATTCTTCTACTCCTCTCTTCTCCAACTCCTGGAGGAATCCACTAAGTAATGATTAGTTTACAAAGTGGTTATTAGTCTAGAGACAAGTCTTGATCACGCAGCTGACTTGCTCCTTGGACTTAGTCCAGAGATGCCTTGGTCACACATCTAGCTTCTCGTCCGACTCAGCTTTTTCACAGGGCAGCTGCCTTGCTACTTCAGCTCACTTTCTCAAGCTTCTTGGATTTGATCACGAAGCCCTCCAATAGTTTGAGATTGGTTCGACCTTGAACCTTCCTACAATCCTTCTTGGAAAGTAGACCCCTTTTTGATTCTTCAAAAGTTTCCTCTTCAACAGTTTGAAGTTGTCTTTCCTTCACAGCTTGGTATTGGATCGATTTCCTTCGAGATTTAGGCTTGAGGATTTTGCTTGAATAACTTGAGAATATTTTGCAGGTTACAGTTTGAATATTGTTTGCTCGTTTGTGGTTTAGGTAACCTTTTCTCAATGAGATTCCTCAGCCTTTTATAGCGAACTTTCAAAAATCTGCCCGTTGAAGAGATAGATTGATTTTCAAAAGTCACTTGTGTTTGTTGGCTTGTCTTTTCTTGGTCTTCAGTATTGAGATGTAGACCTTTCCTCGTATTAAATGATTGTCCAGCTTTTCAGGTTCTGACATGAGGTGCAGTGCTTCCCGTTGGTTTATTCCTTTTGCACGCTTCTGGGACTGAGCACTTTAAGACATGGCATCATGGAAGTATTACTTATTTAAGTTATGTTCTTGACTTCTATGCAACGGATTCTTTTCAGTTAACTCCTCTTTGCAGCTGCCTTTTCCCCAGGTGACTTGAGTCTGCTCCAATGATTGAAAGACTCATCTGTCATTTCAACTGGTGACTTGGCTTCTTGGGTTGACTTAACTGACTCTTCACACAGTTGTCCCTCAGCTGTTACGTCTTCAGTCGAGTCCTTGATCTTCTATCTTGGCCATACTCAGTTGTTCCTCAGCGGAGTCTTCACTTCACTTCTTCAATTGACTTCTTGTATTTCCAGGCATAACTGACTTGACTCAGCTCATTCAGCCCTATCTATTACAATAAGAATTACAAGGAAAATGGGGTGCCAACATTCAAATCTAAGTTTTACATGACATTCATCAAAATCTACAAAATAATTTTCCAACAGTAATTTAGCCTAAGTAATTTATTCGTTACACTTGCACTTCAAAGTTGTATACTTAATTTGAGTTGTAATCTTGATTGGTTTAAATCATCCAAAACAATACATCCTTGTTAAGTGCTCTTATGGTAAGAACACACTTAGTTGATTCTAGGTGTTGAAGAGTTTGGTGGTCTTCATTGTTGTAAGAAGAATGTGGTAATCTTCATAGGTGGTGTTGTAAGAAGAGTGTGGTACTCTTTAAGGTAAAGGTTGTAAGAAGAGTGTGGTACTCTTTATCCAAAACGAGATACAGGTACATGTTTTCGCCTCGGGTAGGCTTTTGTAGAATAGGGATGATCGCTAGATGTTGTTTGAGTGCGTCGAATGCTGCCTGCACTTGATCTGTCCATTCGAAGCCTTTGTTCTTCTTGATTACTTCGAAGAAAAGCCTACACTTGTTGGTTGACCTCGAGACGAATCTGCTCAAAGCGGCTAGGCGTCCCGTCAAGCTTTGCACCTTTTTTTACTGAGTTAAGTTGTTCTAGATTGATTATGGCCTTAATTTTGTCCGGATTGGCCTCGATTCCCCTTTGACTGACCATATATCCCAAAACTTTGCCCGAGCCGACCCCAAACGTACATTTCTTCGGATTTAACATCATTTTGTACTCGCGTAACATTTTGAACATTTTATTGAGGTCATGTAGGTGGTCAATAGCAGAGAAGGATTTCACAAGCATATCATCTACATAGACTTCCATGTGCGCCCTATCAGTTTTTGAAACATTTTATTGACAAACCTCTGATAGGTCGCCCCAACATTTTTTAATCCGAATGGCATCATCTTGTAGAGTAAAACCCTTGTTAAGTTGGTTTTATATCAATGTATTGAGTGCTCTAGACTAGGAATTTGCGTTGTTTTCGGGTGTTTTTAGTGTCGTTTGGGTCGAATCATTTAATTAGTTGTCGTTTGAGAGTCGGGACAGTCTTGGATGCTAAATTGATTAAGAACGATGAAAAATGTGTTTGGACGGTGAAGATCGCAATTTTAGAAGTGAAAAAATGGAAAAATAATACTCATAGAAGAGCGTCGCGGCGCCAAAACGAAACAGAGGCGCAGGGGAAGGATGGGCGCTGTAGCGCCATATCTGGGCGCGCGCCCATATGCAATGGCTGCAGCGCCTTGATCAAGAAATGTATAAGCAAAGTAGTATCAGCGCGGCTGCAGCTCAGGAGAATGAAAGGCTGCAGCAGCGCCCACGCGCAATGAACAGAAAATGAAACATGCAATGCGGCGCACAATCAGCCAGCGAGAAGAAAGCGCAAAGCGTGCAATAAGCGCTAATACCTGTCTTTGCTGGCACAGCGACAAAACAAAACCAAAGACAGGGATTTACGCTTAGCAAAGCCAGCAGCGAGATGGGGCCGCAGCGCGCGATAAAGGCTGAATGTGGGCTGATTCTGTCTCTTGGTCTTTTGACGCGTTTTCGAGGGCTCAACTTATAAATACACCACGGTGACATACAAACAAGGGGTCAGACATTATTTTGAGCACAACGCACGGCAAGAGACTCAGAGCTAGGGTTCGGGACGGTAATTGGAGGCATTTCCCGTCTGGACACAGAGAGAATTCCTTCTCTTTTCTTCTCAATTCTTTTTTTGTTTTTCTTTGTCAATTTCTTGAGATGTATAATTATTTCTCCATGAATTTTTGTACATCCATTATGAGGTAAACCTATTTTTCTAGGGGATTGATGTAACTTACGTTTGAACCTATGTTTTGATTTCCAGTTTATGAAATTCGCATATTATTTAATCTATTTGTGCTATTTGATTTGATTGCATCTGGATTATCTGATCAATAATTTAGATTGTTTGGCGTGTTTGATTTGACGCTCGAGAGAGGTAATTGAACGCCGAGCTATAGAATAGCACAACCTAGGGTTTCATAGAATCGAGAGATTTTTGAATCTTTTGAAGCTTGTGATAGAATATTCATTGAGCGAATTAGGGTTTAATTTATGATTTTTATAGAGATATCGAAATCAAAAATTGGAACCTAGAATCACTTGGCACTCGAGAGAGGAAGTGATGAACGGTAGGAATATTGGCTTATAGATTAATAACTTGTGATTAATAAACTGGATTGAAAACATAGGGGATAACTAGGTGAAATCAACCCTCTAGAATTCATTTTCTACGTGTTTGAGTAATTGTCTGAACCAATTCTTAGTTTAATTTTAGTTTTATTTTTAGTTTAATAAACAATCCATCTCTTTTCGATTTCTAGATAGAATTAAGCTATTTTAATTATAGTACTTAGTATAAAATTTGATAACAATCCCTGTGGAGACGATAACCCTACTTTCAAAACCTATACTAAAACTTCACACCGTACGCTTGCGGTAAGAATTTCGCAATCAAGTTTTTGGCGCCGTTGCCGGGGATTGTTTTATCCTATTTTAAACTAATACTATTACCACGTAGTCTTAATCCTAATCTAGACTAGTATATGATTTATAATTTCGTTTTTCTCATTTGACTTGTCTGTTTATGCGAGATTCCAAAGATATTAATTTGCTTCCTTTTGATCCAGAGATTGAAAGGACACTTCGAGCAATCCGAGCAGCAAATCAAGCAGAGAATCGAGCAATGGCAGAAGGCGGGGACAATGAGAATAACGGAAATCGGGTCGTGAATGTGCCACAACATCCTGAGGCACCTGAAAGGGCAATCTGGGATTACTTTCTGCCGACCGTGAACCATAACTACTCCGGAATTGTGTGCCAGTCCATTAATGCAAATAATTTCGAATTGAAACCGGGCCTCATAAGCATGGTTCAGCAGAATCAGTTTGGGGGAAGTCCAGTGGATGATCCGAATACACATCTGGCCAGATTCTTGGAAATTTGCGACACCATCAAGATGAATGGTGTGACTGATGAGGCCATTAGATTGAGGATTTTCCCGTTTTCACTCCGGGATAAGGCCAGGCAGTGGTTACAGACGTTCGCCCCTGGGAGTATTACGAGCTGGGATGATCTGATTCAAAAATTCTTAGCAAAATTTTTCCCTCCCAGCAAGACACTCCAACTAAAAAGCGAGATAGCCCAGTTCCAACAAATTGATTTTTAGCCGTTATACGAAGCTTGGGAGCGATTTAAAGATCTGTTGTGGAGATGCCCACAGCATGGTCATGCAGACTGGAAGAGGGTTCAGTATTTCTACAATGGGCTGAATGGGCATACGAGGACGATACTAGATGCGGCATCAGGAGGTACATTGATGGCTAAAACACCCACTGAGGCCTTACTTTACTTGAAGAAATGGCCACAAACAGCTATCAATGGCCTTCCGAGAGATCAGCACCGAAGCCAGTTGCCGGTGTTCTTGAGCTGGATACAATGTCAGCTTTGGCAGCTCAAATCTCGAGTCTGACAAAGCAATTAGCAATCATGAATACTGGCAACACACCACAGCAAGCCGCACTCCCACCCGCCGTCGTTCACGCAGCCCCGCCACTCATGAGGCCGAGCAAGTCATTACCAACTCACTACCACCCGGGACTTCGCAATCATGAGAATCTCTCTTATAGCAACAACAGGAATGTATTGAATCTACCTCTGGGTTATCCAAACCCATCTAGTTCCAATGCACTCGGAGGTGAAAAGAAGCAGTTGCTTGAGGAGATGCTCGGCTCATTCATCGGAGAGACCAGGAATCAAATGAATAGGAGTGAGGCGCAGATTGATGGTCTGAATAATAAGATGAGCACAATGGATACGCATATTAGGTCAATCGAGACACAAATGGGTCAGTTGGCTACATCCGTGAATTCATTGCAGCAGAAGGGAAAGTTCCCGAGTGGTACAGAGGTTAATCCGAGAGAACATTGCAATGCAATTTACGTGGAAAAGGAAGCAAAAATTCAGCCTGCTCCCGAAGAATCACCTATTTATGCGAAACCAGTGGAATCCAAGAAAATAAAGTTGGAAGATTTTGAGACTGTCTATTATTTGAGAGAGTGTAGTGCAATAGTCCAGAGTAAACTACCTCAGAAAATGAAGGATCAAGGGAGTTTCACTATTCCTTGTACTATTGGAGGAGTTTTCTTTGAGAAACCACTTTGTGATCTTGCGTCAAGTGTGAATCTTATATCTCTTTCTGATGTGACGAAGTTTGGGCTCGGGGAGATGAAGTTGTCCAATATCACTTTGCAGTTCACTGATCGATCCATCGCCTATCCATGGGGAATCATTGAAGACGTGTTGGTAAGAATTAATAAATTTGTTTTTCCTGTGGATTTTGTAGTGTTGGACGTGAACGATGACAAGAAAGTACCCATCATCTTTGGGCGACCATTTTTAGCTACAGCACGGGCTCTGATCGATGTAGAAACGGGGGAGCTAACCTTGCGGGCAAATCAGGAAAGAGTCGTATTCATCATCCATCCAACCAACAAGCTACAATTTGAATCAAATGATGGTAAGCAGATGGTTGGGACTATTGCTGAAGACATTGGAGGTTGGGAAGTTTCTAAGGGGAATGTGGATAACATGCCTATTGGAGCCCCAACTTGAGGATAATCTGACAAAGTCTGGCTGAAGACTGTAAACTTAGCGCTCCTTGGGAGGCAACCCAAGCCCCTTTTATTGCTTTCTTAGTTTTAATTTAGTCTAGTAGTTGTTTTTGTTTTTTTTGAGTTTTGGCATTCTTAGGAGTAGTAAGTTGCATCATACCCCACCTCTTTTATTTGTGCAAATCCCACATATCTCACTCCATCTTCACAAAGGAGCACTCTAACACCACACACACCATCTTCATCTCATTCACTCATTATTTGGTAAGTTTGCAACTTCCAAACCCCACCCCATTTTCCCCATCTTGTGATTTTTGGTGTGCTTGGATTGTAGTAGTGCTAGGATAATTGTTGTTGATTTGTGCATTGTGGATTGGTTGCTCATGCTAGACTTAGGCTTGGTGTTGATTTTTGGGATTGGATTTAGTTATCCATTGCATTCACTATCTTTGCCCAAAATCATGCATATGAGGTGTTTGATAAAATGCCCCAATGATAGTTTCAAATTGTTTAGTGCTATCTTGCATTGCTATGCTTATCCTTTTGACATGGCATTATATTTTCTACTTGGGTGCATTATGTATGTGCTTTGATTTTCGATTTCTCACCCATAAACGAATTCCTTGGTTCCACGAGTTTTATTTTCTTGTCTACCTTGCTAGGTTGCAAAAATACGAAACCAACGAGGGACCAGACTAAGGCGAATGGGAAGAACATGACCACACCTCGGAGGCATACAACACCCGCGGGCTGGTGCGCTAGGATGCATTGTGAGCTTATACGAGATACCTCCTACACGTAGTAGTACCACATGACTTAAGGAGCCTTCGCTCCACGGCTACCAGGAAAGTCATTTTTCCCACCTCTCCATTGGAGACAATGTCGTTTTAAGTTTAGGGGGTGCAGTCTATTTTTATTCATCGAGTCGAGTCTTGAGTCAAAAAAAAAGGAAAAAAAAAACAAAAAAAAAGTCTAGAGTCGAGTCAGGTTGTCGGTAAAACTGTGAAACTGCATGACTAAGTGAATTTGTTGAATATGAGTTGAACGGTCAAAAGAGCATGTATTTGAACTGTGATCCATTCTTCTTTCCATTAATTCCATCTATGTGCTTAACTCTGTTGATTTATTTGGGGATGCTAGAACTTGTCTGATCACTGGTCGAGGCGAAATCCTAGGTGAAGCAACATTAAGGAAGTGATTTAGGCCATCTTTGAACAAGCCAGAGCCTAAAATGCCTGCCTTTGTATTATATTTTCCCTAGTGTCCCCCTTTGAGCCTTATAAACCCGTTTCTTTGGCAAACCATCTAATACCTAGAGCCTAAATGTAAATATCATAATTACCCATCACTCATACACACAAAGTATAGAAAAATATTGGAAGTTGAGGAGGGTATGATGAGAAGGGTGTGTATTTAATGAAGTTGCCCGAGAAAAAAAAATATGAAACCCCATGCACGCAAAAGAATAAGTTTGGGGGTTCCGAAAAAAAAAATATGAAAAAAAATTGAGAAAAATCAGCGGGATTGAAAGTTCATGAACATGGTGGATGTCAAAAAGTGAAGGGTAGCTGCTAATTGATGATTCGAATTGATAATTGTGTGTTTGGGTGATTTGAGCTACTTAATCCTATATTTTCCTACCTTACCCTAAGCCCACATTACAAGCTTTAAAAGTCCTATTGATTCTTGTGTTACATTAGCCTACATTAGTGGAGATTAGTGTGAAAGATAAGCCTATGGAGTCCGGTAAGCATCTCATCTCTACATTCAAAAAGTGGATCATTTTGAAAACACTTGATTGTGTGAATCTATCTGGATAATGAAAACGAAGTTGGCATGAACATTCCACCTTCATGATCACTTTGTGAAAATACGTGCTTGATTGATAGTAAAACGAAATTTGACGAATGAGTTTGGTTGTGAAGTTTCGCAGTTGGTTTGTTGAGTCAGTCGTCTTCATTTTTGTTTCCTTCATGTTTGTTGATTTTTAGAGTCTGTAATTGCTTGAGGACAAGCAAACGTCTAAGTTTGGGGGTATTTCTCTAGCTGAGTAGAATGAAGTGTTCTCTTCGTCATCTGGATGCATTCGGATCTGGTTATAGCCTGAATATGCGTCCATGAAGCTCATCAATTCATGGCCTGCTGTTGCTTCGACCATGTAGTCTATGTTTGGGAGAGGGTAACTATCTTTGGGGCATGCTCTGTCAAGTCTGTGAAATCGACGCAAAGGCACCACTGTCCGCTAATCTTCTTCACCAGTACGGGGTTGGCTACCCATCGCGGGTAGAGTGCCTCCCGGATGAATTTATTATCTAAGAGTTTACCGACTTTGGCTTCCAACGTGACTTGCGTGTCCGGGCCTAACTTTCTCTGCTTCTGAATCACTGTCGGCAGGTGAGGTCGATATTTAGACGGTGGCAGGCATGTTTGGGGTCAATGTCAGGCAGTCGGCGTGAGTCCACGCGAAGACGTCTATATTGTTGCTTAGAAATTCAATAAGCTCTGATCAGAATGGTGTAGGTTGTGCCCGATCCTGAGTTATCGTCCCCCATCTACTATGTCGACCTCCTCTACCTGCTCGTCATGCTTTCGCTTTTTGCTCTGTCCTTCCTTTTTCTGGAGTAATTCTTCTCCTTCTATCAGTTCTTTTCCAGGTCGTCTGCCTAGGTCAGCTCTGGTCTCAATCGTTTGATTTCCTAACTCGGCATTTGGCTCGGCCTCGCAGGCCGACCTGATGTCTACACTCCCTGTTACCTCGTCGGACTCTTCTTTCTTAACAACATTAATCTCCGTGGGCCTGATCTTCAGGGAGCATTCCCGAGATTCCCTTTGATTCCCCTTGTGAATCTCTTCTCCGCTCGAGGTAGAAAGCTTGATGCATAAGTGATACACTGAGATGGCTGCTTTGATGGCATTATACTCGGAGTCCGAATTAATTATTTTGAATGTTGTGATTATTGTCCTCTTATGCGCCCCCTGGCCCATCTGGATAGATAAATCCACTTCTCCCAGTGGGATGATTCTCCCTGCTCCGAAACCTAGAATTCTGTCATTGCATGGCTTTATGTAGCTGTCATCTACGTTTAATCTGCGGAAAGCCCTAATGTAAATGACCGAGGCATAACTGCCCGAGTCAACTTAGATCATGTGCACTGGGATGCCCAGGATGGGGGTCGTGACGACCAGAGGATCTGAGTGGGGGTGTACTATTTGATTAGCATCTTGGTCGGAAAAGGAGAAGTATCCATTTGGTCGGCCTTCTCGGATTTCTGTAATTCAGACGTGTTACTTCCCATTCTCGTCTTCTCGAGCCTCATCTTTCCTTTTTCTGTTGGATCGGTAATCTTTGGCCCTATTCGCATTGATCATTGTTAAAATTTCCTGGCCGTGGTTATCATTGGGCGGTGGTACTCAGGCAGGATTGGGACGTTGTTCTGGATTTGTTCCGGCAGTGGGTGGTGGAGGTTGTGGCAGGTTATGAACATATTATTTCAAGCCTCCTTTCAGGACCAACCTCATAATTTCTCGGACAAGGTCTTGGCATTCATCTGTTTCATGGCCGATCGACTTGTGGTAGCTGCAATATCAATTGGGGTCCATCTTGGATGGGTCCAGCCTGGTTGGGCGAGCAGGAGGTAACATATTTAGGTTTCTAATGTCCTTCCAGATAGTCGAAGGTGTGTGTGCTAATGCGCTCTTCAAAGCCGCCACTTCATCTCTAACTTCTTGGTGCGCCCTATAAGGTGTTGTCAGAAAATGGTCTGAACCCGGAACCTGACCCGGAAGGGGCGTCCCTTTTGGTGTCTTTTATAGAATTTTGGTGTCTATGCTCGGTGGGGATGTTTTCCATGGCCTCCTCGGTACATATATGTCTTTCTACTCGAAGGAGAAACTTCTGAAAAGTGCTTGCCCCCGATTTGTGGATGGTGTAATTAAATCGGGTTACGGGGCCAAGACCTGCCGTAGCTGCGATGACCATCGCGTCATCAGTTATCGGCTCCATTTCACAGATTTGTTTGTTAAACCATGCGATGTAACTCTTTAATGGCTCATCCCTGCCCTGTTTTATGTTGACGAGAGAGATAGGATGGCGTCGCTTGGGCTATACAACTCCATCCATGCCAAGTATTTGTGAATGTGGGTAGTGGGGTCGGTTTCTCCATCATATAATCCGATTTGGGGGACTTTGAACTTTGCGGGAAGAGGAGTTGCCAAGATATGGGGGGCAAAAGGTGACGCCATGCTCGTCCGACCCATGGTGGGACTCGGATGATGTCGAGCCCCTTCATGTGTTTGCCTCTCGCTCGTCGACCGGGCTGGGACCCTGGGCTCGGTTGGGCCCGGGATGTTCTCAATCTTCGGGGAATCGGATTCTCGAATTTATAGATTTTGAGGTCATTCCCGAGCTGGGTCCAGCCCCAGGTATCCCGCAAATACAGAACGAGTTCGTCGAGGATGGAGCGGTGGAGAGGATTCGGCCACTACGTTGTGTTCGGGGGCGTCCTCGCGTTGCCTTCTCCTGTGTTTCCTGTTCTCATGTTGAGGGCCCCGAGAATTGGCCTCATGATTGTTTGGGTTTATCGTGGGTTGATTTTGAATATTTCTTGGTGGATCTGTCTGAGAGGGATTTATTTAGGGATGAGGTGGTATTTGAGGCTGGGGGTTTGCAAGGGCCTCAGCCAAAAGTTGGCTCATTTGTTGGAGAAAGTTAGGGTCAGTGAAGAGCAGTGTGATAGGTGATGCAATTGTGACCCCAGCTCCTGCTTGTGGTGCATTTTGGCCGTTTGTATTTTGGCAAACTTGTGTTCCCTGAGGCAGGTCGTCATTCCTCTGTAGATTTCTTGAGTTCTCACTCATTTTCGAAAGAGAAAAGAATGTGTTAATTTTTCGCTGGAAGTTCACAGGATGGTAAGAGAATATCACTGTATTTTGTTTAGGGGTGCGCCCTCTTTCTAGCGCCAATTTGTTGATGTGCTTTCTGGGTCAACAAAGGAAAACATGGAATTTTAATGACGTGGAGAGTAAATTGAAATGAAAGACTATCAACCAGGAGCTAATTCGGCCTTTTTTATTAGAATTGTCGAGCAGTGCGTGTCTGGTCGGTTCTCTCTAAAATGCTTCTATTACAATTCTTTCTTGTCTTTTTTCTACTATCTTTTTTCTCTTTCTTTATGTTTCGTCCCCTTCATTACAATTCGTGATTCCCCTTTTTATATCCAATAATGGGTTAATCATTGTTGTATTATATTGGTAGTGGAACACTTGTCCATTGCAGGGTGTATCCTGTAGGGTGTATCTCTTTAATCAATTGGTTGTTATATACTAAAATAATGATGCTATTTCCGGCTCGCGTGGGAGTAGTCATGTGTTGGGAGAATCTTATTGAACTTGATGGAATATTGCTGCTTTGAGGAACTATTTTATTGGGGGTATGTTCTTTTGATTAGTTGACTGACGTCATCTTGGGTTGCTCTTGTTACGTTGGTTCTGCTCGGCAGGGTGTCCGTTTGAGTACCTGCTTGACTTTGTTCTATTGGGCCGAGCTAGGTTTGTGCCACGTCATCAGCTCGGCATCTTACGTCATTCGGCTTGGCGGCTAACGTCATCAGAGTCATCCTGGTCAACTGACATCATTATTAGTTGAATGGCCACATGGGATTATTTTAGTTTAGCTCGGCTCGGGTGGCATTACTTTGATTTAGCTCGGCTCGGGTGTCATCAGCTGCTTCTACTCAGCTTACAAAGTCCTATCTTTTACAAGTTGATTTACAGTTGAATTAGGGTGTCAACTTCATAATCTAAGTTTTACATGGTATCATCAAAGTCTAATTACATAAATTTCGCAATAATTTCCCCCTTTTTGATGATGCCAAAACTTAAATATAACTTAGAAACTAAATAGTGCATAAACAAAGAATGATTGTATTGAATATGTAATTTTATTGAACATGTCATTATTGCACTTTACAAAGATTTACAATGTATGATGAACAACATTATACAAAGTACTTGTATTTACATTTTAAGTAAAGATACAACATGAAGGGGTTCACAGCAGTCTTCAACGCCTTTGTTGCTTCCTTCTTCTCTCATCTTCTTCAGTAGCTCTTCGTTTGTCATCTTCAGCTCTCTTTCTCTTCTTATCCTCTTCTTCTTCCTTTTTCTTCTCATAGACTCTTTTCGTAGTTGGGTCTTCCATTTGCTGCCTTTCTCGATATTCACGATAGAGCCTCAAATTCTTTTTTTCTTGCCTTCTCTCATCTCCTCAGTCTTTTGGTCCACTTATCTATTCTCAAGTTCGTCCTGTCCAGCCTATTATAGTAATCCTTTCTTTTGGGGATTAATATATTGAATGTCTCTTGGCTTTGTTGGTGGAGCGCTCTGCCTCTTCCACCACTTCTTCCCATTTCTCGTCCAGAGTATGCTCCTCCTATGGGAGTGTACTTTATAGGTTGTGCCCTAGAAGTTTGTTGATTGCTTCTTGAAGTTTGATGCTTCACGGCTGATTGACATAGTTCCAAACCTTTCTCCCAGTACAAATCCCATGCCTCTTTCAGAGTCACTCCCTTGAAGTATCCTTCGAATTTAAGCGTGTGGAATTTCTCTAAGGATCTTAGCTTTTAAACTTTCAGTTCGACCTTGATGCCTTTCAACTATCTTGGCAAAGTTAGCTTCAATGGCATCTCGAGTCTTCTTGAAAGCCAAATCAGCTTTCTCTTCAGCCGATAAGCCTTACGACGCTGACTGAGGAGTGAGCTGGTGACTAAGCCTTGTTGGGGGGTTTTTGCTAGCATGATTTTTAGAGGGGGTTTCTTAACATCACTTCCTTCCCCATTACTTGCTTCACCTTTAATTAAACCTTTATTTTCCTCCTTTTTGGCATCATCATCACCAGGGAGAGTCGGCTGAGAGGGTTTTCCCAGGATTAGATCCAACTTTGCATTTGTTAAGTCCATTTTCTCATGAGTTGTGGAGTGTGCGTTGCTCTATGTAACGATCTCAGAGCCTTCATCTCAACATCCATTAATTTCATTTTCGTGTTCATAACCATCATCCAGTGTGCATGTTGGCCTCAGATTTGAGAAGGTATGCTTTGTGTTGAGCTTTCAGCAACTCCATCTCAGTTTTATATGACTGATCCATCCTGAACATGTGATCCCTCTCCCTCTGCTGAAATTTTGCATTCGCAGCACTCCAAATCACTAACTTTGCAAACAACAATTTGAAATAGCTAACATGTTCACGTCTGAGTCTGTGTTGTCCATTCCCTGATCCTGAGCATAGTTCCTCGAATGTCTCCAGAAATAGTTGCATCATGATTGTCCAGCCGTTGATTCAGAGCTTCAAATCCTTTCTCCATATTTTCTATTTCAACACAGATAACCTTTAAGGCTTTTTGGAAGTTGGTTGAATCAGCAGACTGCTCGTATGGCCATACTGCATGAAAATTGAATCTGAATGATACACAAATTCGATCATTTGGAGCTACAAATTCATGAGCAGGAATGTCTCTAATAGCACTTCTGCCAGGAACGTAAAGTATTCGGCATATAAGTCATATGGGATCAAAGGAATATCTCCCAGTTCTCCTCTAGGAGCTTTTCCTTTTCCCTTGACATTGGCTTCAGCTCTATGTGCCTCAGCTATTTTCGCGTCGTTGGCACTCACAGCTGTGTTAGCCTGTGGAGCTGACTAATACTCAGTTGTCTTAACATCGTCATTGGACTCAGTTTGTTCTTCCTGTTGAGTTACATGTTCCTCAGTTGCCTTTCTTATCAGTTTTTTCGCTTGCCTTCCTTATCTTCGCCATAGCCTCCTAAATCTCTGGGTCCTCTTGAGGTTTGTCTTTGAGAGTGGATTCAACTTCGTCATCTGTGTCCAAAAATTCCACAGAGACATTTTCTTGAGAGTCATGGAAAGCACTATTCTCTTCATGTTCAATTGATTCTGTTTAGGAGTTGGCATCTTTTCTTCGACCACTTTACCCAAGGAAGTCTCAACCTCCGTTGGGCCTTCATTACCCTCAGCAGCAGTCTCAACTGCTGTGGGGCCTTCAATATTCCCTTCAGCAGACTTGGCTGCAGTAGGGTCTTGGACAATCCCTTTAGTAGATGAAGCTGCTTTGTGGTCTTCGGTGGCATCCTTCGACGTCTCAACCTCTTGGATTGCACTTTCAGAGCCAACAGTCTAAATTGTTATGGCTTCATGTCGATCCTTTGCCTTGGCTACATCAGTAGATTCACCGGCCTGCAGCTCAGTTCGAATTTCAGTTGAGACAGTCTGAACCGTCCGAGCTTCGTCAACCCCACTCTGCCATTCAGTTATTTCCACATCTTCGCCTCCTAACTTCAGATTTGTGAGGTCTCCCATATCCTCCTCCAACCCGGTTGTGGTCTCCCTCATCCTCCTCCCATTTCAGATTTGAGACTCGGTTGTTTGTCCAGTTGAGTGATCAATCTAGAGCAAGTGTCTTAACACCTTTCGCAGGGGTGGGGTCAGTTAAGGTGCTCTCTTCATCACCTTCCTTAGCTTCATCACCATCCTTCCAGGATTGTCCCTCGTAGTGCACTAGTGAGGTTGGAGCATTGATAGTCATCACCATCTCCAACATATCAGGGCTAGTAGAGATTAGCATATATGATGACTCTCCTAGGCCCCTTCGCAAAGTCTGCTCATGGAGCTCCTTGGACTCTTTTAAAGCTTGTCTAAGCTCAGTCTTCTCTATTGCATTAGCAGGGTCTAACGTTTTGACATCGTTGTCACTGCTGGTGGCTGGCTGTAAGGCACTTTCTGGGGCTTCCGTGAAAACACAAGTGTGAGGCTTTTTAGACTCCTCAATTGCCTTGGCTTTCTCAATTGCCTTAATCTTCTCATCCTCCTTTCTATCAAAAAGAATGTTTGTGCTGTTCGGACACCAATATTCCCTACAAGTTCCACGAGGTTTTTTTCCTCCTTAATGAACTGTGGGCTTTGAAATTAATACCTTGATTCACTCAGCTTACAGGATCTCCAAATTAGTAGCCTATCATGTATGTCGGGATATGCAGGAGATAACATTATCAAGTCATCATCCTCCTGCATGGGCTCAAGAGGAGCCCTTTCTTCCTCAACAATCATCGCATCTGTTTGAGGAGATTGAACAGCTAACTTTTCATTGTTCTTGTCATATGTGTTCTGGTCTGATTCTTCAGCTCTGCGGATTCTTCTTCATTATGTTGTTCACCAACAGTAGTGTCTTGTGTCTTAGTGGCTTCCACAACACTTCTACCTATTGGAGTTTGTTGCTCATCCTCAGCAACCTCTTTTACAGTAGCGTTAAAGGTTGTTCCAGACTCAGCTGGCTTGGAAGCTAAGTTAGACTGTTTCAACAGTCTTCTTCTTGATTTCCTTTTTAGAGGAACTTCAACATCTTCCTCTTGTTCCTCCTCAATGGCAGCAGACTCTGCCAATTTCAGCTTCTTTGTTGCAGCTGGCTTACGGGGCACAACTGAGGTAGGAGTTGACTTGGCTGCAGGGGCAGGTGCCTTCTTCTTCTTCTGAACGGGCTTAGGATAATGGGCTTTTGTCGAAGCAGTTGTCCGTAGGGATGGGGTCAGATGATTCCCCCTTGCTCGTATCCATCTTCCTTGCATGGTCGTGGCGGTGGGTAGCAGAGAGGTTTTTCCCTGAACATCTTCTTGTTCACGTGAAAGGGTTTTCATTCCAGAGAGGAACACCCTTCACTTCCAATAGATGACCTAAAACTATCCGAGAAAGCTACTGAATGTTTCGTCTTTGCCTACTGACTTGTTCATCATATTTTCGCACAGCTTTCCAAAAACAAACTCTGCCCAGTTGACCTTGTTTTCTTCCAGAATCGCCACCATCACTGTCAGCTTAGTCCAGGAAAGCTGATTAAATGATCAAAATTTCATGTCAACACACATAGCTACCACATCCATTAACTTGTCGTAGTCATCCTTGATCAACGACTTCTTGAAATTATAGTTGGGCTTTGCAGTAGCCTCTGGTTTGGCTCTCTACTTCCAGACAATGAGCCAAATCGATGTTCTTCTCAGTTATCTCCTTCAAACCAGAAGAATGGAGATAACATATAGCGGCTAAGTCCGCAACATTTAACTTGATTTCTTTGATGTGGACCGATGAGCGAATCTCATCATCATGAACCTGAGCGTTCACGTAAAGCATCGCAACCTCTTCCAATTAGGTGTGTGAGAACTCCATAGTTAAGAACTGCTTGAGACCAGCTTTCTCAAGCTTTTCATCTATCATCTTCTCCAAGGCCTTGTCTATGCCTTGCTTGACTAGGTCATCAAAGTCCACAATCGCTCCAATGTGGATCTTCTCAGCTAACTTCGCATAATCGTATGAATGAGCCTTTTCAGAGTTTGATCATATTTAAGGTAGAGAGTGACAACTAACGAATCAGTAAGAAAAGCACGACCATATGAGGTAAGTGAAAATCCATCTGCAACTACAATGCATGAACATAGTATTTCTTGCTTTATCGATACTGAATGTGATTCTTGTATCTTGATGCATTACGAAAACCTTGACGTTCATATGTTGCTTGCTTGATATTGTAGTGTGGTGATTATTGCTTCATGGAGCATGTCATTCATTGGCATTTGCACGTGCATGCAAACATGTGAGAATTGTTGAAATGAGGCATGCACGACATAATTTTCTTTGAAAAGAAAAGGTTTTGGTTGACCACAGCTAGTGCATCGAGGCATGCGAGGCATGCTTTTATGATATATTTTAGGGTACAATGAGTGTTACTTCTCTGAGGATCATAAGGGTGGATAGGGGCTGTGCCTCTGATAGTAACGAGGGGCGGACCACTTGATTGTATCCTTATTGACACGTCGGGGGAAAGACTCTTGAGGGATCATTGGGGAAGACAGGGGGTGGACCTCAGGTGGTCCCAGGAGATGGCCCTAGGCGGTGTCAATTTGATTATGACCATGTGATTATTGATAATGTTTTGAGCTCTTTACGATGCATAGCAGGTGGGTCAAGGTCCCAATAAAAAGAAATGATTATGAATAAAATGTATCAAACTTAATTTGCGCACTTATGGTTAAACATCTTGGAATGCATTGCATTCGTATTACATTGTTCTTTCAACATGCATGATTTTTGCTTACTGGGCATTAGCTCATGTAGTTCATGCATTGTAGGTGAGTCTCGTGATTCTGGATTTCATGGGCTTACTGGGCAGGCTTCTGGAGCTCCTACAGGTTACTGAGGACAGTGTACATGGTTGACGACCTGTTGGGCTATGTTGATGGGTCACCTTTCGCATTTTGGTCTTGTATTATATTTTGGTTTAGGGTTGTACCCTCTTTTGAAAACTCTGATGCAAATATATACATGTAAATAGCCCGGTGATGTGGGTTATGCATTTGATCACGTGGATGCCTGTTGTGTTTAATAACAGGGTTGGTTACCTCTTTTGTTTGTGGACATAGCTTGTCCTTATCTTAAAATTAAAATGATTTTACTTGTTTGTTGTTAAAATGTCACAGGGATAAAAAATATTATTACACGTTTTAAATAGAGTTTGTGGCTGAGTTTTACTATCTATATATTTTCCAGTAGTAGTAATAGGGGTGGGCATCACAGAGTGGTATCAAAGTTCGGCTACAGGTTCTGTTGACTGTCCATGTACATGAACTCAAAACTTGTGGAGCACAGCCATTCCAGTAAGTTTTACTTTATTGTCTTGATTCATTTTATGTTTCATGAAATTATATTGGTCATGTGCTATTGGATTTCCCCTAAGATAGTGTTTCAGTTATGGTGAGAACTAGTGGTGTGAGTAGTGGTGGGGATAGAAACAAAGGAGGGGAGACACCTATTCTAACTAGTGATCGAGATAATGTCGTTAATAGATACAAAACTCATCCAGCGGCAATCTTAACAAATACAACAACTCATTCATTAAAGGGACACAGCTGGAGAACAAAGAATGGAAACGAAAAGACCACACCAAAGGATTGATCAAGTCGAGATAGTGCGGGAAAGGTTCCAAAAGCTAAATCCACCAATCTTTGACGATGCAGCAGATCCCACAGCAGCTGAAGATTAGTTGCAAACTCTAATTGAAGGTGCTGCCACAGAAGAGGCGATTGATGCCCTTCATGACTCTCAAGAAAACATTGACACGTCATTTTTAGGGTCAGAGGATGAAGCTGAGTCCACCCAGCATGAAGATCAAATAGTGGACCTAACTTAAGATGTTCTGCAATCTCAGAGCCAAGTCAGTGAAAAGATGGCTCGAATGGGGTTCAACTTTGATGATGAGCCATCTCCAAAGGTCTCATCATCCTCCGATGACGCTGATGATACAACTGAGGACATGGTTATTCATTTAGAAGAAAACACTAAGACCGAAGAAGCTGTTAAGACAGCTGAGGCTCAGTCAGCTGAGCAAACATCTCAAAATGCTCCAGTGCGAAAAGAGTCGGCGTGAGCTCCACACATGCAGCAAAGAAGAATGCGACTCGACTACTGACTCAGTCACATGCTCCACGGTGTGACATCGCCAATGAAGCGCCACAATTTGAGCCACAAAAGAGTGAATCATCGCAGGCACCACAAAAACAAGAAATCCCACTTGTGCGCGATGATGTGTTTACTGAGATATATTCCGATTCTCGAAGAATCGCCCGACATGGAGGAAGAATCTACTGCGGATTTAAATAAATATACAGTGCAGGAAGAGCCAATCATTCCCACAAACACGATTGTACCAGTAGACTTTAACTTTGACGCAGAGATTGAGAAGATGGAACGTCATCCGCGAAGAGATTGAGAAGATGGCCTCTCAGGACTTACGTTTGGACAATCAAGATGCCACCCTCACAGCTAATTTGAGAGGGATTGTAGTGCGCATAAGGGAGTGGGCTCAACAGCAGAATGCCATGAGAGCGGAGCAAGTCCGATACTTCAAGGCACTTTTTGCAAAGATGCTCATATGGAGTGCGGATAATTCTATGTACCAACAGAGAATGAAGGAGTATATTGCGAGGATTGAATAGTCCCACAAGTCGGATATGGAGCTGCTACAACATTTTCACAAGATTGAGATTGCCAGACTCGAGAACAACATGAATGAGAAATTCAGTCTTCTCATGGATGAAATGAAGATAGTGGCAGCCGAGTCTAATACCACACGCTCAGAATTTCGTTAGGCGTATAATGCAGTACACTCCAAGCACAACTCGATGAACAGCCGATGGGACTTTATCCCCAGTGGAATGTTCCCTGGGATACCTCTTTCCTTTGGTGATGATGCCAAAAAGGGGGAAGAGGAGTCCCTTAAGGAATTGAAGAAAGAAGCAATGAAAGGAGGTGACAAAGCTGAGGGGGAAGGAAGTTCCAAAAATCTTCATTTGAAAATGATGTACGCTGAAACCCCACAGCTGGGTGAAATCACTGCCTCCATTCTCAGCAAGCTACCCGTGACACTCCCAATCGAGAAAGCTGCAGTGGCCATGGCAGATAATAGAAAGGCCATTGAAGCTACATTTGAGGAGGTAGTTGTAAGAGAAGATACTCGCGTTCAAGAAATAATGAAGCAATATGGCGGTCCACAAGCCGGGAAGGACTACACTGCAATTCAACCCCCAAGAGAAACTGTAATGCCTGATGATGGATCTGCACCCAGATATGTGGAGGAATTCAAGACTCTAGAATCAGAAGCCTATTTTAAGGGAATGACTATGTCTCAAGCCTGGGATTTGTATTGGGAGAAAGGACTGGAATTATGTCAATCAGCTGATAAGCAGCAGACTTCCAGCACTCACTCGGGTGGAAAGCAGAAGAATTCAATACAGTACACTCCTAGAGGAAGGGGAACTGAATCAGGAAGGGGGAGACATAATGGTGGTGGAAGAGGCTCTCCAACTCGACCAAATCCAAAAGACTCTGTATACGTAGATCCAGACAAGAAAGGTATGATATATTGGGTTTGATATGACCACCTTGCTAATCTTGAGGTTGAACGGAAGAACGCTGAAGCGAAGAAGAGGCAAGATGAAGAAAATGAGAGGCAAACAAGAGAATGGCTCGAGAGGAAGGAAGCAGCAAAGGCGTTGAAGTGTGTTGCGAACCCCTTCGTGTATTTTTGTGTAAATACATTTTCACGTAAGTCTTCTGTAATAAGATCTGTAAATTTCTTGTACATTTAGCTTAGATACACTGTACTAATGTATTTGTATAGAGCTTTGTAGAGGAAAATCTCTGATACCTTATGTGAACAGCTTTGTAAAGGACAAGAATGTTATGATCAATAAATTGATTCATTCAAGCATACATTCTGTTACTACACTGCTTCTATATCTTTTGCTATTTACTTGTTTAATGTTTTAAGTTTTGGCATCATCAAAAAGGGGGAAATTGTTAGAAAATTTATTTGATAGATTTTGATGATACCACGTAAAACTTAAACTAGGAAGTTGGCACCACATTTTCCTTGTAATTTGTACTGTAATAGATAGGGCTGGAAAAGGTGAGTCAAATCAGCTATGTCAAAGATTACAAGAAGTCAACCGCGGACTGTGAGAAGACTCTGCTGTGTGTCTGCTGAGTAAGTCCATGAAGGAAGACAAGGACTCGACTAGAGGAGAGTCAGCTGAGGAACAGCTGTGAGAAGTGTCAGTCAAGTCAACTCAAGAAGCCAAGTCTACAAGTTGAAGTGACAGTTGAGTCAGTCTAATGATTGGAGCAGACTCAACTAACCTGGGGTAAAGGCAGCAGTCAAGTCAAGACAACTGACTTAGATCCGTTGATTAAAGTCAAGAATATTACTTCATTTAATAATATGACAAACCTGCCAGGTCTAATGTGTTTAGCCCTGAATTGTGCAAAAGGAATAAGCCAATGGGAAACACGGCACCTTGCGTCAGGCACCTACAAACTTAACCAAGGCTATAGACCAAGAAAAGACAAGCCAACGAACACAAAGTGACATTTGAAAATAGCATATCTCTTCAACGGGCAAAAATTTCAAATGGACACTATAAAAGGCTGAGGAAGCTATTGAGAAAAGGTTACCTGAACCACGAACAAGCAAGCAATACTTAAGCATTTTAACCTGCAATATTCCCATAGCAATTCAAGCAATTCCTCAAGCCTCAAATTTGAAGAAACTCGTTCCAACACAAGTTGTGAAGGAGAGATAACTTCAACCTGTTAAAGAGGAAAACATTTGAAGAAGAAAAGGGGTTTACTTTCTAAGTCAGGATTGTAGAAAGGTTCAAGGTTGAACCATTATCAAGTTTGTTGGAGGTCTTCGTGATCAAATCCAAGAACTTGAGAAGTGTGATGAAGTAAAAGGAGCTGCCCCGTGAAGAAGCAGAGTCACAAGAGAAGTTTATTTTGTATGATCAAGGCTGTCTCCAGACTAATAATTGCTTTGTAAACTGATCTTTTACATAGTGGATTCCTCCAGGAGTTGGATAAGAGAGGATTAGAAGAATTACTCTATTTTCGAACCTCTATAAAATATTTGTGTCATTTACTTTCAGCAAACTTACTTTACTACATATTTCTTTTATATCTGCGTTGTTAATATTATATTTGCTATCCAACTGATAAATAACTAAGTGTTAAAATCAAGTGTTAAAAACAAGCTTAAAACAAAATAAGGGTGTTAAGGCTTCTGCTGTTAAAAACCAAACCAGCCAAGTTAAGTATTTGGCTTAAGCAACCGAGTTATACTATCAACAGCTCTATCGAGTCTGTCGAGTGGGTAACTTAGCTGAAAAGCCAACTTAGTTGTCCATCAAGGACACAGATGTTTGAGTCAACTCTGTTGAATAATTTTAAAGGACTAAAATCGAAAATTTGGTAAGGTTTATTCAACCCCCCATTCTAAATCTTACTTCACACCCCTTGGGACCTACAATTGTGAATGAATCACTTACATCCAAAAATATGAAAATATCAAATGTTTGGCTTCCTTCCTTTCCAAATTTCATAAACGGTTTTAAACAGCTCCATGTTAATTATACTCTTATTGTGAGTGTAGCAAGCAGTATTAATGGCTTCAACTAACATGGTCCTTGCAGCTTCCTTGAGAGTTATGTTCCTTCTTTCAACTACTCCATTCTGCTATGGAGTTGTTGCAGCTGACAACTCATGAGCAATATCATTTTCTTTGCAATACTGAGTTATAATCCTATTGACAAACTCAATTCCTCTATCAGACCTTATCTTGATAATGCTTTTACACTTTTCATTTTGAACTTTACTTATCAACTGAGGAAGTTTCTGCAACGTTTCCTTCTTTTTACACATAATGATGGTACATGTGTGTCTTGAATAGTCATCTACCACCACTAAGGTATATTTCTTTCCACTAATGTTGGTTGGTTCAACAGGACCAAATCAATCCATATGCAATAAGTGCAGTATACTGGTTGAAGAAGGACTTCGCTTATCCTTGAATGAAAAGTTTATTTGCTTTCCCATCTGGCATGCATCACAAATGATTTCCTTCTTGTATACTGAGTCTTGCAATTCTTCCACAAGATGACTCCTTGCAAGCTTGTTGACTGTCTTGAAATTCAGGTGACTCAGCTTCTTCTGCCACAACCAACTTGATTCGGCCGTGTTCTTTGCTAGTAGACATGTGATTGGTGTAGCAGTTGTCTAATCCACTACATACATGTTCTTCTATCTTGATCCTTGTAGAACGACTTCATTGGATTCAACATCCTTGATCTGATAAACTCCCATGTTGAATCCTACATTCTACCCCTTATCACAGAGTTGGCTGATGCTCAGCAGATTTAAATTGAGCCCTTCAACATAGGCTACATCTGTGATCTCTAGTCCATTATTCTTTATGGATCTTGTGCCTTTGATCTTCCCTAGAGCTTCATTTCCTCCAAATATGACTTTAGCACCTCTTATTTCCTTGAATTTTGAATGATTTTTCTTATTGCCTGTCATGTGTCTCGAACAACCACTACCAATGTACCAGATTCTTTGGCACTCAGTTGTTCTTTAAACCTGCAATCAAGAAATTAGTTTTTAGGTACCCATACTTGCATGGGTCGTGAGGGGTTAACATTATAAGGTGATCCAACCAACTTATAGCCAAATGATCTGACTCTAAGAGGTTTTCACCTATCACTTCCATAATCATAAAGAACATTAGCAAATTGTTTAGGGGCTTTAGGCTCATACAACTATCTCTTTTGTCCGTATGTCTTTGTGTGAGCTTGTGCAGTTGCTTTCTTGGGATAGTAATCAAACTTTTGTGTATATTTGGCTTTGTGCTTGAGTGCATATGTGTATTGATTATAACTTCTTGGCCCTTGGAAATGACCTGTTTTGAGTCTGACGTCTTTGTCACTTGGGCTTGTATTCCCTAGGTCTTGGTTGATATCTCATTTGATTGTTCCAATCAGCTTGGCTAGGATAATTTCTACCATTCTCATCATATGATTTTCTTTGCTGAAACCTCTGGGCTTTTGCTTGTTTTGTTTAGACTTTACAGAAAATTTTCTGTTTGGAGTCTGCTAATGGACTCTTCTTAATTTAATTCCAGTTGTCCTCTCAGCATACTCTGTTGGCTTCTTACCTTTACCTTTGTATCCTAGGCTAGCATGGTTGTGATTGTGTTTGTGATTGGGCATGGGTGCAACATATGGTGCTTTGGATCTTTGGACTGTCTCATTGCTTGAGGATCCTTTTTCCATTACCATTCTTGGAGTTTGGGCATGCATAAAGGAATTAAATCTAATGTATGTCTTATCTCCACTTTCCATTTGTATCATTATAAGTTCATCCAATGATTTAGATGACTTAGTCAATGATGCAATCACATTTTTCAAATCTTTTTCTCTCTTTTCATTTGCAGCTAAGTCAGCTTGCATCTTAGCTATCTCAGTGTTTTTCTCTATGTTCTCAGCATCTATGTGACCTAGAGTACCCAACTCCTTAGTCAACTGTGAGTTTTGGCTTTTGAGTTGGTTGTTTTCCTCAATTAAAAGTGTGTGAGGTTTTTACGTGCTCAAAATCTTTCATCATTTTGACTAATGAATCATAAAGTTCAATGGGTGATGAAGTGCTTGTGTCACTATCACTATCATCAGAATTAGAATGGGATGAATTAGAATGTACCTCATATTCCTGTTCTTTGGCCATGAGGTATATAAAAGCCTCTTCTTCATTACTTGAGGAGTAGTCAGTCTCACTGTTGTCTGATGCAGCTCGTTCTTTGCACTTGGTTGTGTCAGCTTCAGCACCTAACATGGCTTTCTTCTTTTCTTGTCTCTTCTCTCTGAAGACCTTTCTTTCTTCCTCATTTCTGTATTTGTTGACTGGTGGATAGGGACAATGAACAGCAAAATGTCCTGGTTGTCTATAGTTCCAACACAGGTTTTCAGCTTTCAGGAAGTCTGCTCTTTCAGTTCTCTGATATTCAGTCCTTTGATGGTCAGCTCTCTTTGGTGGTCTATCCTTTCATGCTTTGGAATGTGTTGAGTTTCTCATGGATGATTCACCCTTATTTATTTTTTAGTTCTTAATTGAAGAACTTGTTGAATCTCTTCACCATTAGGGCAATCTCCTCATGGTTAATGGCTTCTTTAGATTTAGCACTCTTGGACTCACCAGCCATGTCTGCAACAGTCTTGGGTAACTTTTGTCTCTTCTTGCTCCTTTCTTATGTGCTCGAATTCATAAGCTTTAAGGTCTGAGAACAACACATGGTTGTATGTTCTTATAAAATCCATTAAATGTCTCAGAGCCATCACCTTCATTTCCCACTTAGCTGGGAGTGACCTGAGAATTTTCATACACATTTCCTTCTGTGTATATTCCTTGCCTAGAGCAGAGAGCTCATTGGTTATCTCTGTGAATCTGGCATCCAACTGATCCAGACTTTCACCTGCAAGCATTTTAAAATTTTTAACTTTTGTACAACAATAGTCAATTTATTCTCTTTAATTGGATCAGGTCCTTCACAAATTAAAGTGAGTTTTTCCCATATTTCTTTAGCCATTCTACAGGATCTCACTTTGTTGAACATGGCTTTATCGAGGGTTTTATATGAAATGTCCTTGAAAACATTGTCCAAGTTTTATCTCTTCTTGTCCTCGTTGGTCCACTCGCATCATAGCATTTCCACCATACCAGCTCTAGGTATAGCAGCAGCAACAACATGTGTACCTCGTGCAACAGGAGCTGCAGCAGCCTCTCCTTCAGGTCCCTGTATAGAAGCCTCATGAGCAGGAGCTCTGACAGCTGTGTTCACCTTCATTATTTGTAGTGGTCCATCCTCAATGACAAACCACATTTCATCGTGTAAGCCTTAAAGGTGTGCTTGCATACGTATTTTCCAGTTATCAAATTCTTCAGCAGTGAAAATAGGAATGCGAGTTAAATTTGGTTCCATAATAATAACTTTGCTTTAAAAGAAAAACTTTAAACTGCAAGTGTTCTTCTTTTGAAAAAGAATGAGATCTAGTTCAGTAACCAGTGCAGAAGGCTCAATGAACCAACCACTCTGATACCACTTGTAGGTCCCAAGGGGTGATAAGAAAGTATAGAACGGGGGGAGAGGGGGGTTGAATAAACTTTTCTAACTTTTCAATTTTGACTTAGTAAGTTAACAAACAACAATAATATTGTGCAAGAAAGTAAGTATGTTGAACGTAAAAGACACAAGCAATTTTATAGTTGTTCGAGGATGGGATAATTCCTCTAATCCACTCTTCTCCAACCCCTGGAGGAATCCACTTGTGTTACTTTGACTTTGTTACAAAATGGTTACAGTCCGAGACAACTTTGAACACACAGCTAGCTTCTCCTAGGACTTAGTTTTTTCACAAGACGGTTGTCCTACTACTTTAGCTACCTCAAACTCTTGTATTTGTTCACACAACCCTCCAACAAGTTCAAAACCTTTGGTTCGATCAGGAACCATACTACACCTCATTCAACCTTGGAGAGTAGACCCCTCATTTTTTGGAACAAGTTTTTCCTCTTCAACAAATGAAGTTGTCTTTCCTTCACTGAATGTGTTGGATCAACTACCTTCGAGTTTATGCTTGAGGATATTGATTTGAATGCTAGAGAGATATTGCTTTGCTTTTCAGGTTAATGGATTTTGCTTGCATGCATTCGTTACCTTCTCTCTGTGTTATTCCTCAGCCTTTTATAGTGGTGGTTCGAAAATGTATCCATTGAAGAGATAGATGCATTTTCAAACTCCACTTTCTGGTTGTTGGCTTGTCTTGTCTTGCTGGCTTTGATGTAGACTGTACTTAGACGTTAATGCTTTGCAGCCTTTCCGTAAACTCAGTAGGTTTTCAGGAACATCTAATTGGCTCTTTGTTTTTTGCACTCTTCAGCAAAACAACTTTTAGGTAGGCAGTCTGACACATGCCTATTTCTAGCAAATACTTGACTTTGCTTGACAACGGATCTCTTCAGCCTTCTTTGATCCTTTATGCGGCATAACCCCTTTGATAGTCAACTCCAATGATTTTGGAATGACTATGCTGTCAGTCAACTGACTAAGACAACTTTTCTGTCACCTAACTGATGCTTGACTTCACTTCACTTAGCTGTGAAACAGATGTGTCTTCTCCTTGATCTTCAGTTGAGTCCTGCAATCTTCAACTTGGCTGCTTCTAGTCAGCTTACAAAGTCCTATCTATTACAAGTTGATTTACAATTGAATTAGGGTGCCAACTTCCGAATCTATGTTTTAAATGGTATCATCAAAATCTATTACATAAATTTTCCAACAGATGTTGATCACCAAGAAAAAGGAAGAGTAGAGTTTGAAACCTATAGAGAAAAAGAGGAGGGTGACCAAGCCTACACCCGCAAGTAAATTTGAACCTTCTACTTCCCGAGCGAGGGATACTAAGTGCTTTAAATGTCATGGTTTTGGGCATATTGCTAGTCAATGTCCAAATAAAAGGGTGTTGGTGTTGCGTGATAACGAGGAATTGGAGTCATAAAGTGAGGGAGAGCTTGATTACAGTGGTATGCCATAGTTGGAGGATATTCCAGAAATAGTAGAACCAACAAGAAGGAAAGCATTAGCGTTAGTGTCCCGGAGGGTGCTGACAATTCAGCCTAAGTCAAACGAGTGAGTCCAGCGAGAAAACATCTTTCATACAAGGTGCTTTGTCAATGGAAAGGTATGTAGTGTGATTACAAATGGTGGTAGTTGTACTAACGTAGCAATCACAAAGTTGGTGGAAAAGTTGGGAGTTCCAATGTTGAAACTCCCACAGCCGTATAAATTAAAGTGGTTAAGTGAATGTGGGGATATACGAATCACGAATTAGGCGTTAGTAGCATTTCAAATTGGGGGATATAAGGATAAGGTATTGTGTGATGTTGTGCCAATGCAAGCGGGTCACATTTTGTTTGGTTGGCCGTGGCACTTTGATAGGCAAGTGCAGCATGACAGCTACACCAACTAGTATACTCTTGTTCATAACCAAAGATGTTTTGTCCTTGTGCCTTTAACTCTGACGAAAATCAATGAGTACCAAATGAAACTAAGAGTGGGAGAGGCAAAATAAAAAGAGAGTTCAGTTAGTGAGAAGAAAAATCAAAATAAAGCCAAGAAAAATTTTTTGAGGGAAAACAAGAGTGAGTGTCGGCTAAGGATAGAAGTGAGGTTCGAGAGATATTTGAGAGGTCGGAAACCAAATGGGGGAATGAACGGCCAAAAGGTAAGAAACGAGGGAAAAATAAATTTAATGACAAAACTGAGTGATCTTAGGAAAGCCACATCGAGTGGTTGCGATAATACTCTTGATTTACACGGGAAATTATTTTTCTAGTGACAGTCTTAACCATGATTTGGCTTTGATTTTGTTTAAAGAGTTTGTCATTCCCCTTTGTCTTTGGGGCTCCGTATAGTTTTGGATTTTGTTGTTTTTTTGTCGAATTTGAGTTCAAGTGTAGAGGAGTCTAAGTACGGGAGTCTGGATGAGGCTCAATAATTAAAATATCAGCATAGGCTTCCTCCCGGATGTAGAAATCTAGTTCCAGAAGAACTGGTGGGTAGAATCACTTCTTATAGCTATGAAGGCTAAGGGAGCATCTGAAGTTGCCATTATCTTTCCGTACATTGGCTTTGCGTCTAGAGGATAGATTTATCCCCCCCTCCCCGCTTATGAAGTGCATGGGCAAATATGAATAAAGGTGCATAGCCCCTTGAGAATGGGAAAGTGAGCCCAACTCCTCCTGGGAGTGGGCAAGGGTTGTTCCTTGATTCATTCTGCCTTCTCGAAGTTACAATCCGTACATTACTTGTTCCGAGTGAGATTAATGTTTTTGCATACGTTTGTTGCCTCTGTGTGGCTTGGTGATACTCTTTGTGTGAGTTCCGTGTTTCTTGCTTTTTTCCCATGTCTGTTACTATTTTTTTACATTCATTTGTTGCATGTCTGTGTAGAGAGTATTGGTGGAAACTTGTTATGTTTTTTAGGAAGTGAGTTACTCCTTGAGATAGAAGGAGAGCACTTGCACATTATGGAGATGCCTCCCAAAACGTAAAGAGGGTGTGCCATTTCACCGTGGGAGACTTGAGAGGCCGCCTCCTAGATTGCAGGTACGGGTGCCTCTTTTGGGAAACACCGGAGGAGGATCACTACCCACGGGATCACCTCTTCATACCGCTGCTAAGGGGTATGATTTATTGGAGGATAAACCCGGATAGTTGGGGAGAGTCTTTATAAGCCAACAAGGCGCTCTTAGAGGATGGTGTTCAAGCGGCTACGATAATCTAGAGGGGGTGAATAGATTTTGTTCACCTCTTTTTGAATGCTCAAATACAATAAGCGGAATATTCGATTTGTTCAACCCACCTTCTACCACCCCAAAGACAACGGGATGGATTTTTAAAAGAAAAAAAAAGTTACAAAAAGGCACCACACTCTTCTTTGCTTTTGAGATTACCACAATCTCTTTGAAGATTACCACAAATTTTGAATACCAAATTCTTGACAATCTTCTTCAACAAGATCATCCAAGTTTGTTCTTACCACAAGAACAGATATCTTGTGTTTGAATGATAACCAAAAATCAAGATTACAATTTTACAATTTGAGTCTATGTAATCAAGTTGACAAAGATGTGAAAGTGATAAGTGCAATTTTACAACAAGAATAATAACAATGAGTGATCTTGTTTGTTGATCTCAATTGTTGTGTTGGTTGCTCCAAAACTTCTCTATTTATAGGAGATGATTGATCAAGCATAGGCTCCTCTTGGGGATTCAATTAAAATCTTGGAAATCAATCACAATTTAAGGAAATGTGTTCCATTGTCAAACGGTCATATTTTTGTCAAAGTGCCGCACGAAATAAGAGAAAATAAGAACACTTTGTTTTCACTTGAGTGTAAAATAGGAGAAAAAGTTTTGCTTTCAACGTGAAACTTGCAGGTGTTTTTCCTTGAAGAGATGTTTTTCCTTCCGTCTCATTTTTTCAATTTTCTAAAAACATCTTTCTTCGACCACGAGGAAATGTTGTCCAATTTTTGTCGAAAATAAAACCCAAGAAATACTCAAGAAAATTTAGTAAAAACATTTTAAACCAATCGAGAGTATTTAGACAACATTTGAACCTTGTTTAGGAGTGAAAAAATTGATATAAAATTATTAAAAGTGTTGTCCATTATTATTCGGAAAATATTAAAACCATTTTAAATCATTTAGGAGTATTTGGACAACCTTTAAAAGCATTGTTTTGGTGACAAAATAAAATCATCAAAATTAAGATAAAAACATGTATCAAACAATCTCCCCTTTTTGATTACAAACCAAAACAATTTTTACACAAACTAAGAGAGCAATTTTAGAAATGATTTTCCGGTAAAAACATTTGAAGAAGAAAAATTTCCAAAAATATTAAAGCAACCAAGTAGGAGTAAATATTTTTCAATAATAAGCACAAGCTCCCCTATCAACAAGCATATCAAGAATAATGTAAAAGCAATTTTTAAGCTAAAAGCTTTAGCTTTTACAATTTGTTTAAGACCTTATAAGCTCCCCTGTCACAAAACATCATTAATCAATTTTATAAGTCCATCAAGCAACAATTGGACTAAGAACAAATCACAACTTATTTTTATGAGCCATAGCTTATAGCTTTTATGACAAGCTTTTTTATTAGCTTCTTTGAGCTAATTGCAATATCTGTTTTTCTCCCCTTTGGAATCATCAAAAGAATGTTAGGATGGTGTACAATAATATGCGATTTTGCCAAAGGCGGATGTCGTTGAGCAATTAAAGCATAGTAATCCATAAGAGATCCATAAGCTCATTAGTAAGTTGAAAACATGATTTCAAAAAATATTTTAGGACATTTTGAAGCAAGAGAATCATGTAGAAGTTGGAAGTTTCATTGCGACATTACAACGAACACCTTGTGTGCGTGAAAAATAAAAGAGGTTGAGCCCTTGTAAATGCTTCAAGCCAAAAATTTCATATCATCAATCAACCTCATTCCAAAGCTCAAAAAGATCATATGCAACAAATGCAACCATAGTTCATCAAGTAAGGAGCTCAAAGTAGATTCTCAAGGGTTCAATTACAATTGAGATAAGCTAAGAATGATCAAGGCATTACAAATGCCCAAAAAAATTAGAACATCTACCAAGTAATAAGTCATGCCTTACACAATATATATATCAAATGTTAAAAATTCCAACATATCCAATTAAGCATGGTCAAAACATTAAGAGAAGCACTTTTACCATTACTTCATACCAATTATCAAACAATGCTTAAGAGTATTTTTACCATCAAATACTCCATCAAAGTCATGATCATCCACAAGTCATTATCAACTTGCAATTTTAACCCTTTAAGACAAATAAGCAAATATCATTAGTACAAATGAGTTTTACAAAAGTTCATCAAAATACAAAACATCATTAATGAAAATGCTAGAAAGTAAAGGAGATGGGGATATCAATCTTCGAAAGAGAAGCAAGTTATGGTATGAGGTCCTTAATGAATTTCTTCAATTTGCCAATTGACTTCTTCAAACTAGAATTTTCCTTTTTCACAACCCGGAGCTCTTTTTCTAAGAGAGGCCACATCTCTAAATGTTTCTCTTTCCACTTTGGCCATTCTCTCTTTGAGATTAAGATCTTCAACATCCAACTCGTCTTCATCTCCTTCCTCATTTTCTTCCTCCCTAATTTCTTGTTCATTTCCACATTTTCTTCTTCATTTTCCTTTCATTCCCCACATCATCTCCTTGTTCATCAAAACTCTTCCAATATTTTCAACCTCATTGTCATTAAAGAAATCATCCGAGGTTGTTGTTGATGGGCAAGCGGCTTTGGTAGGGTAAATGTCGTCGCATTCTTACCATTTGTAGAATATTGGCATTATGATTCATTTCATTTTAGGTATCCCGATAAGTATAAGAGTCGGCAAATCAAATTTCCCAATGGGTAAGCTTTCTAGATTCCAACAAGCAATATACAAAAATTGCCCCATAATTTACTCTTTCTCCTCGAACAATCTTATAGGTGAGAAAGAGTTCGAGATTACTTGGAAGTTTTGCTTCCTTTCCACAAACACAATAGGAGCAAATGATAGATATAATCCGATAATTTGGCGGCATTGCGAGTATGTCATTTCGGGATATACTCCTAAAAAGGTTTTCACATCATCTAGTGGAAAATGTTATCATCCCAAAGGATTCACATTGACTACTCCATCATTTGCACGTTAAAGTGATCACAAATATCGGCCAATGTCCATGAAAAATGCCTACCATTAACAAATGTGTGAAGTTCCAAAGGATTATCTATCGTAGCATCAACAATCCACATATTTGCATAGAAAAGTTTTATAAGCTCGTCATCATAGTGCAAACACGGATTATTGAAACCCATCCTTGAATTTCAAAATAAGCTTAATATCTGGAAATTCATCATGAAAAGCTTGAAAACGAACCATGAAAGAGGCAATTTTCTTATCATTCAATCCAATATTCTCATAATGTTCCTCCCAAGTTTATTTAAGAATCGAAATCTATTAGCTCTAGAGGGAGGCAAAGAGGAGTGATAACTTACTAGAGTCCCAATGAATGCTTGATTTTGAAAGGTGCTCTTAATTCGGCAATCTCCTCTTCCGTAAGTCGATTTTGAAGTCTCCTTGTAGAATATTATCTTGTTGTGGATTGGAAGAAGATTCACCCCTTTGCCTCCTTCTCCTCTTTTGAAGATTTCGTTCGGTAGAATTTCTTGGAGGTGCCATATATGTGATGTTCTTGCAAAAAGAAGTGATTGAAGAAAAATTGAAATAGGAGAAAGGGGAAGATTTTTATAAGGTTTTGAGAATTTTATCTCGTCTTTTTGAAACGAAGACAGAAAGTTTTTAACTAGCAAAAATGGCAAGTTTAAATGCTGTCGAGACAAATCCCAGTGATTTTTAAGAAGTTTTCCAAAATTCGATTTTTCACCCCAAAAGTTTTAAAACTTTGCAAAAATATAAGTTTGGACTATATCCAACAAATATGGGTTTGGGAAAACATATAAACGATAAAATCGAGACTAAACACGTAGTGCCTTTTTAAAAGAAAATATTTGTAAGACCAATAAAGGCACTTAAGGGATCAAAATGAAATATCTTGAAAGATATGTGCATAAGCATAAAATCGAAGTTAAAAGAAAAAATACGAGTAGACATACCTCGATGGTTTAAGAAACTTGATGACGTAATAGCCAAGAGTATGAAATATGTATCCTACACAATCTTTAGACAACATTTGCATAGAAAATACAAAGGCAAGTAATATGAGATATCAAAAGAGCTTATGCTATAAGAAAGCCACATAAGTGGTTAATAAAATGCTCAAGAGTTTTAGAAAATCATGCAAGGTCTCCTTTAAAAAAAAAATTGAAACTCATAAATATATAAGAGACCTATATTAAAAATAAATACTTGAAATTCATTTTGCAATTAAGACACAATTAAAAGTATGCATAGATTTAAAAATAAAATGCATATTGGGGAGATCGGTTTACCAATTTCGTTTCCATGGGTTGTGTCTTTCCCATTGTTGATGATATCTTCCCATTGAGAAGTCACTTTGTTGATGATGACTTCTCCATTTCCAAGATTGGTTACCTTCCCATGGTTGATGGTTTCTTCTTCTTTGAAAATCATCTTGTTGATGATGTCTTTGCCATTTCAGGATTGTGTTCTTCCCATTTTTGATTTACGCTCTTCTTGAAATTGGCTTTGTTGAGAGTAGTTTCTCCTTCTTTGATCAAATGAAACGTTCATTTGATGTTTTCTTGGTGGCATGAATTTTCTCCGATTTTTGCTTTGCATAGGAGTACCTAATAGCACATTGTTTTTGGTACCCTCATGTGTTTGGGTCCTTTAAAATTAGCTTTGAGACTTTTAGGTCTCCAACAATTTTAGAGCTATTTCTTGACAAGAATTGCCGTATGACCCTTTTGCCACAATAAAAACAAGTAATAATTCTAGAAGCATAATGACCAATATGCATAGTGACTTGATCCTTTTTCATATGATTAACAACATTAGGCTTATGATCAAGTCCTTTATCACAATTATGAATATCAATATTGGACATTTTATTGGTACTCAAGTTGGATTTTAATAAATCATTTTTCATGCAATCAATATTCTCAACAAGAGTACTATTTTCTATTTCAAGGTTTCTAACCTTATCAAGAGTGGTGGTGTGAGCACATGATAGTGATTCATAGGAAGTAAATAAACTATCTTATCATTTTTCAAAATATTGAATTCCTTTTTCAAATTTTTGTACTTAACAAGCAAGCTTTGGAATTCATCTTGAAGATCATCAAAATCATTTTGCAAATCACTATAATCATTTTGAATAACAATATCATAAGAAGTAGAGGGCTTAAGACATACCTCATTTTCTTCTTCAATGCCCATAAAGCAATGTTCAACTTCTTCATAGTTGGAAGTTGTAAGAGGCTTGGATTTGATTGTATCCCTTTGAGAAGAGATGCTTTTGTTTGACTCCTTTCATTTGCAAATACTCCATAGATGGCTTCTAATTTTGCCATACTTCATGTGTTGAAGGAATTCTATAATATGTTCATATTCCAAATTAGTAAATGAACAATACAAAATATTAAGAGCTTTACCATTTAAGGAGATGAATTTCTTCTCTTCAATTGCTCTTTGGTGTGTGGTGTATCTTTTCGGAATGGACTCTCCATTTATGACGGTGTTCCAAATGTCGAACCCGCAACCTTGTAAATAACATTCCATTCTTTCTTTCCAAAAAATAAAATTTTTGGAATCTAATAGTGTTGGCCGGTGAGTTCGGATAGATGAGCTTTTTTTTTGATCGTTTCTCTTTGCGATGTGAAACGAGCTTGCCAAAGAGTTTGGCTTTGATACCACTTGTAAGTCCAATGTTTTTTACGATTCTAGAGGGGGTGAATAGATTATCTCCATCTTTTGTTTTGCCCTCTTTTTTGAATTCAAATACAATTAAAGGTGCGGAATATAAACAACACACGCCGATTTGTTCAACCCACCTAGGGCCTAATCCTCTGAGATAGAGGGATGGATTTGAAAAGAAAAAAAAAGAATTTTATTAATTACCAAAATTAATACAAATTCAACTTACAACTTGAAGAGCACCACACTCTTCTTCAACACCACCTTTGGAGATTTTTGAAGATTACCACAATCTTCCTTCAAACATGAAGATTACCACAATCTTCAAGAAGAATACCAAATTCTTCAACACCTCAATAAGAAGATTACACATCTTTTCATTATCACCTAGATCATCCAAGTGTGTTCTTACCACAAGAACACTCACAAGGATATCTTGTGTTTGAATGAACCAAAAATCAAGATTACAACTCAATAATGAATAATACAATTTGAAAAGTGTAATCAAGAAAAGCCTAACCTCAAAGATGTGAAAGTGATAAGCTAGGCAATTTTACAACAAGAATAATAACAATGAAAGACCAAGTGTTTGCTTGAAGTGTATCTTATTGTGTTGTATCTCAATTGTTGTGTTGGTTGCTCCAAAACTTCCTCTATTTATAGGAGATGATTGATCAAGCATAGGCTCCTCTTGGGGATTGAAAATCTCAGAAAAATACAATTAAAATCAAGTGTTAGAAATCAATCCCACAATTTAGGAAATGTGTCTTTGTCAAACGGTCATCCTGATCATACGAGGTCGCACGTAAATAAGAGAAAATAAGAACACGGCTGAGTCTCAAACACCGTCTTCGACCGCCTCAACCGGTCCCCTAAGTGTAAAAGAGGAGAAAAGAAGTTCTGTTTCAACGTGAAAGTACCGATTCGATCATTGGGGGGATACCGGAATTGCATGCATCGGGGTATTGCTTGTTTTTCCTTCCGTCTCATTTTTATTTCTAAAAACATCTTTACGGGTTGCCCTATAGGGATTTCCGTCGACCACGAGACAGAAATGTTGTCCAATTTTTGTTAAAATAAAATCGAAAATTTAGTAAAAACATTTTAAACCAATCGAGAGTATTTAGACAACATTTAGGAACCTTGTTTAGGAGGAAAAATCCATTGATATAAAATCATTAAAAGTGTTGTCCATTATTATCAAAAATAAACTTGAGGGAGAGCCATTTTAAATCATTTATAGACCTTTAAAAGCATTGTTTTGGTGACAAAATAAAATCATCAAAATTAAGATAAAAACATGTATCAAACAGAGGGTCTCCGCATCCGGTAATGCCAATGGGAATGTCTTTGAAAGCTATGGGGGGCACCTCCCTTAGGAACGCCGGAAGAGGATCTCTGCCACAGGATCGCCGAGAGGGATTCTTCATAGCCGCTAAGGGCTCCTCTCCCGAGAACATCGGAAGAGGGTCTATAATGACCGCCTTGAAGATCGATGATTCTCTCCATAAATAAACATTAGTCGTTCTTGCGAGTTTTGTCCTTACTCATGCGTACCCTAGGCGCATTTCATAGGGGGTCACCCATCTTATAATTGCTTCGGCCAATCGCAATTAACTTCGTAGTTTCATTGAGATGAGGACCATAAAAGAAGATGCATATTGTTGGTATGAGTAGTACCAATCATATCTTTTTAAGCTCTCCTCAATGGTACAGTCATACACCTGCACAATATTGGAATCTCCTTTTTTTTGGGTGTAAGATCGGTTCATTCATGTTCCGATCCTCCTAGAAGCCTGCTAGGAGCCGCTCCTTGTCCATGCATTTCTTGCTTCGGCAATTACTCTCTGCCCTTTTCAGCCATGGCCTTCATAGGGTTTCCGCATCTAGGAAGGCCGGATGAAAACGTCTTCATAGGAGTTGTGTAATTACAGGACTTTGTTTGCTCAGTGGAGCGCAAAACTTCTCTAGAGGAGTTTGTTTGCTTGATGGAGCGTGAAGCTTCTCTACAGCACTTTGTCTACCGCATGGAACACAAAGCTTCTCTAGAGGAATTTATTTGCCTAACAAAATGTGAGGCTTCTCTATAGGACTTTGTCTACCTCACGGAGCGCGAAGCAATTTTAGAGGAGTTTATTTGCCTGATGGAGTACGAGCCTTCTCTGTCGGACTTTTGTCTATCTCACGGAAGGCGAAGCTTCTCTAGAGAAGTTTATTTGCCTGACGAAGTGCAATGTTTTGCATGTTTTTATGTGTGATTGTGCTTATTTTTATGTCTTTATAATGTCGTGTGTTACGTAAGATATTTTTGTCATGTTCATAAGTTTTAATGAAAACCAATCTTGAAAACAAGCTAAAATGGACAAAACGGACATTCCAGTCGGACGATGATCGAAGCCAGCTGGGAAGGACGCAAAGCACAAGTGCGCGGCGCACACGAGAGATAGAAAACAAATCTTACCACGCGCGTACTAGTGCGCGACCGCGCTCATCAAACCTTGACGAGAATGTGTGCGAGTGCACAGTAAGCATTAGCAGCATGCGCGAGGAAGACGGCACGGATGGCCTGCGTGGCACATTGCTCGGACGTGCACGGATTACGTGAGCGCGCACTTGAAGAATTTTCTAGACTTTTTTATTTTCTTCTTTTTTTAGGATTCCCCCACCTTGTATAGGGATTTAGACTTATAAATAGCACTTGGGGGTTCCATAATTTCATACACTTTCATTACTTAGCATTTTTAAACCTTAGATTTTTGTTATTTTCTGTTTCATTCATCATTGGGATTGATTGGGTTCTTCCCATTAAAGTTATTTTGCGGCTTAATCAAAGTATAATATTTCTTCATCTCTTTTATCTGATTTCAATTGTTGGGTGATTATTATTGTTGCATAATGATGTTTATGATTGTTTTCTTTCCTACAATTGAGATTATGATCCCACCCCCAATCATGAACTAACTTCCGTTTTCTAGGATTATGATGATTTGATTCAAACAAACAGACATGAGTATTGACTAATTGATGTGTTGTCCTAAATAAATTGCTTTACTTGATGATTAATTGGTTGGCCAACTTTTAATTATTTTGAGGGATTAATTGAGATCGAGAGAAGATATTATTCCTGGACTAAATTTAGTCAGGGGTTAGATATGAATCATAGATGCATTATCTAAATTGGTTAATGAAAATAGCAAATTATGTGGGGATAGCCCTAATCTGTGAATACGTGAGTTATCCGATCTAGGCCTTGTTTTTACCTGTTATTGTAATTGTTAATCGCATAATCAATTAGTTGATATTCTGCTTGCAAGTTTTATGAGATGATTCCAAAATCCTAGACATTTTATCCATATTACTTTTCTCTGGGTTTAATTGTGTTGAGTTTTAATTGATCTTTTTATTTGTTTTTCTTTAGTTAATTAAAATCACAAATCTTGTTACAGTGTTTAGGATTTATTTTCCGTTATTTGTATTGCATAATAATTATTTGCCGGCTAAGACTTCTGCGAGGGACGACTTTGGTCAACTTGCTACCCTACGATTGATCTCGTGCTCTTTTGAGCATCGCTAGATTTATTTTAGGTGTTTAGTGGTCGAACAAAATTTTGGCGGTTTTGCAGGGGAAGGCTTTAGGCGTAATAATTATTGTGTTTATTTTCCGTGTTTTTAGATTAGGATTCTTTTTTTTGCCTTTTGATTTTTACTTTTTTCCACAGGTGCATTTGATCTATTTTTCTTGTGTTGTTTATGCAAGGACGTTGAAATCTCAATCGGGACCTTGTGCCTTTCGTGGATGACATCCATTGAGTTGTGAGATGTACAACGAAAAAAGGTGACGATTCTATGGATAGTAGTGAGGGTTCTCATGATCACATTCCAAATGAAGAAACAAACAAACGAACCAATGATAGGTGATAAACAAAATAGAGACAACGTGGAGACACGTCAGCCTTCGATGCGTGACTTCGCATGCCCTATCATTGGGACTGTGACTTCCTACATCACTTTAGGACACGCAACACGAAACTATGAGCTCAAAAACATACACTTAAATCAGTTCCATCATTCTATGGGTTGCCCAATGAAGATTCTTTCAACTTCATTCTGGAATTCTACTCAGTCATCCAAACTTTTCCTCTACAAAATTTGAATGAGGATGAACTCCGGATGCGCTGATTTTCTTATACTCTGAAGGACAGGGCAAAATCTTGGCTTATGTCTCTACCTCCCAACTCTCTTACTAATTGGGAGGCAGTATACGATAAGTTCATGGGTAGGTACTATTCACATCAGAAAACTTCATATCTGTGAGCTAAAATAGATACTTTTGGTCAAATGGATGGCGAGCCTTTTTCATGAGGCATGGGATCGCTTTAAGGATTACATACTAAATGCCCACATCATCATTACCCAATGGAATTGTTAAACCAATTTTTCTATGATGGGTTATCATATAATTATCAATATATTGTTGAAAATGCCGCTGGGGGTGACATGGGTGAACGTACGGCTAGGGAAATTTATGATCTTCTAGAGATGATAAGCACTAAATCACAACAAAAGTGTGCCAGAGGAAAATGAGCTATTGTAAATGAAGTAGCTCCAAGCTACGATGTGACCAAACAATTGGTTGAATGCACTAAGTAAGTACAATTGTTGGCTACAAGGGGGCATCCACTAGCCCCCACCTCCCCTTTCTGCCGAGTCATGCAGTATTTGGGGTGAAATTGGCCATGGGCTAATGTTCGTAATGTTATGATTGAACAACAGGTTGAGAACATTAACGCCATCCATGGCTATCAACAAAGGCCCCGTAATGATCATTTTGCTAAGGCTTATATCCCAGGTTGGTGGAATCATCCGAACTTTAGTTGGGGTGATTTGCATCTCAAATCTATCCAAGGCCACTACAACCCCAAGCTCACCATCAAACCATTCTCGGTCTCCATCTATTGAAGAAAGTTTGAGTTCATTCATACAGGTTAGTAAGAAAACTCAAGAGGCCAACATTCAGTGGTTTGAATCCATGGAAGCCTCGTTTAAGCATCTTGAGAGTCAAGTGGGTCAATTGGCCACTCAAGTTGGTGAAATTTCTCAACATGTGGTAAATAAACGGAAACTACCTAGCTAATAAGAACAAGCCCAACCCGTCACCATGTTACGAAGTGGTAAGGTTATCGATAATAAAGTTGAAATTCCATTTTCTACTACATTCACTAACCATGTAGGTGATGAAGAGATAGCAAAGGCCCCAGATTAGAAAGACAAGCAAAAAGAGAAAGAGGGGAGTAAAGAATCTACTTGCACAAAATCGACAATCCTTAGAAACCTCCAATTCTTTTCCTAAGTCGCCTTCGGAATGGAAAACAGGATAAGCAGTTCTTTTGATTTCTACAACCTGTTATCTAAGGTTAATGTTAATTTACCTTGGTTAGATGTTATTAACAATGTGCCAGCATATGTCAAATTCTTTAAAGAACCAGCATCCAACAAGAGGAAGTTCGGTGACAACGAGAAGGTAATAGTTTCAAAAGTAGCGAGTGTGATTCTTCAGCACCAATTGCCTCCTAAAAAACGAGATCCAGGTAGTTTTGTTATTAAAATTGCAATGGGATTGGTAAAGAAACATCTGGGATGCTCGATTTGGGGGCTAGAATTAATCTGATGCCCTATTCTATTTTTAAGCAACTTGATTTAGGGGACTTGAAGCCCACTAGAATATGTCTTCAACTTGCTGATAGGTCCATTATGTATCCTAAAGGTATTGTTGAAGACATTTTGGTAAAAGTGGGTAGTCTCCTTGTCCCTATTGATTTTGTTGTATTAGAGGTAGGGGAAGTGCAAAATCAAGGTAATGAGCACACAATTTTATTGGGCCGCCCATTTATGGCCACCACGCACACACTTATTTATGTTAAAAATGGACGCATGACTATAATTGTGCTTGGTGAAACTGTGACTTTTCTATTTTTGACACTAACCCCATTCACTCGCACATGTCACTTGAAAATTGCTCTTTCGTTGATTTCATTGAAGGCGCAGTCAAAAATACATTTTTGCATGATTATAGTCTTGATACTTTATTTCTTGAGCATGATCATATTTTTGGCGTCATGGAAGATGTATGGTCAAGCCTTAAATGAGGGGGCGGGGATGAAAATATTTGCGCTAGAAGACGTGGATAGTAAACCCCAACAAAAACTTAAGTTGAAAGAACTCCCCAAGCATTTGAAATACGTGTTTTTAGAAGAAGGTGAGCGGAAGCCTGTGATTATATCTGCCGTGCTTTCTAAAGAAAAAGAGGGAGAATTATTGGTGGTTCTTAGAAAATTTAAAAATGCGATTGGTTGGGGGTTGAGTGATATCAAAGGGATTAGTCATGTTATGTGCATGCATAGAATTGTTTTAGAAGAGGGGGCTAAGCTTAGTAGAGAAGCTCAAAGGAGATTGAACCCCATTATGATGGAAGTAGTGAAAAGGTAGGTATTGAAACGCCTAGCCGAAGGGGTGATATACCCGATTACGCATAGTGAATGGGTTAGTCCGGTGCATGTTGTACCGAAGAAGAGTAGGATAATATTTATAGAAAATGAAAAAGGTAAAATAATTCCCACTAAGACCACGACTGGGTGGAGGTTGTGCATAGATTATAGGAAGTTGACTGCTGCTACTAAGAAAGATCACTTTCCCCTTCTCTTTATTGATCAAATGATTGACAAACTTGCAGGACATAGTTTCTATAATTTTTGATGGTTTGTCAGGTTATTATCAAGTGGCCATCACACCGGAGGATCAATCCAAAACTACTTTCACGTGTCTGGTTGGGACTTTTGCATTTCGGCATGTCGTTTGGACATTGCAATGCACCGGCAACTTTTTAAAGGTGTATGTTTTCAAATTTTCTCTGACATGGTGGACTTCATTGAGGTATTTATGGATAATTTTTTTGTATTTGGGTCCTCTTATTATGATTGTCTCAATAAATTGCCTAAGGTTCTTGAACAATGTATTGAATGCAACTTAATCTTAAGTTGGAAAAAAACAACTTTATGGTGACAAGCGGAATTGTTTTAGGCCACATGGTCTTAAAAAGAGGAATTGATGTTGATAAGGCTAAAATCGATGTTATTTAAATATTACCTCCCCTCATTAATGTTAAGGGCATTAGGAGTTTTCTTGGGCATGTTGGTTTCTATAGAAGGTTTATTAAAGATTTTTCCAAAATTAGCCAACCCCTTTGTAAATTACTTGCTCAAGATACCTCATTTGATTTTGATGAAAAATGTTGAAATGCTTTTAACACATTGAAAAAGAAGTTGATTACTGCTCCTGATGTTATTGCTCCTGATTGGTCATTGCCCTTTGAAATTATGTGTGATCCGTCTAATCATGTTGTGGGGGTCGTTTTAGGCCAAAGAATTGATAAGCTGCTCCATGTGATTTACTATGTTAGTTAGACTCTTAACGATGCACAAATTAATTACACCACCACTGAAAAATAATTGTTCGCTGTTGTTTTTGCTTTAGATAAATTTAGATCTTACATTGTTGGGTCTACGGTAATTATCCATAGTGATCACGTAGCCTTGTGATATTTGTTGAGTAAGCCACAAGTTAAACCTAGGTTAATTCGGTGGATTTTGATGTTGCAAGAATTTAATGTTGAAATAAAAGATAGAAAAGGGTGTTAGAATGTAGTGGCGGACCACTTGTCTCGTCTTACTCTTACTGATGACACTCTTGCATCTCATAATTACGAGCACAAAATTGGTTCTTTCCCCATGAGCAGTTATTTGATGTTACTTCAATTCCTTGGTATGCCGACATTGGGAACTATCTTGCATGTAGAATTCTAAGAACTAACCTCTCATTTCATAAGAAGAAAAGATTTTTATCTACTTGTTGGTTCTACTTTTGGGATGACCCATACTTGTTTAAAATCTTCAAGGATGAAATTATCTGGAAATGCATTCTTGAAGACGAACAAAATGATGTCTTGGCCTTTTGTCATACAATGCACTCTGGTGGGCACTTTGGAGGCCATAAAACAGCCTTTAAGGTTCTCCAATCAGGGTTCTATTGCCCATCATTATTCAAAGACACACATAATTATGGGCTTACATGCGATAGATGCTAAAGGATTAGAAATATTAGTAAGAGAAATGAGATGCCTCTGCATAATAACTTGGTAGTTGAAATATTCGATGTAGGGGCATTGATTTTATGGGCCCCTTTCCTAAGTCTTTTGGTTATAAATATATATTTGTTGTTGTCGATTATGTGTCCCGGTTGGTTGAGGCAATTCCCACAAGGACTTGTGATACTAACATTGTCGTCGAGTTTGTGCAGGAAAATATCTTTAGCAGGTTTGGATTCTCAAGAGCTATCATTAGCGATGGGGGAAAACATTTTTGCAAGATGTTAATCGAGAAACTGATGAAGAAAAATGTTATCACACCTTATTGATGTGTGTAAAATATACGTGCATTTTGGGTCTTAAATTGATATATAATTAATGCATTTGCACGCATATTTACTATGTTTTTACTTGGTTTTATTTAAAGGGCATGATACTGCGTATTCTTGTTATTCATGGAGCTTAAAAGGAAGAAATGTCAGTTGGATTCCCGGATAAGATTGCCGAATGCAAAGAGAAGATCAAAATAATTAAAAAAGGGAGCAAAAACAAGTCACACAGCCGGACCGTGCAGCCTCACACGGCTGTGTGGAATGGTGGTGTGAAAAATCACACGGTTGAAGAAGGGAAGAAAACAGAGGACGGAGAAGGTCCACACGGCCGGACTGTGTGAACTCACACAGCCGTGTGGACAAGGTTATCAACTACACCACCTACCCATGTGACCAGCCTGCCCGTGCGACAAAGGGCTAAGCCCAAGGCCACACGCCCGTGTGGACCCACACAGCCTGACCGTGTGGGAGTGTGTTTCAGAACGTTTTTTAGAGTTTGCTTCTCGTTCCAACTCTACAAGTGATCTCTCCAAGCATCTATAAAAGGAGACCAAGTCATGCACGAAAAAACATCACTCTCTATATAGAAAACACATCAAATAACACAAGAACGAAGGAATGGAAGAGCTTCTGAGAGTAAAAGGCTAGGTCGCGAAGAACACCACAAGGCTTTCGCATCTAGGGAGCACAAGAGCTTCGAGGGCTTGGAAGGAGATTCCATCCTGACAAGAAGGGGTTTTCTTTCTATGTCTAAGAACTCTTGTCTGTGCTTATATGATGTCATAATATTGATTCGGATTTGTCTATGAGTTTGTAATCAATGTTTGGCATATTTTTCGAATCTTAGGGGCATAATCGAAATTGTGGATTTGTATTAAATATGATTACATGTTTTCTTAATTAATTCATGCTTTTTATTTTATGAATTCGAGTGCTTATTTATAATTACTTTTTATTTGGCTAATAAATTGCATGTCATATTTGTTATTGCACAATTCAGGAGATGAGTTTTAACAAAGACGAAAATCGAATTCAGATATGAAATATGTGTGACAGGCGTGTTTGTGTGGAGTCATTCAATTCACAAATCGTTTTGGAGTTATTAATGATTGTAACGATCCGGGAGGACTATAATTGTTCTTAATCAACTATTTACGCACCACTCGGGAGGGGGAGTAAATGATATTAGGAATTTGAACCCATAGAATTGCATGAATTGGTTTTTAAAACTTTATTCGCATTTATTATTGAAGAGGCATGTTAAGATTATGTTCCTAAGGTTGCTCCTAATGATGTTGAAAATACTTGTGGGGTTCACAAGTTTATTTTATATATTTTTCTTAATTTTCGATTTTTAGTTAGTTTGATTACTTGATTTTTCGGTCGCTTCAATGAAATTGGAATACGATGTTATTATAGCCTAAGTTTTCCGAGATTCAATCCCTGAGGAATACGACCTTGCTTGCCATTATTCTATAAACTAGACTGTACACTTGCAGTTGTATGAACTAAAACAAATTTTTGGCGAACACTTATCATCCTCAAACTTCCGGACAAGTGGAGACAACCAACAAGCAGATAAAAGGGATTTTTGAGAAGACAATAAATCCTACGAGAAAAGACTGGGCTACCAAGTTCAATGATGCGCTCTGGGCATATAGAAGAGCTTATAAGACGATCTTGGGAATGAGCCCTTATAGACTAGTTTACAGGAAAGCGTGTCATTTACAAGTTGAAGTGGAGCACAAGGCATATTGGGTCATCAAAGCGACAAATTTCGACTTGATAAAGCAGGAGCCGAAAGGAAGTTGGAAATATCAGAACTTGACGAGCTTCGCAATAAATCGTATGAAAATACGCAGATATACAAGGAAAAACTCAAACAGTTGCACGATAAGAGAATTATTCATTAAAATCTTGAACCAGGTATGAAAGTCATTTTATTTAATTCACGTTTGCTCTTATTCCTTGTAAAATTAAAATCCAGATGGAGCGGGCCTTTTGAGATCGAAGAGGTATACCCTAAACCCTAAACCCTAACCCTAAAACCCCTAACCCTTAATCCAAGGACTCATGAATCCTTCAAGGTGAATTGTCAATGGGTTAAGCCATACTTTGAAGGAGCATCTCGGGTTGAAGGAGTTGAGGGAATGGTGGTCAATGAGGTCTTTTAAACTCGTGCTCAGGTAAAGTCAAGCTAACGACGTTAAATAAGAGCTTTCTGGGATTGCAACCCAAGTTTTTCCCTTTTTAATTTTTTTTATTTTTATTGTTTATTTTTTTTATTTTTTGACTAATTGTATCTAATGTTTTGGTTGAGTTTCATTTTCTTTTTATTAAAATACATATATATAATAATTTTAAAAAATATACATATTAAAATTGTTGGAGCAGCCGCATTTAACGCGAACGAACGAACGAGGGCGACCGAAAACCAGGCCTTAGCAAAGAATACAGCGCGATCGTGCACCGCATCACCCAACAAGTGTGCGGTCACGCACCAGGTGCACAGGCATGCACCATCATAGCATAAATGGTATATCAATCGAGAAGTAGGGCTATTTCTCACAAATTCTCTCCTTTTTCTCCCCAAATCCAAAAACTCTCTCAGCCCAAACTCTGAATTGCACTCCCAAACTTCAATTGCACTCCGATTAAGTGGTTCTCCATCATCTATGGAACCCACACGAGGAAGAAGAGCACAAGAGGAACCATCTAACATTCGAGAGGACGTCCCGATGCCTCCGGTTGATTTGGCCAAGCAATTCAACGCACCATTCTTGATTTGCTCTGAGGAGGAGGGGCAACAATATACAAGCTTAATTTCACGTGAGGTACCCATTTCTTATCCTCTCTCTTTATAAACCGTAAAAGAGTTGGGCTTAAATGATGAATTTATGGGATTTCTGGATGTTTTGGGTTGGAAGAAACTAATAAAGTGTGGGGTTAAGGTATACTCTAAACTCGTAGTCGAATTTTACACACACTGCGTTTTTCGGATGCTCATTTGATGGAGTTTACATGCCAGTTGGTTGGGGTAGAATGTAACTGTGATTATGGTGTGATGAAATCGATATTTGGGTTATCTACTCATGGATTGCGTTCATTCCCGAAGTCTTTTCGACCAGGATAATTTTGGTTAGAATTGACGGGGTTCAATAATTTCTCAAGAACCCATATAGAATTCTTGACTAAGGAGGTATTGTTCGAGAACCCACCACTAGAAAATGTTTCTGTAGTCATATTGGGAACCCGGTCACTGATCCTCCATCCCCGCCTATTGCCATAGCGGGGGCGGTAACGGAGAGGACAATACTGAGTCGTAGAACCCACATGATGCACAACTCGCTAATCCTTTTGCCTCGGGCCCTTCCTCGGCCCCTAGCTAGGGCCCTGCCACCGGTTAGGAGGTCATTATGTCGCGCTTAGTTGCTATGCAGAGCCACTTTGTTTTTTTCCAACATTAAATGACTGGCATGCAAGAACAGATGACCGGCCTCCCAACCTTATGCAAAACACGAACGTCCAGATTGAGTCCATCGACGATCGTGTGCAGAACATTGAACAAAATCGGGTCAACATATCTTTCTTGCCCTTCCTTCCTCCGCCACCGCCGGAGGATGAACAGTGACATTGTCCCGTGAAGTTTGTTATTCTATTTTACTTTTCTTTCTTTTTGTGTGTGTTGAATTTGAGTGCGTATTTGCATTTTTCTATTTTTCATTACTCTAGTCTTTTTCTATTTTGGTTTTGTGTTTTCTTCCCCATATGGGTTTTGCAGAATTGTAGGCGGATGTGACTATGGCGCCATTTATCAATCTTCATATTTTTCAGGGACGTATTTTTTCTTCTCTTTTACTTTTACGCATTGAGGTCATTGTGTGATTTAAGTGTGGGAGGGGCAATTAGTCATTAATAAAGTATGATGATTGCATGTGGTTACATTTTTACTTTGCCTACTGATTATTCCAAGTTTAATAATAGTGTTGTGTAGTTGACTTGAAATAGATGCATTAATTTGAGCCTCAATTAGGAAATGACATTTTTGTACTTCATGCGTAGGATTTAACTAAATTGTGAATTAACCTTTGTGATGAACGAATTAGGTGATGGTTAAACAATAATTTAGGTTGTGGGGTTTGAATTATGAGATTTCATTGATGTGAATTAAGTTAAAAAAAATAGAACAATCGAGATTATACTTTGCTGGTTGAGCCTCTTAGTATAGAAGCATTCATGAGCCCCATGTTTGACTTTTACGTGTAACGGCGGCCCAAACATGAGTATAGGAAAATACCCTAGGAGCCTTTGGAAAACATTTGAAGTTTATGCCTAGAGAAAGAATATCTCGGGAGTTCTAGCAAAGTATAAAAAAAACAAAAAATAATGCGAAATAAAAATAAAAGAAATTATTCTGCGAATATATATATATATATATATATATATTCATGGCTAGTAATTGCGTGATTTGTTGTCTGTGTAAAAAGGTTACAACTTTTGACACGAATTTAGAATTTAGTGAGGAAGGCCAAACACTTTGATTAATGTTTAACTTTAGCCGAGTGAGTCTATTGCAAAGGTTGGAGATCGATGAGGAATAACCTAAAATAGATGGAACATGATGTTATGGAGTAATTGATTCTCAAAATAAACATAATATTTCTTGTTGAATTTACGAGCAATGTTATTTGCTTGAGGACAAGCAAAAGACTAAGTGTGGGAGAGTTTTTTTGCATGTTTTTATGTGATTGTTATTTTTCTTGTGTGTGATTGTTCGTATTTTTATGCCTTTATGTTCTTTTTTATAGTGTTGTGTGTTACGTAAGGTATTTTTGTTATATTCGTAGGTTTTGATAAAAAGGAGTCTTGAAAATGGGCTAAAACGGGCAAAACATGCACTACAGTCGGACGATCGAAGCCGGCTGGGATAGATGCAGAGCACAAATGTGCGGGCGCGCACGAGAGACAAGAAACAAATCCTACCGCCACGCGATCGTCAAACCTTGACGAGAATGTGCGAGGCGGGCACCTTTGCACCAGTGCGCAGTAAGGATTGGATGCGCGCGCGAGGGAGATGGCATGGATGGCCTACACGGCACATTGTGCACCCGTACAGATGGACAAGCATGGTTTGCGTGGGCGTGCACCTAAAGAATTTTCTAGACGTTTTCGACTTTTTTTTTCTTTTAGATTTCTCCCACCTTGTATAGGGTTTTAGGTTTATAAATAGCACTTCAGGGATCCATAATTTCGTACACTTTTATTACTTAGCACTTTTAAACCATAGATTTTGTTATTTTCTCTTTCCTTCATCATTGGGATTGCTTGGATTCTTCCCATTGAAGTTATTTTGCGGCTTAATTAAAGCGTAATATTTCTTCATCTCTTTTATCAGATTTTAATTGTTGGGTGATTATTATTGTTGCATGATGATGTTTATGATTGTTTTCTTTCCTTCAATTGAGATTATGATCCCATGCCCAAGCATGAACTAACTTCCTTGTTCTAGGATTATGATTATTTGATTCAAACAAACAAGCAAGAGTATTGACTAATTGACGTGCTTTCCTGAATAAATTACTTTACTTGATGATTAGCCGTTTGGCCAACTTTTCATTATTTTGAGGGTATAATTGAAATCGAGAGAAGATATTATTTCTGGACTAAATTTATTCAGGGAGTTAGATATGAATCAGAGATGTATTATTGTAGGTCCCAAGGGGTGATTGTGTAAAGTCTAGAAGGGGGGTTTGAATAGGCTTTACCAAATTTTTTATTTTAGTCCCTTTAAATCATAGTTGAGTAACAAGTCAGCAGGGTCCTTGATGGACAACTTAGTTTAGCTTCACAAGAGAGTTAGCCACTCAACAGACTCAATTGAGTTGTTGATAAGATAATTCATCTGATTCGGTTAACTCATTAAATATTCAGTAGACTTGGTTTTTACACTAGAAGTCTTTCACCCTTGATTGAAATATGTTTTTCAACACATGTTTTAATCTTAGTTATTATCAGTTGACTTAGCAAATTAAACAAACAACAGAATAAATATGCAAGAATAAAAGTGTGTTGAATGTAAATGAAACAGACAATTTTTTAGTGGCTCGATGATGGGGTAATTTCTCTAATACACTCTTCTCCAACCCCTGGAGGAATCCACTAATGTAATCGTGACTTGTTACAAAATGGTGAGTCCAAGTTTGGCCTTGATCACACAGCTGGCTTTGCTTCAGGGACACAACTTCTTCACAAGACAGGTGTATTGCTACTTCAGCTCCTTCAAACTCTTAGATTTGCTCACACATCCCTCCAACGAGTCAAAAGATTCTGGTTCGAACTTGAATCTCAATACACCTCCTTCAACCTTGGAGTGTAGACCCCTTGTTCTTTTAAACAAGTTTTCCTCTTTAACAGATTGAAGTCGTCTCTCCTTCACCGAGTGTGTTGGATTGATTTCCTTTGAGTTTAGGCTTGAGGATATGAATAGAATGCTTGAGAGATATTTGCTCTTGCTTTTCAGGTTAGTGTCTATTTCTTTGCTTGCATTTGTAACCTTCTCTCAGAGTATTCCTCAGCCTTTTATAGTGCTTGTTTGAAAAATATATCCGTAGAAGAGATAGATGTATTTTTCAAACTACACTTCACTACAAAAATAATGACTTTTAGTGATGATATTTTTTATCACTATATGTAAATGTGTCGTCACTATAACAAGTTAGTGACAATATACGGTGTTGTCACTGGTTGTCACTATAAGTTGTGTCACTAAAAGCTTTAGTCACGACTATCATAATTCGTCACAACAACTCAAATTTTTAGTCAAGTATATATTTATCACTAGAGCTCTAAATTTTAGTCACATGTAACATTTGTCACTAAAACTCAATATTTTAGTCGCCATTAACTCACATTGGAAACTCTATGCTATTGTCACATGTTATTCTTGTCACTAAATCTAATATTTTAGTCACAAGATTTTTTGTCAATAAAATCCAATACTATAGCCACAAACATTACATAATTTTGTTATTACTAATTAAATATTTAGTCATCACTAAATTCAAAAGTTTGTCACAGATGTACTTTTATGTAAATATTTTAAATAATTAATGATATACAATATTGCAGTAACAATTACAATCGATTAAGTTCTAATTTAATGGCAGTTGTATTCTTTTTTTCTTTTACACCCATATATACACTAATATGTGCAGTTTCAAAGTATACAAAATTAAAATTATCTAGTTCCATCCAACAAATTTTGAAGCGAGAGCCAAAAGAAGTTTCATTAATTTAAATATCTAACAAAAAAGTACAAGATTCCAACATAAACAAACTAAAGTTTGTAATTAATAAAAACTATAAAATATTCATAGTCATCAACTTGATTAAATTGCTTTAGGGTGTATCAGAACTTCAATTCCCCATGCCTTCTAAACCTGCAAAGTCAAAGATAAGTTAGCCTCCATTGCAAGAATTAAAGACAAGAAACTAAAAAACAAATAAGCACATACAAAATTTATAAACCACTTAATAACTTGTGGTTTTATTCTAGTCCTTATTCTAACATGAATCATCTAGAATTTGTTATTGTGAAGGGGAAATCACTGGAGATAACATATCCAAACATATTTAACCATAGTTAAAGGGACTAATTATAAATCAAGAATAATAACAAATATTCTTACTTGATTCTTACTTCGCATTGACATCTGAACAGAGGAGAGAGTTGACATCCAGACGGAATGAGAGAGAACACCACTTGATTTTTTTGATTATAGATGACAAAAATCGGAAGGGAGAGAAAGAGATACAATTCAAATTTTTTTTAAAAACAACTCAGTTTTTTTTCAACTGATGAAGAAAATAAAGGAAGGATAAGGGCAAATTATTTTAAATGGAGAGAATAGAGGATAGAGGAGATATTTCAAAAAATTCCCAAAATTTATGGCGCCAAATTTTCCTCCATTATTTTCTTTTCTTACTTGTTAGGTTGTAAGTTCATAATTGTAAGTTTGTAGGTTTTTTTATTAGTCCTCTTTCATTTTCAACATAATAAGTATGTGCGATCTAAGATAGTTATATTTGAAACTTTTTTCGTTTATGTAAAATTTTTTAATAGAATCTATATAATATATCTATATAGTTTTAATAATTATACTACAACATTTAATAATTATGTATATTTTAAATTTAAATGTGAAAATAATAATATATTAAATAAAATTTAATTTTGTTGACTTTTGGTGTCAAGTTAAAAAAAATTCTTTTTAAAATTATTTAAGATTCAAATCTAAATTTGGGTATTTCTACCTTTTTTATCTATTACGATTTCAATAAATGCTTATGATGAGATTAAAATACCAATGATATCAATATTCTTTTAATACAAACTGCGATAAAAATTCAAAAGCAATAGTATTTTGAGTTAATTCGAAGATGGTTATAATTAATTCTATTTTTACTTAATTATATACTCCATGAAATTCTTTAAAGATTACATTATTAAGTTATATGCGAGTGTATATATGAACATATCTTTGAACTAAAAAGTATATTTTTATAGTGATACCTTTTCTTGTCACTACCTCTACCAACTCTTCAGTGACAATTTTCACTAACAATGAAACTATTTATTTGATAATTGTGATGACTTTAAATGTTGACACTGGTTTGATGCAATTTAGTGACGACTTGAAGTGTTGTCACAGAAGTATTTACTATTAGTGATAATTTTTATTTCCGGCCAATGGAATACGATGGGGCAAAAAATATAGTGACAAAATTTAGTGACAAAATGTAAAGTTGTCACTAATTATCACTTCTCCAGTAATTTGTGACAAAAGGATATATTGTCACTATAGAAGTGCTTTTAGTGATGATATTACTACCGTCACAAAGAAGTTTGCCACTAAAAACGTTTTTTCTTGTAGTGGACGTCGTTGGCTTATCTTGTCTTGCAGCTTTGATGTACTCTGATTCTTGAATTTAATGCTCTGCAGCCTTTCCTTAAACTCTGTAGGTTTTCAAGTCAATCTCATTGGGTCCTTTCTTTTTGCACTCTTTCAGCAAAACAGCTTTAAGGTTGGCAATCTGACACATGCCGAATTTCAGCAAACAATTGACTTTACTTTGACAACGGATCTCTTCAGCTTTCTTTGATCCTTTCTGCTGCATAACCCCTTTGACAGTCAACTCACTTATCTTGGAGTTACTCAGCTGTCAGTCTGCTGACTGAGACAGCTTTTCTGTCACTTGACTGAGACACTTGTCTTCACTTCACTCAGCTGCCACACAGTTGATTCTTCATCTTGACCTTCAGTCGAGTCCTGCATGCTTCCACTTGGCTGTTTCCATCATCTTATAGAACCCTATCTATTACAAGTTGATTTATAGTAGAACTGGGGTGCCAACTTTCTAATCTAAGTTTTATATGGTATCATCAACATCTATTACATAAATTTCCCAACAATTTCCCCCTTTTTGATGATGCCAAAATTTAAATAAATATAGCAAAGTAAACAGTGCATAGACAAAGAATGATTTGTATTAATATGCCATTCTATTGAACATATCATTCTTGCACTTTACAAAGCTTTACAAAGTACAATGAAAACGAATACAAAGTACTTACAAATCTTGTGTATTGAAGTAGAAATACAACATGAAGGTGTCTTCAGCAATCTTCAACGCTTCTGTTGTTTCCTTCTTCTCTCATCTTCTTCTGCTCTCCTTCTATCTTCATCTCTTTTCCTCTTCTTCTCTTCTTTTTCCCTCTTCTTCCTTTCATATGCTCTCTTAGCAGGTGGGTCTTCTCTACTCTGCCTCTCTTCCCATTCTTTATGTTGCCTCGAATTTTCTAGCTCTTGCCTCTTACCTGCTTCAGCTTTCCTGGAAATTTATTCATTCTCCAATCTCTTGAGTTCGGCCCAGTAAAGAACATCTTTCTTTAGAGGATTAATGTATTCAACATCTCTTCTTGGTGGAGTACCTCTGTCTCTTCCAACACTTCTTCCTCTTCCTCTGCCAGAGTTTGTTGCTCCTCCCCTAGGTGTGTATTGAACAGGTTGTGCTCTTGAAGTTTGTTGACTGCTATCCTCCGTCAGCTACTTCTCAGCTGATTGACATATTTCCAAGCCCTTTTCCCAATACCAATCCCATTCCTACTGGAGTGGCATTCCTCTGAAAAATCCTTTTGATTTGAGCGTTTGGAATTCCTCTAGCGATCTAGGCTCAGATCCTGCATCGCGAGCTGGTTCTTGTGGGAGCTTAGCAGTTGGAGAGTTAGGTAACAATCCTGTTGGGGGACCTTCGAATCTGGTTTTTAAGCTTCAATTCGTCCATGTTTACGTTCATCATTTTTAGCAAATTCTGCCTCGATGGCAGCTCTTGGTTTCTTAACAGCTAATTCCGCTTTCTCTTCAGCTGACAACTCTTTTGGCAACTGGGATAGGAGAGAGCTGGTGGATGAGCTTTGTTGGGGCTTTTCAAGAACAATATTCAAAGGGGCTTTCTTCATTTCACTTCCTTCCCCTTACTATATTCCCCCTTTTTGGCATCATCACCAACGAGAGATTTCTGAGGAGCTTTACCCAGGATAAGATCCAGTTTCTCATGTGTTGCGGAGTGAGCTGCTCTATGTTCTGACAGTAGAGCCTTCATTTCTGCACTCATTATTTTCATTTTATAATTCATAACCATCATCTCTGAGTGCTGATTACTTTCTATTCTTTGAAGGCCTTGCTTATGTTGATCCTTCAACAACTCCATATCATTTGTGCGCCTGGTATATCCTAAAAATGTGATCCCTCTGCCTCTGCTGAAACTTTACATTTTCAGCACTCCAAATCACCAACTTTGCAAATAAGGATTTGAAGCAGCTGACATGTTTCCTTCTTAGTGCTTTCGTCTGAGCTGTCCATTCCCTGATCCTGAGAATTGTTCAGCAAATATCTACAGATATCATTGCATCGTGATTGTCCAGCCGTTGATTTAGGGCAGCAAAACCTTTTATCATGTTTTCAATTTTCGAACAGATAGCCTTGAAGACTTTTCGGAAGTCTGCTGCGTCAGGTGACTGCTATTCTGGCCACAATGCATCAAAACTAAAACCGAACAACACTACTCTCAAGTCATCTGGAGCCTCATAGTCTTCAAGATGGATCTCGACTGTGTACTTAGCATTTTCTTCAGCAGATTATGTTTCAAGAGGTACCTCAGCTATGAATGGAAAGTAGTCTGAGAATAAATCAATTGGGATAACAGGAACTTCTCCCACTCCTCCTTCGGGAGCCTGTCCTTTACCCTTGAGACTGTCTTCAGCTCTATGTGCCTCAGTTTGCTTCAGCAGCTTCATCGGCAATCGCAGTTGTGTTAGCCTATGGAGCTGACTGATCCTCAGTTGTCTTAACATGTTCATTGGACTCAGTAGGTGCTTTCTTTTGAATAACCATTGCCTCAACTACCTTAAAAGCATCATGGGTTGTGATAGCACCATTGGCGATGGGCCATCAACTAAGACAAATTTCGCGAGGGCAGCTTCCTCGCGTGCCTTTTTCATCTCAGTTGTAGCTTCCTCAATTTCTGGGTCCTCGATTGGTTTTTCTTTGGGAGCGGACTCAGCTTCGTTATCTGTGTCAAGGAATTCCATAGAGACATTTTCCTCAGAGTCGTGCAGTGCACTGATTTTCTATTTTTAAGCCGACTCTGGTTGAGGAGCTGCCATTTTTCTTTTCTCTTCAGTAGATTTACATAAGGAAGTCTCAATCTCCTTTGGGCCTTCATTACCCTCAACAGTAGTCTCAACCACTGTAGGGCCTTCTACATTCCCTTTTGCAGTATCAGATGCATTAGGGTCTTTGACATTCCCTTCTACAGACGAAGTTGCACTGAGTCTTCAACAGTGGCATCTTTCGAGGTCTCAACCTCTTGGATTGTGCTTTCAGGACCAATAGTCTTAACTTCCATGGTCTTTTGTCCATCCTTTTCCTCAGCTACATCAGCAGCTTCATTGGCTTTCAGCGCAGTTGGAATTTCAGCATAGATAGTCTTAACCGTCTGACCCTCGTCAATCCCACTCTATTGTATGGTTTCAGTCTCCACATCACCTCCTAACTTCAATTTGGGAATTCTCCCATAGCCTCCTCCAACCCGGCTGTGATGTGTGTAGTTTCCCCCTCAGCTGGCGCACCAACTGATTCACGGTCAGTGGGGCCACTGGACATGAGAGACTCGGCTATAGTTCCCTTTGATTATTCATCCGAATGGGCATTTGTCTCAACAACTATCTCAGGGGTTGGCTCAATTAAGTTGCCATATACTTCTCATGTTTTAGCTTCATCGCCAATTTCCCTGGTGGGTCCTTCGGAGTGCATAGGTGAGGTTGAGGCATCAATGGTCCTCACCATTTCCAAGATATCAGGGGTAGGAGAGATTTTCATGGATGATGACTCTCCAGGGCCCCTTCGCAATTTCCCTGGTGGGTCCTTCGGAGTGCACAGGTGAGGTTGAGGCATCAAGGTTCCATCCTTCATTTGCTTAACTTGTACACCTAGAAAGAAAGCCAGCTCTCTCATCATGCTCATCTCAAATTTCCTTGCATGAGATTTGAGAATTTGTCACACAACTTTTGTTTTTAAATCCAACGATGATGTCATCCACATATATTCGAACAACCAATATACTCTCTCCATCTTGAATTCTGAAGAGTGTCATATCAACATTGCCTTTGGTGAATCCATTGTCAATAAGAAACTGAGAAAATGTATCATACCAGGCTCTTGGTGCTTATTTAAAACCATATAAGGCCTTCTTGAGCTTGTAGACTTTATCTCCAATAGTTTTCTGCTCAAAACATGGAGGTTGCTCCACATAGACTTCTTTTTCTAAAACTCCATTCAAAAATGCACTCTTCACATCCATTTGATAGACAAAGAAGTTATTGTGTGCAGCACAAGCAACAAACATCCTTATTGCTTCCAATCTTGCAACAGGTGCAAAGGTTTCATCAAAATCTATGCCCTCTTCTTGTCAATACACTTTGGCTACCAATCTTGCCTTGTTTCTTACTACAAATCCCTCTTCATTCATCTTGTTTCTAAATACCCACTTAGTAGCAATAACATTTTGGTGGGTAGGCCTTTGAACTAATTCCCAAACTTTGTTTCTCTCAAATTGATTCGGCTCTTCCTACATCGCTAGAGTCCAATGTGTGTCATCCAATGCTTGTGACACATCTTTAGGCTCAATCTGGGAAATGAAGCAAGTGAACATGGCTTCATGTTGAGTTCAGAATCTGGTTCTTACTCATTCTCTAACATCTCCAATAATAAGTTCTAGAGAATGGTCTCTCGGCCATCTCACATCTGATTGGAGTAAGTCTGATGGATTCAGTCTTCTTGCAGCTAAGTTGTCTTGAATAGCTTCTTCATCATTCAGCTGCAAATCTTCCAGATATCTTTGAGATTACTCTATCGCATCTTCATCTGGGTTGAGTCTTCTGACATCTGCCTCAATATAGGAACTTTTTTGAACAGTTGGTTGATTCATATTTTCAGCTAACTCACTAATGTCTTCTCCATTAACATTAGGTTCATCAAAAACCACATGGATAGACTCTTCTATGACCATAGTCCTCTTGTTCAGCACTCTAAAAGCTTTACTCTCAGTTGAGTACCCCAAAAAGATACCGTCATTAGATTTAGCATCAAAAGCTTTGAAGTTGTCCTTGCCATTGTTGTGAATAAAGCACTTATACCCAAAGATATGAAAATATCCAAAATATGGCATCCGCCCTGTCCAAATTTCATAAGGGGTTTTTGACAGCTGCCTATTGATCATACACTTATTCTGAGTGTAGCATGCAATATTGATAGCTTCAGCCCAAATTCTCTTAGGCAATACAACTTCAGCTAATATGGTCCTAACAGCTTTCTTAAGAGTTCTGTTCCTTCTTTCAGCTACTCCATTCTGCTGTGGAGTTCTTGCAGCTGACAGCTCATGAGCAATACCATTTTCTATGCAATACTGAGTTATAATTCCATTGACAAACTCAGTTCCTCTACCACACCATATCTTGATAATGATTTGACTCTTCTCATTTTGAATTTTTCTCATCAGTTGAGGAAGCTTCTGCAAAGTTTCCTTCTTTTTACACATAAAAAAGTCGATGTGTATCTTGAATAATCATCTACCACCGGTAAGATGTATTTCTTTCCACTAATGTTGGTTGTTTCAATAGGACCAAATAAATCCATATGCTATAAGTGCAGTATCATGGTTGAAGAACGACTTGGCTTGCCCTTGAATGACGACTTGATTTGCTTTCCCATATGGCATGCATCCAAATGATTTCCTTCTTATATACTTAGTCTGGGAACCCTTCCACAAGATGACTGCTTGCAAGCTTGTTGATTGTCTTGAAATTCGGATATACTCTTGGCTAACAAACATGTGCTTGGTGTAGTAGTTGACTAATCCACTACATACATGTTTTTCTGTCTTGAACTTGATAGCACAACTTCATTAGATTCACCATCCTTGATCTGGCAAATTCTCATGTTGAATCCCATATTGTAGCCCTTATCACAGAGTTGGCTAATGCTTAGCATATTGAAATTTAGTCGTTCAATATATGCTACATCTACGATTTCTAGTCCATTTTCCTTATGGATCTTGTGCCTTTGATCTCCCCTAGAGCTTCATTTCCTCAAAATATGACTTTGGCTCATTTTGCTTCCTTGAAGTTTGATAAATTCTTTTTATTTCCTCTCATATGTCTGGAACAACCACTATCCATGTACCAGGTTCCTTGGCACTCAGTTGTTCCTTGAACCGGCATCAAGGAAATCATATTTTAGGTACCCAAACGTGTCTGGGTTCTGAGATGTTAACACTATAAGGTGATCCAACCATCCGATAGCCAAATGGTCTGACTCTAAGAGGTTGCTACCTATTAGTTCCATAATCATAACGAATCATTTGCAAATTGCTTAGGAGCTTTAAGCTCATACAGCTGTCTCTTTTGTCTATATGTCTGTGTGTGAGCTTGTGCATTTGCTTTCTTAGGATAGTAATGAAACTTTTGTGCATATTGGGCATTGTGCTTGGGTACATTTGTGTGTTGATAATAATTCCTTTGCCTTGGGAATGACCTATTTTGAGTTTGAGGTCTTTGTCACTTGGGCTTGTATCTCTTAGAAATTGGTTGATGTCTCATTTGATTGTTCCTATCAGCTTTGCAAGGATAATTTCTACCATTCCCATCATATGGCTTCCTCTACTGAAACCTCTGGGGCTTTTGGTAGTTCTGTTTTGATTTTACAGAAGATTTTCTGTTTGGAGTCTGTTGATGGGCACTTCTGAATTTAATTTCAGCTGTCCTTTCAGCATACTCTGCTGGCTTTTTGCCCTTGCCTTTATATCCTAGGCCAGCATGGGTGCAACATATGGTGCTTTGGATTTTTGGACTCCCTCATTACTTGAGGATCATTTTTCCATAACCACTCTGGGAGTTTGGACATGCACAAAGGAATTAAATCATATGTCTGTTTTATCTCCACTTTCTTTTTGTATCATTATGAATTCGTCCAATGATTTAGATGCTTGGTAAATGATGCAATCACATTTTTCAAATATTTTGCCCCTCTTTTCTGTTTCAGGTAAGTCAGTTTGGATCTTAGCTATCTCAGCCTTCAGCTCAGTGTTCTCAGCAGCTATGTCACTTAAAGTACTCAGCTCGTTAGCCAGCTGTGAGTTTTGGCTTTTGAGCTCGCTGTTTTCCTCATTTTAAAATGCGTGAGAGGTTTTCATGTGCTCAAAATCTTTTATCATTTTGCTTAATGAATCATATAGATCAGTGGGTGATGAAGTGTTTGTGTCACTATAACTATCATCAGAATTAGAATGAGATGAGTTAGAATGTACCTCATCTTCCTGTTCTTTGGCCATTAGGCATATCAAAGCCTCTTCTTCTGTGTATGAGGAGTAATCAACCTCACTGATGTCTTACTCAGCTGGTTCTTTGCACTTGCCGTGTCGCCCCGATGAGCTAACATGGCTTTCTTCTTTTCTTATCTCCTTTTTCTGAAGACTTTTCTTTCCTCTTTACTCCTATATTTGATGCTGGTGGGTAGGGGTAGTCAACAGCAAAATGTCCTTGTTGTCTGCAGTTCTAGCACAGGTTTTCAGCTTTCTGGAAGTCAGCTCTATCAGCTATCTGATTATCAGCTCTCTGATATTCAGTCCTCTGATGGTCAACTCTCTTGGGTGGTCTATCTTCCCTTGCTTTGGAAGGTGTTGAGTGTCTCATGGATGATTCACCCTTGTTCCTTTTATAGTTATTATTGAAGACCTTGTTGAATCTTTTCACCATAAGGGCAATCTCCTCCTGGCCAATGGCTTCCTTGGATTCAACTCTTTTAGATTCCCACCATGAGTGTAGATGTCTTGGGTACAGCTGTCTCTTCTTGCTCTTTTCTTCTGAGCTCAAATTCATAAGCCTTCAAATCTGAGAATAGCTCATGGTTGGATGTTCTTGTGAAGTCTATGTAATGTCTTAAGGCCATCACCTTCATTTCCCACTCAGTTGGGAGCGACCTGAGTATCTTCATACACATTTCCTTTTGTGTATATTCTTTGCCTAGAGGTGAGAGCTCATTGGTCATCTCTGTGAATCTGGCATCCAGCTGATCCAGAATTTCACCTGCAAGCATTTTGAAATATTCAAATTTTTGTACAACAATAGTTAAATTGTTTTCTTTAATTTGATCTGATCCTTCAAAACTTAAAGTAAGTTTTTCCCAAATATCTTTAGCCGTTCTACAAGATTTCACACTGTTGAACATGGCTTTATCAAGGGTTTTATACAAAATGTCATTGGCAATATTATCCAAGTTATATTTTTTATGTCCTCGTTTGTCCACTCACATAGAGGCTTCTCGACCATGGTTGGTCTTGGTGCAGAAGGTACATCATCTTCTCCTTCAGCAGGAGCAGCACCTCTTACAACTATATTAACTTTCAATATTTGTAGTGGCCCATCCTCAATTACAAACCACATCTCATCGTGTAAGGCTGAAATATGTGTCTGCAAGGATATTTTCCAATCATCAAATTTCTCGACAATAAACATAGGAATGCGAGTTAGATTTGCTTCCTTCATAATAACTTGTTTTGCAAGAAAAGCTTTAAAATAGCAAGTGTTGTATCCTTTGAATAAGAATGAGATGAGATTGGTTAGAACGGTGCGGAAGGCTCAATGAACCAACCGCTCTGATACCACTTGTAGGTCCCAAGAGGTGATAGTGTAAAGTCTAGACAGGGGGTTAAATAGACTTTGTTAAATTTTCGATTTTAGTCCTTATTAGAGTTGAGTCACTGGTCAGTTAGGTCCTTGATGGACAACTTAGTTTACCTTCACAGGAGACTTAGCCACTAAACAGACTCGACTGAGTTGTTGATAAGATAACTCAGTTTAAATATTCAGTAGACTTGGTTTTTATATAGGAACACTTTCACCCTTGTTTGAAATATGTTTTCAACACTTGTTTTAAGCTTAGTCATTATCAGTTGACGTAGCAAATTAAACAAACAGCTGCATAGATATGCAAGAATAAAAGTGTGTTGAATGTAAATGACACAAGCAATTTTATAATTGTTCGAGGATGGGGTAATTCCTCTAATACACTCTTCTCCAACCCCTGGAGGAATCCACTAATGTAACGGTGACTTTGTTACAAAATGGTGACAGTCCAAGCTTGGCCTTGATCACATAGTTGGCTTGCTTCAAAGACTCAGCTTCTTCACAAAACAACTGTCTTGCTACTTTATCTCCTTCAAACTCTTGGATTTGTTCACACAACCCTCCAACGAGTCCAAAGCTTCTGGTTTGAACTTGAACCTCACTACACCTTCTTCAACCTTCAAGTGTAGACCCCTTGTTTTTTTAAACAAGTTTTCCTCTTCAGCAGTTTGAAGTCGTCTTTCCTTCACTAAGTGTGTTGGATTGATTTCCTTTGAGTTTAGGCTTGAGGATATGAATAGAATGCTTGAGAGATATTTGCTCTTGCTTTGTAGGTTAGTGTCTATTTCTTTGCTTGCATTCGTAACCTTCTCTCAGAGTATTCCTCAGCCTTTTATAATGCTTATTTGAAAAATATATATGTTGAAGAGATAGATATATTTTCAAACTACACTTTGAGGTCGTTGCCTTGTCTTGTCTTGCACCTTTGATGTAGACTGATCCTTGAATTTAATGATCTACAGCCTTTCCGTAAACTCTGCAGGTTTTCAGGTACATCTCATTGGTTTCATGCTTTTTGCACTCTTTCAGCAAAACAGCTTTAAGGTTGGCAGTCTGACACATGCCTAATTTAAGCAAACGATTGACTTTGCTTTGATAACGGATCTCTTCACTTTCTTTGATCCTCTGTGCGTTGTTGAGATAGCTTTTCTATCTCTTGACTGAGACTTGTCTTCACTTCACTCAGCTGCCACACAGCAGATTTGAATCTGAATCTGCAAGAAAATATAATAGAGCTGATTCTTCATCTTGATCTTCAGTCGAGTCCTGCATGCTTCATTTTGGCTGCTTCCACTCAGCTTATAGAACTCTATCTATTACAAGTTGATTTATAGTAGAATTGGCGTGCCAACTTCTTAATCTAAGTTTTACATGGTATCATCCAAATCTATTACATAAATTTCCCAACAATTATCTAACTTGGTTAATGAAAATAGCGAATTATGTAAAGATAGCCATAATCTGTGAATACATGAGCTATCAGATCTAGTCCTAGTTTTTTCCTGTTTGTTATAATTGTTAATTGCATGATCAATTAGTTGATATTCTGCTTGCAAGTTTGATGAGATGATTCTAAAATCCTAGATGTTTTATCCACATCATTTTTCTCAGGATATAATTGTATTGAGTTTTAATTGGTCTTTTTATTTGTTTTTCTTTACTTAGTTAAAATCACAAATCTTGTTAGAGTGTTTAGGATTTATTTTCTGTGATTTTTGTTGCATAATAATTATTTGTCGGCTAAGTCTTCTACGAGGGACCACTTTGGTCAACTTGCTACCTTACGATTGATCTCGTGCTCTTGCGAGCACCACTTAGATTTATTTTAGGTTTTTAGTGGTCGAACACGCAGAGCTTATTTGTTCGACTTTGTCTACCTTACAGAGCACGAAGCTTCTCTAAAGGAATTTATTTTCCTAACGGGAGCGAAGTTTCTCTATAGGATTTAACACTCTTCAGTGTTGTTACGTAGTTCCCCATCACCAAGTGAATATTGTCAATTGGGAAAGAATTCCCATAGTGAGTAAACAAAGATGGGAGTAGTAAAACATGAGGGAGCACATTCAGATGAGAAGAGTTGGCTTCAAATTGTGGGGCGGCCCAGTATGGGCATCCAAATGTAGATGGGGGTGCTGCCTTGAGAGTGGCTTCTAATCTATTGTGTATGTTGGGGACCCAAGCTCTAGCTGGACATTGGGTGAAATAGCCCTGAAGTGGCTCAGACCTGGTCTTCTTGAGATCGCTATTTAGGTGTTGGGGAGTTCCCTTTTTTGGAATTGGGTTGCCTTGTTGTCTGCTTGAAGTGTATTATATGTCTTTACCATGTGGATTTCTGGAGATGATGTTAGCCACTCCAACGATGTGTGAATCTCTCTTGATGTAACTTTGGTTGAAGTGTGGGGAATCTCTTTTTCTATTGCTCTCTAAGATATATAAAGTTTTGACTCCTCCAGGGAGTGGTTTCACCAATATAGGTGAACAAATTGTGCTCCTGTTCTGGAGTCTCGGGGCTATAAATCGTGTCTGGCTCTCTTGAGTAGCCTTAGAGAGTGTATCTATTTCTATTGAGCGACTTGAGTAGAAACTTAAGAGATCCACGAAAATATGAGGGAGCCTCTTGTTAAGAGAGGATGCCAAGTGGAAACACTCAACGGCATAGTCGGGGGCTGGCAAGCATGAGTGCAGGCAGAAGTGGCGCTTGGTTGCCTCTAGTCCCATGTTCAGTGGGTCCTTCGGCTGATTCTTTCATGGTTCAACTTTCTTCATCTTCGGAGTCTATGTCTTCTCTAATGAGTTGATCAATCTTTCTCCTTCTATGTTAGGAGATACTTCTCTGATTAGAGAGTTTGTGGAGCATCCTTCTGTTGAGGATATATCATCAGTAGGTCTTCTTGGGAGTTCTGCTCTTCTATAAGGAGTTGTTTGATCTGGATGTAGCTTGACTAGTCTGTATGGCTCTTGACTCTTCAGCCAGAGTGTGGAGGTGAGTTTTTGAATGTCCTTACTAGACTTCAATGCCTGCTTATTCTCCAGAAATGTGATGGTCATCTGGTGTCTGGTTATGTTTCAGACTATTGTTCCTCTCTTCCATTCCAATTAAGTTAGGTTCATCATCAGGTGGTGGAGCTATGAGAGGGTCTTCATGCAGTTGCTGTTGTGGCATCTTGAAGGGCTTCTTGAGCCAAGGAGACTTCTTTAGCTTGTGCAGCTCCTCCAGGAGGAAGACATTGGGAAAGGGCGCCCCTTGAGGCATGGAATCGTGCCCCCTTAAGTGGGGAAAGGCGCCCCTTTGAGCCTTCCCAGCTGGTGAAGGGTGCCCCTCCAGAAGGAGGGGACTATCTTCGCGTCTTCTCGGCAGTATGTCTTCTCGCTTAGTATTCCCTCTCTGGAGTTGGCGGCTTAGGAGTTAATCCCACGTTCCTGTGACCTTGTTTGCATTCTAATGTCTTGGTTGTTCCCATAGACAGCGCCAAAATGATGCTGCTAAAATCCGCTGATCACTTCAAGTCAAGGAATCTAATAAAAGTCCAACTTCTTCTCCTGAGCTGATAGAATCTTCGGATGAGAACTAGCCTGCAACACACAGAACAAGGTCGTCGGGTCCTTGGGCTTCTCCCAGGGAAGCCCCTCCGACGCTCAAGTCAGTAACTGTAGGAGAGAAAAATCCAGAGCACGGGAATATAATTAGTAGTTATTAATTGAACTTACTTACATATGGGGTGGATGGACTTTTTATACCTGAATTGATGGGTCACATGGGCCTTATAGGGTAAAGTGGGCTGCTTGAACCAGTATAGGCCACATAGGTCTAGGCCGTGTAGGGCGGATGATTATATATGTGGTCCAATAATAATAAGAAATAAGGGTAAAAATTGTAATTAAATAAATGTGTTAAATAGGTAAAAATGATAATTATGAAATGACGTTTTTGCTTACAACAACCACATTAATGCCAAAATCGCATTTGCCATTTTCTATATCCCAATTTAAAAAGATTAACTTTATACGATTCTGAAAATGCATCTCCGGAAAACTCAAATTCATCAATCCATTCAATTAATCATTTTCTACAGCTTACTACTTCAAAAGGCAAGACAAATGAAAAATATATCGGAAAACTGACAAAAGTAAATCAAAATATAACCATGGAGACTTGGGGTCCTAGGTTGTTTCCAACCAAGATACAGCTTGCCAATATCACTCATTCACTATGAATCTCCAAATTGTTGCTTCACGTAAGCTCACTTATTTTGACACAAAAATATTCACATTGGAAATAATTGATGAGTTTGGGCCAAAAATAGACATGTTTGTGGGCCAACAAACATTCATATTGTGTTGGCGCCAATTGCATTTCGTTGAACAATGCCGCTGAACTTATGTTGTACAGAATATGTATTGGGCCAGCAGTCACATCAACTTTGATAAAAGTTTTATAGTTGAAATTGGATAGTGGGTGAGGGAGCTGTTGGAATATTTGGTGTTGAGAAATGGGTGTTGACCCGATTTTGACCAAATAATTAAGTAGTTTCCGTTAGTGAAAAATGGAATTAAATTATTTGTAAAAATTCTACTAACAACGCACGGGCTGGAGCATGGCCCGTGCGTCTGGGTCGTGCTAGATGCCGAAGTTTTGCGCACCAGCGCACGGGCAGGCGCACGGCCCGTGCGTCTGGTCGTGCGCCCCTGAACAGGTGCGCCTGTCAATGCAAAAATGTGTCTTTTCGAGCCTAAAGACGCGATTTTCCGTACGGTCACTTGCTTGCCTATATTATTGTAGCCCCTGCAGATGAATATATACACGAAATCATCAGATTAAAATCGGGCATTTTGCATTACAAAGCATATTGATTATCCCCTTCCTTTGTAGCTTGAAAGTCATAAACACTTCGGTTGTTCGCTGTGTTTCAAGTTTGCAAGTGTTGTAAACTCGAGACGTAAATAGTCGTTGTATCTTAGGGACGTACGCCGGAACCGTTAGCACTTTGTATACGGGGCGTTTTCGTCTTGCGAAGACTGAATCCAATTTAGGCCTCGACTAAAAGCCTATACACTAAACTCCAGCCATATTCCGAAAAATATAAACCTTCCACCAGTTATATATAACCAACAATCGCAAGACGTAAAATTCTGTTTTGTTGAAGACTATGGCATCAAGTTCGATCTCTTTCACACCAATGGTTGCTGCTCCCGCTCACGGCAAAAAGCCGCCCAAGTTTTCCGGTGCCGACTTCAAACGTTGGCAACAGAAGATGCTCTTTTACTTGACGACCTTAGGGCTGTCACATTTTCTGAAGGACGACCCTCCTCCCTCCGTAGGCGATGACAAAGTTGACAATAATCGAGAATCGTTGTGGATGCTTGGCATAACAACGATTTTCTATGTCGCAACTACGTGTTGAACGGGCTAGACGACACCCTCTACAATGTCTATAGCACGTTCAAGACGTCCAAGGAATTGTGGGATTACTTGGAGAAGAAGTACAAGACGGAAGATGTCGTCACAAAGAAATTTGTTGTCGGCAAATTTCTTGAGTACAAGATGGTTGACACCAAGACGGTGATCAGCCAAGTTTAGGAGATTCAAATCATCCTTCACGACTTAGTGTCTGGAGGGATGATTTTGAATGAATCCTTTCAAGTGGCTGCAATAATCGAAAAGTTGCCGCCATTGTGGAAGAATTTCAAAAAACTACCTTAGGCACAAGCGTAAAGAGATGGGGCTTGAGGATCTGATTGTTCGGCTTCGCATCGAAGAAGACAACTAAAAATCAGATGTCAAATCCAGTAAGTCTGGAATGGAGGCTAAGGCCAATCTTGCTGAATCGAGCACTAGCAAGAAACGCAAGCACTCCGGGAAGGAAAAAAGAAAGGCCAAAAAGTTCAAAGGGAATTGCTACAACTGTGGCAAACCGAACCACATGGCTAAGGATTGCCGACACCCGAAGAAGGGCAATCAATGTGGCAACCATCAAGTCACATATCAATGTGGCAACCATCAAGCCAATGTGACGGAGGACAAGTCGGTTCCAATTGACTTGTCGGAGCTCGATCTCTCCGCCGTTGTGTTTGAAGCCAATATGGTGGATAACCCAAGGGAGTGGTGGATAGATACCGGGGCTACTCGTCACATTTGTGCTGACAAATAGATGTTCTCCTCCTACACTCCGATTAATGGAACGAAGTTGTTCATGGGGAACTCTTCGACTTCCAACATCGTTGGGCTTGGAAAGGTGGTGCTCAAGATGACTTCCGGAAAGGAGCTTACGCTTGTAGATGTGCTGCATGTCCCGGACATCCGCAAGAATTTGGTTTTCGGTCCTTTGCTTAGTAAGGCCGGGTTTAGGCTAGTGTTTGAGTCCGACAAGTTTGTAATGACCAAGAATGGTCTGCTTTTATGTAAAGGTTACCTTGATAAGGTCCTGTTTAAAATGAGTGTAATGTCTGTTTTCCGCCAAGAGGCGAAGAATAAAAACGTTACTTTTGTTTACTTGTTGGATTGTTCTAATTTATGGCATGATAGATTAGGACACGTAAACTTCAACAAAATTAAAAGGTTAGTGAATCTGGAATTAATACCTACATTTAAAACCGATTCACAATACAAATGCGAAATTTGTGTTGAAGCAAAATTGGCCAAAGCACCGTTTCATTCGGTAACGAGAAGTACCAAACCACTCGAGTTAATTCATACAGATGTGTGTGATTTAAAACTTGTGCAAACTCGAGGTGGGAAAAAGTACTTCATAACGTTTATAGACGATTGCACAAGATATTGTTATGTATATCTTTTGAAAAGCAAAGATGAAGCTTTAGTAGCTTTTAAAGCTTATAAGAATGAAGTTGAAAATCAGCATGATAGAGATGGAGAGTATGTTGCTCCGTTTGAAGAATTTTGCTCGGAAGCGGGCATAATTCATCAAACGACTGCACCTTACTCACCTCAATCAAATGGTGTTGCATAACGAAAAAATCGTACTCTTAAGGAGATGATGAATGCGATGTTGTTAAGTTCAGGCTTAACCCAAAACTTGTAGGGGTAAGCCATACTTTCTGCGAACTACATTCTTAATAAGATCCCACACAAAGATAAAAATTAAACTCCATATGAGTTATGGAAGGGACGTAAACCGTCATATAAATACCTCAAAGTGTGGGGGTGTTTGGCTAAAGTCGAAGTACCTAAGCCGAAACAAGTTAGAATCGGTCTGAAAATGATCGATTGTGCTTTCATTGGATATGCTAACAATAGTAATGCATATCGCTTTTTAGTGCACAAGTCAGCTATTCCTGATATAAATGAAGGTATGATCATTGAATCAAGGAATGTTGTATTCTTCGAGAATATATTTCCGAACAAAGAACGGAAAGAAGAAAGTTCGAGTAAACGGATTTATGATACTGCAAGGTTACCTCAAAGTGATGATGAAGAGGAATCAAGACGCAGTAAAAGGACAAAAGTAGCTAAGTCTTTTGGTCCTGATTTTCTAACTTATATGTTAGAAAACGAACCCCGAACTATTCAAGAAGCATTGTCTAGTCCAGAAGCTCCTCTCTGGAAAGAAGCTATCAATAATGAGATAGATTCCGTCATGGAAAATCACACTTGGGAGTTGGTTGATCTCCCACCGGGATGCGAACCTTGGGATTCAAGTGGATCCTTAAAAGGAAGTATAAAGCAGATGGATCTATTGACAAGTATAAAGCTCAATTGGTAGCTAAAGGGTTTAGACAAAAGGAGGGATATGAATTCTTCGATATATATTCTCCTGTCACGAGGATTACGTCCATTCGTGTTCTCATTGCTATTGCAGCTTTGCATAACCTTGAGATACATCAAATCGGCATTAAGACTGCCTTCTTGAATGGTGAGCTTGAAGAGGAAATCTATATGGAACAACCCGAGGGGTACGTTGCACCCGGTCAAGAGCGAAAGGTGTGTAAACTTGTTAAGTCACTTTATGGACTAAAACAAGCACCTAAGCAATGGCATGAAAAGTTTGACTCGACTATGAAGTCAAACGGTTTCAAGATCAACGAATGTGACAAGTGTGTCTATATTAAAGGTACTACAAATGATTACGTCATAGTATGCCTTTATGTGGATGATATGTTGATCATGGGTAGTAGTCATGATTTAATCATGAATACTAAGAACATGTTGAAGAAGAACTTTGACATGAAGGATGTGGGATTATCTGATATTATATTAGGGATTAAAATCTCTAGGACTTCAGATGGAATTATCTTGTCACAATCCCATTATGTCGAAAGCATACTCAGAAGGTTTAATGCTTTTGATAGTCCTCCGGCTAAGACACATGTAGATCTAAGTCTACACTTGGCCAAGAATAAAGGCGAACCAGTTTCTCAGCTGGAATATGCAAGGGTAATTGGCAGTCTGATGTACTTAACGAATTGTACCCGTCCAGACATTGCATATTCAGTGAGTAAACTAAGTAGGTTCACAAGTAACCCAAGTACGGATCACTGGAAAGCCGTGGCAAGGGTACTTAGATATTTAAAGTATACCATGAACTATGTGTTAGTCCAAGTGGCTACGATAATCTAGAGGGGGGTGAATAGATTATGCCGATTTTTCGCAAATCACCCTCTTTTTCGAATCAACAAGTAAATGACAAGAATGTAAATGTGGAAATTAAACAACACTCGTTGATTTAAAGAGGTTCAACCCACCTAGGGCCTAATCCTCTACCACCCCAGTATCTCTGGGATGGATTTCAAAAAGAAAAAAAAGATTTTATTAATTACCACAATTAATACAACACCTTGAGGATCACCACAATCCTCTTACAACACCTTCAAGGAGATTACCACAATCTTCCTTCACCACCTTTGAAGAGTACCACACTTCAAACACCTATCACCTAGATCACCCAAGTGTATTCTTACCACAAGAATACTCACAAGGATGTCTTGTGTTGAATGGTGGACAAAATTCAAGATTACAACTCTATGAAACTAATACAAAGATTGAGTGCAAGTGTGATCAAGAATCAAAAAGCCTAGACCTCAAAGATGTGCAAGTGAAAGTACTTAGGCTATTACAACAAGAATGTAAAAATGAAAGCTTGAACAATTTGCAGATTTCTTGTTGTGTGTTTTGCTTGTATGTGTTATGTCTTGTGTCTTCAATTCATCCTCTATTTATAGGGAAGTCTTCACTAACATAGGCTCCCAACATAGGCTCCTCTATCTTCACTTTTGTCTACAAAAAGAAGATCACAAGATGTAGAAATATTGTACAAAAATCAAAAGTAAATCTTCTTTGTCAAAAATTTCAAAAGACATAATTTTTTGTCACAAAATAGCATAGAGGCGACCGGTTGCCTGTTGAAGATTTCGACCGTTTGAAAAAATTAGTGCGATCCAGTGCAGTCGAAGGGGGGGTCGGCCGGTCGACGGGTGCGACCGTCGTCGCCTAGGGGTGCGGACCGGTCGACCTCACCTTGACCGGTCCCCCTCTCTTTTTTCACAGAATTTGTTTTTGTTTTGTTCATTTCATTTTTTTCAACTCTTGGTGCCGGTCGACCTCTTGTGCGACGATCGACCTCAATATGAAATGTTGTCCGATTTTTATCAAAAATAAACTTCAAGAAATACTCCAAAAAATTAGTAAAAACATTTTAAATCACTTGGGAGTATTTGGACAACATTTATAAATATTGTTTTGGTGTAAAAACCAATTTAAACAAAACCATCAAAAGTGTTGTCCATTTTTATCGAATAATAAATACTAAGAAATACTCCAAAAATTAGTAAAAATATTTTAAATCATTTAGGAGTATTTGGACAACATTTATAAACATAGTTTTGGTATAAAAACTCATTTAAACATAATCATCAAAATCTTGATAAAAACATTTCAAATTCACCTTGCATTAACTTAGAAAATTGAGCTCCCTCATCATGCTCATTTCAAATTCACCTTGCATTAACTTAGAAAATTTCTTGCACAAGGATTCATTAGTAGCACCAAAAATAATATCATCAACATAAATTTGCACTAATAAGCAATCTTGCCCTTTTTCAAAAACAAAGAGAGTAGTATCAACTTTACCTCTTGTAAAACCATTTTGCAAAAGAAAAGAGCTAAGTCTATCATACCATGCACGGGGTGCTTGTTTCAAACCATACAAGGCTTTTTTAAGTCTATAAACATCATTGGGCCTAGAAAAATTTTCAAACCCCGGAGGTTGTTTTACATAGACTTCTTCTTGAGTAATACCATTTAAAAATGCGGATTTTACATCCATTTGGTAAAGCTTGAAATTTTTAAAACAAGAATAGGCAAGTAAAATACGAATAGCTTCTAAACGTGCTACGGGTGCAAATGTTTCATCATAATAAATACCTTCTTCTTGAAAATAACCTTGAGCTACTAACCTTGCTTTGTTTCGAACAATATTGCCTTGGTCATCGAGCTTGTTCCGAAATACCCATTTTGTACCAATAATGGTTTGAGATGGAGGACAAGGTACTAATTCCCATACATCATTCCTTTCAAATTGATTCAACTCCTCTTGCATTTCTAAAAACCAATCCTCATCTTCAATGGCTTCCTTAGCATTTTTAGGCTCTTTTTGAGATATAAGAGCTTTCTCGGTAAATTTTCCTCGAGTCATTACTTTATCAAGGGGATCACCAATAATAAGATCTTTTGGGTGATCTCCCTTAAATTTCAATGCTACGGGAAGATTTGAAGTATCACCTTTATCTTCTTGAGGAACATTTGAGCTTGAAGGTTGATCATTTTGAGTTTCCTCTTGAACAATGGGTTCAACAATATCCTCTTCATCACTTTCATCATTGGGTATCCTTTCAACACCCGAAGCTTCATTGAATTTGACATGGATGGATTCTTCAACAACCCCACTAGTCTTATTATAGACCCGATATGCTTTGCTCTTGGTTGAATACCCCATAAATATTCCTTCATCGGCCTTAGGATCAAGTTTGTCTAATTGATCCTTAGTATTCAAAATAAAACATTTACATCCAAATATTTTGAAATAACTAATATTTGGAGTTCTTCCTTTCCAAAGCTCATATGGAGTTTTATTCATTTTAGGACGAATATAAACTCGATTAATGACATAGCAAGCGGTACTTACGGCTTCGGCCCAAAAATATTTTGGAAGTGAAAATTCATTGAGCATGGACCGACTCATTTCTTGAAGTGTCCGATTCTTCCTTTCGGCTACTCCATTTTGTTGAGGTGTCCTTGGAGCCGAAAAATTATGACTATATCCCTTGGTTTCACAAAAGACTCTAAATTCGCCGTCAAATTCTCCACCTCGATCACTTCGAATAGACTTGATAGTATCTTCCTTTTCATTTTCAATAAGTCTACACAACTTAACAAACTCATTAACGACATCACTTTTATTTGTAAGAAATAGAGCCCAAGTATATCTAGAAAAATCATCAACTATAACAAAAGTGTAATGTTTTCCACTTAGACTTGCCGTACCAATATCCCCATACAAATCAAGATGAAGCATTTGTAGGGGTTTGGTAGTGGAAATTTCATTTTTGGGCTTAAAACTACTCTTAACTAATTTGTTCTTTTGACAAGTGTCACATAAGCCAAGATTTTCAAAAATCAATTTGGGTAGTCCTTTTACATGTTGGTTTTTGTAAATAGTTTGTAAATTTTTGTATCCAACATGTCCAAGTCGCCTATGTCATAAACTAGTTAAATCATTATTTGCGACAAGACAAGAAACATTTTGACTAACCAAATCACTTGTACAAATTTTGTAAAGATTGTCTTTTCTAATTGCTTCACAAATAATTTTATCATTTTTGGAAATAAGACATTTTTCTTTATTAAAAACAACATTATAATTTGAATCACAAAGTCGGCTAACACTTATCAAATTGAACTTAAGCCCTTCTACTAAAAGAACATTACTAAGAGAGAAAGAAGAGTTACCAATTTCTCCATTTCCAAGAATTCTTCCTTTGCCATTGCCGAACATGACCATACCCTCTTCTTGGAGCTTGATGTTGGTAAAAAGTTCTCTCTTTCCGGTCATATGGCGTGAACATCCGCTGTCCACGAGCCATTTTGAATCTTCCATTGTTGTTATAGCCCCTATAACCTACAAAGGAATTATTTTTAGGTACCCTATAATTTTGGGGTCCATGGGGGATAGCCTTGAGACCTTTAGGTCTCCAATAATAGCTAAACTTATTCTTCAATTTACAATTGCTAGCATAGTGTCCATTCTTACCACAATAAAAACAAGTAATAATACGAGGACTACTAGCACGTACAAAGGTTGGACCTTGGTCTTTTTTCTTAAAAGCATTTTGAAAAGGTTTGTAACCAAGTCCTAATTTAGAATGCTCACCTCTTTGTGCATCTAAGAATTTTGTGACTTTATCCGTACTTAAATTGAATCGATGCACATCCTTTTTCAAATTTTCAATATCATTTGTGAGCGTTTGTTTTTCGGTTTCAAGAGTACGGACCATAGTAAGACTAATAGCATGAGCCTTATCAAGAGAGTCATAAGAGGTAAATAATTTATCTTTTTCTAGTTTAAGCTCTTTATGCTCCTTTTTCAAATTCTTGTATTTAACAATCAAATTTTGAAACTCATTTTGCAATTCATCAAAATCACATTGTAATTCATCAACTAGGGAAGAAGATGAAGCATTAGAGCGTACCTCGTATTTTCATCGTCTATGGCCATAAGACCATGTTCGGATTCTCCTTCCTCGTCGGTTGTTTCAAGTAATTCATCCCAAGTTTTGACGTCCGCATTTAACGTCTTCTTTTTCGGAAAAGACTTTTTCTTCTTTTGTTCCTCTTCCGCTAATTTTGGGCAATCGGCTATGTAATGCCCGGGTTTTCCACATTTGAAACAAGAATTGTCTCTTGGCTTTCTTGCTTTATTTTTGTTTACAAATTTTGCAAATTTTCTAACAAGAGCCGTCGTTTCTTCATCATCCTCATCACTAGCATAATAGGCATTATTAGAAGAAGATGCTAAGCCTTTAATAATATTTTGCGTACCAGGTTTAGAGGTGGATGGTTGAGAATTTTTCCTCTCCTTGAGATATACTTTATAAATAAGGAGGTTCCCAATGAGCTCATCAAACTTGAGTGTCTCAAGATTTTGAGCTTCCGTGATTGTCGTCACCTTTTCGGACCATGAGCCAGGAAGGGCATTTAAGACTTTGGTCATCTTATCTTCTTCGGAGATGACCTTTCCAAGAGCCACAAGAGGATTGACAATGTTGTCAAACCTTTCCACCATTTTTGGTATGCTTTCACCATCATGCATATTGAAATTTTCAAAGTCTTTCACAAGCATTTTTTTTATTGCTTGCTTCACTTTCTTTGTGCCCTCATAGATGGTTTCTAATTTTTCCCAAACTTCATGTGCCGACCGTATGCCTCTTATGCGATTATATTCGGTGGCGGTAAGAGAGCAATGTAAAATGTTTAAGGCCTTACCGTTTAAAGAGAAAGTCTTCTTGTCATTTTCATCGTATTCCTTGAACGGCTTGGGAGTCGTGGTACCATCCTCCAATTTTGTTGTTGGTTGAGCAACTCCTTCAATGAACACATTCCAAATATCAAATCCGCACCCTTGTAGAAAGCACTCCATGCGGTCTTTCCAAAATGCGTAGTTGTTGGCGTCGAATAGTGGTGGCTTGTTGGTGGAGGCGCCGGTGGTGAGATAAGCTTCATTCGTAGCCAAGGATCTTTCCTCTTCACTCGGAACGAGCTAGCCAAAGAGTTTGGCTTTGATACCACTTGTTAGTCCAAGTGGCTACGATAATCTAGAGGGGGGTGAATAGATTATGCCGATTTTTCGCAAATCACCCTTTTTCGAATCAACAAGTAAATGACAAGAATGTAAATGCGGAAATTAAACAACACTCGTTGATTTAAAGAGGTTCAACCCACCTAGGGCCTAATCCTCTATCACCCCAGTATCTCCGGGATGGATTTCAAAAAGAAAATAAGATTTTATTAATTACCACAATTAATACAACACCTTGAGTATCACCACAATCCTCTTACGACACCTTCAAGGAGATTACCACAATTTTCCTTCACCACCTTTGAAGAGTACCACACTCTTCAAACACCTATCACCTAGATCACCCAAGTGTATTCTTACCACAAGAATACTCACAAGGATGTCTTGTGTTGAATGATGGACAAAATTCAAGATTACAACTCTATGAAACCAATACAAAGATTGAGTGCAAGTGTAATCAAGAATCAAAAAGCCTAGACCTCCAAGATGTGCAAGTGAAAGTACTTAGGCTATTACAACAAGAATGTAAAAATGAAAGCTTGAACAATTTGCAGATTTCTTGTTGTGTGTTTTGCTTGTATGTGTTATGTCTTGTGTCTTCAATTCATTCTCTATTTATAGGGAAGTCTTCACCAACATAGGCTCCCAACATAGGCTCATCTATCTTCACTTTTGTCTACAAAAAGAAGATCACAAGATGTAGAAATATTGTACAAAAATCAAAAGTAAATCTTGCTGTCAAAAATTTCAAACAGCATAATTTTGCTGTCACAAAAAAGCATAGGGCGACCGGTTGCCCTATTGAAGATTTCGACTGTTTGAAAAAATTAGTGCGATCCAGGTACAGGTCGAAGGGGGGGTCGACCGGTCGACGGGGGGTGCGACCGGTCGCCCTAGGGTGCGACCGGTCGACCTCACCCTTGACCGGTCCCCCTCCTTCTTTTTTTCACAGAATTTGTTTCTGTTTCGTTCTATTTCATTTTTTTCAACTCTTTAGGTACCGGTCGACCTCTTGTGCGACCGATCGACCTCCAATATGAAATGTTGTCCGATTTTTATCAAAAATAAACTTCAAGAAATACTCCAAAAAATTAGTAAAAATATTTTAAATCACTTGGGAGTATTTGGACAACATTTATAAACTTGGTTTTGGTGTAAAAACCAATTTAAACAAAACCATCAAAAGTGTTGTCCATTTTTATCGAATAATAAATACTAAGAAATACTCCAAAAATTAGTAAAAACATTTTAAATCATTTAGGAGTATTTGAACAACATTTATAAACATAGTTTTGATATAAAAACTCATTTAAACATAATCATCAAAATCTTGATAAAAACATTTATCTAACACTATGGAATACTTTATACGAGATATCCAGTAATATTAGAAGGATATTGTGATGCCAATTGGATATCAGACACAAAAGACTCCAAGTCCACAAGTGGATTTGTTTTCATAATAGGTGGAGGAGCGGTGTCGTGGAAGTCTTCTAAGCAGACGTGCATAGCTCGATCCACTATGGAATCCGAGTTCATTGCTTTGGATAAAGCTGGAGAAGAAGTTGAATAGCTTAGAAACTTCCTAGAGGATATTCCGTGTTGGAATAAGCTTGTGTCTGCTGTTATGATACATTGTGATAGTCAATCAGCAATCGGAAGGGCACAAAGTAGTATGTATAATGATAAGTCTAGACATATACGTCGGAGACACAATACCATTAGACAGTTGATTTCGAATGGGGTTATTTCGGTTGACTACGTGAAGTTAAAGGAAAACCTTGCGGATCCGCTTACGAAAGGCATAAATCGAGATCAACTGTATAAACTGTTAAGGGGAATGGGTTTAAAATCCACAACTTAAAGAATGTTTGTAGCGGTAACCCAACCTTGTGAATTGGACATCCCAAGACCTTGGTTCAACGGGATAACTAAGTTATGAATGTTCAGCTAAACACTTGAAAAATGTGTTAGCTCATTCTCGATACATCCAAGTGAATGTAAACATGTTGAATGTGGTGAGGTTAAGTTTAAGACTTTTAATGATTCCTATACCGAAAGGTGAAGTATGGCAGGATACTCTTCAATAGGAGATCACCTATATAAGTGAGAAGTAATGGCCGCTTCAAAAGAAACACTTATGAATCTAAGATATGGTCCAGGGCCGAAATGGACACAACGTGAGAACAACAAGTGTTAGAGTTGTTATTGTGTAAATACTGTTGTCTCGGTTTACAAACGGCTGAGTAGTTCAAGACATCGCGTCACTAAGCAGCTAGTAAATCCGATAGTTATTTACTAAAGAAGGTTGAAAGCCACAAGATACCTATCCTGATGCAATAACGATTCGCCGAGACTTTCAAGCGAATCTGCATACATGCATGCATTTTTTGTCTTGAGAAATGGGTGTTGACCCGATTTTGACCAAATAATTAAGTGGTTTCCATTAGTGAAAAATGGAATTAAATTATTTGTAAAAATTCTACTAAAAGAGTAGATGAGAATAGCATTTGGAATTTCTCAAAATCGATTTCGGGTGAATGAGAAATTAATGCTAGAAGTTAGCCACTTAATACAAATAAATGGTATGGAAAATAGAAAATGTGGGGAAGGAGAGATGCTCCATCCCACATAGGAAAACGAGGATAAGTTTGACACTTAATATATCCCAAGTTGGACATATGGGTTTTAAAATAATTAATTAATTAATTTTTGTAATTAATTAATTAAATGAATTTAATTAATTTTTAAGAATTAATTGGGGGAACCCAAGTTTTTAAAAGGGTGAGGACCTACATGCTTGAGGGTTTGGTTCAATGCACACACTAAAGCGCGCAGCACTTGCGCCGCCCGCCCGGATGAATAAACACACAAAATCATGATTAAAATTGGGCTCGGCTCGGCCGAGCTTGAAAGTCATAAACACCGCCCGGCCCGGTCGTGGGTCATGGGTCGAGGGCCTGGGCCGGGGGCTTGGGCTTGGGCTTGAAGGACATTATTCTTTTTCGACCAAAAACCTTTAAAATAATTAATTAATTAATTTTTGTAATTAATTAATTAAATGAATTTAATTAATTTTCGTAATTAATTAAGTCGATTTCAACGCGGGAAGAAGTTCGGACCAAGACGGGGCTTTTTAGGACGCCTTATCCCCGTCGTTTGGTCGTAAATTTGGGTCATCCGAATTTATTTAAAATTAGAGCGATAAAAGTAGGGCAACTTGGAGCACGGCCCGGGCAAAAATATTTTTTTCGTCCGGGTCATTTGCTAGATTTTTGTCTGAGTGAAAAAAATTCGGTTTTGCCCACGCAGCGCAGGCGGATGATGTGAATTTTGCAGGGCTGTGCGTTTGATATGAAAAAATGTCAATTCCATGCGCCCCTTTTGAATAGGTGCGTATTGTTGGTATTTTTATTTAATTTTGCAAAAAATGTGTAATTTTTTCGAGCCTAAAGACGCGATTTTTTAAAATACGAGCACTTGCTTGCCTATATTATTGTAGCCCGTTATAATTTTAAGTTTGTAGATGAATAAACACACAAAATCATCGATTAAAATTGGTCATTTTGCATTACAAAGCATATTGATTATCCCCTTCCTTTGTAGCTTGAAAGTCATAAACACTTCGGTTGTTTATTTTTGTGTTTCAAGTTTTGCAAGTGTTGTAAACTCGAGACGTAAATAGTCGTTATATCTTAGGGACGTCTACGCCCGAACCGTTAGCACTTTGTATACGGGGCGTTTTCATCTTGCGGACACTGAATCCAATTCAGGCCTCGACTAAAAGCCTATACACTAAACTCCGGCCATTTTCCAAGAAAAATAAATCTTCCACCAGTTATATATAACCAACAGAGCACACTCATTCCCATGAAATTGAATTCAAACCATTGTCAATCATCAATAAAGTTTCAAAATAAAAGACAAGACAAACATCTACCCCTTTTGAGGAGTGGAAGGATAATCTTGATGAACTCTATAATTTGTATCAACCAGTTTTTCTGTCTTATTCCAATACATCCGGTCCTAATTATCATTATATTAGGATTATATGTTTTTCACCATTCATTACCTAAATGATTGAATTATTTTGGATGTATATGTTGAATTGGTCGATGCAAGAGTTTCAGTGACTTTTTATTATCATTTAAGTATACTAGTAAGATACACGTGCGTTGCACGTGATCCGAATAATTTAATAAATTTGTTAAACTTGAAATTTTAACAAACCAACTTCGACTTCCAGATGTACTTGAAACTACGTCCTGAAAAAATCCAGAAAAATTTAGTGGGGACGTAAAAATGTTATTAAGAGGCAAATAAAAAAAAAAAAAATCGAGAGCGTACAAATATCATAAAAAAGAACTGGGAGTGTAAAAAAATATTCTTTTTTAGGAATGTTGGTAGTTTTTTCCTTATCCCTTATTTCTTTTCTGTTGTTTTTTTGTTTAGAAAACTATTTGGCCACCTTTAAATTTAAGGACTTTCATCTCTAAGAATTTATTTATTTTTCTGTAAATTAGAGGACAATGAAATGATAAAAGTAGTAAATTAAGTAGTACAACTTGTCATTTTGCCTTTGTTTTCCAATAACAAACGTTTTAGGAGGAGACCTTTTGTCGGGCAAAAATATTTTTTTCATTCACTAAGTGGACGATGTCAGACATTTACTCCACATTTCTAGGGATTTTTGAAATCAGTCCAGTGAGTGAAAAAAATTCAGACATTTAGTCCACTGACCCGCTAAGCAGGTAAAAGTGACCTGTTGTGATGATGTGAATTTTGTTTCTTCAAAAGCTTATATTTTAAATTAAAATCAAGACGACATGGCATTAAAACTCACAAGGATTGATATCAAAAAAAAAAAAATGTCAATTCCATCCACCACTTTTAAATTTTAGGATTTTGGGTTGTTATTGTTTTGGTATTTTTATTTAATTTTAAGTTATTTTTTTAATATAAAATCACAATACTTAAATTTAGTAATAAGTAATTGAAATATTTGATTTAAATTTATTTATCAATTAATAACATTCTGTGATTTAAATTTACTTAAAATTTGATCAATTAAAGTAATAATCTATACTCATTTCAAATATAAGATATATCAATATTGATTTCTTTATTTATTACTTCTGTTATAATTTTAAGTTTGAATTGAAGTTTGAATTTTTTATAATTAAAGAGTAATAATCAAATAGTTTTTTTTTATTCATTTCCTTATTACCACAATATTTTTTATTTATAGTTGAATTAAATATATTTTTCTATATTTTAAGCATGATATATTAAAAATACTAATATTTTATTGTTATAATTTTTGTATTTTATAATTTCGATTATATTTATCCCATTAAAATATTTTAAATTTTATTAACATTATTCTTATTTTTCAGGTTTTTTTAAAATTATTTTGTGTTCTCAAATTAGTAAATAATTTAAATATATTATGTAAACTATTTTCATTTTATTCATAATGAATCACATATATTTTTAATCTATTTTACATTGAAAATCTTGGTTTTCACTCCAAAATGCCACATATGATGCCCTATCGGAAAAGAAAATCCTCTAAAAAAGCAAAAAGAAAAAAATCCACATCATCACAAGTCTTAATTTTTCAAGCAATTTGCTATGCATTTGAATATTCAAAGTTTTTGCACCAATAGAAGACTAACAAAACAACCAACCAATCATACTGCTTCAACCAACAAAATGCATTCACTTTTTACTGCCGTCCAAAGTAGGTCAATGGACTAAATATCCAAAAAAATTCACTTAGTGATTTCAAAAATCCCTAAAAATGTGGATATTGAATGTTCGAGGTCGTCCACTTAGTGGACAAAAAAATATTTTTGCCCCTTTTGTCGTGTTTTATAATTAACATCTATTATTTATCAAGAGGCAATGATGCCGTTTAACCTTTTAGAGTTATAGATTTTCGGGATTTTGGGGAAAATCTGATTTTGGTTGTGTACATAATGATCACGATTGTGCCAATTTACTTGTCTATACCAAAATATCAAATAATGTGAAATTTTTTTTAGGCGAGCAATTTTTGAAAGTAGGATTACTTATCGACTAAATTACAAAGTATTGAATCAATAAATAACCTACATATTGTAAATTAATAAGCATTTCTCAAACCATTGATCAATCAATCAATAAAGTTTCAAAATAAAAGTTTCAAAATATTGTGAGGCCTCTGAGGCATAATTATGAATCTCAAAATTTTAAAAATTTTTAAAGTAAAAATCCATTTTCTAAGAAAAAAAATAGGATTTTAGACTATTATAAGAATATACAAAATCAGGTTTTAAAAATTGAAGGTTTTATTTAAAGTTTCAAAAGCATTGTGAGGCCTCTTGGCCCAGGTTTTGATTTTAATTTTTATTTTTTTTGAGTTTTGAGGCATAATAATCATATGAAGAAATTAAGTATTGCTAAAAACCATGAATTGAGATATTACAAAGGAGATTTTATAATTGACAAAAATAACGACAAAGTTAAGTTTCTATTTTAGCTCTTATTTTTCACCCATACTCTCTAAAAGATATTTGTGTCACGAGAAATTGAAGAAAATTTTACGGGAACATCCATCATCATATATCAAACGAATCATCCAAAAACAAAAAGAGAAATAAACAACGTAGAGCAACATTAACAAATGTTGTTGTAATGTGTCTCTCTAGCATTGTCAACCAATTCCTGTAGACCACTTATGCAAGTAATTACAATTATACTAGATTTATAGCTTCATTGTACCTAATGATTACATTTCTCAATCTTCTTCACAAAGCTTATCTAAAATTCTAATACAACTAACAACTAACAAGGCAAGTGTTGCGATTGCACTCCCCTTATGTTATTATTAAAAAATCGTAATTCGACTCCTCCTCAATCGCAAAAGACAAGTACACCCCACCCCTATGCTCACAAAAATTCTTGTGTCATCTCAGACATCACATTTCAATCCTTCAGCAACTCTCTCCATATAAGAAGAAAACACACAAAACAAGGACATATAAATTTATTTATTAAATAAAAGAGGGACAATGAATAAAAGGAAGGTAAAAACATTATGTTTAGTCTGATTATATGACCTTGACCTAAGCATATATAGTAAGGAAAAATGATGGTGGAGGATGATATGTCCAACAAAAATTCATGGCATCAAACCAGCATCTTCTCATCTCACATCACGAATTAACCACAATGAAATACATAGTTCACCTAAAAAAGTCATAGCTTAAAATAGTTCCAACGATATCCTTCTAATATAGTTGCATACTAAATATCAGAATAACACCTAAATATCATAATTCAAATGTTTCATGATGCAGGTCAACACAGAGTCTTTTATTTGCTTCATCCTGTTGTAGCCAAAATCAGATGATCTGTTTGGGCATACAATCTAACCAAACAAAAAGTGGAGGAATGCATTTCTACAAGGTTCAGTTGAAAGGTACAACCATAGACCACCTCAATACTACTCATAACCAATAACTCGACTTAGAGTCATTCAAATAGAAACAACAAAAACAACGAAGCATATCACATATTTGAAAATGAAGAATGGTTGATTTTACCGGTCTGGTGTTTTGCCAGAACTCATAATACACTCCGTCTTTCCTAGTTAATTTGAATTGCTGAAAAAATCCAGAAGACATTACAGTTACTATGCCACTTGATTAACTATTCCATCTTTATTCATCAGTTTTATCATCCTCAAACCAAAATAACAATCCGTTCTACCAACTATTAAATAACAAACTACTTTTATACACACTTCTAATAAAATATCTCTTTTACTCGCATTTTGATTTTAGAGACAAAAATGGCATTGTCTTCTTTTTCTGTCGTTGACTGCTTACATATAGATACACACGTATATACACATCTCATTTTTTCTTTTTTTTTCCTGCTCTTCTTTCTCTCCAATGTTAATTTTTTTTGTGCTAAATGGAAAGATGAAAAATAATGATGTTCTATGAAAATTGGTTTGATTATCCGAAAAGGTTAAAAAAACCCACCCTAAAAGCTATATATTACGTATGAAATAATCCTTTATCAAATCTGGGTAATCTCAAAGAGAGGCTAAGAGAGAGCAATAGAGTTACAGGTGAGGTTAGCCTTCTAAATACCAACAATCTAATGAAAGGATTTTATAAAAATAACTAACAAATATGACCAGATTTCTACTGCAAAATAAAACCACCACCAAAATATTCCACCATATCCTTAAATAGCGCACGTCAATAAAACTCAATTTTACAACACACATTCCATACAATATTAAAAAGTAAATGATTCCATACAATCAAAAATAAAAAGGAAAAAAATCATAAGCATGATAAAAGTTTGTTACAAATAAATACGAAGTTCGCCTTCATCCATGTAAAATGTTCAGATATTGCTACTTTATTTAAATAATCTATCCTTTAAATGTTACAGGAAAATTCACCTATTATCCATGCAAATGTTGAAAAAATGCTATTTTATCAAGACAATCTATCCAATGTTAAGTATAGCTAAGAAACAATTGAACTTAATGGCAAGAATGCCCAGATTAAAAAACCCAATAATAATTTCCAATGATCGTACAAACATAATTTCCAATAATAGGTCTATAAACTGAATGAATACCCGTTGTTAGCATGGAATCATCACATCCTCCAGCAAAAATCGAGGACCAATGAAAAAGAACATCGAAAGCAAAGACGAAGAACCTCAAATGTTCAATAATATCCCTAAGATCACTCTCTTAAATCACTACAATTTCGAATTTTGTCTTTCTAATTATTAACAAAGGAAAAGCAAACAATTAAGTACTGGAATTGAATATCGACCCAAGCCGAACAAAAATTGATGAAGAAGATTAATGGAGTTTGATTCTCATAAATTCTTAGACTTCCTTATCTTTTCAGCGAGGACCCCAAAAAAGTGATATGAATTCAAAATTCTTACTTTAGTTTCTGAGAGGTACTCCCAGGATAAATCTCTTATAACTGCCTTATTTCAACCCGAGGAAGAACTTTCGCAACAAATGATGCTATCAATCACTGAATTTTGCGCATAAGAAAACGATCACCACATCCGGCTTAACTCTCCTATGCAAAAAATGAAGCAAAACTCAGAATTAACCCTGGGTAATATGAAATAACCAACCAATGTCTTGACCAAAATGGCTTATACAAAAATCAAAAAACGTTCTCATGGTTAGTTCAATAATAACAAATTATACTATGGTTCATTGTCTGTTTTGGTAGTGTAAATAGTTCATGATCAGATGTCTAAAAATTCGATTGGCTTCACAAAATTACTTACAAGATGTTGGAAGTTAACCCAATTAAACATTTCGAATCCCATGGTGTACCTTTGTGTTCATATAATTGACGATTTAGAATAGGAATATGACATCATACAAAATTAAAACTTTATGTGAAACATCCCAATTTCAATTCTACAGCCTAGTTAAACACATATTGTTGATGAAATTCGATGTTGAATTAAATCTACCTTCGAGCGAATCAACTAACATCAAATTGTTTAATACCAAAATTCAGAAAAACTCATTAAATGAAATATGAATAAAAAAGATCAAATTATTTATTACAAAATTCAAGAATATAATTGGACAGTAAGCGGTGGAAATTATTCTTCAATCCTAAATTTATCCAAAGATAAATTTCCTAGATATCGAACAACTATGTACAATACATATATGTAAACATATATTCATTTATATGATTTGCGTATTCTGAAAAATCTTTTAAACATGTATTTTATTGTTTATGTGAATGTTGTTTAGACCATCCAATCTATTTAGATTTTCAATCTTGATGGGAAAAAAGAAAAGGCATATGAAAGCAACAAATATTTGAAGTGAATATTTTCTTTAAAACTCAATAACCTAACTCAATTTCAATATGTTAATTGAAAAAAGAATGAGATCAAACTTCAAAACTAAAATCACCCCTCCTCGCCAAAGTACATGAATGACTACCAACTGCGCTAGTCCATAAGACCTCCCAGCGGGGTCACCCAAGTTTTTCACGCGTGAGACAGGAGTTGGTGATCAGGAGCATAATAACAGAGAGTAAAATCATACGGTAATATAAGAAAACACATGGAACAGAGTGAGAAAAAAAGATTCATAGCAAGGACTCAATTCCATTCAACCCGTCAGGATTCTTCTTGTGCCTTTTAGTCTATTTCTACCTTTGAATCCCCTTAGTTGATTTATGCCTTTGAATCCCTTCACCTACTTCCAATTTTGTATTTTGCACTACTGCCATTCATATTTCAGGCCTTTTTGTGTTGTCGCATTTTCCTTGTTGAGAGGTGCGATTTCGCTGCCCGTATGCCATTTTGAAGGAAGGATGAGAGGTGGCTTTTCGCTGCCCATGTCTTTTCGAAGGAATGATATTTTAGGTAATTCAAAGAGAAGGATATTTTAGGTAATACACTTTTTTACAGAAACATTCATGAATTTAAGATTGATATAGATATAGATATAGATATAGATTTAATTTATTTATTTGTGTATCAAGTTAATGGGATTTATTAATAGTACTATATTTTTATTATAATATGATATTCTTCATTTCTTCTTCACTGTGGCGTGTCCTTTTTTGGGATGTTTTTAGCAATTTATTATTAAAAATTAAAAATAGTAAATACCACATAAAAATAAATGTTTTAAGTACCTATGTGGAAGCATGGACATTATTAACGCTTCTTTTTTCTTCATAAAAAAAAGGTTCGGATGGATTCCAGGCTTCCAGCCTTTGATGTATTTTTTTATTTTTTTTAAGAGAAAAGTATGTTGAATGGACTAAATCAACACTTCTAAAAGTTTTATTAAATAAAAAAAAATCTATTGAACCCATTCTTTTACTTAAAAATTAAAACGAAAATGACAGAGTCCAGTCAATCACCGTTAATATATTAACCCACCCACCCACTCGGAAAAAAAAAATGAAAGTACTTGTTTGTGAGCACTTTTAAGATGGATTTTTGGATCTAAAAGTACATTTTCAGGGCCGGCCCTGAAGGGTGATGGAATGGGCGACGGCCAAGGGCCCCCAATTTTTGGGGGACCCACATTTATATATGAGTATGTATACATATATAAGTATATATATAATGCATTGTATTTGTAAACTTATTAAAAGAAAATAATTGGTTGAACCATAAAAATTGCTTTAGATTGAGGCCCATATAATATTTTATTTAAAAAAACTAATTTCCAAAAAAAAAAAAGTAGGAAGATCATCCAATATCTTCTCCAATCTCTAGAATTCTCTTCTATTTCTTTTTCTCTCATACAACTAGATGACAACAATATATCTCTCAACTATAAAATAAAATTCAAACTAAAATTAATAAAGTTGTATTTGCGTTCAACTATGTCTCATATGCATTAAAAATGAGATCTTGGAAAAACTTGATTTTAAAGACCTTGTTGATTATTTTACTTATCAAAATGCTAGAATATCTAAAAATTTTAAATAATTATTTGATTTTTTTTAGTGTTTGTCAGTGGTACACACTTGTTTATTCTTTTCGCCATGGCCCCGGAAAGACCAGGGTCGGCCCTGTACATCTCCATAACAATAGGTGTTTGGTGATTAATTTAAAGAGTTAATTCCAAAAATACCCAACATTTCAGGAGAAAAGACACTAAATATGTTCCTTGCCCTTTTTTTGATATTTTTACACTCCTGCACTTTTTTGGATATTTTTACGTTTTTTCGATTGTTTTTATTTCTAGATTTTTTTTTGTTATTTATGTTGTTTATGTTTTTATTTATTTTTTCTGTGTTGTTTAAATGCAATTTTTACCTATTGTTTACTCTCTTTTTTGTTCATACGTTGTTTTATATATTGTATTTGTTATTTCTAAGTTGTCTCTATACTATTTTTAATGTTGCTCTGATGTTTCGTTTTTATTTCCATGTTGTATTCGATGTTTCAATGCAGCTTTTTACCTATTTTTAAGTTTTTTTTTCTGTGTTGCTTTTGTATTATTTCGGGGTTGTTTCTTTATAGTTTTTAATGTTGTTCTATTGTTTCTACGTGTTTGCGACATTTTCAATGCATTAGATCAAAAATTGAATTGTATTTTTCTATTTATATGTTGTTTCTATATTATTTCAATGTATTTTGTTTTAATATGTGTTATTTTATGTTACACTTCTTGTTAATTAATTATTTAATGGAGGCATAAATAATTTTCACTGAAAATTTGTTAGATTAAGCATGTTTGAAACAAACTTGAAACAACGTCATTAAAAAATCCCAAATTTTTTGCAGAATTGTAAAAATATCCATAAAAGACGGGAGCATATATGTCCATAAAAAGGACCAGGAGCATAAATGTGTAATTTTTTCAAAAATGTTGGGTATTTTTGTAACTATTCATTACTTGAAATGGACTTTTGGATAAGTCACTTTTTGAAAAAGTCAATTCTAGAAAAGTTAGAACCGTAGGCTTTTTAGATTATACCTATCAAAAAGTCCATTTTCTAAATGGAGTTTTGTTTAAGTACCTCAAATATGCATTAAATTTACCACCTCCATGCTTCTTGTTTTTATTATTTACTAGTAAGGTACACGTGAGTTACACATGAACTATATAATTTTATTAATTTAATTACAAATTAAATAAATTAATATAATATATTCTTATTATATATATTGTTCATATCGTCCGATGCAGATAACATGGAAAAAGAATAAGAATTGATGAACTAAAGCATTGAAATATTAATAACTTACTGATGGAGTCGAAATCGCGTTAACATTCATGGCAAAAAGTGATCTCGTGCGACCCAAAGAACATCAGATAATTAACAAATGAAAGAATTATTTTTTAATAGGAGTTTTGTTATTTTCAAACATTGGTATTATGTGAGTCAGATGAGTTATTTTAAGAGTAGGATTTTATTTCTTTGCATGTCAGTATTATTTTGAGTAGGAGTCATTCAACTCTAGTATATAATGGTTTATTGTGAAGTTTAGCACACGTTTTGAGATTTTCATAAAACAAGTTTTGAGTTTCTTCTGTTCGTTAAGCTTTGCAATGCGTCAGTTGGTATCAGAACCAGGTTACGATCTCCACGATGCCTCCACGACACGATTTGCAACGCAACAATGATGTTAACCTCCTTTGTCAACATGTTGAGACGTTAACAAAAGGCGTGGCAGATCTCCGTGTACAGCAACAGACGTTCTTCGATCAATTACCTCGCCTCTTACCTGTTGTGCGCGCACCTGGGTATGATGATCGCGCTACTGGTCCACCCGGTCATCCTGGCCACGGCGGGCGCAATGTGCCTACTCCACCCTTCGACAAGGAGGAAACCATCTCCGTTGACAATCCGTTCGCACCTTTGGCTCCACGCGCTGCCCAGCGGTAGGACGATGATCGTCGTTGGGAGTTTGGGTTTAAACTCAACATCCCAGAATTCCACGGGGATGTTGACGCTAATGACTTTATTGATTGGTTGCACGTAGTGGATGAGTTCAGGGATTTTAAAGCGGTACCGGACAATGGGCGTGTTCCCTTAAATTGTCAAAGTGTCTTGTTCTTGCCAAGGAAAACAAAAAATTGCTACATGGTCCAAGTTTCACAAACATTTGGAACATGAATTTCTCCCATTCAATTAGAAATTACAATCGCTCCACCAAGGATCACATACTATGGATGCCTACTCCACAGACCTTTACCAGCTTCTCACGCGTAATGAAATTAATGAATCTACAGACCAATTAATTTCCCGCTATATCGGGGATTGCGTTTAGCTTTCCAGGATATGCTCAATTTGCTCAGCCCTTCCACCATTTCTGAGGCTCATCAATAGGATATCACGCTTGAAAAATAGTTTTCACTTCGCCAATCCATGTCGCCCTCCCCGCCACCTAACGACCAACGCCCCCGGCCCACGCCAGCCCACGCCAGCCCCTGCTGCCCCGAACCAGAGCGATAGTAGTTCTGGGTGCACAGCCCCACCTGGACTACCTCGTCCCCCACCCAACAACTGATGTTTCTCGTACGGCGAACCAGGCCACCGGCAGTCCGCGTGTCCCAATCCACGTGGAGGGCGTGCCTTTCTTACGGTCGATGTGACCAGGATGTCTATGCCAGCCCGCCCATATTCAACGATGATATCTCTGCTCCTTTAGTTTAAGAACATATGACAGGCGATGTGGGTGTTGCACTTGTACTCCGACGCTCATGTATGGCTCCGCGCGCATACGATAGTGACATTCAGTGCCATCACTTATTTCATTCCACTTGCAGAGTTAATGGTCGTATCCGTAAATATATCATCGATTCGGGCTCCTGTGAGAATGTTATTTCCGCTGATGCCGTCTCTAAATTTGCTCTTTCCACGACAGCCCACCCCAAATCGTACTAGCTGGCCTGGCTTCAACGCGACACCTTCTTGTGTTTTATTGTCATTCTCCATCGAGGGTACCTACACGGATACTATTTGGTGCGATGTGGTGCCCATGGATGCATGCCACATCCTACTTGGATGACCGTGGCAATTCGACCGGCGTGTCGTACAAGATGGCCATGCCAATACATATACTTTTCTATTTGGTGGTTCTAAAATTATTGTGCACCCCAGTGTTCCATCCTTGGATGCTCCCTCGGTAGATAACACCTTTCTATTTTTATCTTGCGCTATTTGGTGGTTCCCAGGTTTTTGTTCTGTTGGTTCACGACTTTCTTGATGAGCAAAATACTCCATGTATTGTACAACCACTCCTATGAGAATTTGCTAATTTATGGTCGTCCGATATGCCTGACGAACTTCCCCCACTTCAGGACATTCAACACCAAATTGATCTTCTCCCTGGGGCATCGTTGCCTAATCAGCCGCACTATCGCATGAGCTCGGTAGAACACGCTCGACTCCGATGTCAAGTAGAGGATTTATAGCAGCGTGGCTTGGTCCGTGGAAGTCTCAGCCCATGTGTCATCCCCACTCTCTTGATCCCTAAGAAAGATAATACTTGGCGTATGTGTGTCGACAGTCGTGCGGTGAATAAAATTATTGTTCACTAATAGTTCCCAATACCCCGTTTGGATGATTTATTAGACCAACTGAGCAGGTTGACTATCTTTTCCAAATTGGATTTGCGCAGCGGTTATCATCAAATTCGCATTCGATCGGGTGATGAATTGATAATAGAATTTGAAACGTGCGAAGGATTATTTGAATGGCTTGTTATGCCATTTGGCCTGTCAAATGCCTCGAGCACCTTTATGCGCGTCTGAACCAGGCTTTGTGTTCATTTATTGGCACGTGTGTCGTCGTTTATTTCAACGATATCATTATTTATAGCCGTACAGTAACATAACATATGGAACATCTCCAAGCTGTCCTCGTGATTCTCCGCACTGAATGATTTTTCGTCTCACCTCGTAAGTGTGTTTTCTTCACTAATCGTTTGCTATTTTTGGGTTATGTTGTGTCTGTTGCAGGTATAAGCAGGGGCGTATCCTTGCCTTTCAATGGGGGGGGCTTTAGTCCCCCCAAAATTTTTGAAAATTTTATTATTTATATGTATATTTTATTTTAAAATATTTATTTTTAGTACTAAATATTTATTTTTTATTGATTTAGCCCCCCTCCAAAATTATTTAGGCCCCCCAAAGATACGGGTCTAGCTCCGCCCCTGGGTATAAGTATGGTTGATAGTAAGATTGCCATGATTTGCGAGTGGCTGACCCCCACGTCCATAACCGATGTTCATAGTTTTCATGGGTTGGCCTCATTTTACCGACGTTTTATTCCACATTTTAGCTCTATAATTGCTCCCCTCATGGATTGCATGTCTGGCACGACCTTTACTTGGACACTGGCTGCGGAGAACACCTTCATTGACATCAAGAAGAAATTAACAACAGCCCTTGTCCTTGTTTTACTAGACTTCTCGATGCCCTTTGAGTTAAATTGTGATGCTTCTAAAGTTGGGATTGGCGCGGTATTGAGTCAAAATACAAACCCTGTTGCTTATTTTAGCGAAAAATTAACGGGACCTGGATCTCGTTACAGTACCTATGACATGGAGTTTTATGCAGTTTTCCATGTCGCCCGCCATTGGCGCCATCATTTATTTTAGCATGAGTTCATCTTGTACACCGACCATCATTCCTTAAATATATTTCAAGCCATGCCAATGTTTTCGCTCGTCATGCGTCGTGGGCTGCCTTCCTCCAAAAATTCATGTTTGTTATTTGCCATATATCGGGGGCCTCTTACTGTGTGGTAGACCCCTTAGTCGGAGCCACTCCCTCCTCACGAATTTATGGGTTGCTGTTGTTGGGTTGGACACCTTCAAATCACTGTATTCTGTGACCATTTTTTCAGCAAAATTCTCTCATCAGTTAACTCTAATACAACAACGGAATATATGTTGAGCGAGGGGTTTTATTTCCAGAGAAAAAATTGTGCATCCCGGACTGTAGCTTTCATGTTCGCCTCATTTGGAGCTACATCGCGTTGGCCACGTTGGGCGCGATAGAATGTTAGACTTTGTCCAGAGCAAAATTATTTTAGCCCTCGCTTCGCCGCGAAGATAGAATTTGTGCAGCGTTGTAATGTGTGTCAGTTGCCAAAGGCACTGCTACGAATGCCGGATTCTACTAGCCTCTGCCCATTCCATCGGCACCTTCGTCCGCCATCAGTATGGATTTTGTCCTCGGCCTTCCACGTACACAACCCGGACATGATTCTATTTTTGTTGTGGTCTACCGTTTCTCCAAAATTACTCACGTTATCCCTTGTAAACATACAACAGACGCGGTGCACGTCGCCCAACTCTTCTTTTAGGGACGTTTATCGCCTACACGACTTGCCTCTATCTATTGTATCTGATCGCGACACCTGCTTTCTCAGTCACTTTTGGCAAAGCTTATGGCGTTTTGCTAACACCAAGCTGAACTTTAGTAGCGCCTACCACCCCTAAACGGACGGACAAATGGAGGTTGTTAATCGTTCTTTGGGTAATTTGTTGTGGTGTTTGGTTGGCGATAATATCAAGTCGTGGGACTTTAAACTCAGTCAAGCCGAATTTGCCCACAACTCAGCCCTTAATCGCAGGGTATTGTCCATTTCAGGTTGTTTATGGCTAAGTCCCGCGCAGTCCAGTCAACTTGTTGAATTTGCCTTCCCGCACCCGTATGGACGGTCATGCAATTGATTTCATGGAGTCCTTGCAGCAGGTCCATAAGGCCACACATGCCCAACTGCTCGAGAGCAATGCCAAGTACAAAGCGACAACCGATCACAAGTGTCATCTTGTGGAGTTCGAGGTAGGTCACTTCGTGTGGGTAGTTCTACCCAAAGAGCGCTACTCGGCTCATGAATATCATAATTTGGCATCACGTAAAATTGGAACGGTGGAGGTTATCGAGAAAATTAAACCCAATGCTTATCTTTTGCGCCTCCCTGCTCATATTCGCATTTCCGATGTATTTAACGTCAAGCACCTTGTGCCTTTCCATGCTGAGTCCCCTGGAGATGAAACTCATGTCAATTCGAGGTCAAATCGTTCCTACGCTCACGAGAATGATGGAGATGAAACTGCATTAACATTCTTGGCAAAAAGTGATCTCCTGCATCCAGCAACATCAGATAGTTAGCAAATGAAATAATTATTTTTTAATAGTAGTTTAGTTATTTTCAAACATTGATATTATGTGAGTCAGATGAGTTAATTTAAGAGAAGGATTTTATGTCATTGCATGTCAGTATTATTTTGAGTAGGAGTTTATTTTGAGTAGGAGTCATTCAACCATAGTATATAAAGGTTTATCGTGATGTTTAGCACACGTTTTGAGATTTTTATAAAAACAAGTTTTGAGTTTCTTCTGTTTATTAAGTTTGCGCTGCGTCACTTACTTTGTTCTTTGAAATTCAACGGTGAAAAATAATACATGTTCCAAATAAATCTATTTGATGTGTTAATGGTCGGCAATGTAAATTTCACCCTGCTATCCCTTGCTAACAACACCATTTGCAAAATAGTACAAGCCTTTGCAGAACACAGAATTCAGAAACATGGATTCGAACAAGATAGAGTATATAAGATTTGTAAACAAAATTTAGTGCACATTGGAAGTGTTTGCAAACTCAAAAAAAATTCTTTTTAGCTTTTGGCATAAAAAATCAGTTTCTTTTATTTGCAAATACCTATTTCTACTTCTACTTCTGCTTCATTAATCCAAATTCCCAAATTGGGGGTTAAATGGTTCTGATTCTAGAGAAGTGTTTTGGTATTTTTGTAAATAAAAATAAATTTCATTTTTTTATCCTTATCTATTTCTCAAAACCCAAAAATGCCCTTGGCCTTAACATGTCAATTATAAGATTCATAAGTGTGTTTTCGTCATTATAGTGCTAATCTCATTTTTAAAGTGTTTTTCTTTCCAAACACTCTAACTTTGACTAAAACAGATTTTAACTTCTTTTTCCAAACACCACCAACTTCTAAATCTCACAACTGTAGCTTCTACTACAACAAAGCACTTCTTCTAGAAGCAGATGTTTTTGCAAACACTCCGATTATGAAGTACTAATAAGTAATAACCTATCAACTACTTTTAAAATTAAGTCTTCAGACTGTAAATTCGAACATGTTTTTTTGTTTAGCAAGTTGAAGAGAAAGTGTGCACGCATGAATTGCCCCCTTGTGAGGCCTAGAAAACTCCAGTTCTTATTTAAATATAAGTATTCTAAGAAATATACATATACCTGAGTGATCACCCATACCATCACATGAATCTTATCCTATCCTTGCAAAACATCATAGTAGGAAAAGAAAAATTATATGGGATTGTGTGAACTTAAGAGTAAACTTATAATATTTGTATGTCTGTATAGTATGTGTGTGTTTGTGTGATTAACAAAAAACACATAAGAAGAACCAGGAAAAGAAAAAAAATTCCAACTAAAACATTTCGAAAATTGAACAATTAGTCCTACAAGAAGCAAAAAAGGATCTATATGGGAAAACTTTTCAACAATCCCCGAGAAAAACACAAATAAGAGTACAATATGGAAAACACTTTAGAGAAAGAGTCATAAGATCTGTTAAAGTTTGATGTAGGAAATGTGTGTAATATATATGTACAAAAGGATTAGGTACTAAAATTAAAAGAAACATATTTTGTGAGACATAATAGTAGCAACATACCATGAACACATAAAACCACGTGAGTGGTAACAAGACTCCCTTATAATGCACTATTCACTTCCAACCAAGTGCAACCACACACACACAATTATCAAAAGCATGTGCACTATTATCTAATATATATATTACTTTTTTCTACCAGTGACATTCAAAATATTACGATTCATAATTTAGGATGGTGGGGTTAGCGGGGGCGCCCATCTGCAGCTTTCATCTCTGCATGCCATTCTCGTCCAATAACACAATAGAGAAAAAACATGAATTGATGAAAGAGAAAAAATATTTTTTTGTTGTCCCATTTATCAAAACGATAGAGGGAATATTAGACAGTCTTTTCATAATTTAAGAACCCATCATAGTACACATAATTATAGTTCAATCACCAGAATCATAACCTCTTTAGATTATTCTCAGTGCTTGTCCTTTTTCTTCTCTTACCCCATAACAACTAAGAAAAAGAAAAAGGTTTTCAAAGAAGATAACATTAAGAAAAATAATATTGTCAAATTTCTTGAAATGCCCCAACATTATAGTTGAAAAGTAAAGTTGATGCGCGCCCACAAAACGAAGCACCATCTTTTTTAAAACTTTAAGGAGGGGGCCTCTCTGGACAATTCTATAGAGCATCACCTGTAATCTTGCATGTGAGAATACTTGGAGTGACAAATGACCCCTGAAATATTTACAAGTATGAAAATATGGTGAATGTAAAATATTTTGCTTGTTTGAAATTTTTTAACATGTTTAGATAATAATGTTATCTCTTTCTTATGGTTGAAGAAGATTTGGAAAGAGTTTTTAGCTAGGTTTTCATTTCCCATCATGACAGGAAAATGAACTTACTTTTGTATGCACAGTCTGTCTTCTGTTCCCTTCTTATTTGTATATTGACTTTCTGATTCCTAACCGTGGGACTTAATACATTTTTTTGTCGTTCCTAGGGTGTTATGATAAATTTGTATTCTAGTTCACCTTGATCTATTCATGCAAATTATAATTATGGCTTCATCTTTTGTTTTCATTCTGCCTATCAATTTATGTCTTGATATTTCATACCTAAATTTGACTGTTTCGAATTTGTTTATTGTCACCTGGAGTGAGAGATGAAAGACTTGCCATCCTTGGTAGTTTCTTTTTTTGTTTCATTTTTCTGTACTTTATTTATGAGTATCTATGAGTCAAATATTTTATGTTTATTTTTTTAAGAAACAATGATTTTATTAATTTAATAAAAAGTTGCAAGAAGAATTTGCTATGTTTATAGCATGAGTTAATCTGTTATTCAAGATTTTACACAAAACAGGAAACATGTTACTCAAATTTTACCTTAAAGACATTGATGTGTTTAATAAAATCGTACATCAGTAAATTTGTGGGTCTTGGGAATTATAATACAACATTTTGATCTTTGATTGTGGTGTTACAAATTTTGAAAATTTCATAGAATAAATTACATATCTAATTCGCTTCTGCTACATTTGCACATAATTTCATCATTTGACGGTTGAATAATATGTAGTGATGCAGGGGGGTTCGGGCTACAGGTACCTTGATTTGAAATCAAGAAAGGATAAGCATCCTATTTGTGCACATTTTGCCATCAAAAGGGGGCGCATAATCTCACATACTGAGTACCATTTACCAGTATGCATAGCTTGCTTCCTTTTCCTATTTGTTTGATTTACCTTCCAAGATATATGTGTTAGAACGAAGTTATTTTTGATTTTGATGATTTTACATACTTGAGTTTTAAACCAAAATAATGTTTTTATATTTTGTCAAAACACTTCAATTTGTTTTGTTCTAACTTTTACTAAGTGTTTGAAGTATTTCTTAAACTTCTTTTTGGTCAAAATTTGGACATGTCTCTGTATTGAGAGCGGTCGCTATAGAGGGCTACCAGTACCTGAGAGATTTTCAAAGTTTTCAGAAAACAGAGAAGTCCCTCTGAAGAGGGCGACCAGTCGTTATCAAGGGCCACCAGTACCTGAGTGTTTCTCAAATTGATTTGAAACAAAGACTTTTCCGAAGAAGAGGGCGACCGGTCGCTATAAGAGCGACTGGCGCCTGAAGATTTCAAAATACTTGGTTTTCTTCTCTGTTAGGGTGAATGGTCACTACGCATAGCAAACGTTTGAAGGGCGAATGGTCACTATGCATAGCAATCGGTCACTATGTACAATGATTGGTCGCTATAGAAAGTGACCGGTCGCCCTATGCTCAGATCTCTGTCAAAAATCTTGATCTAACGATTTAAATTTTCGAATTTTTAACATAACAACCGGTCGCTATAGGATATTTGGCAGCAAATTCTATCCATTGTTACAACACTTATCAGCAAGATCTACTTTATCAATTCTTAATCATTTTTGTAGATCTTCTGATCCTTCTCTTGCAGACAAAATTCAATTTGGATGAGCCTAAGTTGGAAATCAAATCATGAAGCTTTTCTACAAATAGTTGGAGAATTTGAAGGATCAAATACAACACACAATTCTACATCACAACAAGAATATCTCAGCAAAATTCTGAAGCTTTCACTGTCATATCTTGTTGTAATAGCCTAAGCACTACACTTTGACATTTTGCTTATTAGGCTTTCTTTCTTGATTACACTTGAACTTTCAAAGTTGTATACTTTCATTTGAATTATAATCTTGATTGATCAAATCATCCAAAATGAGACTTACTTGTTGAGTGTTCTTTTGGCAAGAACATGCCTGGTTGATTACATTAGATGTTGAAGAGTATAATTTGGTGCTCTTCAAAGTTATAAGAGGAGTTTGGTGCTCTTCAAAGATGTAAGAAGAGTTTGGTTCTCTTCAAGATTGTTGTTGTAAGAAGAGTTTGGTGCTCTTCAAGGTGAAGTTGTAATCGTTTGGTATCAATTAATAAAATTTTCTTTTCAAAATCCACTAGGACATACTGGGTGGTACTGGATTAGGCTCTAGGTGAGTTGAACCATTATATAGCATTGTGTTCATTCTTCTTCTATCTATTATTTCCTTGGAGTTTTTCATATATTCGAAAAAACGAAGAAAAATTAGGAAACTTGGGAAAATCTATTCACCTCCCTCTAGATTTTCGTAGCAACTTGGACTAGCAAGTGGTATCAGAGCTAAACTCTTTTGCAAGCTCATTTTATCCTTTCGAGAAAAGAGGAAAGATCCATGGCTACGAACGAAAGCTATCTTCCGATCGGTGTGTCATCCAACAAGACGTCGCCACTATTCGACGCTAACAGCTATGTTTTTTTGAAAGATAGAATGAAATATTTTCTACAAGATTGCAGATTCGATATTTGGATTGTGGTCATTGAAGGAGTTTCTCAACCAACCAAGAAATTGGAAAATGGAACTCTTACTCCTAAGAGCTTCAAGGAATTCGATGATGACGACAAGAAATCTTTTTCCTTAAATAGTAAGGCCTAAATCTTCTACATTGTTCACTTCCAGCTACTCATTATAATCACATTAGGGGAATAAGATTCACACACGAAGTGTGGACGAAATTGGAAACTATCTATGAAAGAACCAAGAAGGTGAAATAAGCTCGTAAAAATATACTTGTTAAAGATTTTGAAAATTTCACTATGTTCGAAAGTGAAAATATCTCAAGAATGGTGGAAAGGCTCGAGAATATTGTTAATCCTCTATTGACACTTGGAAAAAAATTCGAGAAAGACAATGTTACAAAGGCCTTAAATTCTCTACCCGACACTTGGACCGAGAAGGTCACGGCAATCATGGAAGTTCAAAATCTTAAAACTCTCAAGTTTGATGATTTTATTGGAAATCTCCTTATTTATGAAGAATACCTCAAAGAAATGAAGAATTCCAAACCATCAACCTCTCAACTGGGTATGCAATCTATTCTTAAAGGTCTTGCCTCAAGTTCAAAAAATGCATATTATGCTAGCGATGAGGATGATAAGGAAACAGCCGCTCTTGTACAAAAGTTTTCCAAATTTATTTATAAAAATAAGGCAAGAAAAGCAAAAGACAACTCATGCTTCAAATACAGAAAATCCGGGTACTTTATAGCCAATTGTCCTAAAATAGCGGAGGAAGAACAAATGAAGAAAAAGTTCTTTCCGAAAAAGAGGTCTTGAATGCAGATGCTAAAACGTGGGATGAACTTCTTCCAACATTCGACGATGATGAAGAAATCGAACAAGGTCTCAAGGCTATAGATGACGAAACAATGAGGTACGCTCTAACTCCTTTTCTTCTTTAACTGATGAATTACAATAAGATTATGATGATTTACAGAATGAGTTTAGAGATATGATTGTTAATACACAAATATGAAAAAGGATTTTAAAGATTTAAAATTAGATAAAGATAAGTTATTTTCTTCTTATGAATCTGTTAACCATGCTCATAGTATTACTCTTGCTACTAGTTAAGAGTCTTGATTCCAAAAACGAATTGCTCACAAAAGAGTTAGAAATGTTGAAAAATGATGTGAAATGTTTTAACTTAAGTACCGATAAGGTTACAAAAACTATTGGTGCACAAAGAAGTGAGCAATCAAAATTAGGACTTGGTTATAAACCTTTTCGAACCAATTTCAAGAAAAAAAACCAAGCTCCAACTTTCATATGTGCTAGTAATCCTAAAATTATTACTTGTTTTTACTGTGGCAAATATGGTCATATTACCTACACTTATATAATTAGAAATAGTACTAGTCATTTTTGGAGATAAGCCAACGACTGCAAGTGACTTTAAAAAATAAGCCTATCTCTTCAACGGGCAAATTTTTGAAAGATCACTATAAAAGGCTGAGGAGTTTGTTTGAGAATGAGAGTGACATACAAGTGACAAGCGACACAAGTCACAGACCTGAACTAAAAACGTTCAAGCAATTATTAGAATATCTGAAACATTCTCAATACTCAAGCCTACACTACGAAGAACATCAATCCAACACTCACCTGTGAAGGAAAGATAACTTCAATCAGTTGAAGAGGAAAATACAGAAAAAACAAGGGGTCTACATTCCACGAAGGATTGTAGGAAGGTTCAAGGTCGAACCAAGTCTTAAGCTTTTGGAGGGCTTCGTGATCAAATCCAAAGAGCTTGAGCAAGTGAGTTGTAGTAGCAAGGCAAACGCCTGCCTGTGAAGAAGCGAGTCGTCACGAGAAGCCGGTGAGTGATCAGGCGTCTCGTGATCGAGTCCCAAAGGATCAAGTCATTTGTGTGATCAAGACTTGTATCCGGACTTACCACTTTGTATCGATCATTACCTAGTGGATTCCTCCGGGAGTTGGAGAAGAGAGGAGTAGAAGAATTACCCCATCTTCGAACCTCTATAAAAATTTTATTGTGTCATTTACATTTCAGCGCTTTAATTCTCGCATCTTAACTGTTTATATCTCATTTGATAAATTTGCTATCCACTTGATAATTTAAGTACTAAACCAGGCACTAAATTCTTGCTTAATCAAACTTAAGGGTGTTAAGTCTTCCGCTGAAAACAAAACCACAGTTGAGTTAATTTAGAGCCAACACGGTGAGTTATTCCATCAACAGCTCGATTGAGTCTGTTGAGAGACTAACTCTTGATTGACTAAATTGATTTGTCCATCAGGAGGACACAAATTGTGTAGTATCAACTCTGTATATTTAAAAGGACTAAATCGAAAATTTGGTAAGGTTTATTCAACCCCCTCTAAACCTTACACTTACACCCCTTGGGACCTACAACGGCTAATATTTCCTTGGCAATTAATGTTACTATAGGAAAAGAGGAAGACCTCTTTGCCCACCACTTTAACAGATCGAACTTTGACTTCCCTATTACAAATTAAGTATAATCAAAAGGAGATTTTAAATATGTATCAAGTTCAAGATAAGGGGTCGCGCCTCCTCTTGAACGTTTTGGTATCCTCGCGTCATAAAATTGCTCTAATGGTGCAAATACCAACGCCTCATTAAACGTACCAATATCACTAGTATTTTCAACATCAGGTGTAGAAGCAGCAGAACTAGATGAGCTTCTAAAACTATCACCATATTTTATTGAATATTCTCTAACAATTTCATATAAACATTGTTTAGCATTAGCTACTACTACGCTTGGAATGGGAGTGTCATGTTCTTTAATAGGAAACAAAGCATCAAAATAAATTCCTAACAATTCTTCTAAACCATCTAATCTTACTCTAGGATATAATATTTTTGCAACTAAAAATACATTAGGAATATAAGTGAAATATTTTAACCATTTTAATCCCATTTGAGCAATAGTTGGTCCTAAAGTAGCACAAGGCATGATAGATCTAAAAAGTAGTGCAATTTTAACACAACGATCTATAACTAAATTGATATAGGATAATAAACACCGGATAATTCTTCGGCAGCATCTTTAAAATGAATCGAAAAAATATCGGATCTAAGTGGTGGTGTAGCTCGACGACTTTGAGTTGGATTTTGCGATTCCGATTGAGCCTCACCTTCTTGTTGCAAACTAGCAAAACAAGCATCGATTTCTCTTCGCTCAAATCGAAAGCTTCTTCAAACTGTGGTGGTGGTGGTGGTGGTCGTTGCTCAGAACAGGACGCCAAACCTTTCCCCTTAGATTGACGAGAAGATCCTCCACGGCTCGACATTTTTTTAAAATAGCTAATGAAATTAAAAGTATGAAACTACTAAAAATTAAATTGAAACTTAAAATTTAAACTTGAAAATTGAAATTGAAGCTTGAATTGGGAGATTAGAATGTAGAGAGTTGAGATATTAGAGAGTAGGTGTGAGGAAAAATTGATGAATTATATGGGGTATTTATAGGAAAATTTCTGAAATTAAAAAAAAAAAATACGGAAAACCGCCGATTTTAAACGAACCGGCGGTTTCAGTTAAAACTGGTAGTTTGGCAACAGTCAAACGATCTTTGCCGTTGATCATCAACGATCAAACAATCTTGACCGTTGATTTTTTCAAAATTTGAATTTTCAAAAAAAATTGGAAAACCGGCCAGTTTTAACTGAAACCGCCGGTTTACGGTTAAAACCGGCCACCAACGGTCACATTTGTGATCGTTGGCAATTCAAAATCAAAATTCAAATTCAAATTTCAGTTCTTAAATAAAAAAATATTAAAAACTGGCGGTTTTCGGTTTCAAAATATAGGAACCGTAACCTAACCTTAGAGTTAAGGTTTACGGTTCCGGTTCGAACCGCAACCAGGGTTAATGGTTTTTTGAACCGTTGACACGGTTCAGAACTGCTGGTTTCCCAATTCGGTTTAAACCGTTGAACACGTCTAATTCGAACCAGAAGCTTTGGACTTATTGGAGGGCTGTGTGAACAAATCCAAGAGTCTAAAGGAGCTGAAGTAGCAGGACAACTGTCTTGTGAAGAAGCTGAGTCCAAGAAGCAAAGCCAGCTGTGTGATCAAGGCCTAACTTGGACTTTCACCATTTTGTAACAAAGTCATCGTTTTCTAGTGGATTACCTCTAGGGGTTGGAGAAGAGTGGATTAGAGGAATTACCCCATCCTCGAACCACTATAAAATTTGCTCTTGAAAATCCTATTTTATTTAAGGGTGAAAGTCTTCCGCTGTAAAAAGAAGTTTACTGAATTTCTAAAGAGTTAACTGAATCAGCTGAGTTATCTTATCAACAACTCAGTCGAGTCTGTTGAGTGACTAACTCTACTGTGAGGGTAAACTAAGTTGTCCGCCAAGGACCCAACTGACTTATGACTAAACTCTGACTTTAAAAGGACTAAAACCTAAATTTGGTAAATTCTATTCAACCCCCCTTCTAGACTTTACATTATCACCAATTGGGACCTACAAGTGGTATCAGAGCAGTTGGTTTATTGAGCCTTCCGTACTAGTTACTGAACTAGATCTCATTCTTTTTCAAAATATACAACACTTGCAGTTTTAAAGCTTTTCTTTCAAAACAAGTTATTATCATGGAAGCAAATCTAACTCGTATTCCTATGTTTACTGTCGAGGAACTTGATGATTTTGGATAAATACGCATGCATGCACATCTTTTAGCATTGCATGATGAGATGTGGTTGGTCATTGAGGATGGGCCTTTACAAATATTGAAAGTAAATACAACTGCAAGAAGTGCTGCTCCTGCTGAAGGAGAGGCTGCTGCACCAAGACCAGCGATGGTCGAAAAACCTCGATGCAAGTGGACAAATGAGGACAGAAAAAGATACAACTTGGATAATGTTTCCAAGGACATTTTGTATAAAACCCCGATAAAGCCAAGTTCAACAAAGTGAAATCCTGTAGAACGTCTAAAGAAATTTGGGAAAAACTAACTTTAATTTGTGAAGAATCTGATCAAATTAAAGAAAATAAATTGACAGTTGTTGTACACAAATTTGAGGATTTTAAAATGCTTGCAGAAGAAACTCTGGATCAGCTGGATGTCGGATTAACAGAGATTACAAATGAGCTCTCAACTCTATGCAAAGAATAGATACAGAAAGAAATGTGCATGAAGACACTTAGGTCGCTCTCTGCTAAGTGGGAAATGAAGGTGATGGCCTTTAGACATTCAATGGACTTAACAAGAACATCCAACCATGAGCTATTATTAGATTTGAAAGCTTATGAATTTGAGCTCCGAAGGAAAGAGCAAGAAAAGACAGTTGTACCCAGGACAACTGCACTCATGGCTGGAGAATCCAAAAGAGTTGAATCCAAGAAAATCATTGACCAAGAGGAGATTTCCCTTATGGTGAAGAGATTCAATAAGTTCTTCAATAATAACTACAAACCAAACAAAGGTGAATCATCTAGGAGACACTCAGCACTTTCCAAAGCAAGGGAAGAAAGTCCACCCAAGAGAGCTGACCATCAGAGGACTCAATATCAGAGAGCTGACTTTCAGAAAGCTGAGAACCTGTGCTGGAACTGCAGACAACTAGGACACTTTGTTGTTGACTGTCCTTATCCACCAATCAACTAATACAGAAATGAGGAGGAAATAAAAATCTTCAGAGAGAGAAGACAAGAAAAGAAGAAATCCATGTTAGCTGTTGAAGTTAACACAACCAAATGCAAATAACCAGCTGAGTCAGACAGCAGTGAGGCCGATTACTCCTCATATATAGAAGAAGAGGCTTTGATATGCCTCATGGCCAAAGAACAGGAGGATGAGGTACACTCTAACTCATCTCACTCTAATTCTGATAATAGTGATAGTGACACAAACACTTCATCACCCACAGATCTTTATGATTCATTCGACAAAATGATGAAAGATTTTGAGCACGTAAAAACTTCTCACACACTTTTGAATGAGGAAAACAACCAGCTCAAAAGCCAAAACTCACAGCTGACTAAGGAGCTTAGTAGTCTAAGTCACATAGCTGTTGAGAACACTGAGCTGAAGGCTGAGATAACTTAGATCAAAGCTGACTTAGCTGAAACAGAAAGAGGGAAAAAGATTTAAAAATTGTGATTGCATCATTTACCAAGGCATCTAAATCATTGGATGAACTGATAAGATACAAAAAGAAAGTGGAGATAAAACATGTATATGATTTAATTCCTGTGTGCATGCTCAAACTCCAAGAGTGGTTATGGAAAAAGGATCCTCAAGTAATGAGGGAGTCCAAAAGTCCAAAGCACCATATGTTGCACCCAAACCCACTCACAAATACAATCACAACCATGCTGGCCTAGGATATAAAGGAAAAGGCAAAATGCTAGCAGAGTATGCTGAGAGGACAACTAAAACTAAATTCAGAAGAGTCCATCAGCAGACTCCAAACATGAAATATTCTGTGAAATCAAAACAGAACTACCAGAAGCCCCAGAGGTTTCAAAAAAGAAATCCATATGATGGGAATGGTAGAAATTATCCTAGCCAAGCTGATTGGAATAATCAAATGAGATATCAGCCAACTCCAAAGGGATACAAGCCCAAGTGACAAAGACCTCAAACTCAAAATAGGTCAGTCCTAAGGCAAATGAACCATTATCAGCACATATAAGCACCCAAGCACAATGCCAAATATGCACAAAAGTTTCATTATTATGCCAAGAAAGCAAATGCACAAGCTCACACACAAGCATACAGACAAAAGAGACAGATGTGTAAGCCTAAAGTTCTCAAGCAATTTGCAAATGTTCATTATGATTATGGAACTGATAGGTGGAAACCTCTTAGAGTCAGACCATTTGGCTATAGGTTGGTTGGATCACCTTATAGTGCTAACCCCTCAGGACCCAGACAGGTTTGGGTACCTAAAAACTGATTTCCTTGATGCAGGTTTAAGGAACAACTGAGTTCCAAGGAACCTGGTACATGGACAGTGGCTGTTCCAGACATATGATAGGGAATAAAAAGAACTTATCAAACTTCAAGAAAGCAAAAAGACCAAAAGTCATATTTGTAGAAAATGAAGCTCAATGGGAGATTAATGGCATTGGATCCATAAAGAATAATGGACTGGAGATCACTGATGTAGCCTATGTTGAAGGGTTGAACTTCAATCTGCTGAGCATCAGCCAACTCTGTGATAAGGGCTACAATATAGGATGCAACATGGGAGTATGACAGATTAATGATGCTGAATCTAATGAAGTTGTGCTATCAGGACCAAGACAGAAAAACACGTATGTAATGGATTGGTCATTTGCTACACCAAGCACAAGTCTGTTAGCCAAGAGTACAACTGAATCAAGTTGGCTGTGGCACAAGTAACTGAGTCACCTAAATTTCAAGACAATCAACAAACTTGCAAGGAGTCATCTTGTGGAAGGATTGCCTGACACAGTATACAAGAAGGAAAGCATTTGTGATGCCTGACTGATGGGAAAGCAAATGAAGTCTTCATTCAAGGGCAAGCCAAGTCATTCTTTAACCAGAATATTGCACTTATTGCATATGGATTTATTTGGTCCTGTTGAACCAGCCAACATCAGTGGAAAGAAATACACCTTAGTGGTAAAAAGAAGGAAACTTTGCAGAAACTTCCTCAGCTGATGAGAAGAGTTCAAAATAAGAAGAGTCAAACCATTATCAAGATAAGGTCTGATAGAGGAACTGAGTTTGTCAATGGGATTATAAGTCAATATTGCATAGAAAATGGTATTGCTCATGAGTTGTCAGCTGCAGAACTCCACAATAGAATGGAGTAGCTGAAAGAAGGAACAAAACTCTCAAGGAAGCTGCAAGGACAATGTTAGCTGAAGCTGGATCGCCTAAGCGATTTTGGGTTGAAGCCATTAATACTACCTGCTACACTCAGAATAGGTGCATGATCAATAGGCAGCTGTCCAAAACCCCTTATGAAACTTGGACAGGGAGGAATCCAATTGTTGGATATTTTTATATCTTTGGATGTAAGTGCTTCATTCACGACAATGGCAGGGACAACTTGAAAGCTTTTGATGCTAAAGCTAGTGAAGTTATCTTTTTGGGGATACTCAGCTGAAAGTAAAGCCTTCAAGTGCTGAACAAGAGGACTATGGTCACAAAAGAGTCTATCCATGTGGTTTTTGATGAACCTAATGCTAATTGAGAAGACACTGAAGAGTAAGCTGACAGGATGAATCAGCCAACTGTTCAGAAGAGTCCCTATGTTGTAGCAGATATCAGAAGACTCAACCCATATGAAGAGGAGATAGATGAATCTCAAAGACAATTGGAAGATTTGTAGCTGAATGATGAGGAAACTGCTCAAGACAACTTTCTGCAAGAAGATTTAATCCAATAGACTTACTGCAACCAGATGTGAGATAGCTGAGAGACTATCCTCCAGAGCTTGTCATTGGAGATGTTAGAGAAGGAGTAAGAACCAGATCTAGGACTCAACATGAGGCTATGTTTACTTGTTTCATTTCCCAGATTGATCCTAAAGATGTGTCACAAGCATTGGATGACACATATTGGATTCTTGCTATGCAAGAGGAGTTGAATCAGTTTGAAAGAAATAAAGTTTGGGAATTGGTTCGATGGCCTACTAACCAAAATGTTATTGGTACTAAGTGGGTATTTAGAATCAAGATGAATGAAGAGGGATCTGTAGTAAGAAACAAAGCAAGATTGGTGGCCAAAGGATATTGCCAAGAAGAGGGCATAGATTTTGATGAAACCTTTGCACGTGTTGCAAGATTGGAAGCTATAAGGATGTTTCTTTCTTACGTAGAACACAAGAACTTCACAATCTATCTAATGGATGTGAAGAGTGCATTTTTGAATGGACTTTTGGAAGAAGAAGTCTATGTGGAACAACCTGCAGGTTTTGAGCACAAAAGTATTGGAGATAAAGTCTACAAGCTCAAGAAGGCATTATATAGTTTGGAGCAAGTACCAAGAGCCTGGTATGACATATTGTCTCAGTTTTTAATTGACAATGGATTCACCAAAGACAAAGTTGATAGAACACTCTTCAGAATTCAAGATGGAGAGAGTATACTGCGTGTTCAAATATATGTGGATGACATCATCTTTGGATTCACAAACAAAGAGCTGTGTGACAAATTCTCAAACCATAAAGGGAAGTTTGAGATGAGCATGATGGGAGAGCTGACTTTCTTCCTAGGTCTTCAAATCAAGCAAATGAAGGATGGAACCTTCATAAGTCAAACCAAATATACTAGAGATTTAATGAAGAAATTTGGTACGAAAGAGAAGCCATCTGTGAAGATTCCCACGAATACATCAGTCAAGATGGATATGGACGCAGAAGGCAAAGTTGTTGATTAAACAAGGTATAGAGCTCTCATTGGATCATTGCACTATTTGACAGCTAGCAGGCCAGACATCACCTTTGCTGTAGGTGTATGTGCTAGATTTCAATCTACTCCAAGAGAAAGTCACATGACTGCAGCCAAGAGAATCCTAAGGTATTTGAAGGGATGCGAGGAAGTTGACTTGTGGTATCCGAAGGAAGTAGGATTCAAGTTGTTTGGCTACTCAGACTCAGACTATGCTGGATGTAGAGTTGATAGGAAAAGTACATCAGGTACCTGTCAAATGCTTGGAAATAGGCTGGTTTCTTGGTACATCTACAGCTAAAGCAGAGTACATTTTTGTAGGCAGCTGTTGTGCCCAAGTGTTATGGATGAGGCAACAATGAGAGATTATGATATTGAAGAAAAAGAGATTCCAATTATGTGTGATAACACAAGTGCCATTGCAATTACTCAGAATCCAGTTTTGCATTCAAGAACCAAGCACATTGATATCAAATACCATTTTATAAGAGATCATATTGAAAGGAAAGACATCACATTGGAATACATATCAACTGATTAGTAGTTAGCTGATATATTCACAAAGCCATTATGTGAATCAAGGTTTGGAGAGCTTAAGAATGAGCTTGGATTAATTGAGCTGAGTTTGGAAGCTCAGAAGACTCATTCAGCAGGGTTGCAGACGAGAGAAATATATTTCATAAGAGTTTCACTAATCAGCCAAGTGAAACAGCTTATATGGCTAGTCAGTTGTATCGAGTTAGCTGCACAGCCGAGTGGTTATTCAGCCAAGAGAGAAGAATAGTCAAATCATAAATGAAGATAGCCGAGTCATTTATGTGATAGGTGACAAAACGAAGTCATTTTCTATGAGCGGGAATGTTTTTGGGACATGACGTCACCATCATAAGTGGTGTCAGTCGAAAGCCTGCGATAGTTTATCCATGATTGGATATAAATGTTGATTCATTTAATGCGGGAAAATTAATGTGGTTTTCTAACGTGATCTCAACCGTTGATTATTCTTAAACTTTTTGAATTCCAAAAACCGTTCCTTCAAGTCTCATATATAGAGAAATCTAATTTTCTCTCTCCTCACACTTACACTCTTGCTCTCAAAGAAATCTCAGAATTCTCTCTGCAAAGAAAGCTCAAACCCTAGTTTTTCCTCGCTCATTTCTCGTGTTCAAGACTGAAAGTGGCACCATCGTACAACTTTGTGAAGCTTGTTGAGAAGATCCATACCGGTGCGACTGTCAATTTTCAAGGCCTTGTCAAGCAGGGTGTTGGCCAAGAAGATAGCTGAAAAGCTTGAGAAGGCAGGTCTCAAGAAAATTCTTTCAATGGAGTTCACTCACACCTACGTTGAGGAGGTAGCGATGTATTACGTGAATACTGAAGTTCACGATGATGAGATCCGCTCATCTGTCAACATCACAGAGTTTAAGTTTACTCCTACTAACCTTGCTTGAAACCTTTGTTATCTCCATACCAGTGGGCTGAAGGAGATTACTAGCAAGGATGTAAACCTTTGTGAGGCTTCGAAAGAGATAGCCAAGCCTGAGGCTGCTCAAAAGAAAAACTTTTCAGCTCTGAAGAAAGTGATCAAGGAAGACCACCATAAGCTAATGGATATGGTAACAAAATGCATTGACATGAAGTTCGGCTCATTCAATCACCTCTCTCAGGCTAAGATTTTTGCAATGGCGGCCATTTTTAAAGAGAAAGAAGTTCACTGGGCAGAGTTCGTGTTTGGCAAGCTGTGCCAAAATGTGATGAGTATGTCAGTGGGTGATGATGGGAAGTTTGGAAGCTCATTGGGTTATGGCCTGATCCTAGGTCATCTCATGGAGAAGAAGGGCATTCCTCTCCGTAATGGGAAACCCTTTCATGCAAATAAAAAGATGTTCAAGGCAAATCTGTCTGGTGCCCAGAAGCAGGCACATGCCAAGAAGTCTGCTACCAGCGAGGGGGAATAAACTAAACATGTCCCCGTGGACGCAGCTGCTTCTGCCAAAGTCCCCTCACCTAAGCCAGCTCTAGCTCCCGCACCAAAGAAAAAAGCCCCTACTCCAGCTCCCTCTCATGTGGTGAGGAAGAAAAGATCAGTTGTGCCTCGTAAGCCAGCTGAAACCAAGAAACAGAAACAAAGAGAGACAACTTTTACAGCTGTGGAACCAGAAAATGTGGAACCTGATGTTCCATAGGAAAAGAAAACTAGAAAAAGGCTGGTAAAGATGTCTAACTTAGCCGCTGAGCCAACTAAGTTTGGAACTGCTGAAGTTGAGGAAACTGATGTCGAAGAACAACAAAATCGAAGGAAGGAGATGGTAAAGATGTCGAAGAACACGATTCAGCTGTACGGCCTACAACTGAGACGTCGGAACCAAATACTGCTGACACCGGGAATGAAAAATTAGCTGTGACATCCCCTCAGACAGACGCTGCTGTTGCTGAGGAAGGTGATGATCTTCAGATACTATTCCCTGCACATTCGGACATTCAAGAAAGGATACAAATTTGGAGAGCCTGGAAGCTGAGCATAGACATGTCTCATTTCCAAAGCCCTGCGTTTATTGAGAAGAAAGAATACCTCCTAGAATTTTCGGGAAACATTGGTGTTCGTGCTGCCCTGGATGAAGATTGCTGCTCAAATATCCTGTTTGATAGGAAGGAAGACGAGAAAGTTAAGGCGATAGAAAAGACCAAACCAGTTGAGGAGTCCATAAAACCTCATGTTTGTGGCTTGAATGATCCCAGCATCCCTCCAGAGACATTGGAAAGAGCCAACATTGATAGTGTTGTAGAAGAGCTGGATGCTGCTGATCTAGTTGAGAAGGCTGAGCAGAAACAAGCTTTAAAAGAGTCAAAGGAGTTGAACATACAATCACTGCTAAGGGCCCCTGGAGAGTCATTATCTATGCAAATCACTCCTACCCCTGATGTTCTTGAGATGGTCAGGAACATTGAAGCCTCTACCTTAGCTGCTCACTCCGATGGATAGCCCAGGGACATTGGCGATGCAGCTAAGGATGGAGATATAATGGATAGCCCAGGAACATTGAAGCCTCTACCTCAGCTGCTCACTCTGATGGATAGCCCAACCCTTGCTCAAATTGTTGAGACAACTGCCCATTTGGCTAATCACTCAAAGGGAACAATAATCGAGTCTCATGTGTCCAGTGACCCCAATAATCGTGATTCAGCTGGTGCGCCAACTAAGGGGGAGATTGTACACACCTCAGCTAGGTTGGAGGAGACTGTGGGAGACCTTACAAAATTTAAGATAAGAGGCGAAGGGGAGATTAATAAAGAACATCAGAGTGGGATTGACGAGGCTGAGATGGTTAAGACTGTCTTAACTGAAATTCCATCTGCACTGCAGGCCAAGAATGTTGCTGCTGTAGCTGAGGCAAAGGATGGACAACAGACCATGGCAGTTGAGACTGCTAGTCCTGAAAGTGCAATTTGAGAGGTTGAGACCTCGAAGGATGCCGTCCAAGACCCCAATGCAACTGAGTCTGCAAAAGGGATTAAAGAAGGCCTTACAACGGTTGAGACTGCTTTTAAGGTTACTGAAGGCCCAAAGGAGGTTGAGACTTCCTTGGGTATTATTGTTGCTGAGAAAGGAAAAATGCCAATTCCTCCACCAGAGTCACCTGAAAGAGAAGAAACCAGTACATTGCATGACTCTGAAGAAAACATATCAGTGGAGTTTTTGGACTCTAAAAATGAAGCTGAGTCCACCCGCAAAGGAAAATCTGTCGAGGACCCATAAATTGAGGAAATGGCAGCAGAGATGAAAAAGGCACGTGAGGAAGCTGCCTTATCAAAGTTCATATTGGTTGATGGCCCACCCCCAATGGTGCCATCACCAACCCATGATGCTGCTGAGGCAGCTGAGGCTACAAAAACTCAAAAGAAAGTACCTAGTGAGACCAGTGAAGCTGTTGAGACAACAGAGGATCAATCAGGCTAACACAGATGCGACTGCCAGTGATGCTGCTGATACAACTAAGGCAGATAGAGCTAAAGTATATCAAAAGCACAAAGGCAAGGCTCCCGAAGGAGAAGTGGGAGAAGTTCCTGTAGTCCCGGATGATCTATTCTCTAACTAATTTCTATTTGTTGCGGAGGTACCATTGGAAACTGAAACTACTAAAGAACATGCCAAGTATAAAGTTGAGATCCATCCTGAAGAATTCGAGGCTCCAGATGATTTAAGAGTTGTACTGTTTCGGTTTGATTTTGACTCAATTTGGCAAGAAGAACATTCACCTGAAGTAGCAGACTTTAGAAAAGCCTTCAAGGAAATATGTTTTGAAATAGAAAGTATGGAAAGATGGTTTACTTCACTCAATCAATAGTTGGACAATCACGATGCAATGATCTCTGGAGATATCCGAGGCTCAGTTCTAAGAATTCGGGAATGGACATCATAGATGAAGGCACTGAGAAGAGAACAAGTTAGCTATTTCAAATCCTTCTTCGCCAAATTGGTGATTTGGAGTGTTGACAATGCCAAGTTTCAGCAGAGACATCGGGATCACATGTCCATAATGGACCAGACGGACAAAACAGACATGGAGTTGCTAAAGGCTCAACACAAGCAAAACCTTCTAAAAACTGAAAGCACTCTGTGTTCAGAAATGATGATAATGAATGCCGAGATGAAGATCATGAGTGCAGAAATGAAGGCTCTTCATTCGAAACATAGAGCATCTCACTCAACAACGCATGAAAAACTGGATCTCATTCTATCCAACACTCCTCAGACCTCTCTCATTGGTGATGGTGCCAAAAAGGGGAAAGATAGAAAAGAGGAAGGCAGTGGAATTAAGGGGGAAGAATCCCTCAAGAAAGCTCCCCTGAAGATCGTACTTGAAAAAACCTAACTTGGCTCATCAACCAGCTCTCTCCATTCCCAGCTGCCAAAAGAGCTGTTAGCTAATGAAAAAGTTGACTTAGGTTTTAAGAAGACAATAGCTGCAATCAAAGCAGAATTTGTAGAAGTTGATCAGAGACAACAAAGGTGCATTGAAAGTCTACATTCCAAGTATCATGGTCCCCCATCAGGGTCACTTCAAGACTCTCCAGCTGCAAAGCTCCCTCAAGAACTAACTCCCGATGCAGGATCTGAGCCAAAATCACTTGAGGAGTTCTATACTCTCAAGTTGGAAGGATTTTTCAAGGGAATGACTCTCATCCAGGCATGGGATTAGTACTGGGAAAAGGGCTTAGAAATTTGTCAAACAGTTGAGAAGCAACAAACTCAAGGAAGCAGTCAGCAGGCTTCAAGAGCGCATCCCATGCAGTAAATCCCTAGGGGAGGAGCATCAGACTCTGGAAGAAGAAGAGGAAGAAGTGGTAGAAGAGACAGAGGCACTCCACCAAGAAGAAATGTTCAATACATTAATCCTCTAAAGAAGGATCTTCTTTACTGGGCTGGACTTAAGAAATTGGAAAATGAAAAAGTTGCCAGGAAAGTTGAAGAGGCAGCTAAGAGGCAAGAAATGGAAAATATAAGGCAAGAACAGGAATGGGAAGAGAGAAAGAGGAAAGATGAAGCTTCTAGAAGAGCTTATGAGAAGAAAAGAAGAGGGGAGGATGACAGAAAGAGGAGTAGAGATGAAGAAGATAGAAGGAAAGCTGAAAATGAAGAGAGAAGAAGGAAGCAACTTAGGAGATGAAGACTGCTGCAGACACCTTCCTGTTGTATTTTTACTTCATTGTAAATACACAGAAAATTGTAAGTACTTTGTATATTTTTTCATTGTACTCTGTAACACATTATAAAGTGCAGGAATGATATGTTGAATAAAATGACATATTCATACAATCATTCTTCTTTATGCACTATTTACTTTGTTATTTTTATTTAAGTTTTGGCATCATCAAAAAGGGGAAATTGTTGGGAATTTATGTAATAGATTTTGAGGATACCATTTAAAATTAAAATTAGGAAGTTGGCACCCCAATTCTACTGTAAATCAATTGGTAATAGATAGGGTTCTATTAGCTGAGTCGAAAGCAGCCAAGTTGAAGATTGCAGAAGTGGGCTGGAGACCAAGGAGGAGAATTAGCTGAGTGACAGCTGAGTGAAGTGACGACCTCAGTCAAGTGATTGGAAGGCTATTTCTGTCAGCTGACAGATAGTTAAGTTGTTCCTAAATGATTGGAGCTGACTCAAGACAAAGGGGTAAAACAACAGTCAAAGTCAAAGTCAACTGTGATGGATCCGTTGCACGCAAGTCAAGGAAATTACTTATTATGGTAATACGTCCATACTGCAGTGCTTAAAGTTCTCATCCCATAAGCGTGCAAATAGAATAAACCAATGGGAAGCACTGAGCATGTGTCAGAACTTAAAAAGCTGCATAATTCAATTAAACTAGGATACGCCACCATCACCTGCTGCAGATCAAGAAAAGACAAGCCAACGACCTCAAAGTGTAGTTTGAAAAATAGATCCTCTCTTCAACGGATATATTTTTTCAAACATGCACTATAAAAGGCTGAGGAATTCATCTAAGAGAAGGTTACAAACGACCAAGAGAAACAAATGCAAGAAAAGCAATAGATACTAACTTTCAAACAAGTGCAAAAGTCTCTCAAGCATTCAATACTATCCTCAAGCCTAAAACTCGAAGGAAATCAATCCAACACACTCAGTGAAGGAAACAAAACTTGAAATTGTTGAAGAGGAAAACTATTTTAAAGACAAGAGGTCTACACATCCAAGGTAGAAGGAAGTGTAGTGAGGTTCCAGTTCGAACCAGAAGCTTTGGACTTGTTGTTGGGCTATGTGAACAAATCCAAGAGTCTAAAGGAACTGAAGTAGCAGGACAACTGTCTTGTGAAGAAGCTGCGTCCCAGAAAGCAAAGCTAGTTGTGTGATCAAAGCCCAGCTTGGACTGTCACCATTTTGTAACAAAGTCACCATTACCTAGTGGATTACCTTCAGGCGTTGGAGAAGAGTGGATTAGAGGAATTACTCCATCCTCGAACCACTATAAAAATCGCTCTGTATCATTTACATTCAACACTTTAATTCTTGCATATCTATATTTCTGTTTGTTATATTTGCTAAGTCAACTAATAATAATTAAGCTTAAAATAAGTCTGTTGAAAATGTATTTTATCAATCAGCTGAGTTATCTTATCAACAGCTAAGTCGAGTCTGTTGAGTGGCTAACTCTGCTGTGAAGGTAAATTAAGTTGTCCACCAAGACCCAGCTGACTTGTAACTAAACTCTGACTTTAAAAGGACTAAAATCGAAAATTTGGTAAATTTTATTCAACTCCCCTTCTAGACTTTACATTATCACCCCTTGGAACCTACAATTGTAAATATAAGTGCCTAAATGTTTTCTTTAATAAAACTAATTCTTTCATTTTAAATTATTTACTTTCAGTGCACAGATGCTGTAATAGTTTTGGGATCATCAAAAAGGGGGAAATTGTTGGGAAATTTATTGTATAGATTTTGATGATGCTTATAAAACTATGTATTAGAAAGTGGGCACCCCATCTCAATATAATTTCTGCTTATGTAATAGATAGGACTTAGGCTGACTCAAAAGTCCTTTTTGATTCTTAAATTGTGTAGACTAAAGTGGTAGAGATGTTAGACGATTTGAAGGCCTATGGTGATTTTACATTCATTGAATTGTTTTGAGCGTATGCACGTCCTTATTATTTTGAGAGATTAGTGATACACTATTACTTGTGAGTCGCAATGTCAAGTACCCAAAAGAGTATTTATTATGCTGAACTTGTGATTGATGATTTCTTGATAATGAATTGCATGGTTTACTTTAATATGGAGTCAAATGAGATTGAATGTTTATAGTGTTCTTGTGTGTTTTTTGTACCCTTGAGATTATTTTTCTAAAGTTTGCTCGAGGACGAGCAATGGTTTATGTTTGGGGGATTTTGATACATGTAAAATATACGTGCATTTAAGGGCTTAAAATGATATATAATTGATGCATTTGCACACATATTTGTATTTTACTCGGTTTCTTTAGAAGGGCATGATACTGTGTATTCTTGTAACTTTTTACGGGAAACAAAGTTTAAACAGGAAGATATCAGTTAGAAGGCCTCAACAAGATTGAAGAGGGCGAAGAGATGATCGAATACACAAATAAAACAAATAAAAACACGTCACACAGCCAGACCGTGTGAGTCTCACACGACCGTATGAGCTATTCACGTGTGATTTTTACACGTTCGTGTGACTTGTTCGAGGGTAGAATTTCAGAGACACATCGCACGACCAGACCGCGTGGAAAGCACACAACCGTGTGGTTTGTTGGGAGCAAAAACAGAGACCAAAACATGTTACATAACCGGACCGTGTGGATTGCACACGGTCGTACGAATGGTTTTTCGTCTGATTTTTTATTCCTTTTCCCATCAGAACTCTGCAAGTGATCTATCAAAGCACCTATATAAAAACACCAACGCCTTGGACGATTTTTAATACTTCATACAACATACAACACATCCAAATACACTAGGGTTACACAAATCAACAATCTTCTGAGAGAGGAGGGCTAATCTACGAAGAACACCATAAAGCCTTTCACATCTACGGAAGCACAAGGGTCCGAACGCTTGGAAGGAGGATCCATCCTAAAAAAAAGGGTTTTTTCTTTCATAGTTTAGATATTGTTTGTGATGAGAATCCATGGACGAAAGACCCAGTAACAGTACCAGTTGGTCCAGTGACGAGGGCTCGAGCAAGAAAGTTCAAAGATGCGCTCAATGGGTTGATTCAAGTCATTCAAAAGGGACCGAGAGTGTACTACCGATGGAGAAAGAAGTTCGGGTGGTCCAGTTGATTAGCGTCATCAACGTTCCAAAGTCCACCTCAGACTGAACAAGCGAGGGATGCCAAGAATACAAGTCACTTTGCGTCTTGAAGACTTTGTAATCAAGTTCTCAATAGTGTCTTGTATTCGTTTATCATAGTTAGTCGTAGTTGGATTGGTTTTGAGTCATGTTGATGTTTTGGAGGCCAAGTAAACCTTTAAAGGCCGCGTCTTGAGTTGTTATTTCGAGTTTGGGACGAACAACGGCAAAATCAAAGACAAGGTCGAGGGGCGGGTGCCATGAGAAACACGGCCTGGCCGTGCTTAATTACACGGTCGTGTTCGGAAAAGTCATCACGAACATGGCCTGGCCATGCTTATGGCCGCATTTTTTAATCTGTTCGGTTTTCATTTCCTTTTTCGATTTTAAGTTATTTCCTAGTAGGGTTCGGGTTTGGATCCCTTATAAGGGTGAACGCTTATTATTTTTCATTAGTTATCAATTGAATTCAAGTTTTACTCTCAAATTGAGTGTTTTCCAAGTGCTTCAAGATTTACGTGTCTTGTGGTAATTATCGACTTATCAGGCAATAATCCATAATTTCTTGTGGTGTCTTCGCATTCCGAGGTTCTTCCTTTGCTAAGCAATGAGTTGAGGTTTCCACCGATCTTTAACCGAACTAGTGAAGATCTTGGGTTAACAACATATTGTTATTGCGTCGTATGCACAATTGTTTCTGCGGTTCACATCAGTTGGTAATCAGAGTGAACTAGCAAGGTTAAATCTATCCTTGTTTTCTTTTATTTTCCAGATTTTCTTTGTTATCCATAAACCTTAGTGAAGATCTTTAACCGAACTAGTGAAGATCTTGGGTTAACAACATATTGTTATTGCATCGTATGCACAATTGTTTCTGCGGTTCACATCAGTTGGTAATCAGAGTGAACTAGCAAGGTTAAATCTATCCTTGTTTTCTTTTATTTTCCATATTTTCCTTGTTATCCATAAACCTTAGTTCTTCAAGGGATACAAAAAAAATTGAAATTTGAAGGGGAAAAAAATAGAGGGAGGTGTTGATGACGTGAATTGTCGTTTCTTTTGTGAGACTTGTTGAGTTTTTGTTTGTGTTGATTGCAATTATTATACATCATGTCCGAAGAAAACCGACAACTGTTAGATTTAGGTAATAAGTTGCATATGGAGGAACTTGCAAGCCTCTTGAAGAAAATGATGATCGAGACATATGGGGATCCCAGTGAGGCACCGGAAATAGAGAAGCCTATTCCTAGGGGATGGAGGCCTAGGAGGTTCGAATTGGAGGAATGGGCGAATGAGATGGATGATTTTGATTCCGAAAGGGAGCAAAATAACAATCTGGCCAGAGGTCAGCATGGAAATAACATCAAAATGCAAATTCCATCGTTCTAGGGAAAGAGTGATCCGGACGCCTATTTGTATTGGGAGAGAAAAATCAAGAATGTATTTGATTGCCAAAATTATTCCGAATTGAAAAAGGTGAAATTGGCATCAACTGAGTTCTTGGATTACGCAAGTATTTGGTGGGATCAATTAATGGTCTCGAGGAGGAGGAGCGGCAAGCGGCCCGTTTCCACATGGGAGGAGATGAGAAGCTTGATGCGACATCGTTTTATACCAAATCATTATTACAGAGGCGTCTATCAAAGGTTGCAGAGGTTGACGCAAGGGTCAAAAAGCGTGGAGGATTACTATAAGGAGATGGAGATGTTGATGGCAAGGGCTAATATAGAGGAGGACCAGGAGGTTACGATGGCGAGGTTCATTGCCGGATTAAATACTCCCATAGCAGATGTCGTAGATCTACATCATTGTGTCGATCTGAGGAGATGGTTCACATGGCGGTCAAAATTGAGCAACAACTCAAGAGGAGGGGTTTCAACCGACAGCCACCGAGTTTGAACTCCACTGCTTGGAAGTCAAACACTAGCAAAAAAGAGAAGCAGAGTTCGAAAATAGCAGAGCTAAGGGGAAGTCGACCGAGCCTAAACCCGTAGGTAAATTTGAACCCTCTACTGCTTGAACAAGGGACATTAAATGCTTTAAGTGTCATGGGCTTGGGCATATTTCTAGTCAATGTCCAAATAAAAGGTTGTTGGTGTTGCGTGATAATGGGGATTTGGAGTCAGAAAGTGAGGGAGAGTCGGATTATAGTGATATGCCGGAGTTAGAGGATATTCCGGAGGTTTTAGAGGTGGGAAAGGGAGAAGCGTTATCCTTAGTGTCCCGGAGGGTGCTTAGTATTCAACCTAAGTCAGATGAGGGAGTCCATCGAGAAAACATCTTTCATACAAGGTGTTTTGTCAATGGAAAGGTGTGTAGTATTATTATAGATGGGGGGAGTTGTACTAATGTAGCTAGCACGAAGTTAGTAGAGAGGTTGGGGATTCCAACGATGAAACACCCACAACTATATAAATTGCAGTGGTTGAGTGATTGTGGGGAGATGGGAATCAGTAGGCAGGCGAAAGTAGCGTTCCAAATAGGGGGATATAAGGATGAGGTGTTGTGTGATGTTGTGCCGATGCAAGTGGGGCACATCCTGTTGGGTAGACCGTGGCAGTTTGATAGGAGGGTACAACATGACGGTTACACCAACTAGTATACTCTTGTTCATAATCAAAAATATTATATGCTTGTTCCTTTGACTCCGAAAGAAATCTATGAGGATCAAATAAAATCGAGAGTAGGAGAGGTAAAAGAAAAAGAGAATTCGGCTAGTGAGAATAAAAATAAAAATAAAACTAAGAAAAAGGAGAGTTTGAGGGAAAACAAGAGTGAAGGTTCGGCTAAGGGTATGAGTGAGGTTCGAGAGATAGCCGGGAAAAAGGAGAGTAACATTAATGAGAGGGACGAAAAAAAAAGGGGGAATGAATGGCCTTAAGGTAAGAAACGAGGGAAAAATAAATTTAATGAAAAAAATGAGTGATCTTAGGAAAGCCACCACGAGTGGTTGTTCGATGATACTCTTGGTTTACAAGGCCACCTTTTTATATACTGACATTCTTAACCCCGATTTGTCTAGTTCTGTCTTGTCTTTGTTGTAGGAATTCAAGGATGTATTTCCAGACGAGATGTCGGATGGGTTACCGCCTATTCGGGGGATTGAGCACCAGATTGATTTCATCCGGGGGCATCACTGCCGAATCAACCAGCGTACATGACCAATCCAAAAGAGACAAAGGAATTGCAGCGGCATGTAGACAAATTGTTAAGTAAGAAACTCATTCAGGAGAGCAGGAGTCCGTGTGCAGTTCCAGTGTTACTAATTCTGAAGAAAGATGGGTCGTGGAGAATGTGTGTGGATTGTCGGGCTATCAACAACATCACTATTAAGTACCGATACCCCATACCTCGCTTGGGTGATATATTGGATGAGCTCCACGGGTATAGCATCTTCTCCAAGATAGATTTAAGGAGCGGGTACCATGAGATTCGGATGCGGTAAGAGGATGAGTGGAAAGCGGCTTTTAAGACTAAACATGGTTTGCATGAGTGGTTGTTTATGCCGTTTGAGCTAATTAATGCACCTAGCACGTTTATGAGATTGATGAACCATGTTTTGAGGGATTTTATTGGGAATTTTGTCGTGGTTTAATTTGATGATATCCTCATTTATAGTAAATCATTGTACGAACACTTAGATCACTAGCGGGCCGTCTTAGAAGTGTTGCGAAATGAGCAACTATATGCAAACATCAAGAAGTGCACATTTTGTTCCGAGCAATTGATATTCTTGGGGTTTGTAGTGAGCTCGAGGGGAATCACAGCGGACAAGGAGAAAATTAGGGCTATTCAGGACTGACCTAAGCCCACGTCGGCCAGTCAAGTACGTAGCTTCCATGGGCTTGCGAGTTTTTATCGGAGATTTTTACGAGATTTTAGCACTATCGTAGCACCATTGACAGAGATGATTAAATAAAGTGTTGGCATTTCAGTGGGGTGAAGCCCAAGATAAGGCATTCGAGTTGCTAAAAGAAAGTTTAACACATGCATCTTTGCTAGCATTGTCGAATTTTACCAAGGTTTTTGAGATCGAGTGTGATGCGTCGGGGGTTGGTATTGGAGCCATTTTGATGCAAGAGGGGCAACCGATCGCGTTCTTCAGTGAGAAATTGAATGGGGCGACTTTGAATTATCCGATGTATGGCAATGATTTGTATGATTTAGTCCGAGCCTTGAAAACATGGTATCACTATTTTTGGCTGAAGGAATTCATAATTCACACTGATCACGAGTCACTAAAATATCTTAAGGGGCAACAAAAATTGTGCATTTCCGAGTGTTCATTAAGGGACTTACTAGTGAGAGGATTACATGGTGAGGGTCTTACGGGACATTTTGGGGTAACCAAAACATTAGCGGTCTTGCAAGAGCATTTTTATTGGCCACATATGAAGAGTGATGTGGAGCAAATATGTACTAGATGTGTTACTTGTAGTCAAGCTAAATCCCGAGTTCAAAACCAGGGTCTTTACACGCCCTTACCTATTCCTACAACACCTTGGGTTGATATTTCTATGGACTTTATTTTAGGACTTCCGAGAACTAAACATGGGTTTGATTCTATATTTGTTGTTGTAGATCGCTTTTCAAAGATGGCACATTTTATTCCATGTCATAAAACTGATAATGCATCATTGATTGCTTACTTGTTCTTTGAGGAGGTTGTGAGATTGCATGATATGCCTAGAACCATTGTTTCGGATAGGGATGCTAAGTTCTTAAGTTTCTTTTGGAAGACCTTGTGGGGAAAGCTGGGTACTAAATTGTTATTTTCTACTACATGTCATCCTCAAACAGACTGTCAAACTGAAGTATTGAATAGAACTTTGTCCATGTTGTTAAGGGCTATCACTAAAAAGAACATTAAAACTTGGGAAGAGTGTTTACCGCATGTTGAGTTTGCTTATAATCGTGTTGTACATTCTGCATCGAAGTTTTCACCATTTGAACTTGTTTATGGTTTTAATCCGCTAACCCCATTGGATTTATTACCTTTACCTGTTTCTGAGCATGTTAACTTAGATGGGCAGAAGAAAGCTGATTTTGTGAAATAGTTACATGAGAAAGCAAGACTCAACATCGAACGACGGATAGAGCAGTACGCAGCGCTGGCTAACAAGCATCGTAAGAAGATAGTGTTTGAGCAAGGTGATTGGGTTTGGGTGCATATGCGCCCCGAACGATTCCCGGACCAGCGAAAGACCAAGTTGCAGCCTCGTGGAGATGGTCCATTTCAAGTGCTTGAGCGTATCAATGATAATGCTTACAAGATTGACTTGCCGGGCGAGTATGGAATTAGTGCTTCTTTTAATGTTGCTGATCGTAGTCCATTTGATGCAAATTCAGATTTGAGGACAAATCCTTCTCAAGAGGAGGGGAATGATGAGAATCCATGGACCAAAGACCCATTAACAGTTGACGAGGGCTCGAGCAAGAAAGTTCAATGATACACTCAATGGGTTGATTCAAGTCATTCAGAAGGAACCGAGAGTGCACTGCCGATGGAGGAAGATGTTCGGGTGGTCCAATTGATTAGCGTCATCAACGTTCTAGAGTCCACCTTAAAATGAGCAAGCAAGGGATGCTAAGAATACAAGTCACTTTGCATCTTGAAGACTTTGTAATCAAGTGCTCAATAGTGTCTTGTATTTGTTTATCATAGTTAGTCGTAGTTTGATTGGTTTGGAGTTATGTTGATGTTTTGGAGGCCAAGTAAACCTTTAAGGCCGCGTCTTGAGTTGTTATTTCGAGTTTGGGACGAACAGGGGGCAAAATCAAAGAGAAGGTCGAAGGTGCGGGTGCCGTGAGAAACACGGCCTGGCCGTGCTTAATTACACGGCCGTGTTTGGAAAAGTCTTCACGAACATGGCCTGGCCGTGCTTATGGCTGCATTTTTTGAATCTGTTCAGTTTTTGTTTCTTTTTTCGGTTTTAAGTTGTTTCCTAGTAGGGTTAGGGTTTGGATCCCTTATAAGGGTGAACACTTATTATTTTTCATTAGTTATCAACTGAATTTAAGTTTTACTCCCAAATTGAGTGTTTTCCAAGTGCTTCAAGATTTACGTGTCTTGTTGCAATTATCGACTTATCAGGTAATAATCCATAATTGCTTGTGGCGTCTTCGCATACCGAGGTTATTGCTTTACTAAGCAATGGGTCGAGGTTTCTACTGTTAAGTTGGTTTTATACCAATGTATTGAGTATTCTAGACTAGGATTTTGCGTTGTTTTTGGGTATTTTAGTGTTGTTTGAGTCAATTTCATGTCATTAGTTGTCATTAGAGAGTCGGTACAGGTTTTGGTAGCCGAAATTGGTCAAAAATGCTAAAAAAACGTGTTGGAAGGGGAAAATCGCAAGTTAGAATGGAAAAAAGCGGAAAAATATTGTGTCACGTCGAGCGCCACAGCACCACAACCGCTGCGCCGCAGGGCGGGGGTCCAAAATAGTACAATGGGCACGTTGGGCTGCGCTGCAGTGCCATCGGGCGAGAAATTTATATATTTTATTTTCTTAGTATTTTGACGGATTTTTGGGCCTATAAATACAAGAAGGACGCACGGAACAAAAGTTGGACATTTTGGAGAGCACAAGGGACGATTTTGAGCAAGGAGAAAGAGTTCGAGATGAGATTTGAAGGCAACATAGAGAATTCTTCCTTTGATCATTCTGAATTATTTTTCTATTATCTTTGTTGAACCCTACCGATGTATAATTTACTTTTGCATGAGTTTATGTACATCCAACATGAGCTAAACCTAGTTTTATAGTGGATTGATGTAACTTACGTTTGAACCTATATTTTGATTTCCAATTTATGAGATTCGCATGTTTTTAATCTATTTGTGCTATTTGAATTAATTGCATCTGAATTATCTGATCAATAATTTAGATTGTTTGGTGTTTTTTATTTCACACTCGCGATAGGTAATTGAACGGCTGGCCATAGAATAACACAACCTAGGGTTTCATAGAACCGAGAGGTTTATGAATCTTTTGAAGCCTGTGATATAATATTCATCGAGCATATTAGGGTTTAATTTATGATTTTATAGAGATATCAAAATCAGAATTGAAACCTAGAATCACTTGGCACTCGAGAGAGGAAGTGATAAACGGTAGGAATATTGGCTTATAGAATAATAACGTGTGATTAATGAACTAGATTGAGAACATAGGGGATAACTAGGTGAATCAACCCTCTAGAATTCATCTTTTAAGTGTTTGATTATTTTATCGAACCAATTTTTAGTTTAATTTTAGTTTTATTTTTAGTTTAATAAAAATTTCTCTCTTTTCGATTTCTAGATTGAATTAAGCTATTTTAATTACAGTACTTAGTATAAAATTCGATACCAATCCCTGTGGAGACGATAACCCTGCTTTCAAAACTATACTAAAACTTGACATAAACGCTGCAGAAGAATTTCTCGATCAAGTTTTTGCGCCGCTTCGGGGACCTGTTTTATCCTATTTTACACTAATATTGTTACCATGTAGTCTTAATACTAATCTAGACTAGTCTAGGAATTATAATTTCGTGTTTCTCATTGACTTATCTTTTTATGCGAGATTCTAAAGATACTAATTTGCTTCCTTTTGATCCATAGATTGAAAGGACACTTCGAGCAATTAGAGCAGCACATCAAGTAGAGAATCGAGCAGTGGCAGAAAACGTGGACAATGAGAACAACGAAAATTTGGTTGTGAATGTGCCACCACAACCTGAGGCACAAGAAAGGGCAATCCGTGATTATTTCCAGCCGACTGTGAACTAGAATTACTCCAGAATTGAGCGCCAGCCTATAAATGCGAATAATTTCGAATTGAAACTAGGTCTCATAAGCATGGTTTAGCAGAATCAATTTGGGGGAGTCCAATGGATGATCCGAATACACATCTGGCTACATTCTTGGAGATTTGCGACACCATCAAGATGAATGGTGTGACTAAAGAGGCCAATAGATTGAGTTTTTTCTCGTTCTCACTCCGAGAAAAAGCTAGACATTGGTTGCAGATGTTCACCCCTGGGAGTATCACCAGCTGGGATGATTTGACTCAAAGATTTTTGGCAAAATTCTTCCCTCCCAGCAAGACACTCCAATTGAAAAGTGAGATAGCCCAATTCCAACAATTGATTTTGAGCCGTTATATGAAGTTTGGGAGCGATTTAAGGATCTGTTGCGGAGGTGCACGCATCATGGTTATGCAGACTGGCAGAGGGTTCAATATTTTTACAATGGCCTAAATGGGCATACGAGGACGATATTAGATGCGGCAGCAGGAGGTACATTGATGGCTAAAAATCTGACTGAGGCCTTATTTTTTCTTGAAAAAATGGCCGCAAATAGTTATCAATGGCCCTCCAAGAGGTCGACGCCAAAGGAAGTTGCCGGTGTTCTTGAGCTTGATACAATGTCAGCTTTTAGCAGCTCAAATCTTGAGCCTGACGAAGCATTTAGCAATCATGAATACTGGCGGCACACCACACCAAGCTGACATCCTGCCCGCGGCTGTCCACGCAGCAGCCACTCACGAGGCCGAGCAAGTCAACTATGTGAATAACCGGGATTATAATAATAGACATAATCCGTTATCAACTCACTATCACATGGGACTTCGTAATCATGAAAATTTCTCTTATAGCAACAACAGGAATGTATTGAACCCACCTTTGGGTTATCCCAACCCATCCAGTTCCAATGCACCCGGAGGTGAAAAAAAGCATTCGCTAGAAGAGATACTCGGCTCATTCATAGGAGAGACCAGGAATTGGTTGAACAGAAGTGATGCACATATTGATAGTCTGGGTACAAAGATGAACACAAGAGAGACGCATATTAGGTCAATCGAGACACAAATGGGTCAGTTGGCGACAAAGTGAATTCATTGCAGCAGAGAAGAAAGTTTCCGAGTGATACATAGGTTAATCCGAGAGAGCACTGCAATGTAATATATGTGAAAAAAGAGGCAGAAATTCAGCTTGCACCCGAATAGTCACCCATTTATGCGAAGGGAGTGGAAACCAAGAAAATGAAGTTGGAAGAGCTTGCGACTGTCTATCTGACAGAGGAATGTAGTGTAATAGTGCATAGTAAACTACCTAAGAAAATGAAGGACCCAGGGAGTTTTACTATTCCTTGTACTATTGGAGGAGTTTTCTTCGAAAAGTCACTTTGTGATCTTGGTTCCAGCGTGAATCTTATATCTCCCGCTGATGTTATGAAGCTTGGGTTTGGAGAGTGAAACCGTCTAATATCACGTTGAAGTTTGCTGATCACCCCATCACCTATCCCTGGGGAATTATTGAGGATGTGTTAGTAAGAATTGAATAATTTATTTTCCCTGTGGATTTTATAGTGTTGGACGTGAATAAGGACCAGAATATACCTATATCTTTGGTCGGCCATTTCTAGCTACAACAAGAGCTTTGATTGATGTAGAAATGGGGGAGCTGACTCTGCGGGTCAATCAGGAGGAAGTCGTATTCACCATCCATCCAACCAAGAGGCTTAAATTTAAATCCAATGATGGTCATCAGATGGATGGGAATATAGCGGAAGACATTGGAGGTTGGGAAGTATCTAAGGGAAACGTGGACAACGTTCCTATTGGAGCTCCAACTTGAAGATAATCTGACAAAGTCTGGCTGAAGACTGTAAACTTAGCACTTCTTGGGAGGTAACCCAAGCCCCTCTTATTGTTTTCGTAGTATTAATATAGCTTAGTAGTTCTTTTTTGTTTTAATTGTATCATGGTAGAAATTTTGCATTTTTAGGAGTAGCGAGTTGCATCTTACCCCAACCCCTTGTCTTTACAGGTGAGCGAAGCTTTATGACGGAAAAACGGGCGGAAGGTGGCTCCCAAATTCCCTGTTGCAACATGCAGTAGGGAAGTCCCTACAGCGTCCGAGCGTTGTAGCGCCTAAGAGGGCGTGCTGTAGTGCGGCCCTTGCAAGTCGGAAAATAGGCATCTTTCTCAGTGCTGTAGCGCCCGATCGTCCCTGGGCTTACATCAGTACCCCCCAGCCCACTGTGCAAACATAACATCCATGCACTCTTGCCCTTACTCTCGACAGAAATACTCCCCTTCCCCACCAAAACTCCCACAAATCCTCTCCCCTCTCCACAAGGACGCACTCTAGCATCCCACACATCACCCTCATCTTCACCACTCCTCACTTGGTAAGTTTGTTACTTCCAAAAACCCCACCCCATGGTTCTCCCCATATCTCTATTTTTGTGTGATTGGATTATAGAGTGCTAGGATAATTGTTGTTGGGTTGTGGATTGTGGATTGAATGTTCATGCTAGACTTAGATTTTGGTGTTCAATTTTGGGATTGAAATGAGTTATCCATTGCATTTACCATATTTTCCCGAATTCATGCATACGAGGTGTTTGATCAAATGCCCCAATGACGTTTTCACATTGTTGAGTGCTATCTTGCATATCTATGCTTGTGTTCTCGACATGGCACTACATTTTCCACTTGGGTGCATTATGCACGTACTTTGATTTTCGATTTCTCAACCATAATCGAATTTTGTGGTTCCACGAGTTTTGTTTTCAGTCTACCTTGCTAGGTTACAAAGATTCGAAACCAAAAAGGGACCCGGGGCGAAGGGGAAGAATAACACCACACCTTGGAGGCATACAACAGCCACGGGCTTGTGCGCTAGGAAGCAAAGTGAGCTTATGAAAGACACCTCATTCACGTAGTAATACCACATGACTTTGATAAGGAGCCTTTGCTCCTCGGCTACAAGGAAAGTCCTTTGTCTCACCTCTCCATTGGGGATAATGTCTTTTTAAGCTTGGGGGTGTAATCTTTTTTTATTGATCGAGTCGTGTCTTGAGTAAAAAAAACAAAAAAAGAGTCCAGACTCGAGTCGGGTCGTTTGTTAAACTGTAAAACTGCATGACTAAGTGAATTTGTTGAATATGAGTTGAACGGTCAAAAGTGCATGTGTTTGAGCTGTGATCTATTCTTCTTTCCATTAATTCCATCTATGTGCTTAACTCTGTTGATTTATTTGGGGATGATTTATGCGGTTGAGTGTTTCTTGTATGATCCCACAGGATTCTAGAACTTGTCTGATCACTAGTCGAGGCAAAATCCTAGGTGAAGCAATATTAAGGAAGTGATTTAGGCCATCTTTGAACAAGCTAGAGCCAAAAATGCCTACTTTGATATTGTATATTTTCCCTAGTGTCCCCTTTGAGCCTTGTAAACCCGTTTCTTTGGAAACCAATCTAATACCCAGAGCTTATATATGAAAATCCTAATTACCCATAACTCATACACACAAAGTATCGAAAAATGTTGAAGGTTGAGAAGGGTATGATGAAAAGGTATGTGTTTAATTTCGTGAAACGACTCGAGAAAAGAAAATATGAAAACCCATGTGTAAAGCATGCAAAAGAATAAGTTTGGGGGTTTCGAGTCCAAAAACAAATAAAAAATCAGTGGGATTGAAGGTTCATAAAGTAAGAACATTGGGGATGTCAAAAAATGAAGGGTAGTTACTAATTGGCGATTTGAAGTGATAATTGTGTGTTTGGGTGATTTAAGCCAGTTAATCCTATATTTTCCTACCTTACCCTAAGCTCACATTACAAGCTTTGAAACTCCTATTGATCCTTGTGTTACATTAACCTACATTAGTGGAGATTAGTGTGAAAGATAAGCCTATGGAGTCCCGTAAGCATCTCATCTTGATATTCAGAAAGTGGATCATTTTGAAAACACTTGATTGCTTGAATCTATCTGGATAATAAAAACGGAGTTGGCATGAACATTCTGCACTCATGATCACATTGTTAAAATGTGTGCTTGATTGGTCGTGAAACGAATTTTGAGACGAATGTGTTTGGTTGTGAAGTTTTGCAGTTAGTTTGTTTGAGTCAGTTGTCGTTATTCATGTTTCCTTTGTGTCTTGTGTTTTTCAAGAGTCTGTAATTGCTTGAGGACAAGCAAACGTCTAACTAGTGAAGATCTTTGGTTAACAACATATTGTTGTTGGGTCATATGCACAGTTGTTGCCGCGGTTCACATCAGTTTGTACTTAAACGATGTCAAACTATTTGATTTCAACTTTGTCGATGAATTTGTTATCAAATATGTTGGGCTAATCTTTTTGATCCTAGGGTATAATCAAAACTGTGGATTCATGTTAAATTTATATTGATTATTTTCTTAATTGATTTATGTGTTATATTATATGAATTCGAATGCTTAATTCTTGTAGATTATCTGATCAATAATTTTACTACAAGAAAAATGTTGAACAACACCACCCAAAAGACAACATATTTTAGCTAAATCGTTGTCCTTATAAGTATTGACAATGGATTTTTGTTACACCGTTGTCTATAAGCGGATTTTTTGTTAACGACAACAGTTCACTCGAGCCTAAGACAATACTTTCTTGAAGAGTTGTCTATTAGCGGTCTTTTTATTTTTAGACAACATGTTTCTCGGGTCTTCGACAATGTTTTTGTAATCCATTGTCGATTAGCGCCTAATCTTTTGAAAAAGACAACATTTTCTCGTCCTTTTCGTCAACAGTTGGTTACACCATTGTAATTAGCGTCATTTTATTTTTCATAAAGACAACACTTTTAACAACATTTATAAAACCGGAGTTTATAGTCATTTTTTATCAAGTCCTTATTTATATTAATGATTTAACTAGCACTTTTAGTTAGTTTATCATTTTTATTTTAGCAACTTTAGCATAATTCTAAAAGTGCTGACAATTTTAATTTTTATTTTTATCAATTCTTTATTTCATGGTATAACTACCGTCTTTAGTTAACTAATCAATATTATTTTAGCAACTTTAGCATAATTCTAAAAGTGTTGGGAGTTGTAATATTTATTTTTTATCAAATCTTTATTTTATTTCATTTGAAAAAAATAATAATCAAATATAACTAGCAACTTTATATGTTAAACCTTTTAGTTTAGCAACTAAAACATAAATCTAAAAATATAACTAGCAACTTTAAGATTAAAACTTTTAATTTAGTAACTTAAACATAAATATAAAAATATAACTAGCAATTCTAAGGTTAAACCGCCTTTTAATTAGCAACTTAAACATAAATCTAAAAATTGTAAAAGAGTTGAAGATCGTAAAACATAGGTGAGAAGAGAATAGAATAGAAGCTTTGGCCTCATGCACGGCTGCACCCGCCGCGTAGCTCCACCGCTCAGCTCCACTGCCGTCCACCACGTAGAATAGAAGTTGGGCCGCTGCATCATCTCAGATATAGGAATGATTTGTTTGTGACTTTTTTCCATCCACCAAAATCCCCCATTTTTTAAAACCCTAATTTCTGAAAGGTGATTTTTATGCCCTAGTTTGTGTGGTGACTGTGGAGGAGTGTGGGACGGGTGAAGTGGAGGAGATCGTGAAATTGTTTATGCAAGAGAGAACGCGAGATTGAGGTTTGTGCTATAAAGGAACATTATTTAAGGTCTTCGAAGTCTAAGAAGAGGGTGATTTAAGTCCAAGGAATCCTCTGAGAATTTTTGGTTCCATCTTCGATTGGGATAACACTTAGGAATCCTCTCGACTCCTCTTTTCCATCTTCACCACCCGTACTACAATCGACATGTTCTCCACCTTCCAAGTTGTTTTTCGCATCACCTATGTTGCTCCAAATTCTAGGGTTTTTGGTAAAGGTGATTTAGTTACGTATCAAAATAAAATAGTTACTCTCTATTTGAAATGGGATTTTGCAATTCACACAGTGGAATGGCTGGTCATTACTTTCCCTGCGCATGAGAGAGATGAATCAGAAATTCGGAAGTGGGAAGCAACTGATTTGAACTCTATCGCTGGCATGGTGGTGTGTCGTCATAGTATGTAATACCCAAAAATATTATTTTGGGCTTTTATTTAGAATTATGAATTTTTATATTTTTAGTTAGTTTTATTTAGGGGCTATATTATAATCCAAGTCCAATTATCCAATCAAATGATTATTTATCCAAGCCCAAATTTTAAGTCAGGCCCAATTTCAGGCAAAGCCCAAATTATTATAAGCCCAATCTAGCCTATTCACAAGTCCTACTCCAAATAGGATTCCAAAATTTTCAGGCAAACACGATTTTGATTTTTCTCAATCCAGCAAAATCCATCTTCACGTATTTTTTTCTTATTAGATTAAGAATCCTAACTGATATAGATCATCCAGTTTTCTTTAGATTAGGACTCTAACTATTACACAAACCATAACCATAATCAAAGCCTATAAAATAAAGCAAACAATCTTAGAAAAAAAATCACGTACTCTCTACTTCAGAAAGCAACAAGGTAAAATTTTCATCTTTCAGTTTTCTATTCTATGTACACGGCCACTCCCAAAAAGCAGCAACCACTTCCCAAACCCAAAGACAACCCAACCGAGCGGCAGTCGTAAGCCTTACCCCGATGCCGTCGCCGAAATACCGAAACCCGCAACCCATCGAACACCCAAACCAATTACCAGAAATCCATACGCCGCTGCCCAAATCCGAACCCACGAACTTGCCCCGAATCAGCCCAAAACTAACCAAGTTCCGCCCAAACCCAGTTGCGGTGCCACCGCGCCGTGCCACCCGCGCTGTCGCTGCCATTGACGTGAGTTACAGAAGAAAAAAAAGGGGGGGAAATAGAGACTGAGAGAGCGAGAGGGGCAAACGTTGTGGAGTTTGTTTTCTGAACTTTATTGTCCTTGTTAAATGCTTAGATTATTTTGCATGAATGTGTAGTACAATTGCTTAGGCCCTATTGAGCCAGGGACTCAAGAGGTCCGGGGTCGATGTATCCCTCAGGTGGTATCAGAGCAGGTCTACCTTTCTATAGACTTGCCAAAACAAAAGTGTAAATTTCGTGTGTGTACTCTGATAAATGAATTAGAATTTTTTTAATAATAAAATGGAAAGAGTCTACGTATCCACCACCGCTATGCCACGCCAACTCCGAAGCCAAGGTATGAATTTTTTTTAAAGAATTTTGCTTTCTACTGCTAATGCCATCGCTATTGTTACTACTATTGCTACTGCTACTGCTATTGTTAAATGCCATTGCTAAAGTGTTTTAATGTTGCTAAAGAATTTTACTTCTATTGCAAAGAGAAAAGGAAAATGCTAAGTTTTTCGTGGATGCATAGCACGATAGAATGACATTGAACTATTGAGATATTATGATATTTGTGAACTTTATGGACAATAGAAAGAACTTAGAGGATTTAATTATTTTTATGCTATATAGATGGCTCGTAGAAGGTATACAGCACGAAAGTCCGATATTGTTAGCATTAATAGGAGAGCAAGGAGAGAGATATGAACAATACAAATGGGAACCTAACTATAACCTTGGGGCGCATCTAAATGTAATGTTTGGACTATGGGTGGAGTCTAGATATGTCGTTCACTCGGTATCTGATCGACAGGGCATACTTAGATTTATTAATACCTTATCGGAGTTACCCCTGCGAAGGGCAAGAGAGATATACAATCAAATGATAGATGATGTCCAGGGAGCTCAGTCGTGGGTTAGCTATGAGGACTTTGTTTCGGTTTTCCGACAGTTGTGGTTGGACCATGTACAACTCACAATGGACATTTTTGACTTCTGGCCCGAAGAGCAAGACATACATGATGATGCCCCTCCACCTGATTCCAGTGATGATGAAGATCCAAAGGAGGACCCGGGAGAAGATCCGGAGGAGGACCCAAAAGAAGATGTTGATTAGCCATCATTTGTTTTATTTATTTTAGTAGTTGGTGCTTTGGATTTTATACTTTCCTTTCATTAGTATTTTAGTTTATGTTTTGATTTTCAAACTAGCAATTGTTTCTTCATTCATTAGATTCATTGTAAACAAATATGAGATTAATGAATGATCATTTTTTTTAAATTTGCTTTGAGTACTTGTTTATCATTTACGGTAATTTTTTTTATATGAGCTTAAAAATTGTCCAATTAGAAATTGACTTAATTTTATATTCATGGTTATAGGATGAATCCTAGAGCCCCTAGAACCGGGACTGCCACAAATTCAACACTAGAAAATTTGGGTGACGTAGTGGTGCGCCTGGCCACAATCGTTGAGGGTCTAACTCAAGGGGGTGCTCTGAACCCACAGAACCAACCGGCTCCCACAAATAACACTTCACATGTGGTGGAATAGTTTCGCCGCTATAGACCTTTGACTCTCATGGGACAGGAAGAGCCGCACATCGTGGAAGAATGGATAGCAGAATTGGAGGGCATATTTGAGTTGATCGAGTGCACTGGCGCACAAAGGGTTTCATGTGCTATATATCAGCTCTAACAAGATGCACGACATTGGTGGGATTCACACCGACGAACCATCACTGACCAGCAACGAGCTGATATGCAATGGACTGGTTTTAAGGAATTAGTCATGCAATAGTTTTTTCCGCACTCCTACAGAGATAAAAAGGAAAGAGAATTCCTAAACCTACAACAAGGTACAATGACGGTGCTCGAGTATGAGCAAAATTTCAACCAGCTAGCGAGATATGCTATTCACTTGACAGACACCGACGATAAGAAAGCTAAGAGATTTGTGTCTGGTTTACGCCTTGAGTTGGGGGGGTAGTGAGCATACTGGGGAATGCATCATATTCTGCGGTTGTGGAAGGAGCTCGAACGGTTGCCTCCAATATGAGATTGGAAGGAGGTAGTAAAAAGGTTTTTGAGGCTCCCAAAAGGAAATGGGAGGGTCTAAACACCAGGAAGTTTGTTAATAACAACAAACAATAAAGAGTCGGTAGTGCTCCTAATCAGCAAGGTCAGCAGACGAGGCCACAATGCCAGAATTGCGAGAAATATCATCATGGTGAGTGCCTGCTGGGAAAAGATGTTTGTTGTCATAACCCAGAACTTTTGCATTTTAATTTGTAGGGTTGATTATTCATAAGCATAATTACATGCATTTTGACATTTCACATCTATATTAGAATGCACGTGAAATTATGAAATTTTATGCTTTAGCATAATTAGGTTAGATATATTTATATAGATAGGTTGCACTGGAAAAATTAGAGGTGAAAGTTGACATCGACATGTTTATGGGGTTGAGATATAGGAAATGAAAAGATTAATGAGAAGATATTATAAAATACATGAATGATATAAGGATATTAAATTATATATATAAGATTATGGTTAAAATATTATTAGAGAATAATATTTTCGTTAAAGAATAATGATAGTGATAATAAAAATATCACGAAAGAAAAATTAGACTAGAATTGAAACTTTTGTTTTAGATTAAAAGTGACTAGTGCATAACTCAGAAATAAAACTAGGGCTTACATGTAAATATCAAATCATGTCGTAAATTACAATATAACATTTAATGATGTGGGTTTTGACTTATCTTCTTAACTTATTCTAGAAATTGGATAAAGACGTACACGCAGGCAGGGAATGTGGGATTTCTTATAAGTAGAATTAAACACACACACATTTTACATTTTAACTTAACCACACATACCCATAACTCTTACACGTGTATATGCACAAAAGATAACTAATATACAATAACTCACACCACCGCCTCATGGAAAAGAAAAGGGGTAAATGATATATATATGTATTTATACGAACATTACAAAAACAAAAAAATAAACACACACGTATAAAATAGGAGGAAATAAAAAGTACAGAGAGCTAAGGGCATACATATGAAGAAAAAATAGCTGGTAACTTATATTTCACCCTTCTTGTTTAATTTATTACCTTGACAACATGAAGCTGATTTAGATATTCTATTCAGTTTGGCATGTAAAATGGAAAAAAAAATCAATATGTATAAATATGTATATTGTATTAACTTTTAAAAAAAAGAAAAAAATATAATTGGCTTTGGCTTCGAAACTTGATATCTAAGCAGAGAATGGATTTGGTTGATTTCATAATGATGTTATTGATAAAGTAGATTAAAATATGAGTTGCAACAAGAAAATAGTTAAAATGAGATAAGTACTTAATTAAGCTATGCCCCTGTTTTTCGTCTAGCAGCAATCCGCTGCCGTATTTGGCCATTTTGACCAATTTTCTTTCATGATGTAGAAATAGTTAAAACATAAAAGCTGTAGACAATTGAATTTGGGTTCTAGGAGCACTTGAATGACCCTAATATCAATTTTGTACTGAAAATTATGGTAAATATACTTAAGGCTGCCAAGGCTGGAACTTTCATGCATTTTAAACACATAAGACAAGCTTTATCTTTATTAAGGTGCGAATCAGGCTAAGACCTTGGACAAGGAAGTTTTGGTAACCTTATACCATCTAATATTCAATTGCATACAGAGTCATAAAATACATACAAATAAGTTCATTAATATTACGTATGTGATTTTTATTTGGTTATGCATATTTGTATGCTAATAGGTCGAAATCACAATACAGGAGCAAGTAAGGCCAATTAGGCAAATTCATCGAATAAGGGCACCACTTGTGAGTATAATCTTTTAGCTTGTTATTTGACTTGTGTGATTATATGATTAACGTATTGGAATGAATTATTTACTTGTTTGGCTACAGTGATTAGTAGTTTATCGTGCCCTAACATGAATTGCATGATTCTCTATGGTGATATTGTGATGAAATTGTGATACATGATCTCTATGTGATTAGATGGATATGAAATTGAGATATATGATCTCTATGTGATGAGATGGATATAACATCGGGATATATGATCTCTATGTGATAACATTGAAATGGAATTGAGATATTTGATCTCCAATAATGTTATTGATATGGAAATGAGATATGCGATCTCTAATGACGTTATTGATACGGAAAGGAAATATGTGATTACAGAAATGCATTCATCAGAGATTAATGGATTTTGTTATGGCCGCTAATGACCTTGAATCATGGGTTACAGAATTACAGTCATCCAGGAATTCTAGATTACAGAGTACCGTACGGCCACCCCGAGTTCACTGAACTCTACGCGAATTAAGAATTACAGAGTGCCATGGCCATCTTCGTGATCACGATATATTCTTGGTATTAACTGGCCCATAACAGTAAAAGAATATGATCAAGCACGTGCATTTATGTGTTTACGAATATTATGAACAAAGAGTGTGAAATGGTGGTGATAATGTGCTTGTGTGATGTTAAATAACTTGTTTTTGGATTATACTTGCTGAGCTTGCAACTCACCAAATGCAACATTGTGAATGTTTAGTTGCTGTAGATAAAATATGATTCGTGGAGTGTGACAGAAGTTTAAGGCATGAATCAAAGGTCGGCCGGCTGGATTCCCATCATTCTCCCTCAGCTTATCATTTGCATTTCATATAGGGAGTTTATTTTGACCTGTATATAAAAGAGCACGGTCGTTAATGTTATGTAATATGGATAAATGCACATGTGTGAATCAGTATTGTAGGTCCCAAGGGGTGTGAGTGTAAGGTTTAGAAGGGGGGGGGTTGAATAAACCTTACCAAATTTTCACTTTTGGTCCTTTTAAAAGTTCAGAGTTGATACTACACAAGTTGTGTCCTTGGTGGACAACCAATTTAGTTAATCAAGTAGAGTTAGTCACTCAACGGACTGATCGAGTTGTTGATAGAATAACTCGTTGTTAAGACTGAATTAGCTCAAGCGTGGTTTGTTTTCAGCGGAAGACTTAACACCCTTAAGTTTGGTTTAGTAATGATTTAATGCTTGGTTTTAGTACTTAGAGATTATCGGTTGGATAGCAAATATGTCGTGAGAATTAAACAAATAAGATGCGGGAATTAAAAATCTTGAAATGTAAATGACACGATAAGTTTTTATAGAGGTTCGAAGATGGGGTAATTCTTCTACTCCTCTCTTCTCCAACTCCTGGAGGAATCCACTAGGTATTGATCAGTATACAAAGTGGTAACAGTCCAGATACAAGTCTTGATCACACAGCTGACTTGATCCTTTGGGACTCAGTCGGAGATGCCTTGATCACTCAGCTGGCTTCTCGTATGACTCAGCTTCTTCACAGGGCAGCTGCCTTGCTACTACAACTCACTTGCTCAAGCTCTTTGGATTTGATCACGAAGCCCTCCAAAAACTCGAGACTGGTTCGACCTTGAACCTTCCTACAATCCTTCGTGGAATGTAGACCCCTTGATTCTTCAACAATTTCCTCTTCAACTGATTGAAGTTATCTTTCCTTCACAGGTGAGTGTTGGATTGATTTTCTTCGTAGTGTAGGCTTGAGGATTAATCTTGAATGATTTGAGAATATCTTAGGTTACAGTTCAAATATTTGCTTGAATGTTCGTGGTTCAGGTAACCTTGGTAACCTTCTCTCAGAGTCATTCCTCAGCCTTTTATAGTGATCTTTCAAAAATCTGCCCGTTGAAGAGATAGGCTTATTTTTGAAAGTCACTTGTGGTCATTGGCTTGTCTTGTTGCAGTCCTTGGAATTGCCACTTCCTCGTATGAATTGTTCTTGACTTTTGAGCAATCGACACGGTGTAGTGCTTCCCATTGGTTTATTCCCCTTGCACGCTTCTCGTGATGAGCACTCGAGAAAGGTAGCATGGAGATATTACTTGTTTAAGTAATTCTCTTGATTTTTACGTAAACGGATCTCTTCGATTATCTCGACTGATTTGCATTTCCTTGCTTTCCCGGATGACTTAGAGTCAGCTTCCAATCATTGGATGATTCTCCTGTCACTTTCGACTTGAGACTTGGCTATATTTAGCTGACTTGACTGATACTCTACACAGCTGCATCTTAGCATCTTTGTTCCTTGATCGAGTTCCGTCTTCTCTTCTTTGCCATACTCGGTGTGTCTGCAGTGAGTCTTCCTTCTAGTCTCTAGTTGTCTTCTTGCATGTTTAGGCATAGCTGACTTAACTCAGCTTGACCAGCCCTATTTGTTACAATGCAGTTTACAACAAAAATGGGGCGCCAACTTCCTATTCTAAGTTTTACATGGCATTCATCAAAATCTAAACAATAAATTTCCCAACAATTTCCCCCTTTTTGATGATGCCAAAACTTAAAACATTCAAAATGTAAATAGCAAAGATACATACAGATAGTGCATTCACATAGAATGTATGCGTAGAATCAATCCTTTTATTGATCATAACATTCTTGTTCTTTTACACAACTGTTTACAAGGTGTATCAGAGCAAATATTTGTCTGCACAAAAAAAAAATAGAGAATTTATAGATTTATTGCAGAAGACTTACATAGTATGTATTTATATAGTAAAATACATGAAGGGGTGGACAACAACACTTCATCTCCTTCACGCCTCCTTCTTTCATCTTCTTGATTCTGTCATCTTCTGGTCTTCTTCTCTTTTTCTCATCTTCAGCCGCCTTCTTCTTCTTTTCATATGCTTTCTGGGCAGCTTCATCTCTTCTTAATCTTTCTTGTCTTTCCTCCCATAGCTGAGTTTGTCTCTTATTTTCTTCTTCTATTCTTTTCGCATACTCAGCATTGCTTTTAGCCACTTGCAGATTGGCTACTTGGTCAAGACCAATTGAGTAGATCCCTCCTTTCTTGCTTGGATCTATGTACTCAATGTTTTTGGGCGAGGCCTAGGTGCGAAACCTCTTCCTCCACCCTTCGCTTCTTCCTATTCTCCGGGCGTGTATTGTCTTGGGTCTTCTTCTTTCCGGTGAGTGGTGCAGAGTGATCGCCGGTAGTCTGTCGCTGTCGCCTTCTTCACATAACGTGAGACCCTTTTCCAAGACAAGTCCCAGGCTTGAGCCATAGACATGTTTGCAAAGTATCCTTGGATGCGGCGTTTTAAATTCATCAAGCGATCGTGGCTCGGTCCCCACATCCGAGATGGCATAAGTGTCTCTGTCTACTAGAATGCCTCCATGTTGTTTCAAGATGTCCATAACTCGGGCATTCAACCTTCCTTCCACTTCCTCCATCCCCGCTTCAATCTGTTTTTCTCTTCTCGGCCATAGATGCAAAGAGAGTGTTGGAGTGGCGAGTCACTGGGAGTTTTGCCGATAATATCATTTGTGACAAGACCTTGTTGGGGGTTTGTGCAATCATCAATGTCATATCTTTCGATCCTTCCCCCTCAACTCGACTTTCCTTTCTTTTGTTTTGACACTTCCTCATTTTGTCTTTCCCTTTGCAATTTTGCTCCTTCCTTTTCAACATCGAACTCTTTCGCTTTTAGGTATTCCTCTTCCCTCTTTTTAGCATCATCAAAGGAGAGGAACCCCTGGAAACATCTTGGCAAGCGGGAAGTCGAGCTCTGCGATAGCCGAGTTCGCCTCAGTCTGCGGAGTATGTGGCGCGAAATTCGAGCATGTAGTGTTGGACTCTGCTGAAATTAGCTTCATCTCGGCCCAAGAGAATCTTTGAATTTTCTATCCATGTTTTCTTCCATACGCTGGAGATCACTCTTATTTTGCTCACGCAATGACTTTATCTCAAGAGTGTGAGCTTCATGCATGTGCTCAATGTGTTCTCTCAATTTCGTCTTTGCATCGCATTCTCGGCTCTCCATACCAACGACTTGTTGAACAATATCTGAAGTATCTAGCTTGTTCCACACGCATTGTTTCTTCTTTGTTGCCACCATTCCCGATTCGACTATTATGCCTCTCAAGTCAATCGAGGTTGGCATCTCATTGTCGATCTCATGTCCATCGAGGCCTGGTGCCTTTCCATCCGTTTAATTTACGCAAATAATGCTTTGAACACCTCCCGAACTTCATTTGTTTCCTCTGTTCGGTGATGGCCAAGCGTCAAAATCATAAGCGGTTTGGAATGATGGTATCGATGGAATGACAGGATCAGTGCGGAAGCGCGCAAGATCATTTTCGGACTCGTCGGGGAGGTCGGGTACCTCCAAAGAGAAAGGAAATGATTCTACAAAGGAATCATCACGGCCAACTAGGATTTGTTCAATGATGAGAGGGGCGCGTGAAGTTCCTTGTGGAGTCGAACCTCATTGCGGCTTGGGGGAGCTGCGCGATGGACTCTGTTGCGGCGGGGTCTTTTGTGAAGTGGACCCGAGCTTGCCGAGCTCATTGTCTCAACACTTTTGCCGTCGGTGTCTCCAACGGCTTCGTCGGTCTCGGTGGTTTTTCCAATTGAGTTGGTGGTCCTCGGCCTTATCGAGCGTCATCGGACGATGATGAGATTTCCATGGGTGGCTCATCATCAAAATTGAAAGTTTGACGAGTAGTCTTGAGGTCGACTTGCTCGTGGTTGGAACATCCTTAGCCGAGTCTTTTGGATCGATCCACGGGGGATGACTCGGCTTCATCGTCTTCTTCCGATCCCGAGAAAAGTTACATTAGGATTATCCTGGGAGTCGTGAAGTGCACTAATCTCCTTTTCGGATGGATCAATGATAGCGGGAGAGATGTTCTCTAATTGACTTCTTTACCCCGGGAAGTCTCAACCTCCCATTGGCCTTCATTACCTCCTACAGTCTCAAGCTGCAATGAGGCCTTGGACCTCCCTTTCGATAGTGTCAACTGTCTTAGGGTCTTCGTGGTGGCATCCATTGGAGTCTCAACCCCATGGATTGCACTTTCATCGCCCAGTGTTAACTCCCGGGTTGTTCCTTCCTATGCCTCGACCGCATCGGCCAGCGTCATTAGCCTTCAGAGCGGTTGGCACCTCGGTGAGACAGTCTCAATCTGCCGAGCTTCGTTGATGGCAACTTTTGTGTATGTTGTGTTTGTACTTTCTCCACTTCGCCTCCTAGATTCGTTGTGGAGTCATCTCGCAAACATCCTCCGACCTTGCCGCTGCGGTGGAGGGGAGTTTCCCCCTCGGTGGCGCATCGGTGAGTGACTTGGAATGGGGTCACTCGTCTCCAAACTCCCGGCTGTTTTCTACTAAGTGTTCACCCTTTCGGGCGGTGGTAAGACACCTTCATTAGGGGTTGGCTCATTTGGGGTCCCCACTAACCCAGTTTCATCGCCATTTCCCTTAATTCCTTCTTCCGAGTGAGTGGGGAAGTGGTGGCAGCAACAAGCGTGGCAATATCCGCACACACTCCCATTGGATCGATTTCGGTGTGTTTTGGAGGACTCTCCTGGTCACTCCATCATTCTCTTCTCATGAAGAATTCGGATTCATGCATTGCTTGCTGCATTTGCAACTCTTACGCGGGGCGAAGCGAGGTCCAGATCCTCATCACTTTCTCGATAGAATGTTGAGGTGAGGATGTGTATGTTCGTGGTGCCGGTGAGAGGCGCGATCTTTGGCCTTCTCTCGTGCCTCGCCTTCCTCGCCGATCTCTCCTTCTCCTTGTCCTTGAAGATCTGCAAGATATCTATGCGATTTTTCTTCATCCAGTGCTTGGATCACAAAGTGGTCGATCCAAGAAAGTTCAATGATTCCTCTTCTTTTTCGATAAACTCGGGCCGTTGGAACTGTTCCTGGATCGACTCAATTTCCACTTCATCCACTCCCCGCCGACGATTTTGGATGTCCGGATAAGGTGGGGATAGGATCATCACATCATCATCTCTTTCGCTTCTTCTTTTTGTCTCGGTTGTTCGAACTACACTGGTCTTGATTTTGCCTCTCTGCGGATCACCTTGAGAGACTTGGTCAATTTCATCAATAATATCTGGAGACTCTACTTCTCCAGCAGATCTCAGATTCATTGCGGTGAGTGGCCGACTTAGCCTATTTTTCAAGTTCGGATTGCTTGATGATTCTTCTTCGTCTCTTGGTTCGTACGGAGGGATTTAGTTCGGAGAGTGTCTTCGAGTCCGGGGCGGCGGGGTCTTCTTGGTGTTTTCTTATGAGGAGCGGGCCGTCTAGGCTTATCGGTTCTCCTTTTTGACGATCGGAGAAGGTATTTGAGATTCCTTCTTGGTCGCTTCTTTGAGGCGGAGACACGGCTACGGGAGCGGAGTGACTCGCAGCTGCGGGGCGGGAGCGAGTTTGTTTTTTTTTTTGCGGGAGAGTAGTCTCTTTTTAGCAAGTGCAGGGCGGCTTTCTTCTTTGGTAGATAGGAAAGCGATTTGTATCTTTGGTGGTGATTCCCCCTCACTTGTGTCGCTCTCTTGGCATGGGCTCTCTTCGTGCGCCGAGAGAGGTTTGATCTCGAACATCCTCTTGTTTACATGGAACGTCTTTCCATGTCGAAGAGAGACTCCTTTCACCTCCATCACCGGCCAATCACAGGCCATATCCCGGGGATCCTCCAAATGCACCATATTCCTTGAAGGATTTGTTCCTACATTCGGCAGTAGTCTGTTGTAGACAAACTCGGCCAGATTTATTTGCCTTTCTTCAATGATCGCAACCATTACGATCAACTTTGCTTTTGATAGTTGGTCAAAGCTGCCAAATTTGATGTCTATGCATTTGGCAACTATGTCCAACAACTTGTGGTAGTCCTCCTTCAGCAGCCTCTTGTTTGCTGTGTAGACTATTATATCAGATAGTTGGATTTGGCTACTTCCCTCCGTGCGGCAGCGGCCATGTCTACATCGGCCGTTGATTTCGATGCTCCTTCCGTCGGTAGTGGCGGTGTTCACCAAATCCTTGGCAGAGATGGTGAACTTCTTTCCATGAACAAATGATTTTATCCCTTCATCGTGAATCTCAGCGTTCACGTAGAACTGTGCGACCTCTTCCACATAGGTCATCGAGAACTCCATCGTCAAAAATGGTTTTAGCCCGGACTTTTTGAGCTTTTCAGCGATTTTCTTTATGAGGGCGTCATCGGACCCCTGTTTGACCATGCCCTCGAAATCCACGATCGACCCTGTGTGGATTTGCTTTCCTAGCTTGACAAAATCATAGGTTGATGCCATTTTTCAGGATTTCTCCTAAAAGAAACTTAGAAATTGATTTGAATACGATAGGGTTTTGAGAGAGTTTTGCCTTTGCTTACTTCGAGATAGAAATGAACCGTTTTGGTAATATGTGAGAGAAAACAGACGAAAATGGTTTAAGTATGGTTTTTACGAAAGGGCGTGCGGGTGGTTTTGAAATGTGATCGAAATCAACGGCTTAGATTTTGCACGCCAATCAGCATTTAATGTCTCGAATTTAATGCGGCATCATTTATATCCAATCATAAGCTTGGTATGCGCTTTTTGTTTGTACACATCATCATTATCTTTGACGTCATTCTTAAAAACATTCCCGCTTAGTAAAAACGATTGCGTTTTTGTCACTTTGCTCATAAATGACTCATCTTATCCCTTAGCTGATTTAACTCTTGGTCACAGTTCTCTCATGACTCAAATTTGTCGGCCTAATTTGGTATAGTTTGTCTTCCGACATGGTGATTCATTTAGCTGATTTTGAGAATTGATCATTTTTCTCTTTTTGTGTTTCATTTCTTTTCTTTGAGTCTTCGAGTGTCGGCTCAGCTCAATTAACCCTAACTCATGCTTGAGTTCTTCAAATCTTGACTCACATAATGGTTTTGTGAATATGTTAGCCAACCTGTTTATCGTCGAGATATATTCCAATAGGATGTCCTTCTTTTCAACATGATCTCTTATGAAGTGATATCGACATCGATATGCTTTGTTCTTGAGTGCAACACAGATTTCGAGTGATCGCAATTGCACTTGCGTTATCACACATGATTGGAATTTCTTTTTCCTCAACTTCATAGTCTCTCATTCTTTGCCTCATCCATATGATTTGGGCACAAATTTGCCCACAACTATGTATTTCGCCTGTCTTGTAGAGGTGGCTATTGAATTTTGCTTTTTGCTAAACCAGAAATTAGCTTTGTTTCCAAGCATTTGACATGTGCTCGAGGTGCTCTTTGTCAACTCTGCATCCAAAGATAGTCAGTCCGAATAGCCAATTAGCTTGAATCCACCTTCCTTTGGATACCATAAGCCAACTTCTTGGCTTCCTTTCAAATATCTCAAAATCCTCTTAGTCTTTGTCATATGGCTCTCTTTTGGAGCAGATTGAAATCTCGCACATACACCTACAAAGCAAAGGTGATGTCCGCCCGCTTCTTTGTGAGATAAAGCAATGATTCAATAAGTGCTCTATATCTTGTTTGATCTACGGGCTTGCCATCGCATCCATGTCCATTTGGTGATGTATTCATTGGTGTTTTCACGAAGACTTCTCGCTCCATACCAAATTTCTTCATTAAATCTCTTGTGTATTTTGTTTGACTTATGAAGGTTCCATCCTTTAATTTGTTTTACTTGGAGTCCAAGGAAGAATGTCGACTCTCCCTCCCATCATGCTCATTTCAAATTTTTCACATAGCTCTTTGTTTGTGGATCCAAAGATGATGTCATCCACATATATTTGAACAAGCAAAGATATACTCTTCTTGTCTTGAATTCGAAAAGTGTTCTATCCACTTTTCCTTTTGTGAATCCATCCTCGTTAGGAATTGTGACAAAGTATCATACCATGCTCGGGTGCCTGTTTCAATCCATACTGAGCTTTCTTGAGTTTGTATACCTTATCTCCAAGAGTCTTCGCTCAAATCCTGGAGGTTGTTCAACATACACTTCTTCTTCCAATAAACCATTTAGGAATGCACTTTTTACATCCATCTGATGTACAATAAAATTCTTGTAAGCTGCATAAGCAAGAAACATCCTTATGGCTTCCAATCTTGCTACAGGAGCAAATGTTTCATCAAAATCTATTCCTTCTTCTTGGCAATATCCTTTAGCTACTAGTCTTGCTTTGTTTCTTACCACATAACCCTCCTCGTTCATCTTGTTTCTGAATACCCATTTAGTACCGATAACATTTTGATGAGTGGGTCTTTGAACTAATTCCCATACTTTATTTCTTTCAAACGATTGACTCTTCTTGCATAGCTTGAATCCAATGTGTGTCATCCAATGCTTGTAACACATCTTTAGGCTCTATTTGTGAGATAAAGCATGTGAACATAGCTTCTTGTTGAGTTCGGATCTTGTTTTGACACCTTCTCTTATATCTCCAATGACAAGTTCGTGGATGGTCTTTCGGCCATCTTACATCAAAGTTGAAGTAAGTTAGTGGATTGATCGTCTAGCGATTGTGTTGCTTTGATCAGCTCTCTCGCAATCACTTAGCCGCAAATTTTCCAAAGATTTTATGAGACTCGGCTATCTCATCTTCATCCGAGTTTATAATTACGGCTTCAACTTCAAAGATAGGGACTCTTCAGTATGGTTGGATGATTGACTTATCGGTGACTCTTCAATGTCTTCTCCATTTACATTTGGCTCATCGAATACCACATGAATGGATTCTCGCAACCATAGTCCTTTTGTTGAGTACTCTTGTAGGCTTTGCTTTCATTTGAGTATCCCAAGAAGATACCTTCATCGACTTTAGCATCGAAAGCCTTTAGATTGTCTTTGCCATTGTTATGGATGAAGCATTTACATCCAAATATTCTAAAATATGCAACATTTGGTTTTCTCCTGTCCAAATCTCATAGGGAGTCTTTGTCATTTGTCTGTTTATCATACATCTGTTTTGAGTGTAGCAGTTTGTGTTGATTGCTTGACCCAAAATCTTTTTGGTAACCCCCTTGACTAACATGGTCCTTTGCCGCTTCTTTGAGAGTTCTATTCCTTCTTTCTCGCAACTCCATTCTTCACGTGGAGTCCTTGCTTTGCAGATAATTCATGACCAATGCCATTTTCAATACAATATTGTGTTATTATACCATTGACAAACTCGGTTCCTGTCTCGATCTTATTTTGATAATGGTTTGGCTCTTCTCATTTTGAATCCTCTTCATCAATTTGTGGTAGTTTTCGTAGAGTTTCTTTCTTCTTACACATGAATATTGTCCATGTATATCTTGAGTAGTCATCTACTACCACCAAGGTATATTTCTTCCCACTTATGCTAGCAGGTTCAATGGACCAAATAGATCCATATGTAGTAGGTGCAATATCCTTGTTGAAGATGGGCATGTCTTTTCTTTGAATGATGATTTGATCTGTTTTCCCTTCCGCATGCGTCACATATACTCTCCTTCTTGTATACTAAGTCCGGAAGACCTATCACAAGATTACTTTCGCAAGCTTGTTAATTGTTTTGAAATTCGGGTGACTCACTTTTTATGCCACGGACCAACTTGATTCAATTTGTGCTCTTTGCTAATAGACAGTCTTTGGGTGTAGCGGTTGACCAATCTACTACATACATGTTCTTTTGTCCGCATCCTTGCAACACAACTTCATTTGATTCAATATCCTTGATTTGGCATATACCCATGTTAAATCCAACATTATAGCCCTTATCACGAGTTGGTCGATGCTTAGCAAGTTGAAGTTGAGTCCTTCAACATATGCAACATCCGTGATTTCTAATCCGTTCTTCTTGATGGATCCATTGCCTCTTATTTCTCCTGGAGCTTCATTTCCTCCAAATATGACTTTTGCTTCTTTAACTTCCATGAATTTTTGATTTTTCTTGTTTCTGTCATATGTCCGGAATGCGACCACTATCCATGTACCAGGTTCCTTGGCACTCATTTTGTTCCTTGAACCCGCAATCAAGGAAATTAAGTTTTAGGTACCCATACTTGCGGGTCCGAGGGGTTAGTATTGTAAGATGGTCCAACCAGCCTATAGCCAAATGATCCGGCTCTAAAGGGTTGCCATCTATCGATTGCCATAATTATAATTAATTTTGGCAAATTGCTTGGGGATTCTAGGTTCATACAATTTGTCTCTTTTGCTGTATGCTGTATATGTGTTTTAGCAATTGCCTTCTTTGGGTAATTGTGGTGTCTCGAGTGTAGTGCTTAGGTGCATATGTGTCTTTGATGAAAGCTCTTATACTTTTGGAACGGCCTTTCTTTGAGTTCTAGGCCTTTGCCATTTGGGCTTATATTCCATAAGTCTATCCGATAGTTCACATCGTTCCAATCGGCTTGGCTTGGATATTTTCTACCATTCCCATCATATGTGCTTCTTTTATAGATTTTCTGGGTTTTTTGGTAGCTCTGTTTCTTCTTTACAGAGTATTTCCTGTTTGGAATTTGCTGAGGGACTTGGCTGAATTTCTTCTCAGCTGTCCTCTCAACGCACCCAACTGGTTGTTTTTCTTTTCCTTTATAACCAAGGACAGTTTGTTTGTAATTGTGCTTTTGGAGTGAATGTGTGTGCACCATTTGGAGTTTTGGATTTTTGAGATACTTCATTGCTTGAAGATCCTTTTTCCAAAATTACTTTTGGAGTTTGACATAGCACAGAGGAATTAAATCCTAAGCCTGTCTTGTCTCCACATTCTCTTTGACTCATAATAAGATCATCCAATGATTTAGATGCCTTAGTGAATGAGGCAATCACATTTTGAGGTCATTCTCCCTCTTTTCTATGGCAGCTATTTCTGCTATTAGCTTGGCATTTTAAGCCTTTAAACTTTTATTCTCATCGGCCTATTTGACTTAGAGTACTCGGCTCCTTAGTCATTTTGTGAGTTTTGGCTCTTGAGTAGGCTGTTTTCCTCATTTAGTAGTGTGTGTGAGGATTTAATGTGTTCAAAATCTTTCATCATTTTGCGTAATGAATCATAAAGATCGAGTGGGTGATGAAGTGTGTGTATCACGGTCACTATCATGGAATCGAGTTTGATGAGTTAGAGTGTACCTCATCTTCTTGGTCGAGGTTGATCTTGTTCCTTGGCCATCAAACGGATCGGGGCTTCTTCTTGAGTCACTTGAGTAGTCGGCTTCACACTCTCTCAATCAATTGTCTCTCTTGACTTATTTGTCTCAGTGATCTCTGCGACCAACATTGCCTTTTTCTTTTCTTGTCTTCTTTCTCTGAAGATCTTTCTTTCTTCTTCATTCCTGTATTTGTTGACTACAGGATATGGACAATCAATGGCATAGTGACCTGGTTGCCTACAGTTCCAACATACATATTCAACATAGATATTCATTCCTGTACTGAAAATTATGGTAAATATACTTAAGGCTGCCAAGGCTGGAATTTTCATGCATTTTGAACACATAAGACAAGCTTTATCTTTATTAATGTGCGAATCAGGCTAAGACCTTGGACAAGGAAGTTTTGGTAACCTTATACCATCTGATATTCAATTGCATACAGATTCATAAAATACATACAAATAAGTTCATTAATATTACGTATGTGATTTTTATTTGGTTATGCATATTTGTATGCTAATAGGTCGAAATCACAATACAGGAGCAAGTAAGGCCAATTAGGCAAAGTCATCGAATAAGGGCACCACTTGTGAGTATAATCTTTTAGCTTGTCATTTGACTTGTGTGATTATATGATTAACGTGTTGGAATGAATTATTTACTTGTTTGGCTACAGTGATTAGTATCTTATCGTGCCCTAACGTGAATTGCATGATTCTCTATGGTGATATTGTGATGAAATTGAGATACATGATCTCTATGTGATTAGATGGATATGAAATTGAGATATATGATCTCTATGTGATGAGATGGATATAACATCGGGATATATGATCTCTATGTGATAACATTGAAATGGAATTGAGATATTTGATCTCCAATGATGTTTTTGATATGGAAATGAGATATGCGATCTCTACTGATGTTATTGATACGAAAAGGAAATATGTGATTACAGAAATGCATTCATCAGAGATTAATGGATTCTGTTATGGCCGCTAATGACCTTGAATCATGGGTTACAGAATTACAGTCATCCAAAAATTCTGGATTACAGAGTACCATACGGCCACCCCAAGTTCACTGAACTCTATACGAATTAAGAATTACAGAGTGCTATGGCCATCTTCGTGATCACAATATATTCTTGGTATTAACTGGCCCATAACAGTAAAAGAATATGATCAAGCACGTGCATTTATGTGTTTACGAATATTATGAACAAAGAGTGTGAAATGGTGGTGATAATATGCTTGTGTGATGTTAAATAACTTGTTTTGACTTGCTTTGCTTGGATTATACTTGATTCGTGAGCTTGCAACTCACCAAATGCAACATTGTCAATGTTTAGTTACATGTTTGTAATATGGATAAATGCCATATTGCTAAATCGTTAAATCAGGGCATCGTAGAGAAAAAGGGTTGGGATTAACATATTAAAGAGATATTCCTATGAACTATAGTTTTATATTACATAAATACGCGTTACAAGGGTAATGGTGAGGAACAGAGGCCCACATGAGAGAAAACAGAGAATGTATGCCATGACCGAATGTATGCCATGACCGAGCAGGATGCACAAGAAGAGCCTGAGACAATGACATGTATGTTACGAGTTTTTAATGTACCTGCTCTTGTACTTTTTGATACCGGTGCTACACATTCTTTCATATCTGCTAAATTCATTGAGGGATTAAATGATGTGATATGTGAGTGTGTGGAACCTTTGGGGGTTAGCATACCATCGGGTAAAACTATAGTGGCTGATCATAGAGTAAACAGGGTACAACTGAACATAGAGGGAAGAACTCTAAAAGCGACCCCATACATTATAAAGATGAAGGACTTTGACGTAATCCTAGGAATGGATTGGTTAAGTCAGAACCGCGCAAACATCCGATGTCACAAGAGGAAATAGATTTTCATGTGCCAGGAAAAGAGAATTTCACTTTCCATGGGACTAGATCGGGTGTATCGCCACGAGTTATATCAGCAATGAAAGTCGTGAAGATGTTAAGGAAAGGAGAATGCCAAGCATTCTTGGTGAATGTAATGGCTACCCCGACTGAAGAGAGAACAATTGTTGATATCCTGATCACCCGAGAGTACCCTGATGTTTTTCCATAGGATTTACCTGGAATGCCACCAGATCGACAAGTGGAGTTCACGATTGATTTTCGAGCACCAACGTCAAGGCACCTTACATAATGGCACCTAAGGAGTTGCAAGAACTAAAGGTACAATTACAAGAATTGTTGGATAAGGGTTATGTGAGACCGAGCGTGTCTCCTTGGGGAGCTCCAGTATTGTTTGTTAGGAAGAAGGACGACACGATGAGAATGTGTATCGACTATCAAGAGTTGAACAATCTTACGATCAAGAATATTGAGGATTTGTTTGATCAATTAAGAGGAGCTGGAGTTTTCTCGAAGATTTATCTAAGATCAGGGTATCACCAGCTGAAGATCAAAGAAGCGGATATACCCAAAACAGCGTTTAGGACCCGTTATGGACATTACGAGTTTACTGTGATGCCATTTAGGTTAATCAACACACCAGCGGTCTTTATGGACTTAATGAATAGAGTGTTTCATCCTTACTTAGATCAATTCGTCATTGTGTTCATCGACGATATCTTGATCTATTCAAAGGATAAACAACAGCACGAAGAGCATTTGAGAATCGTGCTTGAGACACTTTGCAAAGAGAAATTGTACGCGAAGTTCAAGAAGTGTGAGTTTTGGCTGGAACGAGTGGTGTTTTTGGGTCATGTAGTGACCGCCCGAGGTGTTGAAGTGGATCCAGCCAAAGTGGAGGCTATAAATGAATAAAAAGCGCCATCGACCGTGAGTGAGGTACGCAGTTTCTTAGGACTTGCTGGATATTGCAGACGATTCATTGAGGGTTTTGCCAAGATTGCTGGACCAATGACCCGACTGATGAGAAAGGATGAGAAATTCCAGTGGATTGAGAAATGCAAAACCAGTTTCCAAGAGTTGAAATAGAGATTGGTTACCGCACGGTTTTGACGATACCTAATGGATCGGAAGTGTTCGTTATTTATAGTGATGCGTCAAAACAAGGTCTCGGATGTGTACTCATGCAACAGGGGAAAGTGATAGCATATGTCTCGAGACAATTGAAGCAGCACGAGCTTAACTATCCCACTCATGACTTGGAATTAGCAGCCGTAGTACACGCGCTGAAGATATGGCATCATTACCTGTACGGAAGAAAATGTGATATCTATACGGATCACAAAAGTCTCAAGTACTTCTTCATGCAAAAATAATTAAACATGAGACAACGAAGATGGTTGGAGTTAGTCAAAGATTATGACTGTACTATCCACTATCACCCAGGCAAGGCCAACGTAGTTGATGATGCCTTGACTCGGAAGAAAAGTGGTGAACTAACGAGCATGATCACGGAGCAAGAGCAGTTGATCAAGGATTTCGTCAACATGAGAATTGATGTGGTAGTACCCCCAACCAACACCAAAGCTATCATATCTGCTATGGTGCCACAACCGACTTTGAGAAATCGGATCAAAGATGCACAACCGAAGGATAAGTTTTTGTGTAAAATGAGGGAGCAAGCTTTAGTTGGAAACATTAGAGGTTTCGCTGAAGCACTAGACAGTATGCTTACTTATGAAGGGAGAGTCTGTGTACCAAAAGACGAGAACCTAAGAAGGGAAATCTTAGAAGAGTCTCATTATACACCCTACACGGTACATCCAGGAGGTACGAAGATATATCATGACTTGAAGAATACTTTTTGGTGGAGAAACATAAAAGGCTCTATTGCATCGTTCGTGGAGAGGTGTTTGACTTGTCAACAAAGCCACTTGAGGTCCCGGAGTGGAAGTGGGAGCATGTTACAATGGATTTTGTAATTGGTTTACCGAGGTCGAATAGAGGGAACGAAGCTATATGGGTTATCGTGGATAGATTGACGAAGACTGCACACTTTCTGCTGGTTAAGATGACTTTCAGCATGGAACAATTAGCTCAATTATACATTGAGGAGATCGTGAGACTACACGGGGTGCCAGTTTTGATTGTGTCTGACCAGAGACACAAGGTTTACTTCAAATTTTTGGAAGGGATTGCAAAGAGCAATGGGGACGAGATTACAATTGAGTACTGCGTTTCATCCCCAAATAGATGGACAATCTGAGAGGATGATACAGACGCTGGAGGACATGCTTAGAGCTTGCATGTTGGATTTCGGAGGAGGTTGGGAACGACACTTGCCACTAATTGAATTTGCTTATAATAACAGTTATCAAACTATTGGGATGGCACCATACGAGGCATTATACGGGAGGAAATGTAGGTCACCAATTCACTAGGATGAAGTTGAAGAGAAGAAAGTTGTGGGTCCGGACATTGTCAAAAGAACAATCGAAGCCGTAGAGAAGATAAGAGAAAGAATCAAAGTGGCGCAGGATCGACAGAAGTCTTATGCCGATCCAAAAATGAAAGAGTTACAATTTGTTGTGGGCGAGAAAGTTTTTCTGAGAGTATCGTCGAGGAAGGGTGTAGGTCCCAAGGGGTGTAAGTGTAAGGTTTAGAAGGGGGTTGAATAAACCTTACCAAATTTTCGATTTAGGCCTTTTAAATCTCTGAGTTCTACACATTTTGTGTCCTTGATGGACGATCGAATTAGTCACTCAAGAGAGTCAATCTCTCAACAGACTCATTTGAGTACATTAATAGAGTAACTCATTTGTTGGCTTTAATTTGACTCACAATTTGTGGTTTTGTTTTATTGGAAGACTTAACACCCTTAAGTTTGATTAAGCAAGTTTTTATAGTTTGATTTAGTACTTATAGATTATCAAATGGATAGCAAATTTATCGTGAGATATAAGCAATTAAAAGTGCGAGAAATTTAAATTTGAAATGTAAATGACACGATAAAGTTTTTATAGAGGTTCGAAGATGGGGTAATTCTTCTACTCCTCTCTTCTCCAACTCCTGGAGGAATCCACTAAGTAATGATCGGTTTACAAAGTGGTAATAGTCCGGATACAAGTCTTGATCACAATGCCGACTTGATCCTTTGGGACTCGATCCTGGAGACGCCTTGATCACTCACGGTGGCTTCTCGACGACTCGGCTTCTTCTTCACAGGGCAGCTTTGCTTTGCTACTACACTCACTTGCTCAAGCACCTTGGATTTGATCGCGAAGCCCTCCAAAAGCTTAAGACTTGGTTCAGCCTTGAACCTTTCTACAATCCTTCTTGGAATGTAGACCCCTTGTTTTCAGTATTTTCCTCTTCAACTGATTGAAGTTGTCTTTCCTTCACGAGGTAAGTGTTGGATTGATGTACTTCGAGATGTAGGCTTGAGGATTGAGAATGTTTCGATTTTGATAAGCTTGTATATCTCACGTGTGTCATTCATCTTCTTCTCAAACAAACTCCTCGGCCTTTTATAGTGAACTTTCAAAAATTTGCCCGTTGAAGAGATAGGCTCATTTTTGAAAATCACTTTGCAAAATCGTTGGTATGCGCTTCTTGGAATTGCCATTTCCTCGTATGAAATGTTTTATCACCTTTTCGAGTTCGACATGGTGTAGTGCTTCCCATTGGTTCATTTCTTTTGCACGCTTCCTCGGGACCGAGCACTCCAAGAAAGGTAGTATGGAGATATTACTTGTTTAAGTAAATCTCTTGATTTACGGCAACGGTTCTTTTACGATTATCTCGACTTGACTGCATTTCCTTGCTTTCCCAGGTGACTTAGAGTCGCTTCCAATCATTGGATGACTCTTCTGTCACTTGACTTGAGACTTGGCTTCTCTTGAGTTGACTTGTCGATGTTCCACTCACCATTTGTATCTCACCGCTTCTTGATCGAGTTCTGTCTGCTCTTCTTTGTTGTACTGTTTGTCTCACGCAGTGAGTTTTCCTTCAAGCCTTGATTGTCTTCTTGCAAGTTGGAGCGTAGGCGACTTAACTCGGCTTGGCCACTCTAATTGTTACAATACATTTCAAAGCAAGAATTGGGGAGCTAACTTTCTATTCTAAGTTTTACATGACATTCATCAAAATCTAAACAATAAAATTCCTAACAATTTCCCCCTTTTTGATGATGCCAAAACTTAACTCATATAAAGATGCAAATAACAAAGATACATACGAGATAGTGTATTGACATAGAATGTATGCGTATAATCAATCCTTTTTTTTTTTTTATTGATCATATCATTCTTGTACTTAACACAACTGTTTACAAGGTGTATCAGAGTATGTAATTGTCTCCAAAAAATTTATAGCATTGTTCTGAAGACTTACATTGTATGTATTTACATATAAAATACACGAAGGGTTGACAAAGAACACTTCATCTCCTTCATTGTCTCCTTCTTTCATCTTGATCAAGATCTTCTTCTCTTCTTCTCTTCTTCTCGTCATCACCGCCTTCTTTTTCTTCTCATATGCCTTCCTGGCAGCTTCATCTTTCCTTATTCTTTCTGTCTCTCCGCCATAGCCTGAGTTTGTCTCTTGTTTTCTTCTTCTATCCTTTTTGCATACTCGGCGTTGGTTTTAGCCACTTGCAAGTTCGCCACATGGTCAAGCCCGGCCCGGTAGATCCCTCCTTTCTTTCCGGATCTACGTATTCAATGTTCTTGGGGAGGCCTAGTCCAAGCTTCTTCCTCCACCGCCGCTTCTTCTTCCCGCCTCGGGCGTATCTTATCTTGGGGCCTTCTTCTTTCGGTGAGTGCCGGCGGAGTGACAGCAGAGAGGATCACGGTTGTCTCATTGTTGTGTCCTTCTTCTTCACATAATGTGAGACCCTTTTCCCAAGACAGTCCCAAGCTTGAGCCAAGGACATATTTGCAAAATATCCTTGATTCGAGCGTTTTGAATTCGTCAACGATCTTGGCTCTGTCCGACATCCGAAATGGCATACGTGTCTCTGCCAACCGGAATGCCTCCGTGTTCTTTCAAGATGTTCATCACCCTGGCATCCATTCTTCCTTCCACCTCCTTCATCCCTCGCTTCAATTTCTTTTCTCTTCGAGCCATAGATACAGCAGAGTGTTGGAGTGGCAGAGTCACTGGGAGTTTTCGCTTATAATGTCATTTGTGTGAGGACCTGTTGGGGGTTTGTGCAATCATCAAGGTCATATTTTTGATCCTTCCCCCTCGTGATTTTCCTTTCTTGATTTCAAAATTTCCTCGGTGATTTTCCCTTCTCATTTTGTTCCTTGTTTTGCTCCTTTCTTTTTTTCAGATTTTTTTGCTTTAAGGTATTCCTCTTCCCCTTTTTGGCATCATCAAAGGATAGAGGAACCCAGGGAACATCTTGGCAAGCATGAAGTCGAAGTCTTGATGGTTGAATTTTGCTTCAAGTCTGCTGCGTTGTATCTTTGCGCGAAATTGACATCGAGTAGCGTTGGATTTCTGAAATCGCTTCATCTCGGCCATGAGAAGGCTGAATTTTCTTGTCATGTGTTCTTCCAAACGCCGTATATCATTTGCATTACGCTCACGCAGCAACTTGATCTCGGCGGTGTGAGCTTCGTGCATATGTTCAATGTGTTCTGCACTTTGTTTTCGCATCACAGATTTTGACTCTCCACACAGACTTGTTGAATAATTTATCAAGTATCTCACCTGTTCCACACGCATTGATTTTTCTTTGTTGCCACCATTCCCTTATCCCCTTTGTGATGCCTCTCAAGTCAATTTTGTAAGGTTGGCATCTCTGTTGTCCGGCGCATATCCAAGGAGGCTCGATGCCTCTCCATTTTCTCAACTTCGCAAATAGTGCCTTGAACACTTCGCATTTTGGTGATTCTTTGCGGTACCAAGGCCATACAACGCCGAAATCGAAGTCGGCTGGAACAATGGTGCCCGAGTGAAAAACAGGAGCTGGTGCGTGATAGCGTGCTTGCTCATTTTCGACTCTTCGTGGAGTTCGGTATCTCCCGGTGAGAAAGGGAAAGATTCCACAAAGGATTCATCACCGCCATCCGGGATTTGTTCGATGATAAGCGGTGGGCGTGAAGTTCTTTTGGGAATCGATCCATTGTAGCTTGAGGGGAGAGCAGTGGTCTCTCGGTTCATTGGGTTTTTGTGGTGCGATGGGCTCGAGCCTCAGCCTCCTTGTCTTAACAGGTTCGTTGGTCTCGGTGATTTCTCCTTTTGAGTAGACGGTCCTCGGCCTTATCGGAGCGTCATCGGACGATGATGAGATTTCCATTGGTGGCTCATCATCAAAATTAAAGATCGACGAGTAGTCTTGGGATCGACTTGCTCGTGCCTGGAACATCCGGTGAGTCTTTTGGATTTGTCGGGAGTAGACTCGGCTTCTTCTTCTTCGCCTTCCGATCCCGAGAAAGGTGACATCGGGTTGTCCTGGGAATCATGAAGTGCGCCGATCTCCTTCTCGGATGGATCGATGGTTTCGGGAGGATGTTCTCCACTTCACTTGTGTTGTGTTGCGGGAAGTCTCAACCTCCCGTGGGCCTTCATTTCCTCCCAGATCTCTCTCGCTGCGAGGCCTTGGTCCTCCCTTTCGACGTGTGTCACTGTCTTAGGGTCTTCTACAAGCGTGGCATCCATTGGAGTCTCAACCCCATGGATTGCACTTTCATCGCCCAGTGTTAACTCCCGGTACATTCCTTCTCGTGCCTCGATCGCATCAGCGTCATTAGCCTTCGAGAGCGGTTGGCACCTCGGTGAGACAGTCTCAATCGCCTCGAGCTTCGTTGATGGCAACTTGCTGTTCTTCTTGTGTTTGAGTTTTCTTTGCTTCGCCTCCTACATTCTTTGTGGAGTCATCTGCAAACATCCTCCGACCTTGCCTGCGGTGGAGAGAGTTTCCCCTCGGTGTCGCACCACCGAGTGACTTGGAGTGGGGTCACTCGTCTCGGACTCATTTGTTGCAAATGATGGTTCGGCCGTTGGGGCGGTGGTGGCACACCTTCAATAGGGGTTGGCTCGATTGGGGTCCCCACTAGCCCGATTTCATCGCCATCTCCTTATGCTTCTTCTTCCGAGTTAGTGGGAAGTGGTAGCAGAAGAACATCGGTGGCTATTTTGAACCACTCCCATTGGATCGATTTCGGTGTGTTCGGAGGACTCTCCTGGTCCCTCCATCGGTCTTTGCTCGTGAAGGATTCTTGATTCACGCAATGCTTGCCTGCGATCTCCGCAATTCTTCCGTGGCAAGCAAAGATTCTCTGGTTCCTCATCACTTTCGAGAGAAGACATCAAGGAGAGGATGGAAGTGTTCTCAGTGGTGGAGATAGGCGATACTTGCCTTTCTCGCGTGCTTCGGCTTCTTCTTGCTTGCTTTGCTCTCTCCCCTGTCCTTGTAGATCTCGAGAATATCCATGCGAGTTGTCTTCATCTAGAGCTGGGAGCACGAGAGATAGTCAAGGAAATTTAGCAGTTCCTCTTCTTCTTCTATGAATTCAGGCCGTTGGAACTGTTCCTTGACTTGCTCAACTTCCATTTTCTCCACTCACGCAGACGATTTTGGATGTCCGGGTAAGGTGGAGATAGGATCATTACATCACTATCCGCTTGGGCTGGTTGGTTCTTCTTGTGCTTCATTGTGTGAGCTCTGTTTGTGTCTTCGAGTTGCCTCTGTTGATCACCTTCAGAGACTTGGTCATTTCATCTACTACATCCGGAGACTCTCTTGCTTGATAGTCTCCGGATTTGTGCTAGCGAGTAGCCGACTCATTTGGTTTCTCCTATTCGGATCGCTTTACAAGTCTTCTTCGTCTCTTGGTTTGTACTAAAGGGATTTCGGTTCGAGAGACGGTGTCCTCTCGAGTCTTGGGCGGGGGGCGGTGCTTGTGTTTGTTTCGAGGAGCCGGCCGTCTAGGCTTGTCGATTCTCCTCTTTTTGACGATCGAGATAAGGAATTTGTGAGTCCTTCTCGACCGCTAACTGCGCAGGGGGTGACACGGCTGCTTGCAGGCGGGTGACATGGCACGGGCTGGGGGGCGGTGACTCTGCTGCAGGGCGGGAGCATGTTTGGTTTTCTTTTTTGCAGGGGCAAGAGATTTCTTAAGCATTTGCATGGGGCTTTTCTTTCTTCTTGGTTGGAGAGGAAGGTTTGTGTCTTTGGTCGGTGATTCCCCCTCACAGTGTCGGCTCTCTTGGCGTAAGCTCGCTTCCGAGCACCGAGAGAGGTTAGCTCAACATTTTCTTGTTAACATGGAAAGCCTTCCCATGTCTAAGAGGTACTCCTTTCACCTCCAATAGCGGCCAATCACCAGGCCATATCCCGAGAGATCCTCCAAATGACCCATCTTCTTTGAAGGACTTGTTTCCTACGTTCGCAGCAGATCTTTGTAGATAAACTCAGCCCAGTTTATCTTCTTTTCTTCGATTATTGCAGCCATAACAATCAATTTTGCCTTTGTGAGTTGGTCAAAGCCGCCAAATTTGATGTCGATACACTTGGCAACAATGTCCAACAATTTGTGATAATCCTCCTTGCCAGATCTCTTGTTTTTTGTGTATATTATTTTGTCGAACGTCGGGCTTGGCTATTTCTTTCCATGCTTGACCAAGTTTACATCGCCTCCTTAATCTCGGATGCTCCCTCTCCTTGGTAGTGAGCAATATTCACCAAATCCTTGGCGGTGATAGTCACCGCTTCCGTGAGCAGATGACTTGATTCCTTCGTCGTGAATCTCGGCATTCACGTAGAATTGTGCGACCTCCTCCACATAGGTCATAGGATATTCAGCGTTAGAAACGGTTTTGATCCCGGCGTTTCTAACTTCTCCGCGATTTTCTTCACCAGGGTGTCGTCGGACCCCTGCTTCACCATTCCGTCGAAATCCACGGTCGACCCGGTGTGGATTTGTTTTCCCAACTTGGTAAAGTCATAAGTTGGTGCCATTTCTTAGACTAATTTCAAGAGAAATTCAGGAATTTGATTTGAAGGTTGATAGGGTTTCGAGAGTGTTTGCCTTTGCTTTTTGAGAGAGAGAGATTGAACAGTTTTTAGAAGTGTGAGAGAGAAACGGACGGAAATGGTTTAAATATGGTTTATGAAAGGACGTACAGACGGTTTTGAATCGTGATCGAAATCAACGGCTTGGATTTCGCACGCATATTGAGCGATTCATGTCTCGTATTTAATGCAAAGCAAAGACATTTATATCCAATCATAGGCTTGGTGTGCAGTTTTTTGTCTGTACACATCATCATTATTGCTGACGTGTCTCTTAAAACATTCCCGCTAAGTCAAAAACGACTGCGTTTTTGTCACTTTGCTCATAAGTTAATCAGCTTATCTCTTAGCTGATTTAACTCTGCTTCTCACATTTCTCTTAGTGACTCGGCTATCACGGTGACTTGGTATAGTGACTTTCCGATCTGGTGATTCTTTATCGTGATTTTGTCTTGACTCTTTTTCACCTTCTTTCTGTTCCATTTCTTTTCTTTGATTCTTCTCGTGTCTCGGCTTAGCTCAATTAACCCTAACTCATGTTTGAGTTCTTCAAATCTTGACTCACATAATGGTTTTGTGAAGATGTCGGCTAGTTGCTTGTCGGTTGAGATATATTCCAGGATAATGTCCTTCTTTTCAACATGATCTCTTATGAAATGATATCGACATCTATATGTTTTGTTCTTGAGTGCAACACGGGATTTTGAGTGATTGCAATGGCACTTGTGTTATCACACATGATTGGTATTTCTTTTTCTTCAACTTCATAATCTCTCATTTCTTTGTCTCATCCATAGGACTTGGGCACAACAATTTGCCCCGCTGACTATGTATTTCGCTCACCATTTGTAGAGGTGGCTATTGAGTTTTGCTTCTTGCTAAACCAGGAAATTAGTCTGTTTCCAAGCATTTGACATGTGCCTGAAGTACTTTTCTGTCCACTCTGCATCCAAAGATAGTCGAGTCCGAATAGCCAATTAGCTTGAATCCACCTTCCTTTGGATACCATAGCCCTACTTCTTGGCTTCCTTTTAAGTATCTCAATATTCTCTTAGCTGCGATCATATGGCTCTCTTTTGGAGCAGATTGAAATCTTGCACATACACCTACAAAGAAAGGTGATGTCCGGCTGCTAGCCGTGAGATAGAGCGATGATCCAATAAGTGCTCAGTATCTTGTTTGATCTGTGCTTGCCATCCGCATCCATGTCCATTTTGGTGATGTGTTCATTGGTATTTTTACTGAAGACTTCTCCTCCATACCAAATTTCTTCATTAAATCTCGGTGTATTTTGTTTGACTTATGAAGGTTCCATCCTTGTTTGTTTCACTTGAAGTCCAAGGAAGAATGTCGACTCTCCCATCATGCTCATTTCAAATTTGCTTTGCATGAGGTTTGAGAATTTTTCACACTGACTCTTTGTTAGTGGATCCAAAAATGATGTCATCCACATATACTTGAACAAGCAAGATACTCTTCTTGTCTTGAATTCGAAAAGTGTTCTATCTACTTTTCCTTTTGTGAATCCATTTTGATCGGGAATTGTGACAGGGTATCATACCATGCTCGGGTGCCTGTTTCAATCCTGCAGGGCTTTCTTGAGTTTGTATACTTTGTCTCCAAGAGTCTTTGCTCAAATCCTGGAGGTTGTTCAACATACACTTCTTCTTCCAATAAGCCATTTAGGAATGCACTTTTTACATCCATTTGATATACAATGAAATTTTTGTGAGTTGCATAGGCAAGAAACATCCTTATAGCTTCCAATCTTGCTACAGGAGCAAATGTTTCATCAAAATCTATTCCTTCTTCTTGGCAATATCCTTTGGCTACCAATCTTGCTTTGTTTCTTACCACGTAACCTTCCTCGTTCATCTTATTTCGAATACCCATTTGGTTCCAATAACATTTTGATGTATGGGTCTTTGTACTAATTCCCATACTTTATTTCTCTCAAACTGATTGACTCTTCTTGCATAGCTTGAATCCAATGTGTGTCATCCAATGCTTGTGACACATCTTTGGGCTCTATCTGCGAGATGAAGCATGTGAACATTGCTTCTTGTTGAGTTGGATCTTGTCTTGACACCTTCTCTCATGTCTCCAATGACAAGTTCGGTGGATGGTCTCTCGGCCATCTTACGTCAGAGTTGAAGTAAGTTAGCTGGATTGATCGACTTGTTTGTGTTCTTTGTGGTCGACTCTCTCGTAATCACTCATTGCAGATTTTCCATTTGCTTTTGAGATTCGGCTATCTCATCTTCTTCTCGAATTGATAATCCCCGCTTGACTTCAAAGATAGGGACTCTTCGTGAGGTTGGATGTTTTACTTATCATCGGTGACTCTTCAATGTCTTCTCCATTTATGTTTGGCTCATTGAATACTACATGAATGGATTCTTCGTAACCATAGTTCTTTTGTTGAGTATTTCAGAGGCTTTGCTTTTTTGAGTATCCTAAGAAGATACCCTCATCGCCTTTAGCATCAAAAGCCTTTAGGTTGTCCTTGCCATTATTGTGGATGAAGCATTTACATCCAAATATCCTGAAATATGCAACATTTGGTTTTCTTCGATCCGGATCTCATAGGGAGTCTTTGTCACCGCCTATTTATCATACATCCGTTTTGCGGGTGTAGCAGGTGTGTTGATTGCTTGACCCAAAATCTTTTTGGTAACCTGCTGAGCTAACATGGTCCTTTGCTGCTTCTTTGAGGGTTCTATTTCTTCTTTCGCAATTCCATTCTCATTGTGGAGTCCTTCTTTCTTGTGGTTCATGACCAATACCATTCTCAATACAAATCGAGTTATTATTCCATTGACAAACTCGGTTCCTCTATCCGATCTTATTTTGATAATGGTTTGACTCTTCTCATTTTGTATCCTCTTCATCATTTGTGGTAGCTTTTGTAGAGTTTCTTTCTTCTTGCACATGAATATTGTCCATGTATATCTTGAGTAGTCATCTACTACCACCAGGGTGTATTTCTTTCCACTTATGCTTCTTTGGTTCCCTTTGGGCCAAATAGATCCATATGAAGCGGATGCAATATTCTTGTTGAGGATGGACATGTCTTTTCTTTGAACGCGACTTGATTTGTTTTCCTTCGACATGCATCACATATACTCTCCTTCTTGTATACCGAGTCCGGAAGTCCTTCCACAAGATGACTTCTTGCTAGTTTGTTAATTGTTTTGAAGTTCAAGTGACTCGGCTTTTTTTGTGCCACGTACCAACTTGATTCATTTGTGCTCTTTGCTAGTAGCAGTCTTTGGGTGTTGCGATTGACCAATCCACTACATACATATTCTTCTGTCTACATCCTTGCAGTACCACTTCATTTGATTAAATGCTTTTGATTTGACATATGCCCATGTTGAATCCAACATTGTAGCCCTTGTCACGAGTTGATCGATGCTTAGTAAATTGAAGTTTAGTCCTTCAACATATGCAACATCCGTGATTTCTAAACCATTTCTTTTGATGGATCCAGTGCCTCTTATTTCACCAGGAGCTTCATTTCCTCCAAATATGACTTTTGCTCCTTTGACTTCCTTGAATTTTGACAGATTTCTCTTATTTCTGTCATATGTCCGGAACGACCACTATCCATGTACCAGGTTCCTTGGCACTCACTGTTCCTTGAACCCGCAATCAAGGAAATCAAGTTTTAGGTACCCATTCTTGTGCGGGTCCGAGGGGTTAGAATTATAAGATGATCCAACCAACCTATAGCCAAATGATTTGACTCTAAGAGGTTGCCATCTATCGTGCCATAATCATAATCAATCCTGGCAAATTGCTTGGGGATTATAGGTTCATACAAATTTGTCTCTTTTGTCAGTATGCATACTGCGTGTATGTTTTAGCAATTGCCTTTCTTGGGTAATTGTGGTGTCTTTGAGTGTAGTGCCTAGGTGCATATGTGTCTTTGATGAAAGCTCTTATACTTTTGGAATGGCCTTTGTTGAGTTCTAGGCCTTTGCCATTTGGGCTTGTATTCCATAAGTCTAGGCCGATAGTTCACATTATTCCAATCACTTGGCTTGGATATTTTCTACCATTCCCATCATATGTATTTCTTTTATGAGTTTTTGGGATTTTTGGTAGCTCGCTTCTTCTTTCTGAGTATTTTTTTGTTTGGAGTCTTTGAGGACTCGGTGAATCTCTTCTCATTGCCCCTTAAAGCACTCTCAACTCGGTCGTTTTCCTTTTCCTTTGTAACCAAGGCCAGTTTGCTTAGTATTGTGCTTTGGATTGAAAGTGTGTGCATCATTTAGAGTTTTGGATTTTTCGGACTCTTCATGACTTGAAGATCCTTTTTCCAAAATTACTCCCGAGGTTTGACATGGCACAAAGGAATTGAATCCTAAGCTGTCTTGTCTCCATATTCTCTTTGACTCATAATAAGATCATCCAATGATTTAGATGCCTTAGTGAATGAGGCAACAACATTTTGAGGTCATTCTCCTCTTTTCTATAGCAGCAATTTCTGCTATTAATTTAGCATTTTCGGCCTTTAAACTTTTATTCTCATCGCCTATTTGACTTAGAGTACTCGGCTCCTTAGTCGGCTTTGAGTTTTGATTTTTGAGTAAATTTGTTTTCCTCATTCAATAGTGTGTGTGAGGTTTTAATGTGCTCAAAGTCTTTCATCATTTTGCCTAATGAATCATAAAGATCGAGTGGGTGATGAAGTGTGTGTGTCTGATCACTATCACTAGTGTCCGAGCTTGTTGAGTTAGATTGTACCTCATCTTCTTGATCTTGTTCTTTGGCCATTAAGCGATCAAGGCTTCTTCTTCGAGTCACTTGTGTAGTCACTTCATCGCTCGAGTCGAGTTTGTCTCCTTGACTTGGTTTGTCTCGTGATCTCTGCACCATCATTGCCTTTTTCTTCTCTTGTCTTCTTTCTCTCAAGACCTTTCTTTCTTCTTCGTTTCTCGTACTTGTTGACTACGAGGATATGAGCGATCAATGGCATAGTGACCTGGTTGTCTACAATTCCAACATAGATATTCAGCCTTTTGAGCAGCTCTTTCTATTCTTGAGTTGTCGGCCCTTTGATACTCAACTTGTTGATGATCGTCCTCTTGGTTGGCCTATCATCCCTTGATTTGGAGGGAGAGTGAGTGTCTTACGGAGGATTCACCCTTTCCTCTCTTGTAGTTCTTGTTAAAGAATTTGTTAAATCTTTTAACCATTAGGGCTATTTCTTCGGGTCAATTGCCTCTTTGACCTCGGCTCTCCTTCCATCTTTGACAACTAGAGCAAATTGTTTTGGGTACAATTGTCTCTTCCTGGTCTTTCCTTCTCGGCTCAAACTCGTAGGCTTTGAGGTCCGAGAATAGCTCATGATTGGATGTCTTAGATAGGTCCATGGAGTGTCTCAATGCCATGACCTTCATCTCCCATTCATTTGGAAGACTTTTCGGGATCTTCATACACATTTTCATTCATGTGTATATTCCTTTCCAAGTGTAGATGACTCATTTGTGATTTCGTCAGAATCGAGCATCTAGTTGATCCAGGTTTTCTCCGAGATCATTTTAAAGTTCTCAAATTTTTGTACAACCAGCGATAGTTTGTTTTCTTTGATTTGCTCACGAGCCTTCACAAATTAATGTCACTTGTCCTGCATTTCCTTAGCCGTTTTGCAAGATTTGACTTTATTGAACATGGCTTTGTCAAGGTTTTGTACAGGATGTCCTTGGCTACATTGTCTGGTTGTATCTCTTTTGTCATCATTTGTCCACTCGGTTCTTGGTTTTCAACCATGGTAGTCAGTCTTCATCTTCTTCCCCTTCAAATTTGCAACTCTTCGTGCATTTTGTGTTCACCTTTAATATTTGCAGAGGCCCATCTTCTATCACTATCCACATCTCATCATGTAATCTTTGATAGATGAGCTCGCATACGAATTTTCCAATCATCAAATTCTTCAATAGTGAACATAGGAATGCGTGTTAGATTTGCTTCCATGATAATGACTTTTTAATGATAGAAAAGAGTTTTGAAAGCTTAAGTACTAAAGCGGACTTTTGAAAAGTTTGGAGATCTAGTTCAAGAACCCATGCGGAGGGTTCAATGAACCAACCGCTCCGATACCACTTGTAGGTCCCAAGGGGTGTAAGTGTAAGGTTTAGAGGGGGGTTGAATAAACCTTACCAAATTTTCGATTTAGGCCTTTTAAATCTCTGAGTTCTCACATTTTGTGTCCTTGATGGACGGTCGAATTAGTCACTCAAGAGAGTCAATCTCTCAATGATTTCAAATTTACATCATTAATAGTAACTCATTTGTTGGCTTTAATTTGACTCATTTGTGGTTTTGTTTTATTGGAAGACTTAACACCCTTAAGTTTGATTAAGCAAGTTTTTATAGTTTGATTTAGTACTTATAGATTATCAAATGGATAGCAAATTTATCGTGAGATATAAGCAATTAAAAGTGCGAGAAATTTAAATCTTTGAAATGTAAATGACACAAGAAAGTTTTTATAGAGGTTCGAAGATGGGGTAATTCTTCTACTCCTCTCTTCTCCAACTCCTGGAGGAATCCACTAAGTAATGATCAGTTTACAAAGTGGTAACAGTCCGGATACAAGTCTTGATCACAACGGCCGACTTGATCCTTTGGGACTCGATCACGGAGACGCCTTGATCACTCGGTGGCTTCTCGTCACGACTCGACTTCTTCACGGGGCATTGCCTTGCTTACTACTGACTCACTTGCTCAAGCACCTTGGATTTGATCACGAAGCCCTCCAAAAGCTTAAGACTTGGTTGACCTTGAACCTTTCTACAATCCTTCTTGGAATGTAGACCCCTTGTTTTCGATATTTTCCTCTTCAACTGATTGAAGTTGTCTTTCCTTCACGGGTAAGTGTTGGATTGATGTACTTGAGATGTAGGCTTGAGGATTGAGAATGTTTGATTTTTGATAAGCTTGTATATCTCACGTGTGTCATTCATCTTCTTCTCAAACAAACTCCTCGGCCTTTTATAGTGAACTTTCAAAAATTTGCCCGTTGAAGAGATAGGCTCATTTTTGAAAATCACTTTGCGATCGTTGGTATGCGATTCTTGGAATTGCCATTTCCTCGTATGAAATGTTTTATCACCTTTTCGAGTTCGACACGGTGTAGTGCTTCCCATTGGTTCATTTCTTTTGCACGCTTCGGGATGAGCACTCCAAGAAAGGTAGTATGGAGATATTACTTGTTTAAGTAAATCTCTTGATTTACGTGCAACGGTTCTTTTCTGATTATCTCGACTTGACATTGCATTTCCTTGCTTTCCCGGGTGACTTAGAGTCGGCTTCCAATCATTGGATGACCTCTTTGTCACTTGACTTGAGACTTGGCTTCTCTTGAGTTGACTTGTGATGTTCCACTCATTTGTATCTCATCTGCTTCTTGATCGAGTTCTGTCTGCTCTTCTTTGTTGTACTGTTTGTCTCACGTGAGTTTTCCTTCAAGCCTTGATTGTCTTCTTGCAAGTTGGAGCGTAGGCGACTTAACTCGGCTTGGCCACTCTAATTGTTACAATACATTTCAAAGCAAGAATTGGGGAGCTAACTTTCTATTCTAAGTTTTACATGGCATTCATCAAAATCTAAACAATAAAATTCCTAACAAAGGGAATTTTCAGATTTGGTAAGAGAGGGAAGCTCAATCCAAGATATGTTGGACCGTACGAGATTCTGGAGCGAGTGGGAAGAGTAGCGTATCGATTGGCCTTGCCGCCAGCAATGTCAGGAATACATAATATTTTTCACGTATCTATGTTACGGAGGTACATGCCAGATCCGAGTCATGTTGTCAGTTATGAGACCATAGAATTACATAGGCAGTTGTCATACGAGGAGAAACCAGTGGCAGTACTAGGTCGAAAGGTGCACACGTTAAGAAATCGAGACGTTGAGTTAATCAAAGACGATATTTTAGCATCACATTCGGAGGTTCAATCATTATTAGGTACGTTTAATTTCGGGGACGAAATTATTTTTAAGGGGGATAGTATGTAATACCCAGAAATTTTATTTTGGGATTTTATTTAGAATTATGAATTTTTATATTTTTAGTTAGTTTTATTTAGGGCTATATTATAATCCAAGCCCAATTATCCAATCAAATGATTATTTATCGAAGCCCAAATTTTAAGTCAGGCCAAATTTCAGGCAAAGCCCAAATTATTATAAGCCCAATCTAGCCTATTCACAAGTCCTACTCCAAATAGGATTCCAAAATTTTCAGGCAAATACGATTTTGATTTTTCTCAATCCAGCAAAATCCATCTTCACGTATCTTATTCTTATTAGATTAAGAATCCTAACTGATATAGATCATCCAGTTTTCTTTAGATTAGGACTCTAACTATTATACAAACAATCTTAGAAACCCTAATCAAAGCCTATAAAATAAAGCAAACAATCTTAGAAAAAAAATTCACGTACTCTCTACTTCAGAAAGCAACAAGGTAAAATTTTCATCTTTCAGTTTTCTATTCTATGTACACGGCCACTCCCAAAAATCTAGCAACCACTTCCCAAACCCAAAGACAACCCAATCGAGCAGTAGTCGTAAGCCTTACCCCGATGCCGTCGCCGGAATACCGAAACCCACAACCCATCAAACACACAAACCAATTACCAGAAATCCATACGTCGCTGCCCAAATCCGAACCCACGAACTTGCCCTGAATCAGCCCGAAACTAACCAAGTTCCGCCCAAACCCGGTTGTGGTGGCACCGTGCCGTGCCACCCGGGCTATCGCTGCCGTTGACGTGAGTTACATAAGAAAACAAAAGGGGGGAAATAGAGACTGATAGAGCGAGAGGGGCGGACGTTGGGGGGTTTGATTTTAGATAGTTTGAGGGAGATTGATTTTAGAAGAAGAAAAAATATATTTGAAGAAGAATGGGACGGATGGTTGGATGGGTTGCAGAGAGATAGTAAGAAAAGAAAGACAAGAAATTGGGGGGGTGAGGTTGCTGTTGAAGAGAAAAGTAAGAAAAGAGGGATTTGAGTGGGATAGGTTTGACCGAAAAGAAAAGAGAGGAAAAAGTAGGAAAGAAAAAGAAAGGAAAAAGGAAAAAGAAAAAGAAGAGAGAGAAGCGGAAGGTTGGGGGTAGTTTACGTATGGGAAAAAGGAGAAGGAGGAATTTGGGGATGTGGTCCCCATACACTATTGACAGAATTACTCTTTAACTCCAAACCATCAAATTAGGCTCTAAATTCCAATTTCTATTTTGATTCCAATTCAGCCTTCGATTCTATATTTATATCCTATTAAGCCCCTAAATTAGGATTAGGCGTGCTTGCATCCGACACTTCTAAGCTCTATTTAATTTTCAAAGATACGTTTAAGGTGAGGTTTGTTTTCTAAACTTTATTGTCCTTGTTAAATGCTTAGATTAATTTGCATGAATGTGTCGTACAGTTGCTTAGGCCCTATTGAGCCAGGGACTCAAGAGGTCCGGGGTCGATGTATCCCTCAGGTGAAATCCCTGCAGTGCTACCTATTGTCTATGTCTACGGTTTTTCAAAAGATCTATGCTATGTCCTATTGGATTGTATTTGCATGCCTATGTGAGATATCTGTGTTTTATCTTGGACAATTTATACTCCAATGAGCTGTGTCGCTCACCCCACATATAATAAACTTTTCAGGTGAAGGAGATGGCGCTGGCTAAGAGCGGTGGATATGACAAGACCTATGGATTTATTTACGAATGTTTACTTTATTTTTTTAAAAAAAATATTGAACTATTTACTTCTTTTTAAGTTATTAGTTTTATTTTCCAGTTCATAATTGACGCAATTAGACGATGGTTAAATTTTTATTTATGAAATATTTTGCTTCCGCTACAATTGTCCTAGTTTAATATTATTTTTAAATTATCCATGTTCCTTTCCATCGTTAAAATTGGTGTATGCTCGTTTATTTTATTAAAGAAATTCTAGGGCGTTACATAGTAGCATCACTCCTCGTTGGCTCTTCCATTGTGCATCATATCTACAAGTCTGATTTGGTACACCTCACATTCTGAAAAATAATTATATATTGGCCACTACGTGTTTGACGAAATGACTAACTGATTATCCTTCTACTTTTCTTATTTGTGACGTGGTTTGTGTAGAGACTCCCTCTGGCTGGAAACACGATGGGCATGAGCAGGAACAAATGGAGAGGCTATAAACCCTTCTTCCAAGACTTTTTATGTGAGTTCTTAGAATGATAATTGTGGAGACCCCTCTACATTGAACTTTGAATATGGCTGTCCTTTTTTTCTAAATTCAGGTGATTGAAAGACTAGTTGAATCTTGTTTGGAGTATTATTAGGTCATTTTCTCAATTTGATGTATATGACTTTAAATTCTGTTGTGATCCCTTATTCGTTAACATTTTTAGTAACCTAGTTTTATGCATATGAAACTAAACTGCAATATATGATGTGAAGATGGTCCTTCTGGTTGGTCTTATTGATGAATTTATGACAGACACTTGGAGCTAGACCAAGTTAAGAACAGATGGAATGCCTCACAATAAATATTGAATGGATAAGAAGTGCTTTGTTTTGAGAGGCTTCCAAAAAAAATTCCACTGTCCTATGTGTATAATCACTTGAAAGTTGAAATCAATATTTTACCCATTGAGTGTATATATATTCTGTATGTTCCCACTTTTTTTTTTCCATTTTTAACAATTTAAACTTTTGCTAAGATAATTAATTTTTTTTATTATTATTAAAGTCACATTAAACATATTTACTCTATTTTTCATTTAAAAAAACGTATGTATTAGATTTCGAAAAGACGACACATGCAGTAAATATAGGACATATTGATACTACTAAAAGATATATGGGGAAATTTTTAAAGTACCCACTATGGATAGTGGGTGCTCTTTTCTACCCACTAGGATAACAAACTTTTTTTCTACCCAAATTGGCCAAAATACCCCTCCTTTAAGTTGGTGTTTTTGAATTTTGAAATCTAAGACATAAATATACTGTATAGGGAACCGTATAAAAAACAAATGAGAAAGCAAAAAGTGAAAAAAATAAAACAACAAAAGTAAAAGCGAGTACCCACCCATTTAGGTGCTCAAACACGAGTCAAAAGGAAGAAAAATACAAACCCATTTCGTGCCCCATCCTCTTCAAGAAGAAGAAAAAATACCCAACCCCCCATTTCGTGCCCACATCGGTCAAGACTCAAGAAGAAGAAGAAAATACCATCCCCATTTCGTGCCCAATATCGTGCGAGAAGAGAAGAACATGGATTCAATCATGTCGTCGACGTCGACCGCCTCCACCTCCGCCACTGCCGCTTCCGCCTCCACCTCCGCCGCTGCCGCTTCCATCGCCGCCTCCGCACCATCCTCCGTCGCCCCTTCCGAACAGGTAAGCATATCAATCGTCATTTAGGATTCATTGATTTAGGATTTTTAGTGTTCGATTTTAAGTTTTAAACTCTATTTATGTTAGGTTAATTGATTTAGGATTTTTACTGTTCGATTTTGGTGTTTAGGGTTTATCAATTGGGTTATTGTTGGATAAATTTGTGAATAAGTTTGATAAATTTGTGTGTTGGGTTATTGTTGGATGTTGGTGACTTGGTGTAGCGGACCGGCGCGCGATTTGATGTAGAAGATGAAGCGGCACGATATCGTGCCCTATTATAATTGGGTGCGATATCGTGCCGCATATCGCACCTAGGTATAACGCAGACGCGATATCGCGCCTGTTATAATTGGGTGCGATATCGTGCCGCATATCGCACCTAGGTATAAGGGCGCGATATATCGTGCGCCTTGTTATAATTGGGTACGATATCGTGCCCTAGTTATAAATTGAACTAGTTATAAATCTTGGTACGATATCGTGCCCCCTAGGTTTTTTTGTATTCTTTCCATGTATTCTTTGCCTATATCGTGCCTAGATATCCATATCCATATTGTCCCACATGCTGTTTTTTTCACTACAGTTATGCAATTTTTCAACAATTCATCTTAATAAATTGAAATTTATTAATTGTTGTAGGTCGGTCCACAATGGAAGAGACCCTCATATCATTAGCAGCAGTGCGTCGTTCATGAAACCACTTTTCAATAATAGTCCGAGCACACTCAAGCACAGAACAAACAGGTAACTTTCTGGCCCATAATAACCGACTATTGAAGCTCTCAGCTCAGTTTGATGTCATGAACCCATAACGCCGGACAGGACACTTAACTCGACACCATCTATCTTCCCCTGCACGTTCTAACTTCTTAAACGCACCCGTCTCACTAGCAACTTTTATGTTTTCAAAATACTTATCATAATCTTCACGGCGGTATGAATATGCTGCATTCCTAAACATTGCTACTATATGTTGACCGTATTGAGCCAAATTACTCGCAAATGATAAGTGCAAAGCCCATGTGATGCTTCGGGTATCTTTGCTTTTATGGCATTTCGATACTCTTGTCTTTGATCGAAACAATCGATGAGATCACGAGGGCAATTATAAGCATCTCTCAACTGTCTCAAAAACCATGTCCAAGAATCGTCGTTTTCAACATCCCCGATTCCAACGACAAGTGGGAAAATCTGTTCATTACCATCTTTTATTCTTGCCACAAACAATATTCCTCGGTATTTGCCTTTAAGGTGTGTTCCATCAATCACAATAACTGGTCGGGCATTGTTTCGGAATCCGATGATTGATGCATGCAAAGCAAAAACACGTACTTGAATCTATTAAAATTATCCGACTTCCATCTAGTTACCGATCCAGGGATTCGTTAAATTCAACATGTGTAAGTATCTAGGAATTAGATTGAATGACTTGTTGCTATCTCCATATATCAACCCAAAGGCATGATGCTTTGCACTCAACGCAACATTATAACTCATTTTAAGCCCATGTCGCGATTCCAACTCCGCTATCATATCTCTTGGCACGAGCGCAGAATGTTCCACTAGTAATCTAGATGCAAAATATGCACCTACTACTTTAGAATGCACCCGCCTAGATGCATTGTCATTCAAATTTAACCCACATCCATGGTGCTTGTCAAACTTCCCTACTCTCCAAATACCATCCTTTCCATATGCACGCATTCGAAAAGGGCATCGTTCATACTTGCATATTGCATGAAAACGAGTCTTATCCGAGCGTTCAACTCGATACTCGACTTGATTTTCAAGGTGATACATGCCTAGTGCGATATCCAATTCAGTTTTGCTCATGTATGTTGCTCCTTGGCGCAATGTCCCACCAGATGCTTCCAACCTAGCAGGTTCCTCGGGAGGGCGAAAGGTGCGAGAGTGTACCAGAATCACCCAACTTCATCCTGTGGGCACTATTGTTTCGTCCATATTGTCTCTATGGATATCCGGATGTAAGTTAACACCTCGTACATTTCTGCTTTGTAGGTTTTGGTTTTCGGAAATACTTTCTCTCCGTCTCGTCTCCACTCACAAAATTCCTCAAATTCAAAGACGTTCTTTGGTCATTTTCAAATTGATTATTAGCTTCAACGTCGGTACCAACATCACCATCGGTGTAGTTCTCACCAAAATCATTTGATTTGTAGTTTACACCATAATTAATGTCATTATTATCACAACCAACATCAAAGATCGTATTATCACAATTAACATCAGTATTATCACAACCCATATCGGGATAATAGCCATCTTCATTGCTTGGCCTTATATTAGGTCCGGACAATTGATATTTGGAACATTAATCGTAGGTGCTAGTGGACGCGGATGATCAATAATTGGAACATTGTTCATATGCATAAAAGGTGCTCCACTAGGCCTTACTGCATGACTATATGGATTGATTTGCGGTAAACCGTATTGTTGAAAACCAAGAAGTTGCATGTAGTTGTAATTAGGCCCAATGACTGCTGACAAATCATTCTGACTAGCCATTAGTTGCATAAAACTTCCACCAACACCTTGTTGACCTTCAACGTTCTCAACTCGATTATGCTCAGACGGACCTCCCAATACATTATGCGAACTAGTCTCACCCATCGTTTTTCTTTTCAGTGTTACAAAAACAACTGGTAACTCGGTGTTCCCAAACGCAGTTTCAATGTCATCATCATTTTTCAACTTTAACTTCCCAAGTTTGTTTCCAGAAATATCTACAATAGAATGCATTATACAATCGTATACGCCCCTATCAATATCAACATCAACAACACCATAAACCTCCTCCAATATTTCACTATAATTCATTTTGCCCGGTTTAATACGTACAACTTCTTCTTCACCACTTTTATATTCTAAACCTTCCCAATGACCACCAAATCGAACAACAAGATAGCGAGAGTTCATCTATATACAAAGAAAAAATATTGATAAATACAAGAACACATAAAAGGCGCCTGTTTTATATCGTGCCCTTTTTCATTGAGGCACGATATATCGTGCCCTTTATTAGACACGATATATCGTGCCCTATATATTAGGTACGATATCGTGTCTAATATATGGGGGCACGATATCGTACCTAATATATGCCGCGATATATATATCGTGTCTAATAAAGGGCACGATATATCGTGTCTAATATGACGGGGCACGATATCGTGCCTACTCTATGACACGATATCGTGCATTGTTTTTCATAAATGCAGAAAATTTTTCCTTTCACAAAACACTTCACATATTTTGCAAATATATTGGTCTTGAATGATTTAAACAAGGTTAACTAATTAGGAGGAGAAGAACATTACCTTGTTATTCGATTTTTTGGTGCGATTTTGTTGATGAAAGCCCACAAAAATAACTTCTTGATATTTTGTGAAGAAGAAGAAGAAGAGAGAGAAAAAATGAAGAGCAAAAAAGAAGGGAGTGTTCACAATTCACGTATGTTATGTATTGGGAGTATTTAATTTCAAGAGAGAGAAATACATATTAAAGGCTTGCATTTAAAGCCTCAAGGGTATTGTGGTAAAAGAACACCAAAAGTGGGTAGAAAACTATGTTTTTTATCCTACATGTCAAAAAACTCAATCACCTATCCCAAGTGGGTAATTTGCCCCATTTGCTCAAGATATATCAAATCATACAGATCTTGCTGGAAATTAATTTTGATCCTCTCTTTGCTGATATTTTTATCGCTCTTGCTTTTCTGGGGTAATTAAAGATGAAAAAAGTATAATGTCCGGAATAGAAACTTTCAAGAACCATTTTGCACATGGTTGTTTGTGTACTTTGCAGCAATTTGTTTAATTTTTCAATTTTCATGTATCAGGTACACAACCTTCTCCGAACTATTGCCTCTGCTGGCAGCAGACAGTATTTTCTTGGTGAAAGTTGTAATGATTTGGAAATCAATTGACACAAGAAGCCTTACCATAGAGGACTCCACCACAATATCTGGCCCTGATTCCTCCTTGTCCTTTAGTGCTTCTGCATCCGTTGAAGTCCCGAGCCCTCCAAGAATACATGTAATAACATTTATGTTTGGGATAATTACAAAAAGTACCTTTCAAAATCACTATCAAAGTAGCCTTGCAGCTTCCTATTTTTACTTTTGGAAATACAAATTCCATAGTCAACATTTATCCTTATATATATTAGATGTTTTTTGCTGCAACATAGTGTTTTTGGCTAGGGTACTGCATGCCTCTTGAAAGCAGGCTTGCTGAAAACATTTTGTCATGTTTAGTGCACAAATATAATAAGTCTGTGGTTTCTGGCCATGCTGCTTCTTTTTGTTGCTACCAAAGTGTTATTTCTTATCACACACTATTTCCTTAGAATTATCTGTCCGTGTGTAATTAGTGTTCTGTATATACAAATAAGCATACATTTGAAGTGTTGGGGCTGGGCTGTTATCTCTATTGTTTGCAAAGAGAGTTTCTTGAATAAACATATGGAAGAAATGGGTACTCAATTGACTTATTTTTGACCTTCCAGTTTTATCTTTACACCCGACTTTGACATCATCTTTATAGTTTTTCTTTCAATGCATGAGGTATTGCCCTCATAAAGCATAATGAATATTATGTTTGTTCAAAACTGTTGAGTGGTTTTATATGGTGCAGCAATTACGGTGTCTGAAGAGTTGTTGGTAGGATAAAAGTTGAAAACATGAATATAAAGAACAAAATGAAGTATTTTCCTCGACATTAAATTTTGCTCCTCTTTGCTGATATTTCTAATTTTGTCTCTCTTGATTTTTTGCGGTAAGTAAAGGCGAAAAAGTATAATGGCATGAATAGAAGAAGCTTTCATGCACCAATTTGCAGATGGTTGTTGTACATTTCATATTACAGATCTCGATGTGTTTCGAAGCAAGAAAATATTCTTCTCCATTGCACCCCGAGAAACTCAGGTCCACAGTCCCATGATACTCCCCCTAAATGAGGTGATGCATCTTTAGTTCCAATGCTTGCTTACCATATATGAAACATTATTCAAATAAACTTTCAATATTTTTGTACTATCTACTTGAATTTGTTAAGATTCACTTAGTAATGGTAGTTATTGGCTTCTTCTATATTGCCTAATGATGTGCGACACTTAATCCTTGTATTTACTGGGCATTTTTCTCATTAGGGGAACTTCTGCATTTATTTTGAGCAAATTTTCTCGAGATTCTGAATAGTAGCCCTGAATTTGGTTTAACAGAAAATTTTGCCAGCTTCTTAAACTAAATATTGAGTTTGTGCTTGTTTCATAACTTTATTCGACTAAATATTATATCTATTTTGTTTTTATAACCTTATTAAGTATCATCCCAGGTGAATGCATTTAATTGGATTCGTTGATCTCCTTGACAGTGGTGGGAGAAAATTGATTGGACTGGATATATAGAGCTAGGTATTGGAACTCATTTGTGCTCTAGCTTTCGCTCTTAAATTTTTGATGCTAAGTTCTCTTCTCATATGGTAACTTATTATCTTCGTTGATGATATTAAATTCTAGTAATTTTATCTTCTTGCAAGTACTGGTTCTCTCATGACTGCTTATTTCTAAGTGTTTTCATGTATGTTAGGTGTCGAAAAATCTAGAAGAAATGCAGAAGGGGATTCTTGGTGGGAAACATGGCGAGAAGTTCTTCGCCAGGATGAATGGAGGTTTTGCTTTGAATGTCCTCAACCACCCACCCCTCTTTTTACAAATCCATTTTAAACTGCAGTAATCTGGCTAGGATAGAACGAAGTGCACGGAAACAAGATTAATGCATTTCAATAAGTTTTTTTCTTTTTAATCTTTGGGATGAAGTTGCTATTTGTATTATGTAGATGTTTGTATTAGATGAGTTATTCTTTTGTAAAATAGAAATTTAGAATTTTTATCGCATTCTAATGCTTACTTGATTAATTATGTGAGTTGCAACAAAATTGTATCGATATTCTTGTAAATTTCTTCTGAATTTCTGCATAGTGATATGCTACTTGCTTGTGGAGAAAAAGGTTAGTTTCTATGAGCTTTCTTTATGTGACCTTGATTTTTTGGATATTTAGTAGTCTATTTGTACACGGATTCAACACAGTGGAATCTGATTTTAATGTAAATTGATGTATATATACTTCTTATTTGCAGGCATGAACTTCTATTATGTGAACATGATATTGGAGTGTTTTGCAGCTGCCCATCAATAAATTCAGTGGAGCTTTGTGAACACTTGTTAAACGTTTTGTTAAACAGTTCTTAGATGTTTTGTTAAACACTTGTTAGATATGTTTCGTTAAATACTTGATAGTGTTTTGTTAAACACTTGTAGACATGTACTAAATACAATCACTTAAATGTCATGTTATGTTTTAATTAGTTATATGTTTTTTTTCTTCTACACCGTTTTGTTTTTGGCATGGATGAAATCAAAATTTATATATGGAGGTGAAAAAATAGAAGACACTAAATAAATAATGAATTAACTATGGTCCAAAATTACAACGGTTATTAAGGCTTGTAGAACTGTTGTAATGCTTTAAAGACACAACAGATTTAATCTGTTGTTGAACAATTATAAATTACAATAGATCTGATCCGTTGTGATATTTCAACAGATCCGATGTGGAATTCCGTTGTATTTCATAATTCAAAAATAGTTGCCAATTGTTGTCCCAACCATTGTCTTTTACCATTTAAAGACAACGGATTGAAACTGTTGTCATTCAGCTGGCTCTTTTACAACACCATATTCGACAACAGTTGATTATTGTAATACATAACAGATTATATCTATTGTCATTGAGCGAGATTCTGGTAGTGTTTGCATGTCATATTTGTTAGCCCATAATTCGGGAGGTGAGTTCTAACAAATAAAAATCAGGTTCAAACATAAACGAGTGTATTGTGTCGGGAGAACTACATAAGTTTGTGGAGGAGTACTTCAATTCAAAGATCTTTTGGGAGTTAATAATAGTTGTAACGTATCGGAAGATCTACAATTGTTATTAATCAACTGTTTATGCGCCACCCGGGAGGGGGAATAAACCACTTTAGGAATTGAACCCATAGAAACACATGAATTAGATTTGTGAAACAATAATTCGATTTAACATTGAAGAAGCATGTTGAGATTATGTGCCTAGAGTTGCTTTCTATTTGTTGAAAAGACTTGTGGAGTTCGAGTTTTTATAAGTTTACATCTTTTATTTTTACCTGTTTAGATTAATTAATAATTTCTTGATTATCGGTCGCTTCAATAAAATTGGAATACGATGTTATTATAGCCTAAGTATTTCGTATTCAATCCCTGAGGATTACGGCATTACTTGTTATTATTCTATAAACTACGTTGTACACATGTAGTATAGTGAAAAGATATTCACGATCACTGGTATTTGTTCTTCAGCTGAATCAAAGCAAGCACATAATCGAGAATCTCATTGTTAGTAATATAAAAACACATACCTTTTGACACATACGAGTGATTTAAGCACCATTCCAATGCGTCTTTCATCCCAACTCTCTCAAACTGAGCTTCCATGCATGGTGTTAACACATCAATCATGTTGCAATGTTCGACGTTTTGGTGGAATTGCATTGCTTCGTTGATCGAAAATAGTACATGTTCATCATTTACTCTAAATGTTAATTATTCTTTTTGCACATCAATAAGTTGTTTATTCCTATAGCCAAGAACGACCTCCCCAAAATCAACCGAACTTCATGATCTTTCTCCATATTTAATATAATAATGTCTGCTGGAAAGATGAACTAGTCTACCTTAACCAAAACATCCTCGATCACCCCTTTCGGATAAGTTACCGAATGATCCACCAATTGTGGGATGATTGTTGTTGGCTTTAGATTACCTAATCTCATCTTCCGGAATATTGATAACGAAATTAGGTTTATACTTTCTCCTAAGTCACATAGTGTCTTATTAAAGGTTGCACCTCCAATTGCACAATCAATTGTGAAACTCCCAAGATCTTTAAGCTTTTGGGGTAACTTCCTTTGAATAATCGCACTACACTCCTCTGTTAGTTTTACTGATTCATATTCTGAAAGTGTCCTTTTCTTTGCCATAACATCTTTCAAAAATTTAGCATAGTTTGACATTTGTTCTAAAGCATCCGCAAAAGGTATATTAATTTGAATTTTCTTAAAGATTTCAAAAAATTTAGCAAACTAATCATCTAATTTCTTTTTCTTAAACCTTTAGGGGAAAGGGATAGGTACCTCAGTTTTTGGAATTGTCGGGGCTGGAACTACCTTTGGTTTTTCAACCAATTGTGGCTCGGATTCTACGACTTCTTCTTGCTTATCCATTGATTCTTCCTCGATCTCACGCTCCTGCTCAACTGGCATCTTTGAACCCTCATATCCTATACCACTCCTCAGATGAATGGCTTTGCACTGTTCCCATGGATTTACCTTTGTGTCACTCGGGATACTGGCTTTCTGGTGTTGGCTGCCACTGATGTGGCTATCTGTCCCATCTGTGTTTCTAAAGATTCCAGTCTTGCATTTACATTGGTGTGTTTCTAAAGATTTCAGTCTTGTATTTACGTTGGTGTTCATTGAGTGACCTGATTCTCAATTCTGTCAATTTTAGCCTCATCCTGATTCAATCTTGCTCGTGTTTCTTCATGAATGAGGCCAACAACTCCTCTAGAGATGGTTTCTTTTCACTCGACTCCGTCCTACCTCGATTTCCCATATTAAAATCCATAGGTGGCTGCAAAATATTTCTATTGTTATCATAATAAAAAATTTCGTGGATTTGCAGCCCCGGGTTATAATATGTAGGTGCCTGATTATTTTTGTAGATGTTGTTAAAATTCTGTTGTCCCACTAAATTCGCCTCTTCTACAATAAATGATGGTTCTCTCGAAGTCGCTTACTATATCGCATTCAGTTTCATATTTATCATGGACACTTGCTCGGTTAGCATGGCAATCTTATCCTCATCCTGGACCTCCGCCACATTTTTGACATTGGATCTCTCAAATGGCCTCTGGTAAAAGTTATTTGCCATCTCCTCAAGTAATTCTAGTGCCTCGTCCGGATATTTCCCTATTAGTGCACTCCCAAATGTAACATCTATAATAGTTCTCGTGTTTCCACTTAAGCTATTATAGAAGTACTATACCTGTTGTTAATCGAGATATCCGTGTTGAGAGCACTTTCTTAGTAACCCCCTAAACCTGTTCCATACGTCATACATCGACTCTCCATCTAACTGCCTGAACTAAGCGATTTCACTTTTCAATTGCAGTGTCTTAGTTCGGGGAAAGTACTTAGCAAGAAATCTCTGACTCAGTTCTGTCCAATCTGCAGCGGGTGGTGTCAATGAAGATAACCATCCCATAGCCTTATCGCATATATAGAATGCAAAAAGGCAGCATCGAATGATATCATCATAAACACCATTCATCTTTACCGTATCACAGATTTCTAAAAATTGCACCAGATACGTATTCGGAAGCTGTTCAGACAATCTAGCTGCAAGAAAACTTACTTTAGCCAGATGTGAGATGGCTGAGAGATCATCCACCTGAGTTAGTCATTGGAGATGTTATAGAAGGAGTAAGAACCTGATCCAGGACTTAACATGAAGCCATGTTTACTTGTTTCATTTCTCAAATTGAGCCAAAAGATGTGTCACAAGCATTGGATGACACTCATTGGATTCTAGCTATGCAGGAAGAGCTGAATCAGTTTGAAAGGAACAAAGTTTAGGAGTTGGTTCAAAGGCCTACCCACCAAAATGTTATTGGTACAAAGTGAATATTCAGAAACAAGATGAATGATGATGGATTTGTTGTGAGAAACAAAGCAAGATTGGTATCCAAAGGGTATTGCCAAGAAAAAGGAATAAATTTTGATGAAACCTTTGTACATGTTGCTAGATTGGAAGCAATAAGGATGTTTCTTGCTTATGCTAATGGATGTGAAAAGCGCATTTTTGAATGAACTTTTAGAAGAAGAAGTTTATGTGGAACAACCTCCAAGTTTTGAGCAGAAAACTATCGGAGAAAAGGTGTACAAGCTCAAGAAAGCATTATATGGTTCGAAATAAGCACCAAAAACATGCTATGATACATTGTCTCAGTTTCTTATAGACAATGGATTCACCAAAGGCAAAGTTGACAGAACACTCTTCAGAATTTAGGATGGAGAGAGTATACTGCTTGTTCAAATTTATGTGGATGATATCATCTTTGGATCCACAAACAAAGAGTTGTGTGACAAACTCTCAAACCTTATGCAAAGGAAGTTTGAGATGAGTATGATGTGAGATGTGACTTTCTTCCTATGTCTTCAAGTCAAACAAGTGAATGATGGAACATTCATAAGTCAAACAAAATACACCAAATATTTAATGAAGAAATTTTGTACGGAAGAGAAGTCATCTGGGAAGATTCCCATGAATACTTTTGTAAAGATGAATATGGATGCAGAAAGAAAGCCAATTGATCAGACAAGATATTGAGCACTTATAAGATCATTGCACTACTTCACTGCAAGTAGACCAGACATCACCTTTGCAGTAGGTGTATGTGCCAGATTTCAGTCTACTCCTAAAGAAAGTCGTATGAATGCAACTAAGAGAAATCTGAGATGTTTGAAAGATAGCCAAGAAGTTCGCATATGGTATCCAAAAGAATGTGGTTTCAAGCTGATTGGATACTCTGACTCAGATTATGTTGGATGTAGGGTTCACAAGAAAAATACATCTGGTACTTGTCAAATGCATGGAAATAGATTAGTTTCTTGGTTCAACAAGAAACAAAATTCAATAGCTACATCCATGGTGAAAGCGAGAATATATTCTTTGCAGAAAATTTGTTGTGCCCAAGTTTTATGGATGAGGCAATAACTGAGAGATTATGTCATTGAAGAGAAAGAAATTCCAATTATGTGTGATAACAAAAGTGCCATTGCGATCACTCAAAATCCTATGTTGCACTCAAGAACAAAGCACATTGATGTTAGATATCATTTCATAAGAGATCGTGTTGAAAAGAAAGACGTCACATTGGAATATATATCAACTGAGAAGCAGTTAGCTGATATATTCACAAAGCCCTCATGTGAATCAAGATTTGAAGAACTTAATAATGATCTTGGTTTGATTGAGCTAAGTGAATATGCTCACAAGACTCATTCAACAAAGTAAAAAATGGGAGAATTGCATTTCAAAAGAGTTTTACTCATCCAGCAGAGTGAAACAACCTTTACAATTGTTCAACAAAATTGAGTTAGTTGAACAACTGAGTCTTATTTAGTCGAATAAAAGAAAGAGAGAAGCTGAGTCAAGTCATAAATGAAGAAAGATGACTCATTTATGAGCTAAGTGACAAAACGAGGTCGTTTGTAATTAAGCATGAATGCTTGACACATGACATCAGCATAATTAAATGTAGCGCAGTAAAAGCTACAACAGTAGCTCATGATTGGATATAAATACTGCCACTTTAATTCTGACGTGATTAATGCCTTTTGCACGGTTTAATCCTGACCGTTGATCAACTTTCAAACCTTTGAGATTCTAAAACCGTCCTTTCACATCTAATATATATATCCAAAATTGGTTTCTCTTTTCTTACTTTCACTCTAAAACTTTAAAAATTGTCAAGTATTCTCTGCAACCAAAAACCCTTTTTAGTTCTTCGGAAAATTCTCAAGAAATCAAAAATGGCACCAAAGCAATCTGCGTTGAACTTTGTAAAACTTGGAGAGAAGGTCCACACCGGTTCCTTGGTGGAATTTGAAGGCCTTGTCAAGGAGTCCGATGATAAGGAGTTGGCCAAGAAGATAGCCAGACTTGACAAAGTACCTGCACCTTCTAAGCAGCGGACTCAAGGATTTGAATAGTCATGAATTCGATCTAATGAAGACATGGAAGGATATAGCCAAGAAGGAGGTGGCTGGAAAGTTGAATCACTCAACCACTAAGAAGGCCATTAAATAAAAGTACCACAAGTTGATGGATGTGGTGGCCAAGTGCATGGATATGAAGTTTCGGTTATACAATCAGTTGTCCCAAGCTAAGACGAGTGTTATGACTGCAATAATAGAGGAGGTGGAGGTGAACTATAGTAAGTTCATCTTCAAGAAGCTGTGTCAGAATGTCCAAAATATGAAGGTGGATGAAGGGATGTTTGTTCACTCCCTGGGATATAGGATATCTGTTGTAGAAGAAGAGTATGCCCCTTCACAAAGGGAAGCCCTTCCATGCAGACAAGAGGATGTTCAAGGCGAACCTATCAGCTGCCTAGAAGAAGGCCTATACAAAGAAGGTTGGAGATTCTTATGGGGAATCAGCTGAGCATGCTCCCGAGGACACATCTGCCCCAGTCCCCTCTCCGGAACCTGCTATCATTGCTCCCAAAGTTACAAAGAAAGGAGGACAGTTGCACCCAGGAACGCTGCTGCAAAGAAGCAGAAGACTCATGCCTCTACTGGTCTGAGAGATGAAGAAGAGTCTGTTCCCAAGGCAGTTAAAGAGCTTACAGTTGAATCTACTGCAAAAGAGTCAACCTTCCAAGTTGTGCCTAAAGAATCCGATAGGGAGGAGGTAGAAGCCCCCTTGCAGAGGCACTCCAAGAGACGGCTTGTGAGGAAGTATGCTACAACAGAGGCTATCAAAATAACTGCATTAGTCACAGTTGAAATGGAAACAACTGAAGTTGTTGTCCACCCAAAAATAAAGGAGAATTATTGGACAAAAATAGGTGAACAAAAAATTGATGCTGAAGAAGCTCAATATAGCTCAGCTGTTGGCTAAAGCCTTCAGAACAAAATGGTTCATACTGAGGCAAATGATGGGACAAAGAAGGCTGATCAAAACACCGATGCTGAAGAGCCTATCCCAGACCCTATCGCCCATGAAGAACCAGGATCCCCAACATATCCTGACATTGAAGAAAGGCTACGCGCATGGGGCTATGGAAGCTGAGTGCCGGCCGAGTCTAATTTATAAGGCTAGATATGATTCAGGAGGAAGAATATCTCCTTGGTTTTCTGGATAATTCTACTGTCCATTGTGGCTTTGATGTACTTTACTGCACAATAATTCTGTTCGAGAAGAAGAAGCTTGCAAAGGCAAAGGCCCTGGAGAAGGCTAAGGAACCTGAGCCACATATTTTCCCCTTCTCAGATCCTAATATTCCCGAAGAGGCTCTCAAAAGTGGAAGCAGCAATGATGTCGAACTCATTGAAGGAGCTGACGCTATTGAGAAAGGCACATTGAGACAAGTGATGCAAGAGTCACGTGAGCTGCACAAGTAATCTATGCTCAAGGGTGTTGGAGAATCTTCTATCTCTATCTCTCCGACCCCTACAATTATCAATGTGGTGAGGGACAAGTGAATAGGGAGGATGGTGATAATGACGGGAAAGAAAGTGATGAAGAGGGTAACCCAACAGAACCACGCCCTGCAAAATTTGTTGAGACAACTTTTACATTGGCTGAACATTCAAGCGAAACAACCAAGTTTCCGGTTATAGCTCAGTTTATGCCCACAATAAAGACCCAACTGCAGCCCAGTCTATAGAAGGGATTGTTAAAGGCCTTGTAGTGCTTGAAACTGTTTCTAAGGTTACTGAAGACCCCTTGGCGGTTGAGACTGCCAGGGGAAATGTAAATGTTTCTGAGGTACTTCCTAATTTGTCATAGTCCGAGTCAACTAAACCTATTGTGATTGATGCCTTACATGACTCAGATGATGAATTCCTGGACTTTGAAGATGATTCTGATAACCCAGCGGAGTCAGATCTTGAAGATAAGGAATTAGAGGCAAAAATGAGGGAAGAAAAGTTAAAAGCCTCAAAGAAGTTTGTCTTGGTTGATGGACCACCCCCTAAGGTTCCATCACCTACCTGTGATGTTGCTGAGGTAACTGAGGCATATATTACTCAAAAGGACAATTCAACTGCTGCCAATGAAATTGTTGAGACAGCTGAGGCATAGTCAGCTTGGCAGGCTTCCACAGCTGCCACTGCCAATGAAGCTCAAACAGCTGAGGCAAACAGAGCTTTTTGTCAGGTGAAAAGAGAAGTGCTCCCGAAGGAGGAGTAAGACCTTCCTCTGAACCTATTGGCATGTTTGAGATGGTGGAGTTCCCCTACCATGATGAAATTCCTCTTGAAGCTAATACTGCTGTGAAGGAAGCTACCAAATTCCATGTTCAAGTAGACCCAGCTGAATTCCAATCTCCAGACGACTTAAGAATAGTCCCGTTTGGCCATGACTTTTAATCAGTCCTACACGAGGATTTATCTCCTGAAGCAGCAAACTTTTGAAGGGACTTCCGAGCTTTGTGAGAGGAAATGGAGGCCATGGAAAGAGGGTTCAATGCACTTAACCAGAGGATTGACAATCATGACGCCACTATTTTTGGGGTCATAAGAGGAGCTGTGCTATGAATCATGGAATGGACTACACAAAGGAAGGCACTTCGTAGGGAACAAGTTGGGTACTTTAGATCACTTTTTTCAAAGTTGGTGATCAGGGATGATGAACAAGTTCAATTTCAATACAGACAGAGAGACAATATTGACATAATAGAATGCAACCATCTCACAGATATGGAGCTACTCAAGATACAATTCAAGAAGCAAATGGAGCACACTGAGGCATCTTTGAGAGCTGAAATGTTAGAAATGAAAGCAGAATTGCATGCACTCCGCTCAAACAGAGGTCATCAGATTCCATAACTCACAAGAAGTTGGACTCTCTCCTACAGTCCAAACCTACTCTCGCAGTTGGTGATGATGCCAAAAAAGGGGAAGACACGTCCATGAAAACTTCCTTGAAAATCATTTTATCCAAAGGCACATCCGTCTCTCTACATTCTCAGCTGCCACAAAATCAGTTAGCTGAAGAGAAAGTTGACCTTGGCTTCAAGAAGAACCAAGCTAAAATCGAAGAAATTGAATGAAAGAAAGCTGATAGAGTTGAGAATCTCAAAGAAAATTTCAGTGGTCCACCAGCAGGAAAGCTCTCAACAACAAGTGAAGAAGTCATTCTCCCTGCTCAGCTAGTAGAAAGATATGTCGAAGAGCTTGACACTTTTTTTTTAGAAGGATATTTTGAGGGAATGGACTTGGAATGAGCATGGGAACTATACTGGGAGAAAGGGCTTGCAGTTATTCACTTAGCCAAGAAGCAGGAAACTCATTCATCAAAGAGTCAACAGACTTCAAGGGCTCAGACCAGTCATACTTCCAGAGGAGCTGACCCTGCCAGAGGAAGAAGAAGAGGAAGAGGAAGAGGAAGGGGAAGATATTATAGGTCTGGTGGGAGAGGCAGAAGCTCTCCACCAAGAAGACCTTCTAGAATCATGTATGTTGATCCTCTGAAAAAGGACAAGGAATACTGGCTAGGCTACATAGAACTTGCAAATAGAGAGGCCGCCCATAAGTCTGATAAGCTTGCTCGAAAATATGTAGAAGATAATGCCAGGTAAGACACAGAGTATGAAGAGAAGCTGAGAAGAGATTATGACAGTCTGAAGAAGAGGGAAGCTGAGAAGAAGAGGGGGAAAGACGAGGAAGATCACCGCAGATGACACAAAGATGAAGAAAGAAGGAGAAAGCATCAGAGGCGTTGAAGTAAGCTGCAAGAAATTGTTTGTTGTATTTTTACAGTACTTGTAAATACACAAAAATAATATAAGTACATGTAAGTATTGAATGATACATCCAATAAAATGTCACATTCTTTCATTCATTCTTTTAAGCACTTTATGTTGTATTTTATTTAAGTTTTGGCATCATCAAAAAGTGGGAAATTGTTGGGAAATTTATTTGTATAGATTTTGAGGATACATAGAAAACTTAGATTAGAAAGTTGGCACCCCATTTTCGGTTTGTATTTCAACTATGTAATAGATAGGTTATAAGCTGAGTTAACAACCAAGTTGAAGATCGCGGAAGTTTACTGAAGGCAAGTTGACAGAGTTGAGAAGCTCAAAGAAAAATTCAGTGGTCCGCCAGCAGGAAAGCTCCCAACAACAAGTGAAGAAGTCATTCTCCCTGCTCAGCTATTAGAAAGATCTATTGAAGAGTTTGACACTCTTTGTTCATAAAGATATTTTTAGGGAATGGACTTGGAATGAGCATGGGAACTATACTAGGAGAAAGGGCTTGAAGTTAATGATTTAGCCAAGAAGCAGCAAACTCATTCATCAAAGAGTCAGCAGACTTTAAGGGCTCAGCTGAGTCATACTCACAGAGGAGCTGACCCTGCCAGAGGAAGAAGAAGAAGAAGAGGACAAGGAAGAGATTATACGTCTGGTGGGAGAGGCAGAAGCTCTCCACCAAGAATACCTTCTAGAATCATGTATGTTGATCCTCTGAAAAAGGACAAGGATTACTGGCTAGGCTATAGAGAACTTGCAAATACAGAAGCCACCCGTAAGTCTGGTGAGATTGCTTGAAAATATAAAGAAGATAATGCCGAGCAGGACATAGAGTATGAAGAGCAGCTGAGAAGAGATTATGACAGAAAGAAGAAGAGGGAAGCTGAGAAGAAGAGGAGGAAAGACGAGAAAGATCACCACAGGCGAGACAAAGATGAAGAAAGAAGGAGGAAGCAGCATAGGCATTGAAGTGAGCTGCAAGAAATTTTTTGTTGTATTATTACTGTAGGTCCCAAGGGGTGTAAGTGTAAGGTTTAGAAGGGGGGTTGAATAAACCTTACCAAATTTTCGATTTAGTCCTTTTAAATATTCAGAGTTAATACTACACAGCTGAGTCCTTGATGGACAACCAATTTAGTTAATCAAGAGAGTTAGTCTCTCAACATGACTCAATCGATTTGTTGATGGAATAACTCATTTGTTGGGTCTAAATTAACTCAATCGTGGTTTTGTTTTTTGGAAGACTTAACACCCTTAAGTTTGATTAAGCAAGGATTTAGTGTTTGGTTTAGTACTTATAAATTATCAAGTGGATAGCAAATTTATCAGCAGATTTAAGCAATTAAAGTGCAGGAATTAAAGTCTTTGAAATGTAAATGACACAATGAAATTTTTATAGAGGTTCGAAGATGGGGTAATTCTTCTACTCCTCTCTTCTCCAACTCCTGGAGGAATCCACTAAGTAATGATCGTATACAAAGTGGTAACAGTCCGATACAAGTCTTGATCACACACGGTGACTTGATCCTTTGGGACTCGATCTGAGACGCCTTGATCACTCGGTGGCTTCTCGACGACTCTTCTTCTTCAGGGCAGGCAATTTGCCTTGCTACTACAACTCACTTGCTCAAGCTCTTTGGATTTGATCACGAAGCCCTCCAAAAGCTTAAGACTTGGTCGACCTTGAACCCCTTGTTTTTCAGTATTTTCCTCTTCAACCGATTGAAGTTATCTTTCCTTCACAGGTGAGTGTTGGATTGATGTTCTTCGTAGTGTAGGCTTGAGGATTGAGAATGTTTGATTAATAATGGCTTGAACATTTTTGGTTCAGTCAGAACTTGTGTCTCTTGTGTCCTATGTCTCATTCTCAAATAAACTCCTCGGCCTTTTATAGTGATCTTTCAAAAAATTGCCCGTTGAAGAGATAGGCTTATTTTTGAAAGTCACTTGCGATCGTTGGCTTGTCTTGTTGCGTTCTTGGAATTGCCATTTCCTCGTATGAATTGTTCTTTCACCTTTTCGGAGTTCGACACGGTGTAGTGCTTCCCATTGGTTCATTCCTTTTGCACGCTTCCGGGGTGAGCACTCGAGAAAGGTGGTATGGAGATATTACTTGTTTAAGTAAATCTCTTGATTTTCTCGTGCAACGGATCTTTTCGATTCTCTCGACTTGATTGCATTTCCTTGCTTTCCCAGGTGACTTAGAGTCGACTTCCAATCATTGGATGACTCTTGTCACTTCAACTTGAGACTTGGCTTTTCTTGAGTTGACTTGTGATACTCCACTGTTGCATCTCACCGCTTCTTGATAGAGTTCCGTCTACTCTTCTTTGCCACACTCATTGTCTCGCGGTGAGTCTTCCTTCTAGTCTTGATTGTCTTCTTGCATGTTAGTGCGTGGCGACTTAACTCGGCTTGGCCACTCTATTTATTACAATGCATTTTACAACAAGAATTGGGGTGCCAACTTTCTATTCTAAGTTTTACATGGCATTCATCAAAATCTAAACAATAAATTTCCTAACAATTTCCCCCTTTTTGATGATGCCAAAACTTAAACCATTCAAAAATGCAAATAGCAAAGATACATGAGATAGTGTATTGACATAGAATGTATGCGCGAGAATCAATCCTTTTATTGATCATAACATTCTTGTTCTTTTACACAACTGTTTACAAGGTGTATCGAGCACATATTTGTCTACAGAAAATAAAGAATTTACAGCTTTATTTGAAGACTTACATTGTATGTATTTACATAATAAAATACACGAAGGGGTGGACAGCAACACTTCATCTCCTTCGTTGTCTCCTTCTTTCATCTTGTTCAACATCTTCTTCTCTTCTTCTCTTTTTCTCATCGTCACCGCTTTCTTTTTTTCTTTTCATATGCCTTCCTCGGCGGCTTCATCTCTTCTTAATCTTTCTGTCTTTCCTCCCATAGCATTGAGTTTGTCTCTTGTTTTCTTCTTCTAATCTTTTTGCATACTCGGCGTTACTTTTAGCCACTTGCAAATTTGCTACTTGGTCAAGACCAGCCCATTGAAGAGATCCCTCCTTTCTTTCCTGGATCTACGTATTCAATGTTTTTGGGCAGAGGCCTAGGTCCAAGCTTCTTCCTCCACCATCGCTTCTTCCTCTACCTCGGGCGTGTCAGATCTTGGGGTCTTCTTCTTTCCGGTGAGTGACCGGCGGAGTGACCAGAGAGAGGTGCTGAGGTAGTCTCTTGCTGTCGGCTTCTTCACATAAAGTGAGACCTTTTTCCCAGTACAAGTCCCAAGCTTGAGCCATAGACATATTTGCAAAGTATCCTTGATTCGATCGTTTTGAATTCATCAAGCGATCGTGGCTCTGTCCCGACATCCGAGATGGCATAAGTGTCTCTGTCTCTTTGGAATGGCTCCATGTTCTTTCAAGATGTTCATAACTCGGGCATCCATTCTTCCTTCCACTTCCTTCATCCCTGCTTCAATTGTTTTTCTCTTTTCGGCCATAGATATAGCAGAGTGTTGGAGTGGCGAGTCACTGAGGAGTTTTTCTTGATAATGTTGTGACAGGACCCTGTTGGGGGTTTGTGCAATCATTAAGGTCACATCTTTCGATCCTTCCCCCTCGTGATTTTCCTTTCTTTTGTTGCGGCGCTTCAAATTGTCTTTCCCTTCTTTGCACCCTCTTTTTCGGATCTTTTACGTGCTTTAAGGTATTCCTCTTCCCCTTTTTGGCATCATCAAAAAGAGAGAGACACTGAAACATGGCAAGCGGAAGTCGAGCCTGCGATGGTAGAGTTCGTCTCGAGTCTGCTGCAGAGTATGCGGCACGAAATTCGGATCGAGTAGCGTTGGACTCTGCGGAAATCGGCTTCATTTCAGCCATGAGAAGGCTGAATTTTGTATTCATGTTTTCTTCCAAACGCTGTAGGTCACTCTTGTTTTGCTCACGCAGCAGACTTTATCTCGGCAATGTGAGCTTCATGCATGTGCTCAATATGTTCTCTCAAACTTCGTTTTTGTATCAAAGCATTTTTGACTCTCCATACCAGCAGACTTGTTGAACAATGTTCTAAAGTATCTAACTTGTTCCACACGCATTGTTTCTTCTTTGTTGCCACCATTCCCGATCCCGATTGTTATGCCTCTTAAAGCGGCAGTGAGATTGGCATCTTTGTTGTCGATCGCATGTCCATAGAGGCTCGATGCCTCTCCATCCGTTCAATCTCGCCGAATAATGCCTTGAACACTTCGCGGACTTGGTGATTCTTCCGTTGCGGTGATGGCCATGCAACGTCAAAATCATAATCATTTGGAACAATGGTGCACGATGGAAAAACGGAGCTGGTCGTGGTAGCGTGCGTGTTCGTTCTCGACTCTTCATGGAGGTCGGGTGCCTCCGGGGAAAAAGGAAAAGATTCTATAAAGGATTCATCACCGCCAACCGGGATTTGTTCGATGATGAGCGGTGCGCGTGAAGTTCTTTTTGGAATCGACCTGCTGCGACTTGAGGAGCTGCGCGATGGACTCTGGTTGGTTGGGTTTTGTTGTGAAGTGGACCCGACTTGTCGAGCCTCATTTGTCTCAACGCCTTCGTTGGTCTCGGTGATTTCTCCAATTGAGTAGATGGTCCTCGGCCTTATCGAGCGTCATCGGACGATGATGAGATTTCCATAGGTGGCTCATCATCAAAATTAAAGGTTTGACAAGTAGTCTTGGGATCGAGACTTGCTCGTGCTTGGAACATCCGCATGGTGAGTCTTTTGAGTCACATCCTTTGGTGATGACTCACCTTCTTCTTCGCTTCCGATCCCGAGAAAGGTGACATCGGGATTATCCGGGAATCATGAAGTGCACTAATCTCCTTTTCACGGATGTGTCGATGATAGCGGGAGGGATGTTCTCACTTCTTTGCCGGAAGTCTCAACCTCCGTGGGCCTTCATTACCTCCCGACCTCCCTGGACCTTCGAGTGTCGGTGTCTTAGGGTCTTCTATGGTGGCATCCATTGGAGTCTCAACCCCATGGATTGCACTTTCATCGCCAGTGTTAACTCCCGTGGTTGTTCCTTCTCGTGCCTCGACCGCATCGCGGCGTCATTAGCCTTCAGAGCGTTGGCACCTCGGTGAGACAGTCTCAATCGCCCGAGCTTCGTTGATGGCAACTTCTTTGTTCTTCTTGTGTTTGTTCTTTTTCCACTTCGCCTCCTTGATTCGTTGTGGAGTCATCGCGACATCCTCCGACCTTGCTTGCTGCGGTGGGGAGTTTCCCCTCGGTGGCACACCGGTGAGTGACTTGGAATGGGGTCACTCGTCTCCAAACTCCCGGCTGTTTCGATTGAATGTTCAGCCGTTGGGGCAAAGTGTGGTAACACACCTTCAATAGGGGTTGGCTCGATTGGGGTCCCCACTATCCCGATTTCATCGCCAAATCCCTTATTGCCTTCTTCCGAGTGAGTCGGGGAAGTGGTGGCAGCAACAACAGTGATGGCGATTTCTTTGAACCACTCCAATTGGATCAATTTCGGTGTGTTCGGAGGACTCTCATGGTCCCTCCATCAATCTTTGCTCGTGAAGGATTCGGATTCGATTGCAATGCTTCTTTGCATTTGCAACGCTTCTTCGGGCAAAGCAACATTCTCGGATCCTCATCACCGCCGTCGGAGAAGACATCAAGGAGAGGATGTGTGTGTTTTGTGGTGCGGAGATAGGGAGGGATCTTTGGCCTTCTCACGTGCCTCGCCTTCCTCTCGCTTGCCTTTCTTTCTCCTTGTCCTTGAAGATCTGCAGGATGTCTGCGATTGTCTTCATCCGATCTTTGGGAGCACACGGTGGTTAGTCCAAGGAAGTTTAACAGGTTTCTTCTTCTTCTATAAACTCGGGCCGTTGGAACTGTTCCCTTGATTTACTCAACTTCCATTTCCTCCACTCACGCAGACGATTTTGGATGTCCGGGTAAGGTGGAGATAGGATCATTACATCACTATCGGTTCTATCGCCTTCTTCTTGTGTTTTGTTTGTGTGGACTGTTTGTGTCTTGAGTTGCCTCGATGATCGCCTTCACAGACTTGGTTGTTTCATCAACTACATCCGGAGACTCTACTTCCAGCGATCTTGATGTCTGCTCGGTGAGTGGCTGAATCGGCCCGGTTTCTCAAGCTCGGATCGCTTGATGATTCTTCTTCGTCTTCTAGTTTGTACCAGAGGAATTTACGGTTCGAGAGATAGTGTCTTCGAGTCGTGGGCGGCGGGGGCGTCTGGTGTCTTTTTTCGAGGAGCGGCCGTCTTGGCTTGTCGTTCTCTCTTTTTGACGATCGGAGAAGGTATTTGTGAGTCCTTCTCGACCGCTGCTGCGGGCGGGAGAGACACGGCTGCAGGGGGTGACTCGCTGCGGGCAAGGGGGAGCATGTTTGACTTTCTTTCTTTGCGGGAGCAAGTAGATCTTCTTAGCATTGTGCAGGGCGACTTTCTTCTTGGGTGGAGAGGAAACAATTGTATCTTGGTCGGTGATTCCCCCTCACTCGTGTCGCTCTCTTGGCGTAAGCTCTCTTCTTGTGCGCCGAGAGAGGTTTGCTCGAACATCCTCTTGTAAACATGGAATGCTTTCCCATGTCTAAGAGGGACTCCTTTCACCTCCATCGGTAGGCCAATCACTAGGCCATATCCTAGGGATCCTCCAAATATGCCATCTTCCTTGAAGGATTTGTTCCATACGTTCGCGTAGTGCTTTGTAGACAAACTCATTTGATTTATTTTCTTTTTTGCGATGATTGCAACCATTACAATCAGCTTTGCTTTTTGATTGGTCAAAGTTGCCAAATTTGATGTCAATACATTTGGCAACTATGTCCAACGACTTGTGATAATCCTCCTTCAAAGATCTCTTGTTTGTTGTGTACACTATTTTATCAAAGCATAGTCGGGCTTGGCTATTTCTTTCCAAGCATCGCCAAGTTTACATCGCCCGTTGATTTCGAGGCTCCTTGATTGGTAGTGAGCGTGTTCACCAAATCCTTGCGAGAGATAGTCACCGCTTTCCATGAACAGATGACTTTATTCCTTCATCGTGAATCTCGGCATTCACGTAGAATTGTGCGACCTCCTCCACATAGGTCATCGGATATTCTAACGTCGAAATGGTTTCGGCGGTCGTTTCCAATTTTTCAGCGATTTTCTTCACTAGGGTGTCGTCGGACCCTGTTTCACCATGTCGAAATCCACAAGAGACCCGGTGTGGATTTGCTTCCCTAACTTGGTAAAATCATAGGTTGGTGCCATTTTTTAAGGATTTTATCAAAGAAAAACTTGGAGATTGATTTGAAGATAGGATTGGGTTTCGAGAGAATTTTTGCCTTTGCTTTTGAGAGAAAGAAATGAACAGTTTTGGTAGTGAGAGAGAAACGGACGGAAATTTTTAAGTATGGTTTATGAAAGGACGTGCGGGTAGTTTTTGAAATGTGATCGAAATCAACGGCTTAGATTTTTTGCACGCCTATTTAGCATTTAATGTCTCGTATTTAATGCGGCGGCATTTATATCCAATCATAAGCTTGGTGTGCGGCTTTATGTCCGTACACATCATCATTATCCGACGTATTCCTTAAAACATTCCCGCTTAGTCAAAACGACTGCGTTTTTGTCACTTTGCTCATAAGTGACTCAACTTATCCTTTAACTGATTTAACTCTTCTTCTCACAGTTCTCTTAGTGACTCAGCTATCATCGGTGACCGTATAGTTGTCTTTCCGATCTGGTGATTTTCTTCGAAATGATTTGTGTGTTCAGCTCTTTTTCACTTTTTGTGTTCCATTTCTTTTCTTTGAGTCTTCTCAATGTTAACTCAGCTCAATTAACCCCAACTCATGCTTGAGTTCTTCAAATCTTGACTCACTTAATGGTTTTGTTAAGATGTCGGCTAGTTGTTTATCGGTTGAGATATATTCCAGGATGATGTCCTTCTTTTCAACATGATCTCTTATGAAGTGATATCTGACATCAATATGCTTTGTTCTTGAGTGCAACACAGGATTTTGAGTGATTGCAATTGCACTTGCGTTATCACACATGATTGGAATTTCTTTTTCCTCAACTTCATAGTCTCTCTTTCTTTGTCTCATCCATAGGACTGGGGCAATTTTGCCCGTAGCTATGTATTCTCGCTTCAATTTGTAGAGGTGGCTATTGAATTTTTCTTCTTGCTAAACCAAGAAATCAACTTTGTTTCCTAGCATTTGACATGTGCCGAAGTGCTTTTTCTGTCAACTCTGCATCCAAAGATAGTCGAATCGAATAGCCGATTAGCTTGAATCCACCTTCCTTTGGATACCATAGGCCAACTTCTTGGCTTCCTTTCAAGTATCTCAATATTCTCTTAGCTTTGTCATATGGCTCTCTTTTGGAGCAGATTGAAATCTTGCACATACACCTACAACAAAGGTGATGTCGGCACGCTTCTTTGTGAGATAGAGCAATGATCCAATAAGTGCTCAGTATCTTGTTTGATCTCTGAGGTTTGCCATCCGCATCCATGTCCATTTTGTGATGTATTCATTGGTATTTTCACGAAGACTTCTCCTCCATACCAAATTTCTTCATTAAGTCCCTGGTGTATTTTGTTTGACTTATGAAGGTTCCATCCTTCATTTGTTTCACTTGGAGTCCAAGGAAGAATGTCGACTCTCCCATCATGCTCATTTCAAATTTACTTTGCATGAGGTTTGAAAATTTTTCACATAGCTCTTTGTTTGTGGATCCAAAGATGATGTCATCCACATATATTTGAACAAGCAAAGATACTCTTTTTGTCTTGAATTCTCGAAAAGTGTTCTATCTACTTTTCCTTTTGTGAATCCATTTTCGATTAGGAATTGTGACAAAGTATCATACCATGCTGGGTGCCTGTTTCAATCCATATAGAGCTTTCTTGAGTTTGTATACTTTATCTCCAAGAGTATTCTGCTCAAATCCTGGAGGTTGTTCAACATACACTTCTTCTTCCAATAAACCATTTAGGAATGCACTTTTTACATCCATTTGATATACAATGAAATTCTTGTGAGCTGCATAGGCAAGAAACATCCTTATAGCTTCCAATCTTGCTACAGGGGCAAATGTTTCATCAAAATCTATCCCTTCTTCTTGGCAATATCCTTTGGCTACTAATCTTGCTTTGTTTCTTACCACAGAACCTTCCTCGTTCATCTTATTTCTGAACACCCATTTGGTGCCAATAACATTTTGATGTATGGGTCTTTGCACTAATTCCCATACTTTATTTCTTTCAAACTGATTCAGCTCTTCTTGCATAGCTTGAATCCAATGTATGGGTCTTTGCACTAATTCCCATACTTTATTTCTTTCTAAAGTATCTTCCTTGTGACACGTCTTTGGGCTCTATTTGCGAGATGAAACATGTGAACATGGCTTCTTGTTGAGTTCTGGATCTTGTTTTGACACCTTCTTTTATATCTCCAATGACAAGTTCTCGTGGATGGTCTCTCGGCCATCTTACATCAGGTTGGAGTAAGTCGGTTGGATTGATCGACTTAAACTTTGTGTTCTTTGTGGTCGACTCTCTCGTAATCACTTAGTTTGCAAATTTTCCATTGTTTTTGAGATTCAGCTATCTCATCTTCTTCGAATTGATAATTCCTTGACTTGACTTCAAAGATAGGGACTCTTACGTATGGTTGGATGATTCAACTTATCGGTGACTCTTCAATGTCTTCTCCATTTACATTTGGCTCATCGAATACCACATGAATGGATTCTTCCGCAACCATAGTCCTTTTGTTGAGTACTCTGAGGCTTTGCTTTCAAATTTGAGTATCCTAAGAAGATACCTTCATCGCCTTTAGCATCAAAAGCCTTTAGATTGTCTTTGCCGTTGTTGTGGATGAAGCATTTACATCCAAATATTCTCAAATATGCAACATTTGGTTTTCTTCGTCCAAATCTCATAGGGAGTCTTTGTCACCGCTCCTGCTGTTTTATCATACATCTATTTTGAGTGTAGCAAGTGTGTTGATTGCTTGACCCAAAATCTTTTGGTAACCCTGCTTGACTAGCATGGTCCTTGCCGCTTCTTTGAGAGTTCTTCCTTCTTTCTGCGACTCCATTCTCGTGGAGTTCTTGCTGGCGATAGTTCATGACCAATACCATTCTCAATACAATACTTGAGTTATTATTCCATTGACAAACTCGGTTCCTCTGTCCGATCTTATTTTGATAATGGTTTGGCTCTTCTCGTTTTGAATCCTCTTCATCACAATTTGTGGTAGTTTTTGTAGAGTTTCTTTCTTCTTACACATGAATATTGTCCATGTATATCTTGAGTAGTCATCTACTACCACCAAGGTATATTTCTTTCCACTTATGCTATTTGGTTCCACTTTGGGCCAAATAGATCCATATGTAGCAGATGCAATATTCTTGTTGAAGATTGGCATGTCTTTTCTTTGAATGATGACTTGATTTGTTTTCCCTTCTGACATGCGTCACATATACTCTCCTTCTTGTATACTGAGTCTGGAAGTCCTTCCACAAGACTACTTCTTGCAAGTTTGTTAATCGTTTTGAAATTTAGGTGACTCAGCTTTTTGTGCCACATCCAACTTGATTCAGCTGTGCTCTTTGCTAATAGACATGTGTTGTGTGTAGCGGTTGACCAATCTACTACATACATGTTCTTTTGTCTGCATCCTTGCAACACAACTTCATTTGATTCAGTATCCTTGATTTGGCATACACCCATGTTGAATCCAACATTGTACCCTTTGTCACGAGTTGATTGATGCTCGATAAGTTGAAGTTGAGTCCTTCAACATATGCAACATCTGTGATTTCTAATCCATTCCTCTTGATGGATCCAATGCCTCTTATTTCACCAGGAGCTTCATTTCCTCCAAATATGACTTTTGCTCCTTTAACTTCCTTGAATTTTGATAGATTTTTCTTATTTCCTGTCATATGTCCGGAATGACCACTATCCATGTACCAGGTTCCTTGGCACTCGGTTTGTTCCTTGAACCCGCAATCAAGGAAATTAAGTTTTAGGTACCCATACTTGTCCGGGTCCCGAGGGGTTAGAATTGTAAGATGATCCAACCAACCTATAGCCAAATGATTTGACTCTAAGGGGTTGCCATCTATCGAGTGCCATAATCATAATTAATCCCTGGCAAATTGCTTGGGGATTCTAGGTTCATACTGTTTGTCTCTTTTGTCTGTATGCTGCATATGTGTTTTAGCAATTGCCTTCCTTGGGTAATTGTGGTGTCTTTGAGTGTAATGCCTAGGTGCATATGTGTCTTTGATGAAAGCTCTTATACTTTTGGAATGGCCTTTGCTGAGTTCTAGGCCTTTGCCATTTGGGCTTATATTCCATAAGTCTATGCTGATGGTTTACATTATTCCAATCAGCTTGGCTTGGATATTTTCTACCATTCCCATCATATGTATTTCTTTTATGGATTTTCTGGGATTTTTGGTAGCTCTGCATCTTCTTTACAGAGTATTTTCTGTTTGGGGTTGTTGAGGACTCGATTGAATCTCTTCTCGTTGTCCTTTCAGCCGCACTCAACTCGGGTCTGTTTTCCTTTTCCTTTATAACCAAGGCCAGTTTGCTTGTAATTGTGCTTTGGAGTGAATGTGTGTGCAACATTTAGAGTTTTGGATTTTTTTGACTCTTCATGGCTTGAAGATCCTTTTTCCAAAATTACTTTTGAGGTTTGACATAGCGCAGAGGAATTAAATCCTAAGCCTGTCTTGTCTCCACATTCTCTTTGACTCAAAATAAGATCATCCAATGATTTAGATGCCTTAGTGAATGAGGCAATAACATTTTTGAGGTCATTCTCCCTCTTCTCTATAGCATCAATTTCTGCTATTAATTTAGCATTTTCAGCCTTTAAACTTTCATTCTCATCCGCTATTTGACTTAGAGTACTCAGCTCCTTAGTCGCTTTGAGTTTTGACTCTTGAGTAAATTTGTTTTCCTCATTTAATAGTGTGTGTGAGGATTTAATGTGTTCAAAATCTTTCATCATTTTTCCTAATGAATCATAAAGATCGAGTGGGTGATGAAGTGTGTGTGTCACGATCACTATCACTAGAGTCCGAGTTTGATGAGTTAGAGTGTACCTCATCTTCTTGGTCAGTTGATCTTGTTCCTTGGCCATCAAGCGGATCAGGGCTTCTTCTTGAGTCACTTGAGTAGTCGCCTTCACTCTCTCGAATCCATTGTCTCTCTTGACTTGGTTGTTTTCAATGATCTCTGCAGCCATCATTGCCTTTTTCTTTTCTTGTCTTCTTTCTCTCGAAGACCTTCCTTTCTTCTTCATTCCTGTATTTGTTGACTACAGGATATGGACAATCAATGCATAGTGACCTGGTTTCTAGCGGTTCAAAGATAGATATTCAACCTTTTGATCAGCTCTTTCCATTCTTGGATTGTCACCCTTTGATATTGACTTTTTGATGATCTGTTCTCTTGGTTGGCCTATTTTCCCTTGATTTGGAGGGAGCCGAGTGTCTTCTCGGAAGATTCGCCCTTTCCTCTCTTGTAGTTCTTATTGAAGAACTTGTTGAATCTTTTAACCATCGGGCTATTTCTTCCGGATCAATGACTTCTTTGACCTCGGCTCTCTTCCCATCTTTAACAATTAGAGCAAATTTGTTTTGGGTACAATTGTCTCTTCCTGGTCTTTTCTTCTCAGATCAAACTCGTAGGCTTTGAGGTCCGAGAATAATTCATGGTTGGATGTCTTTGATAGGTCCATGGAATGTCTCGATTGCCATGACCTTCATTTCCCATTAAGCTGGAAGACTTTTTAGGATCTTCATACACATTTCTTCGTGTGTATTCCTTTCAAAGTGTAGACAACTCATTTGTGATTTACGTGAACCGAGCATCCAGTTGATCCAGGTTTTCTCCCGAGATCATTTTGAAGTTCTCAAATTTTCAGATGACCACCGATAATTTGTTTTCTTTGATTTTGCTCTTAGCCTTCACAAATCAATGTCACTTGTCCCATTTCTTTAGCCGTTTTGCATGATTTGACTTTATTGAACATGGCTTTGTCCAAGGTTTTGTAAAGGATGTCCTTGGCTACATTGTCCAGGTTGTATCTTTTTGTCATCATTTGTCCCTCAGTTCTTGGTTTTTCAACCATGACAGTCCGGGAGCAACATCCTCTTCTCCTTCACCGCAGCGACTCTTCGATGCAGTTGTGTTCACCTTTAAGATTTGCAGAGGCCCATCTTCTATCACTATCCACATCTCATCATGTAATCTTTGATAGATGAGCCTACATACGAATTTTCCAATCATCAAATTCTTCAATTGTGAACATAGGGATGCGTGTCAAATTTGCTTCCATGATAATAACTTTTAATGATAAAAAGAGTTTTGAGAATTTAAGTACTAAAGCGGACTTTGAAAAGTTTGGAGATCTAGTTCAAGAACGGTGCGGAGGGTTCAATGAACCAACCGCTCCGATACCACTTGTAGGTCCCAAGGGGTGTATGTGTAAGGTTTAGAAGGGGGTTGAATAAACCTTACCAAATTTTCGATTTAGTCCTTTTAAATATTCGAGTTAATACTACATGGTGAGTCCTTGATGGATGACCAATTTAGTTAATCAAGAGAGTTAGTCTCAATAGACTCAATCGAGCCGTTGATGGAATAACTCAATTTGTTGGGTCTAAATTAACTCAACTGTTGTGGTTTTGTTTTCATTGGAAGACTTAACACCCTTAAGTTTGATTAAGCAAGGATTTAGTGCTTGGTTTAGTACTTATAAATTATCAAGTGGATAGCAAATTTATCAGCAGATTTAAGCAATTAAAGTGCATGAATTAAAGTGCTGAAATGTAAATGACACAATGAAATTTGTATAGAGGTTCGAAGATGGGGTAATTCTTCTACTCCTCTCTTCTCGAACTCCTGGAGAAATCCACTAGGTAATGATCGAGTATACAAAGTGGTAGCAGTCCGGATACAAGTCTTGATCACACAACGGTGACTTGATCCTTTGGGACTCGATGGAGACGCCTTGATCACTCGGTGGCTTCTCGTACGACTCGGCTTCTTCACAGGGCAATGCGCTTTGCTACTACATGACTCACTTGCTCAAGCTCTTTGGATTTGATCACGAAGCCCTCCAAAAGCTTAAGACTTGGTTCGACCTTGAACCTTCCTACAATCCTTCGTGGAATGTAGACCCCTTGATTTTTCAGTATTTTCCTCTTCAACTGATTGAAGTTATCTTTCCTTCACAGGTGAGTGTTGGATTGATGTTCTTCGTAGTGTAGGCTTGAGGATTGAGAATGTTTCAGATTAAATAATGGCTTGAACGTTTTTGGTTCAGGTCTGTAACTTGTGTCTCTTGTGTCCTATGTCTCATTCTCAAATAAACTCCTCAGCCTTTTATAGTGATCTTTCAAAAATTTGCCCGTTGAAGAGATAGGCTTATTTTTGAAAGTCACTTGCAGTCGTTGGCTTGTCTTGTTGCAGTTCTTGGAATTGCCATTTCCTCGTATGAATTGTTCTTTCACCTTTTTGAGTTCGACACGGTGTAGTGCTTCCCATTGGTTCATTCCTTTTGCACGCTTCAGGGACCGAGCACTCGAGAAAGGTGGTATGGAGATATTACTTGTTTAAGTAAATCTCTTGATTTCTCGGCAACGGATCTTTTATAGTTCTCTCGACTTGACCGCATTTCCTTGCTTTCCCCAGGTGACTTAGAGTCACTTCCAATCATGGATGACTCTTCCGTCACTTCAACTTGAGACTTGGCTTTTCTTAAGTTGACTTGACGATACTCCACTCACCGCATCTGTTGCTTCTTGAGAGAGTTCCCATCTACTCTTCTTTGCCATACTCACTGTGTCTCGCAATGAGTCTTCCTTCTAGTCTTGATTGTCTTCTTGCATGTTGGGCGTGGTGACTTAACTCACAGCACTCTATTTATTACAATGCATTTTACAACAATAATTGGGGTGCCAACTTTCTATTCTAAGTTTTACATGGCATTCATCAAAATCTAAACAATAAATTTCCTAACAATTACAATACTTGTAAATGCACAAAAGCAATGTAAGTAAATGGAAGTACTGAATGATACATCCAATAAAATGTCACATTCTTTCATTCATTCTTTTCAGCACTTTATGTTGTATTTTATTTAAGTTTCGGCATCATCAAATGGGGGAAATTGTTGGGAAATTTAATTGTATAGATTTTGATGATGCATAGAAAACTTTGATTAGAAAGTTGGCACCCCATATTCTGTTTGTATTTCAACTATGTAATAGATAGGATATAAACTGAGTTAAGAAGCAGCCAAGTTGAAGATCACAGAAGTTTACTGAAGGAATGCAGTGAAGATTAAGCTGAGTCGCAGCTGAGTATCGAAGAAGAATGTCAGTCAAGTTAAGAAGCTGTGTATTTTAGTAGACTTACAGCTGAATCATCCCAGATTCATGGAGAAGAATCAATAAAGGGGTAAAGCAGCTTAAGGACTCGAAGAAAGCTGAAGAAGTCAATTGCAAAGAAAAGTCAAAGACTTACCCAAAATGGTAATGGGACAGACCTGCAACCTTAAAGTTGTCTTGCTGACAGAGTGCAAGTAGCTGAAAACCAATGGGATGTTCGCAGAAGACATGTAGTGTTTTAGACAACCTGCAGAGCATTAATTTAAGGAAGGGTCAAAATCAAAAGCTGCAAAACAAGACAAGCCAACGATCAAGAAGTGAAGTATGAAAAATATTTATCTCTTCAACCCACACTTTTTCAAACTGTCACTATAAAAGGCTGAAGAAAAATATGAGAGAGTTACGAATGACACAAGAGAAAATCTGAGCAAAGCAAGCAACTGCAAAAATACTCTCAAGCTATTAATTCTAATCCTCAAGCCTCATTTCGAAGTGATTCTAACCAACACATTCAGTAAAAGAAGGAAGAAAGCTTCAACCAGTTGAAGATAAATTATTTTTCTTAAAACAAGGGGTCTGCACTTTCACGAGGTGAAGGACGTGTAATAAGGTTCGAGTTAGAGCCTGCTTTGAATCCGACGGTGATCAAGTCTGAAGGGTTTGATGGGGCTAAAGTAGTGAGGCATCTGCCTTACGAAGAAGCTGAGTCCCAAGAGTAGAGCTGGTTGTGTGATCAAAGGCTACTTGGACTGTTGTATCCGTTTTGTAACAGTTGTTGCATTAGTGGATTACCTCCAGGAGTTGGAGAAGAGTAGAGTAGAGGAATTACTCCATCCTCGAACCACTATAAAATTGCCTCGTGTCTTTTACATTTAGCATTTAATTTCTGCACAACTTTATTACTGCTGATATATATTTTCTCACACAACTGATAATAATTTAACCTAAAAACAACTGTTTTAAAACCATTTTCCAAAAAGGGTGTAAGACTTCCGCTGAAAAATCAAGTAAACTGAACATTTAAAATAAACTTACTTCACTCAACTGAGCTACGCTATCAATAACTCAGTCAAGTCTATTGAGTTGTTAATAGGGATGGCAATGGGTCTAGGTAAGACCCGAACCAAACCCACCTCATTTGGGGCAGCTATGGATCCAATAAATGGGTATGGGATGTGTAATAGGTATTGGTTTTTAGACCCGGGTGGGTATTGGTAGGGTAACGGGTTTGGTAAGACCCAAACCATATATTTTTTTTACTTTTTTATTATTTTAATTTATATATAGAGTGAATACATTATTGTTCAAAAACTCTTGATTTATATATGTTGGTATTTATTTCTTTATTCATATAACATCTACATAATTATATAAATACCATAAGTTTTGTGTGCACTATTTTGAGTAAAGAATTGTACAATTTTGCCCAAATATATAAAGTTGGCGGGTCTAATGGGTCAAACCTGCTAGACACGAGTATGGATTGGGGTGGGTATGTGTCTAAGATGAGGCGGGTCGGGGTGGGTATGAGTATTGCATTTTCTTAACGGGTCTGTACCTGGCCCATACCCGACCCATTGACATCCCTAGTGGTTGACCGTCCTGTTGAGGTTGAACCTAGCTGTCTTTCAAATGACTAAGCAGTTTACTTGTATAAAACTCTGATTTAAGTTTAAAATCAAAAATTGGTGTAGTTTATTCACCCCCCTCTTCTAGACTTAACTTAACACCTCTTGGGACCTACATCCAGGTACATGTTGCCAGCTATAGCGACCGGTCAACCTTATACAGAGAGTTCTCTGAATTTTGACAAAATAGAGATCGAGTAATACTTCATAAAATTAAGACTATAGAATTAGAACGCTTGAAGTATTTTGACAGCTTTGGAAAATATTGTTTTGGTTTATAAATTGAATAAGTGAAATCATCAAAATGGAAAACAACTTTGTTCTAACAAACTCCCCTTTTTGATGATTTCAACCCAAAATAATTTTTGAAAATGAGATTTTTTTTTAAAAGAGTTTTCCAGTCAAAAAATTTAGTATATCCATTATAGAATACTCCTCAAAGCAATACTCATAATAGATTAAAAGAGAAATATAAGATAAGGAGCAATAGTTTTCCAAAAGCTTCTTGAAGCTCCCCCTATCCACATGTCAAATAAACAATTATCGAGAAGCAAAGTATCAAAAACAAAACTTTCAGTTATAGTTTATCAAGTTTAATCAAACATAACGTGAAAATCTTTTCACTAAACCGCAAGTGTACATATTAGCTAGAGATAATGGCGAGTAAGGTTGTATTCCTCAGTGATTGAATACGAAACTCTTAGGCTATAGTAAATATCGTATTCCAATTTTATTGAAGCGGTCAAAAATCACAAGTTTATTTATTTAACTAATCTTAAACTAACAAATAAAAATAAAATATGTAAATTTGTAAAAACTCGAACTCCACAAGTCAACCCTAGGCACATAATCTCAACATGCTTCTTCAATATTAAATCCAATTAATATTTATCAAAACCAGATTATGTATTTCTATGGGTTCAATTCCTATATTAGTTTATTCCCCCTCCAAGGTGGCGCATAAGCATTTGATTAATAACAATTGTAGATCTCCTGTTACGTTACAATTATTATTAACTCCCAAAAGATCTTTGAATTGAAGTACTCTCACAAACAGCTGTGGGTCTCCCGACACGTCCCGTTTATGTCTGAATCCAATTTTCATTTGTTAGAACTCACCTTCCGAATGATGGACTAACAAATATGACATGCAAATTATTGGCCAAATAATCTACAATAATTAAGCATTTGCATTCATATAATAGAACACATAAATCAATTAAGAAAACAATCAATATAGGTTTAACATGAATCCTTAGTTTTGATTATACCCTAGGATCAGTATGATTATCCCAACATATTTGATAATAAATTCTTAGACAAAGATGAAATAAAATAGTTTGACATTGTTAAGTACAAATAAGAGAGCTAAACCGAGAAAGTAGAACCCTTCTTGTCAGGATGGATCCTCCTTCAAAGCCTTCGAACCCTTGTGCTTCCGTAGATGCGAAAGGTCTTGTGGTGCTCTTTGCAGATTTGCCCTCCTCTCTCAAAAGACTATAGATTTGTGTAATCCTATAGTATTTTGATGTATTTGTTGTGTTATAATCTTATATATTCGTCCATGGCCTTGGTCCCCTTTATATAGGTGCTTTGAGAGATCACTAGTAGAGTTCTGGGGGGAATAAGAATAGAAAATCAATCACAGACAAACCACACGACCGTGTGAAATCACACGGTCCAGCCGTGTAAATGGTTTTGGTCTTTGTTTTTGCTCCAAACGGTTCACACGGTCGTGTGAAATGACACGGTCGAGTCGTGTGTTTTGTCTCTGAAATTCATCCCTCGAATAAGTCACATGAACATGTAAAAATCACACGGGAACAATTGTTTTTCTCCATTTTCTTCGCATATTCGATCATCTCTTCACATTCTTCAATCTTGTCTAGGCCTTCTAACTGATATCTTTTCATTTTAGCTTCGTTTCCTATAAAAATTACAAGAATGCGCAGTATCATGCCCTACTAAGGAAACTAAGTAAAATAAATTAAATATGTGCCAAATGCATCGAATATATGATTTTAAACCCCTAAATGCACATATATTTTACATGTATCAAAATCCCCCAAACTTAAACCATTGCTCGTCCTCCAGCAAACTAAAAAAATAATCATATGGGGTACAAAACAACACACAAAACCACTATAAACATTTAATCTCATTCAAATCCATATTCAAGTAAACATGCAATTCATTATCAGGAAATCATCAATTACAAGTTCGACATAATCAATACTCGTCTGGGTATTTGACATCGTGACTCACAAGTAATAGTATATCACTCAACTCTCGAAGTAAATAGGACGTGTATACACTCAAATCAATTCAATGAATGTAGAACTACCATAGGCTTGCAAATCGTCTAACATCTCTACCACTTAAGTGTGCACAATTTAAGAATCAAAAAGGACTTTTCATTTGGTTGTAATGTAGGCTCTTTGGTAAAGGTAGGAAAATTTTGATTAAGTGACTTGACTTGAGCAAATAGAATTTTTAAGAACACATACTTTCAATTCAGCAACCCATTTTCATCTTTTTTTTTTTCATTCCTAGGCTCTTTACCTTCTTTCTTTTGCCTCAAGCTCTCAATTTATTCAAAATTTCCAGAATTTTTCTTTTCTTTCTTTTTCTCTTGCTCGATTTTTTTTTCTTTTTGTTTTCCTTTTTTATCCGAGCTTCATCCATCTTTCACCAATTCATTGTTCCTCCCTCTTTCTTGCCAACATTCTTTTTTTTTCAAAATTAAACCACATCTCCCCCAAACTATTCATCTTATATATGCTCAAATTTTAGGGATAAAAAAATTTTTTTTTTAAGTTCAAAAGCTCATAACGTGGCTAACAATAAAATGTTTAGGCTCAAATTGGCTAACTAGGGAATCATGAGTTCATATGTAGGCTTTTTAAGCTAAGTAGGTTAAACAAAGATGGCCTTAAAGTTTTTCAAAAATTGCACACACACATGGCTTCAGTATAGATACCATTGCAAGTTCTAGAGTTAAACAATCATGAATGACACACTCAATAAAAAATAAGACTGGATAAGATTAAAGCAGTTATAGGCACAAAAGCTCACAAATTTATTTTTTGCATCATGCTCAAATACCCAATTTTCTCAATCAATGTCAAACATGCAAAAGACATCTTCTCAACAACTCATCACATAATTCAAAAAAACATTTCATCTCATGAAACCAAATGCTTATAGTAAAATCATGTCGAAGCTTTTTTCTTGTACTTTTTCAAATTCTATTCCTAACTCACACAAAAGCAATAAACGTGCTAAAGCGTAAACGTGCTAAAATAAAAATAAAAAAATTGAATTTATTTTTAAAAAATTTTATGCAAATTTTGTATGCTTCTGCATGCAATCCTAAATACAATGATAAAATACAACAATACTTATTTACGCATTCTAGACAACCACCCTCAAACTTAAAATATGATTCGTCCCGAACATAATACAAAATTATCAAAAAAAAAGAGGAATGCGTAAAAGTACTTACGAAGCTCACTGTGGTGGGGCAGGTGTAGGGTAGTGGCCTTGTGAGATGTGCCATTGATCCATACGAGACATCATCTTCTACATCTGTTGTTGTTGTTGAGTGATGGCGTCAAAGCGCTACAAATACTCAGTATGATACTCATCAATTGTCGTCAATAACTGATGAGTATCATCCATCAAGGTGCCCATATTGACTTCCACCCTTTCAAGCCTATCACTAAAATTCCCATCCGACTACCCCCTTGCCTAGAGGAATCCGGCCTATCAGTTTCATGCCTAAGCTCATCTTCCTAACCTTGAGCAGCAGTCCCTTGGTCTCCCCTCATCAACCAATTGCCCCTATTCCTAACCAAGGTAGCGTGCGGATTCGGGAGCCTAATTTTGGTTCTATCCACATGAATCAACCAATGATCACACTCATCATATTGAATCATCTTCATGGCAAATAAAACAGTCAAATCAATATTTTCCCCCCATCCGCATGGGCATACCCTTGGAAGCTCACATTGAAATACTCGGTCATAGGTGTAATTGGCCGACCAATGCATATCCCCCATTTTTCTTGCTTTCTCACTCTATCAAATTGTCTAGCTATAAACGCCCGGAGATTGGGTACCACCTCTGTGCCCGAGGCCATACACCAAAGTATAAACAACTCATCAACCCGAATGGCCTCATTACTATCTTCTCTTGCGAACACCGTTTCCGCTAATGTACGTTGCACATAGCAAAAAATGGGGTTTCTAATGCTAGATGCCTTAGAGGTACTCGTTGTATAAATTCTTTTCCCCGTAATTTTCTTCCAAAAAATATTTCAATAAAACATATGTAAAAATAGTTCAAAAAATTAAAGAAAAAGTTAAGCAATTACCAGACCTAAAATTTCCATTAGAATGAAAATATAAAATAATAGTAACTGATGCAAGTAATGAAGGTTGGGGAACTATATTAATAGTTAAACCAGAAAAGTTTTCTAATAAAAGTGAAGAATTTGTTTTCAAAATATGCAAGTGGAATTTTTCATAATAAAAATATGCCTTCAATAGAATGTGAAATAGAAGGAATAATAAATGTTTTAGAAAGTTTTAAATTATACTTAAGACAACCTTTTAATATAAGAACAAATTGTGAAGCAATAGTAAGATTGTATAAATATAACAGTGAAAGAAAAACTAGTACCCATAGATGGTTAAAATTTATAGATACTATACAAGGAAACGGATACGAAATTACTTTTGAACATATACTTGGAGAGAAAAAAAATTTAGTAGATTATTTATCTCGACAAGCTAATATATTTTTTGCAAGAAAAGCAAGAAATGATCAAGGTAGGACAAAACATATTGAACAAATATTCTGAACATTCCAGATGGTTTTTTAGAAATCAGTATGGAAAAGTAGTTGAATCAACAGTCCAACATATCATGAATAACCTGTTTGAAGCAGGGGAGAAAAGGAATATAACATGGCTTTTTCGAAGCCTCAATACAATGGCAGATGTTTTCGGAAAAAAGCAAGAGAAAATTATCTTGTTTACAAGGGTAAAAAAACCAGGTCTCTATGAGACAGAAGAACAGGCCTTTAAGGCAATGATTGGTTATAATAAAAGTGCAATGGAAACATTTGACAATGTTCAATAAGCATTTGAAGAAACTTTGAACAGACTATCTGGAACCTTTTTCCATATAGAAGGAAGTTTACAAAAAAGAATAGATGAACTTCCACGAAAACAGTTTCAACCTTTAAATTATACTTAAGAAAACCTTTTAATATAAGAACAAATTGTGAAGCAATAGTAAGATTGTATAAATATAACAGTGAAAGAAAAACTAGTACCTATAGATGATTAAAATTTATAGATACTATAGAAGGAAACAGATACGAAAGGAAGTTTTAAATTATACTTAAGACAATCTTTTAATATAAGAACAAATTGTGAAGCAATAGTAAGATTGTATAAATATAACATTGAAAGAAAAACTAGTACCCATAGATGGTTAAAATTTATAGATACTATACAAGGACACGGATATGAAATTACTTTTGAACATACACTTGGAGAGAAAAAAAAATTAGCAGATTATTTATCTCGACAAGCTAATATATTTTTTGCAAGAAAAGCAAGAAATGATCAAGATAGGACAAAACCTATTGAACAAATATTCTGAACATTCCAGATGGTTTTTTAGAACTCAGTATGGAAAAATAGTTGAACCAACAGTCCAACATATCATGAATAACCTGTTTGAAGCAGGGGAAAAAAGGAATAGAACATGGCTTTTTTGAAGCCTTAATACAATGGCAGATGTTTTTGGAAAAAAGCAAGAGAAAATTATCTTGTTTACAAGGGTAAAAAAACCAGGTCTCTATGAGACAAAAGAACAGGCCTTTAAGGCAATGATTGGTTATAATAAAAGTGCAATGGAAACATTTGACAATGTTTAAGAAGCATTTGAAGAAACTTTGAACATACTATCTGGAACCTTTTTCCATATAGAAGGAAGTTTACAAAAAAGAATAGATGAACTTCCACGAAAACAGTTTCAACCAGCTCCAATACCATCAGGTGAAGGATTGGATTATGGAAAAGCAGTTACAACAGATCTAACTCATGGAATAAATTCTGTAACCATTGTGAGACAATGGAAAGGAATTTCAAAAAATTGAATGAACAGTGTGAAAAGCTGAAAAACAAGAATGAATATCTTCAAGATACTGTGGATTTTCTTGAAAGTGAACGGGGATAATATCAATTGCATTCAGATGAATTTGAGATGTTTAAAATAAGATTATTTTTTCATCCTCAAATGACAAATGTATCTATCAATGTTACCACAAGAAATTATGGTAGATATAAACAACAGAGCAAAAGAAAATTTCTACAATAGGATAGAAAAGTTAGAAGATTTTGCATACAAAATAGCAGATAGAAAACTTTTTCTATCAGGAATATGGGCAAAAGTCCATAAATCTTTTGGTGAAGAACTAAGAGAGGAGACAAAATCAATATTCAGAATTCATCGAGTAGGGTTAAACCTTGCAAGTTTTGGAACTTTTGATTATCAAGGCGAGGAAGTAACACCACATAAATTGATGGATTATGGATTATTACTAAGATGTATTATCCATAATAAAGAACATGCAAAAAATTCGGAAGAAAAATAAAATCAATTTGTAATAGCATTCTTGAATTCAATGAGAAAATAATACCTTTAGAGTTCATGATTGATTCAATACCACCAGCATGGTATAAAGGAACAGTGGTGCCAGCAAAACATGTGATATTTGTTAGAGAATGGCAAGGACATAGAAAATCCTCAAGAGCAGAAAAAATGGAAAGAGATTTCAAAGAACAATACTAGGAATGGCGAAATTATGCAGCTGCAGGAGTCCACTGGGAAACCAAAAGAAATAAACCATTGCCAGGATGGGATATTTAGGATATGGATGATTATCAAGTCATCTATATTCATAAAAGAATCAAAGGATGGGCAACATACACGGATCCTCCGATATGAACAAAGAAAAAAACTAGTGGATTCCACGATCAATTTACCAGAAACAGAAAACGAGATCTTCAACATAGAAGATGCCGAAATTGAAGAACATAACCTTAACAATATGATGGAAGACTAATCAGAGTGCGAATGAAAGCGTGGTGGGCAGTGGGGCCTACCATGACATCAGCATGATGTCATAAAAATAGTAAAATAACAGCATAGATTAAACTAATAGTGAACTTCTAGGAGAAGGAAAAGAAACGTCATCCATGATGCCAGCAGAACAGATGTCCCGATAGATTTATATAAGTGGGAATCTACTTTAATAGGTGTCCAGACAAGTTTTTGAAAAAGAAAGAATCTAAAAAATAACAAGAGCTAGAGGACAAATAACCTTGTACAAAGCCTGTAAAAGAGTGGTCTATAATGGCCATGTGTCCTAAATATATATACAGAATGTGGTCCAGTCCAGATCATGAGTCTTGTGTATATTATTGATTCTGTATATGTATTTGTATAAAAAGTATGTATAATAAGATAACCAATAGATAGAGGACATATATCCTAGCGTAGTATAGAAGGAAGGTAAGAATTCTTGCCTATAAATAAAGGTGTTCTGTAATTGTAAAAACACAACTTACAAGTTCTCTTGCAGCCTCTTTAATAGTTTCTAATTTAGAAGCTCTCTTCAATACTCAAAACAACATAAACCTAAAAAACCAAAAATATGACTAATTTTTTTCAGAGCCCCAAAACAAGGCCAACTGGTATCAGATCTTAGTGTAGATTAGAATTTATAGTTAAAATAGACCCTCCTTCGGGAAGGGGAAAAAGAGTAGAAAAACTTCTTCATATATATACTTAAAATTTCAATAAATAAGCCCAACCATATTCTTCCAATTACCTAGTTTTTGAGTAACTAAATTCTATCAGAATTCTGTATCTGGTAAAAGGCTGGAAAAATCCGTTAAGGTGAAGAGGAAGCCGTTGAAGGACAAAAGTACGGTAAGCTAACAAAAGAAAGAAGATGGAATCCAGGGATCTTAGAAACAAAGGAAAAGGAAAAATAGAATTAATTCTTATTTTTTTGATATTATATGTATATATATGTTGTTTGTTTTTAAACTCAGAAGATGTATTTTTTTGACATTTAGGTTGTAGTTTTGAAAATAGTTTTGAACACGTTTTTCATAGTAAAGATCATTCATCTGAAAAAACGTTTTTCATAGTAAAGATCATCATCTAAACTCAATAACAGATTTAATAATAAACCTTGGAACACATCAACAAGAACATAAAAGAAAATATTAGATTTAATAATCGATCTTCAAAAGTAAAATAAAAAATTAACTGGGAAAATTGATTATTTAAAAGAACAACTTTCAAGTATTGAAAGAAAAACTAGACAACTTAAAGATATAAATACAAAAAGCAGAATAACAAATTAAGAACAGTTTGGAATATAAGAATTAACCAAAAAGATAAAAGATTTAAATCTTAATAAAGAGAAAGATATTAAGAGAGTAAATCCAGCTAAGTGGGTTTATTATTAAAATAAATAAAAATAATGCAGATTTTCAAAAGAAAAGAAGAAAAAGTAGAACGAGTTCAAGATGTGATAAAAACAGAACAACACTTTGTCTTGTTTAAAGATAAAAATACAAAAAATATTAAAAGAAAAAAAAATATAAAGATAATCAACCAGAAGAAAGAATTCTAAGGGTAGTAAATGAATGAATAGAAAGTGTTACTAAAGAAGATCAACAGTTAAATTTTAAAATTGTAAATGAAATAAAAGAAATAACAACAGATGTTAAATATGTTAATCTTGGATTAATAATAATTGGAACAAAAGGATTACATAGAAGTTATCAAGGACAAAAAAAACTCTTGTAATTTTACATGATGAAAGACAAACAGACTTAGGACATGGAATATTAGGAACATTTGAAATATAGATGACTAAAATAATGGAGAAATAATATATTTTTGTCCAGATTATTTAATAGATGTTAAAGATATTGGATATATAAAAATAGGAATAAAAATAAGAGGTTATATAATCCATGAGGGAATAAACAATTTAATAATTAAAACAGGGTTTATAGGAAAATTATGTACAAATTGTAACGTTATTTGTAATTTAAAATCAGAAGAAAATGATCAGATAGAAGTAAAGGAATACAAGCAATACCTGGAATAAAATATAGTTCTGAAGAAAATATAAGACAAGAATGGAATATAGAATCTTTCGTAAAAACAGAAGAAAAATTAATACCACATAAAAATGTTATGTATGAAAACCCAAGAGGATCAATATCAATAAGATTTCAAGATTATAGATGGATTAATGATAGAAATGAAATAGAAAGTACTTCAGGAAGTATAGAGGAAGCAGATAATCGAATTAACATAGACGAAGAAATTCCAGAATATATAATAATCCTAAATTTAAGTTTTTAATAGCAAAAATAAAATTTTAAACTAAGAAAATTCCAGAACAAGTTAATATAATTTATGATACTTTTAAAAGAAGATATCCTAAAACAACCAAAGGAATAATGAAATATGAAATAAAAAAAGACTATAATATAAACCAAGATATAAAAGAAAGTAAGAGAATATAAGATTTATATACAAATCTTGGAAAAGAAAAAATTCTTGAATTCAAGAAGAAATAGACCAAAAAATGGATAGATAAATATTAATTAGCGAATAAAGGATATGGAAGGAAAAAATATAAATGAAAAAATAACTCATGAATATGAAAGAATAATGAATGATTTTAACCTTGATTATGAAAAAGCATTTTTAGAATTAAATAAAAATATAAATTAGACCATGAAGAATATAATATATACTCAGAAAAAGAAATATATAGAAAAGAAGTTATTGATTCCAAAATGAATACATAACAAACAGGACCATCAGTTATGAGTTACGATACAAATCCAAGATTTAATTCAACAGCTAAAGAAGAAAAGACATATGAATTAGGAGGAAGGCCGTCTAGAAAACCAACTAAATTAAAAGATGAATATTTTCAAGGATGGGAAAAATATAAAACAAAAGGAAATAGATATACTCCAGATAATGTATTTTTGCCACAAGCTAGTAAACATGACTCAATTTTAACATTAACTTATATACATCCTCAACAATGGCCAAAAACAATGGATAGATGGGAATCAGATGCAGTAAGAGCATGGGTAAATTATGGAGCTCAAACAGAAACAAATATGTTTGTATATGTAGAAACACTTTTAGGAGATATGGCAATGAATATATATAATACAGTAAAACAAATAGATCCAGATAGGATAAAACAAAGAAAATTAATGGGTGACAATCCATATAATTTTACAACATTAATAAGAGAAACTTTATTAGGATTCGAACCATCAAAATATAATTTTAATATACAAAATGCAGCTAGAAGAGCACTTGAACAAACAACTATCCAATAATGGGATAATATAGTAAATTTTAGTAATTGTTATATGAGTTTAACATCCAAAGTAGGAATATATTTAGATGAAGAAATAGCAAATAGATATCTGCTCAGATTACCTGGAACATTAGGAAAAGAAATAGAAAGGGGATGGAAGAGTATGAACTATTCTACTGGATTAGGAGTAGGAGCTAGAATAATATATACTAGATTAAAAGGAAAATGTTCAGAAATTATTCAACAAAAAAAAATTAAGAAACAAAGCTAGGCATTCTGTAAAAATGTTTTAACAGCTCAACAATGTAAAAAACCATATAAAAAGAAAGTTTTTAAGAAAATCTTTCAGAAAACAACCACAAAAAGGAAGGCCTGTTAAAAAAACCGAACCAGAATAGAAATTTTAATTGTTATACTTGTGGAGATCCAGACCATTTAGCTAGAAAATTGTAATAAAAAGATGAATAATTCTTATAGGGCGAATAAAATAGGTGTGGTAAGTATAGACTCATATGATAATAGTTTTTATTCAATAGATGAAATAGAAGAAATAATTAAAGATTTTGATGAATTTTAAAATGTAGAAATAGATTAATTAAAAAATATGATGGATAGTTTAGCAATACAAAATTATTGTTATATGAATAGAGAAGAAACACAACATGGACATCAATGGATACACGGAGAAGGAATGTTTACTAAAAAATGTGATTATTATTTTTTGTATCCAGATATGAAAAGAAGGTATATGTGTTTTACCTGTATTGAGGAAATATGTATTTTCTGTTTGAATAAAGTGTATAACATTGAGCATAAAAATGAAAAGAAAGAAATAATAGAAAATAATTATTTAGAAAAAAGAATTTTGAAAATAGTTAGATATAGAAAAAATAAAAAATAACTTATTAAAAATAACAAAAGGGAAAGAAAAGATAGATGAAGAAGATATAAACATTGATGAAGAATATTTTAAACAAGATATAGAGGAATACATACAAATTGAAAATTTAAGTATACGAAAGAATTTTAATAGTTTATTAAATATGAAATGTTGGATAACATTTAAAAATGGGAAGACTATAGAAACATATGCAATAATAGATAGTGGAAGTACTAAGAGTTGTATACATAAAAGTTTAGTACCTTACGAAGTATTAGAAAATACAAGATTAAAAGTAATAGCAACACTAGCAGATGGAAGTACAACACAATATAATTAGTGCATTGAAAATAGTTTCATAAAATTTCAGACAATAAATAAAGATAAAAGCATTAAATACAACTTACGTCAAACATGGGTAACAGATAAAGGAAAACCAAAATTTGTGTAAGGATTAAATTTTATAAACTCAGATAATGGATCTATTACAATAGGACAAAATTTAATACAAATTAATAGAAGAAATAGTTACATATTAACTGATAAACCAAAATATAATAAAGAAGGATGTAGAAACTTAATCAATAAAGAAGAAATAAATAAAATTGAAGAAAATGAATATGACATATATGAACAGATTATTAAAAAACAAGTGTTTAATAATGAACTAGTTAATTACAACAAACAGAAAGTAGAAAAGTTAATATGATTAGCAGAAAAAACCCAGATAATAGGAGAAAGATCCTTTAAAACATTGGGATAGAAATCAAATAGAATGTAAGTCAGAAATATTAAATCCTGAAATGAAATTACAGGAATAGATATAATATATAGTCCTGAAGATGAGAAAGAATTTGAAGAGCAACTAGAAGAATTATTTAAACTCAAAGTGATAAGGAATAGTATGAGTCCACACAAAAGTTCCACTATTTTAGTTAGAAATCATTCAGAACAAAAAAGAGGAAAAGCTAGATCGGTTACAAATTATAAAAAATTAAATAATAATACAAGAAAATAGATTATGGGTTTCCTAAAAAAGATATTTTAATAGATAGAATCCAAGATAAAAAGATTTTTAGTAAATTTGATTGTAAATCAGGATATTGGCAAGTAAGAATGGTTAATGAATCAATAGAATGGACTGCTTTTAGCGGACCAAAAAGAGGACATTATGAATGGCTAGTAATGCTCTTTGGATTAAAAAATACATTAGCAATATTTCAACAAAAAATGGATTATATTTTTAAACATTTAGATTATTGCCTAGTATATATAGATGATGTTTTACTCTTTAGCAATAATAAAGAAGAACATTATAAACATGTAGAAGAAATAATGAATAGGTTTATTAAAAATAGAATAATAATATCAAAAAGGAAAATGTAATTGTTTAAAGAACATATAGAGTTCCTAGGACATACCCTAGGAAATGGAATGATAAATTTCAACCTCATATAGTTAAAAAGATTATTAAAATATGCAAGAATGTATATAAAAGATCTAGGAAGATTGGTAGGACCCTTATATCAAAAAAGGGAAAAGGAGGTCAAGAATATTTTAATAAAGAAGATGTAAAAATAGTTCAAAAAATTAAAGAAAAAGTTAAACAATTACCAGACCTAAAATTGCCATTAGAATCAAAATATAAAATAATAGTAACTGTTGCAAGTAATGAAGGCTGAAGAACTATATTAATAGTTAAACCAAAAAAATTTTGTAATAAAAGTGAAGAAAAAATTTCAAAATATGCAAGTGGAATTTTTCATAATAAAAATATGCCTTCGATAGAATGTGAAATATAAGGAATAATAAATACCTTGGAAAGTTTTAAATTATACTTAAGACAACCTTTTACAATAAGAACAGATTGTGAAGCAATAGTAAGATTGTATAAATATAACAGTGAAAGAAAAACTAGTACACATAGATGGTAAAAAATTGTAGATACTATACAAGGAAACTGATACGAAATTACTTTTAAACATATACTTGGAGAAAAAAAACTTAGCAGATTATTTATCTGGACAAGCTAATATATTTTTTGCAGGAAAAGCAAGAAAAGATCAAGATAGGGCAAAACTATAAAACAAATGTTCTAAACATTCCAGATGATTTTTAGAAACCAATATGGAAAAATAATTGAACCAACAATCCAACATATAATGAATAACCTGTTTGAAGCAGGGAAACAAGGAATAGAACATGGCTTTTTTGAAGCGTGAATACAATTGCAGATGTTTTTGGAAAAAAAGCAAAAGAAATATTACATTGTTTACAAGGGTAAAAAACCAGGTCTCTATGAGACAGAAGAACAGGCTTGTAGGTCTCAAGGTGTGAGTAGTAAAGTTTAGAGGGGGGTTGGATAAACCTTACCAAATTTTCGATTTAGTCCTTTTAAATATTTTCAGAGTTAACACAAATCAGCTTAATACTTGAGGGACAGTTAGGTTGGCTTACTCAGAAAAGTTACCCACTCAATAGACTCGACTGAGCTATTGATAGTATAACTCAGTTGGCATCAGCTAACCCTTAACTTAACAGTTGATTTAGTTTTTGTTCAACGGAAGACTTTTCACCCTTGTTGTTTTAAACTTGTTTTACAACACTTGTTTGAGCAATAGTTATTATCAGTTGATTCAACAACAATAATTTATCAGCAGATATAAATGATATGCAAGAAATTAAAGTGTTGTAAGTAAATAAGGCACAAACAATTTTTATAGTAGTTCGAGGATGGGGTAATTCCTCTAATCCAATCATTTCCAACTCCTGGAGGAATCCACTAAGTAACAAGATCTTAGTTACAAAGCAGTCAACAGTCCGAGTCAGTCTTGATCACTCAGCCGGCTGCTCCTGGGACTCAACTTCTTCACAAAGCAGTTGTCTTGCTACTTCAGCTCCTTCGAACTCTTGGAATTGATCACACAACCTTCCAACAAGCCCAAAGCCTCTAGTTCGAACTTGAACCTTACTATTTCTCCATCAACCTTGGAGAGTAGACCCTTTTTGTTCTTCAAACAAATTTTCTCTTCAACTTGATGAAGTAATCTTTCCTTCACTGAGTGTGTTGGATTGAGTTCCTTCAAATTTAGGCTTGAGGATGTCTTTGAAAGCTTGAGAGTATTTGCATGTTTTTGCTTTCTTGAATGCTTGATAGTCTTATGAAATTCGTAACCTTCTCTAACTTGCTTCCTCAGCCTGTTATAGTGCATATTCGAAAATATATCCGTTGAAGAGATAGACATACATTTCAAATATCACTCATAGGTTGTTGTCATGTCTTGTCTTGCAGCATTAATGAGGATCGTACCATGAATTCAATGCTTTGCAGCCTTTTCCTTAGTTTTTGCATGTTTTCAGGTACATCCCATTGGTTCCTTGCTTTTTGCACTCTTTCAGCAAAACAACTTTATTGCGGTCAGCTTGACATAGGACTATTTCCAGCAAAACCTTGACTTGTATTGACAACGGGTCTCTTTCAGCTTTCTTCAAGTCTTCTCTGATGCATACCCCTTTGACATTCGATTCCAATCATTTTGGAATGACTTAGCTGTTAGTCAGCTGACTGAGACAGCTTTTCTGTCAGTTGACTGATCCTTCACTTGTCTTCACACAACTGACACACAGATGGGTCTTCTCTTCAATCTTCAGTCGTCTCTTGTAATATTCAACTTAGCTTATTCAGTCATATCTATTACAAGTTCAATTACATAGAAAATGGGGTGCCAACTTCCTAATCTAAGTTTTATATGGTATCATCAAAATCTATACATAAAATTTCCTAACAATTTCCCCCTTTTTGATGATGCCAAACTTAAATAAATACAGTAAAGTAAATAATGTCGTAATAGAGAATGTGTGTGTAGAATATGTCAGTTTTATTTGATCATATCATTCTTGTACATTACAAACACACTTTACAAAGCTATTACAAAGTAAACACTGTATTAGAGTTATACATGTCTATACAAATGTATCAGAGTCTAAACTCAAAATATACAACAGGTATCAGAGTTATATGGTATTGCATGAATACTTACAATTTTTGTATTTACAGCTAAGTAAAATACACTGAAGGGATTTCAGCCGTCTTCAACGCCTCAGCTGCTTCCTTCTTTTCTCTTCATCTTCAGCTCTTCTTCTATCTTCCTCAGCTCTTCTCCTCTTCTTGTCTTCTTAATCTTTCTTCTTCTTCTCATAGGCTCGTTTAGCAGCAGGGTCTTCCCTTCTCTACCTTTATTTCCATTCGCGCGTGAGCCTTTCATTTTTGCTTCTTGACTTCTTCTAGCCTCTTCATTCTTTTGTTCCACTCCAATATTAGCAAGAGTGTCGTACCCGGCCTAGTAGTTAACTCACTTCTTCTGTGGAATAACATATCTTACATCTTTGGATCTTGGTTGTGGTGGAGTACCTCTGCCTCTTCCACTACTTCCAGAACTTCCCCTTCCTCGGTATGACTCAGCTCCTCCTCTGGGAGTGTATTGTACGGGTGTTTTCCAAGTCGACTGATTGCTTGAACTCTGCTGCGTCTCAGCTGATTTGCATAAGTCTAGTCCTTTCTCCCAATACAAGTCCCACGCTTGGGGTAGAGTCATGTTCTTGAAGTAACCTTCTGCAGCTAGAGTTTGAAACTCCTCTAGTGATCTGGGTTCAGATCCTACATCAGGTATCGTGATTTCTCGAGAGGGTCTTACCGCTAGGGAATTTTTCAACAATCTAGCCGGGGCCTTCGAACCTTGCTTTTATGTCTTTGATTCTTTCGGGGTGCTTCTCAGCTACCTTTTCGAATTCAATTTCAATGGCTTTTCTTGACTGTTTGACTACCAAATCAGCTTTGTCTTCTAAGGATAGTTTTTTCGGTAGTTGGCTGAGAATTGAGGTTGTAACTTCACTCTGCTGAGGGGTATTAGCAAACATGATTTTCAAGGGTGGCTTCTTCATTTCACTACCTTCCCCCCTTGCTTGCTTCCCCTTTATGTCCATCCTTATCACTCCTTTGTTGTCCTTTACTTTCTTCTCCCACCTTTTTGGCATCATCACCAAGGAGTAGAGCCAGCTGAGGGAAAACTCCACTTAGGAGTAGATCAATCTTACTATTTGTCATATCCTTTTTGTTGTGAGTCATGGAGTGTGCTGTGCGGAATTCAGATCTCAAAGCTATTGTCTCAGCTGCCATCAGCTTCATCTCAATTTGGAGCACCTTTATTTGTTGTTCCATATTAGCCTCCATCCTATGAATTTCTGACTTATGCTAAGCCTTGAGCACCTCCATGTCACTCTTATGAGATTGATACATCCTAAACATGTGGTCCCTCTGATGCTACTGGAACTTGGCATTGTCTGAGCTCCAGATCACCATTTTTGCGAATAAGGACTTGAAGTAGGTGACTTGCTCATGCCTCAATGCCTTTGTCTGTCCGATCCATTCTCATATTCTCAAAACATCTCCTCGGATATCTTTAATGATGTTGGCATCGTGGTTGTCTAGCCGTTGGTTTAATGCTCTGCATCCGCAGACTGTTCCTCTAGCCATACATCATCAAAGTCAAATCTAATTGGCACCACAGTTGTATCAGCTGGAGTTCCAAATTCTTCAGGGGAGACCTGGATGGTATATCTGGCATGTTCCGCAGCTAACTCTGCTTCCAAAGGCACATGGGCCTCGAAGGGAAAGTAGTCAACAAACAAATCTTCAGCAACAATAGGGATTTCCACGTCCTCGACCTGTGGAGCGTTTCCCTTCTCCTTCAAAATTTCCTCAGCTCTATGTGCCTCAACTGTCTCAGCGTCATGGGCATCTTGTGCAGCTGTGTTAGACTGCAGAGCTGACTGATCCTCAGCTGTCTTAATAGCTTCCTCGACATCGTTGTATCTTTCATTTGAGTAGTCTGGTCCTCGGCTGACTTATTAGCGTCATTGGAGGTTGATGGCACCATCGGGGGTGGGCCATCAACCATAGTGAAGTTCATAGGAGTAGCTTTATCACTAGCTTGCCTCATTTTTGCTTGTGCCTCCTCAGCAGCTTTGTCCTCAGTTGATTTATCAGTAGGGTTGGACTCAGCTTCATCATCAGTTCCCAAGAACTCAACGTCTACATTCTCTTAGGAGTCATGAAGAGCACTGATCTCTTCTTCTTCAGTGATATCTTCATGAGGGGCAGGCACTTCTTCAACATCTTTCTTAGCTAGGAAAGTCTCAACCTCCTCGAGGCCTTCATTACCCTCAGCAGTCACAACCGCTGATGGGCCTTGTGCATTCCATTTTGTAGTCTCAACTGCAGCAGGGTCTTCAACAGATATCCCTTCAGTAGACGAAGTGCTTTAGGGTCTTCAGTGGCATCCTTCGGAGTCTCAACTCCTTGGATTGCACTTTCAGGGCCAAAAGTCTCAACTCCCGTGGCCTCACTACCATCATTTGCCTTGGCTGCATTAGCAACTTCATTGGCCTACATGGCAGCTAAAGTTTCAACTAAGACAGTCGCAACCATACGAGCTTCGTCAACCTCAGTCTGCTAAACTGTTAACATCTCATCATTGTCTCCTAAATCCTTTTGAGTTTGGTCTCTCATAGTCTCCTCCGACCCGACTGTGGTGGTTTTGAGTTTCCCCCTCAACTGGAGCACCAGCTGAGTCTTGAGCAGTAGGGTCACTCGATACCTAAGACACGACTATTTGTCCAATTGAGTGATCAACCATTGGGACAGGTGTCTCAACACCTTCTTCAGGGCATGGCTTGGCTAAGGTGCGCTCTACATCACCTTCTTTAGCTTCATTGCCAACATTCCTGGTATTTCCATCCTCGAAGTGCACAGGAGTTGTGGTGGCACCAATGGTTCTCACCACCTCCATGATGTCTGAGCTAGAAGTAATCATGCCTGATGAAGATTATCCAGGGCCCTCTTTCAAACTCTGCTCGTGAATCTCTTTGGATTCCCTTATGGCTTGACTGAACTCATCTTTCTTGACTGCAACAGCAAAATCAATTTCCTCAACATCGATGTCACTACTGTCAGTTGGTTCCAAGGCAAATTCAGGTGCATCGTGAAAGAGCATGAATGAGGCTTCTTTGACTATTTAACAGCCTTTCCCTTCTCAATAGCTCTTAGCTTCTCATCGTCCTTCTTTTCATAAAGGATAGATGTGCACAGATCAGGGTTAAGGGCGGAGCTAACTGAGATGTTTCACAGAAAGCTTAAAAGCTCTTCTTCTTCTTCAATAAACCCAGGACTCTGGAATTGATGTCTTGCATAGCTCAACTTCCAATGCCTCCAAATCCTTAGTCTTTCTTGTATGTCAGGGTAGGCAGCAGACAACATTTGAGATCATCGTCATCCTCCTGGATAGGCGCAAGGGGATCCTATTCCTCCTCAGTTGTTCTAGAATCTATTTGCGGGGACATCACAACTAACTCTTCAAACTGGTCAATTGTGTCAGCTCCTTGATCTTTAGCTGTCTCATGAACAGTTGTCTCCCTTTCAGTTTGCTGAACTTCATCAGCAAACTTCTCAGCTTCATTGGTGATTTCTTCACGACCCTCTACTTCCTTAGACTGCTGCTCTTCGGCTTCAACAGTCTCCTTCACGGACCTAGTGCCAGACTCAACTGGCTTTTCCAAGTCAGATTTCCTTATCAAACGCCTACGTTTTATTTTGACAAGAGGAATTTCTTCCTCTTCAGCTTCCTTAATGGCAGTTGGCTCCACCATCTTTATCCTTTTGGCTGCATTTGGCTTGCGAGGCACAACTGAGCGCTTTTTCTTCACGACTGGAGAAGATGCAGTGGTATCCTTCTCTGTCTTTGATTGCGAGGTGTGACGGTTGCAGCAGTGTCCTCGAGGACAGGGTCAGCTGACTCACCTTCGCTGTTGTCAGCTCTTCTAGCATGTGCTTGCCTCTGAGCACCGGAGATGTTACCTTTGAGCATCTTTTTGTTCACATGGAAAGGCTTCCCATGTCTGAGCGAAATCTCCTTCACCTCCATTAGATGGCCAATGACCAGTCTAACCCCAATGAGCTCACGAACAGTCAAGCAAAACTTATGGTCTTGTTCATGACATTCTGACAGATTCAGCTGAAGATGAACTCAGCCCAGTTCATGTTCTTCTCTTCCATGATAGTAGCCATGAAAGTCAGCTTCCTCCGAGATAGCTGATTGAAGCTGCAAAACTTCATGTCCATGCACTTGGACACGATATCCATCAACTTGTGATAGTCGTCCTTGATCGATGACTTCCTGGCTATGTAAACCGCCTTAGCAGCAGACTCTGGCTTGGCAATCTCCTTCCATGCCGCAGCCAGGTTCACATCCTTTTCAGTAATCTCCTTCATCCCTTCAGAAGGAAGGTGGCAATGAGCAGCTAAGTCCGCAATAGTAATTTTGATGTCCTTGTTGTGGACCGATGACCTTATCTCTCCATCATAAACCTCAACATTCATGTAGAACATAAAAACTTCTTCGAGGTATGTGTGCGAGTATTCCATGGTGAGAAATTCCTTGACACCAAATTTCTCTAACTTTGTAGCAATTTTCTGGGCTAGGGCTTTGTCTACTCCTTGTTTCACCAAACCTTCGAAGTCCACTATAGAGCCAGAGTGGATCTTCTCAGCCGTCTTAACGAAATCATAGTTAGGTGCCATTTCTCGAAAAAGAACGACAAAACACTTGTATAATGGAGACTGTGAGAACCAGGGTTTCACTTTAGAATTTGAAAAGATTGATCAACAAAATTTGATTTTGAGATTAAGGGGACGAATTTGAAAGATTGATCACATTAATTTCCGTTTGAAAGCACATTAAATGCAACATCATTTATATCCAATCATAGGCTAAATGTGTACACGTTTTATTTTGACACCATAATTACGCTGGCATAATGCCCAAAATTATTCCCGCTCACAGAAAACGACTGTGTTTTGTCACTTAGCTCATAAATAACTCAGCTATCTTCCAAAAGTGACTTGACTCTGCTCCTCTCTTCACATATGATCACTCAGCTGTCAGCTAACACGATACAACTAATTTCCTGTCTTGGTTGTTTCATTCGGGTGGAAAATGAAACTTTGCTAATTTTCATTTCTCTCTCCTTGACTCTGTTGATTGAGTCTTCTGAGTCTCCTAACTCAGCTTAATCAAACCTAGCTTATTCTTAAGCTCTTCAAATCTTGATTCACATAAAGGCTTAGTAAATAGGTCAGCTAACTGCTTATCAGTTGAGATGTATTCCAAGGTGATGTCTTTCTTTTCCACTTTATCTCTTATAAAATGATATATGGCATCAATGTGTTTTGTTCTTGAATGCAATACTGGATTCAGAGTAATTGCAATAGCATTTGTGTTATCACACATAATTGGAATCTCTTTTTTTTCTATATCATAGTCTCTCAAATGTTGCCTTATCCATAGAACATGGGTACAACAACTGCCTGCAACTATGTACTCTGCTTCAGTTGTGGATGTAGCTATTGAGTTTTCTTTCTTGCTGAACCAGTAAACTAATCTATTTCCAAGCATTTGACAAGTACCTGATGTACTCTTCCTGTCCACTCCACGTCCACATAGTCTGAGTCTGAGTAGTCAACTAGCTTGAGTCCTCCATCCTTTGGATACCATAAGCCAACTTCTTGCCATCCCTTCAAATACCTTAGAATTCTCTTGACTGCAGTCATGTGACTCTCTTTTGGTGCAGATTGAAATCTAACAAATACACCTACAGCAAAGGTGAAATGTCTGGTGTGACGCCCACCCCTACTACTATATTATTTAACAATATAAAAGAAATGAAACATGACAACATAGACCTATTCATTTGTACATTTTTTTTTTGTTTTGTCTCTGTGATGGTTTAGCAACAAACAAGTAAAATCATTTTAATTATAAGATAAGGACAAGCCATGCCACAGACAAAATAGGTAACCAACCCTGTTATTAAACACAATAGACATCCACGTGATCAAACACATAACCCACATCACCCAGCTATTTATATGTACTTATTTACATCAAAGTTTCCAAAAGAGGGTACAACCCTAAACCAAAATGTAATACAAGACTAAAAAGGAAAGGTGACCCATCAACATAGCTCAACAGGTCATCATCCATGTACACTGTTCTCAGTAACCTGTAGGAGCTCCAGCAGCATGCCTAGTAAGCTCATGAAATCCAGCATCACCAGACTCACCTACAATGCATAAAACTACGTCAGCTAATGCCCAGTAAGCAAAATTCATGCATGCTGAAAGAATAATGTACTACAAATGCAATGCATTCCAAGATGTTTTACCAGAAGTGGACAAAAGGAGTTTGAAATATTTTATTCCGAATCATTTCTTTTTATTGGGCCCTTGACCCATCTGCTATGCACCGAAAAGAGCTCAACACAATATCAATAATCACATGGCCATAATCAATTTGACACCGCCTAGGGCCATCTCCTGGGACCACCTGAGGTCCACCCCCTGTCCTACCCAAAGATCCCTCAGGATTCTTCCCCCTGACGTGTCAATAAGGATACAGTCAAGTGGTCAGCCCCATCGTGACCATCAGAGGCACACCCCCTATCAACTCCTATGATCCTCGAGTGCCTAAAATATATCATAAAAGCATGCCTCGAATGCCTCGATACACTAGCAGTGGCCAACCACAACCTTTTCTTTTCAAAGAAAATTATGTCCTGCATGCATCATCTCAACAATGCTCATATATTTGCATGCACGTGCAAATGCCAATAAATAACATGTTCAACAAAACGACAATCACCACATTCCAATATCAACTCATCAATATATAGATGTTAATTGTTTCCATAATGCATCCATAAGATACAAGAATCACATTTAATATCGATAAAGTAAGAAATACGATGTTCATGCATTATAGTTACAGATGGATTTTCATTTACCTCAGATACCTTGTGATTTACTAACAATTTCGCTGATTGTTATTGTCCAATCTTGGTTGTGAATAAGTTGTAATGATACAAGGTATTAATTTCTAAGATGCCATCATTAAAGTTACTATAATGACCACAAGTTTAATAAAATATTGTTTCACTTGATAAATTTAACCATGAATTAAAGAACTCTAGAATTTACCTATTAATTTGATTAACAATTTTTCCAACAAAGCACTTTATGAGGATTTGATACTACTTGGTACACACCCATCCAGATTTCCCGTTGAATTCATGCTAAGAAATTCCTAAGTTCTTTACCTTTATGAAAAAATATGGAAATAAGTTAATTCATTCAAGGCCCTGAACCTCAAGAATTTATATTTCTTTAATTCTTATAAGAGTTTCTCTTTGAATCAAATTACTGAAACCATGGAACAACAAGTTCGAGCTTAAAAAAAAAAAAAAAAACAAAGCTCTGCACCCTGACTTGAGTTTTATTAACTTTGTTAAATTCATTAATCTAAGCTCCCCTTGTTCGAAGCCTGTAAAATTTCATTCATCATAAGCTATAAACTATTACCTCAAAAAGTTGTCCGGCGTTAAGTTGCTTGCTTCACAAATACCCTCATTCACGAACAGAACACTAAAAGTGGGAGTGCGCGTTTGTTTCGTGTGTTGAAGAATGGTGAAGTGCATATAAATATAGAGTAGGTCTTTTGTAGGACCGTCTTTCGGATCCTATTCCGTAAGACGGATCCTAAAGCCCAACCAGTGCACAACTGTTATTTAAAAAAAAATCACTTCAATGCTCCACAGGGGAATCCAACCCGCGCGCTTGATAGACACAAGGTGGTATTCTACAACTACACCACTAGTGCTTGTTGTACAATTTCAGTATAACAATGCATATAAACCCATTCATAAATACGCCTGGTAATTAAAAAAAAATTAAAAACGCCTCTAAATGCAAAGGCTAAGAATCGAACCCAAATCTATTAAAAAACATGATACATTATCTCAATAAATGGATACTTATAAAAGTGTTACTTTAGCTATATCATATTAATTTTTTATTTTTCCTTTTTATTTGTTCCTAGTTTGTAACTGTATTAAGAAATCTGATACTTTATCTCAACAAACGGATACTTTTACTTATAAAAGTGTTAATTTAACTATATCATATTTATTTTTTATTTTTCCTTCTTTCTTTCATTTCTAATTTGTGACTATATTAAAAAATATGATATTTTATCTCAAAAAATAGATACTTTTACTTATAAAAGTGTTACTTTAACTCTGTTGTATATATATTTATTGTAATATATTCATAATTTGTGACTATATTAAAAAATATGTTATTTTATCTCAAAAAACAAATACTTTTACTTAGAAAAGTATTACTTTAACTTGAAGGGCTTGGGTACTCTTCTTAGAGGGAGCTGCCTTCCTCGACTTGGCAGTCCTCTTCTTCTTTGCGACTTGAGAAGGGAGTGAGGGTTCTTTCTCTGTCTCTGCTGCAGGGGCAGGAGTCTCGGCTGCTCGGGCAGGTGACTCGGCTGCAGGGGCAGGAGCTTTCTTGGGCTTGGCTGCAGGGGCATCTTTCTTCTTCGGAAGTGGGGTCTCAGCAGATTCTTCAGGGTCAGCTGATTCCCCCTCACTTGTATCAGCTCTCTTGGCATGAGCTCTCTTCTGGGCACCGGGGAGGTTTGCCCTGAACATTTTCTTGTTCACGTGAAAGGGCTTGCCATGACGTAGAGCAATGCCCTTCACCTCCATGAGATGGCCAATCACGAGTCGATAGCCCAAAGAACATCCAAAGGACCCGTCCTTCTTGTAGGTTCTATTCAGCACATTCTGGCAGAGTCTGCTGTAAACAAACTCAGCCCAGTTGACCTTCTTTCCTTGCATGATTGCAGCCATCACGATCAGCTTAGTTTTGGATAGCTGATTGGAGCTTCCAAACTTTATGTCGACACATTTCGAGACGACGTCCATCATCTTGTGATAGTCGTCCTTCAACAGCTTCTTGTCGGCTGTGAAAACCACTTTCGCAGCACACTCAGGCTTGGCAACTTCCTTCCAAGCCACAACTAAGTCGACATCTGCCTCCGAGATGTCCTTCAAGCCCTCCGCGGGCAACAAATAGTGCTCATCAATATCTTTTGCACTGAGTTTTATGACCTTGCTGTGGACGAAAGATTTGATTTCATCGTCCTGCACTTCAACGTTCACATAGAACATCACTACCTCTTCAAGGTAGGTATAAGAGTATTCCATCGTCAGAAAAGCCTTGAGACCGGACTTCTCCAATATTTCAGCTAGTTTCAGAACCAGGGTTTCATCAACACCCTGTTTGATCATCCCATAGAAATTTACTGAGGAACCGGAGTGGATTTGCTTCGAAAGTTTCACATAATCAAACTTTGGACCCATTTTCAGAGATTTTTACCGAATGAAAAACGAGAAACTTGCTTTGAGAGAACTTAGGGTTTCAGAGAGAAAAACTTCTTTGCTTGAAGATGAACAATCCATGTAAGGTGAGAGAAATGTAAAAGTACGTATATAAAGGTTATGAAAGGACACATTTCGGATTTTGAAATTTTTGATCAAAATCAACAGCTAAGATTAAAACGTCCAAACCACATTTAATTCCTCGCATTTAATGCAGCAGCATTTATATCCAATCATACGGCTTACTGTGCAGCTTTTACTGTGACCGTCATTACTACGCTGACGTCATTCTTAAAAATATTCCGCTCAATTAAAATGACTGTGTTTTTGTCACTTAGCTCATAAATGATTCAGCTTATATCCAACGTGACTTAACTCTTCTTCTCTCTTCTTGTGAAGTAACTCAGCTATCAGCTAACTTGATACAACTGACTTCCCGATAAGACTATTTCACTTGGCTGAAGTGTGAAACTTGCTCTTCTTTGATTTTCTCATCTTCTTTCTCTGCTGATTGAGTCTTTCGAGTTTCAACTCGGCTCAATTAACCCTAACTCAGTCTTGAGCTCTCCAAATCCTGATTCACATAGAGGCTTTGTGAATATACCAGCTAAATGTTTATCAGTTGAGATGTATTCTAAGGTGATGTTTTTCTTTTCAACATGATCTCTTATAAAATGATATCTGACATCAATGTGCTTTGTTCTTGAATGCAACACAGGATTCTGAGTGATTGCAATAGCACTAGTGTTATCACACATAATTGGAATCTCTTTTTCTTCAATATCATAGTCTCTCAGCTATTGTCTTATCCATAAGACTTGGGCACAACAACTGCCCGCAGCTATGTACTCTGCTTCAGCTGTGGATGTGGCAATTGAATTTTGTTTCTTGCTGAACCAAGAAACCAATCTATTTCCAAGCATTTGACATGTACCTGAAGTACTCTTCCTGTCAACTCTACATCCAGCATAGTCTGAGTCTGAGTAACCAATCAGCTTGAATCCACCTTCCTTGGGATACCATAAGCCATCTTCCTGACATCTCTTCAAATATCTTAGGATTCTCTTAGCTGCAGTCATGTGGCTCTCCTTTGGCGCAGATTGAAATCTTGCACATACACCTGCTGCAAAGGTGATGTCTGGCCTGCTGGCTGTTAAATAGAGCAATGATCCTATGGGAGCTCTATATCTGGTTTGATCAACAACTTTGCCATCTGCATCCGTGTCCATCTTGACTGATGTGTTCATAGGAATTTTCATAGAAGACTTCTCTTCCATACCAAATTTCTTCATCGAATCTCTGGTATATTTTGTTTGACTTATGGAGGTTCCATCCTTCAATTGTTTGAATTGAAGTCCTAGAGAGAAAGTCAGCTCTCCCATCATGCTCATCTCAAATTTGCCTTGCATGAGGTTTGAGAACTTGTCACACAACTCCTTATTTGTGGAACCAAAAATGATGTCATCCACATATATTTGAACAAGCAGTGTACTCTCCATCTTGAATTCTGAAGAGTGTTCTATCAACTTTGCCTTTGGTGAATCCATTATCAGTTAGGAATTGAGACAATGTATCATACCATGCTCTTGGTGCTTGTTTCAGTCCATATAATGCTTTCTTGAGCTTATATACCTTATCTCCAATAGTTTTCTGCTCAAAACCTGGAGGTTGTTCAACATAGACTTCCTCCTCTAACAGTCCATTCAGAAATGTACTATTCACATCCATTTGATACACAGTGAAGTTCTTATGTGCAACATAAGCAAGAAACATCCTTATTGCTTCCAATCTTGCAACAGGAGCAAATGTTTCATCAAAATCTATACCCTCTTCTTGGCAATACCCTTTGGATACCAATCTTGCTTTGTTTCTTACAACAAATCCTTCCTCATTCATCTTGTTTCTGAAAACACATTTTGTGCCAATAACATTCTGATGGGTGGGCCTCTGCACTAATTCCCATATTTTGGGTTTTTTGCATGGCTTGAATCCAATGTGAGTATCCCACAAAAGATACCGGAAATTCAAGTGAACATAGCTTCATGTTGTGTTAGGATCACGGTTCTTATGGCATTTAACATCTCCAATAACTAACTAACGGTGGATGGCATCAAAAGCCTTTAAATTATCTTTGCCATTGTTATGGATGAAATATTTACATCATCCAAATATGACTTATCGGCTAACTCTTCAATGTCTTCTCCATTTATATTAGGTTCAAATATCCAACATTTGGCTTTCTCTCTTGTCCAAATCTCATAGGGAGTCTTGGTCAATTCCCAAACCGATCATGCATCTATTTGAGTAAAGCATTATCTTTGTTGTTATGGATTAATATTTACATCCAAATATCCTGAAATATCCAAATCTCTTAGGCAATCATAGGGAGTCTTGGTCAATTGCCGATCATAACATTTTGGTATAGCATGTTGTTGTATTAATTGCTTGACCCAAAATCTCTTAGGCCTTGAGAGTTCTATTCAACTTCCTTGAGAGTTCTATTCCTTCGGCTACTCCATTCTGCTGTGGAGTCCTTGCAGCTGATAACTCACGAGCAATTCCATTCTCAACACAATACTGAGTTATTATCCCATTGACAAACTCAGTTCCTTTGTCAGGTCTTATTTTTATAATGGTTTGGCTCTTTTCATTTTGAACTCTTTTCATCAGTTGAGGTAACTTCTGCAAAGTTTCCTTCTTTTTACACATGAAGATTGTCCATGTATATCTTGAGTAGTCATCTACCACTACCAAGATGTATTTCTTTAAACTTATGTTGGCTGACTCAACTGGACCAAATAAATCCATATGCAACAGATGTAATATCCTTGTTGAAGAAGGACTTGGCTTATCCTTGAATGAAGATTTTATTTTCTTTCCCATCTTGCATGCATCACATACACTTTTCTTCTTGTACACTGAGTCTGTCAAACCTTCCACAAGATGACTCCTTGCAAGCTTGTTGATTGTTTTGAAATTCAGATGACACAGCTTCTTGTGCCACAACCAACTTGATTCGGTTGTGCTCTTTGCTAACAGACAAATGCTTGGTGTGGCAGTAGACCAATCTACCACATACATATTCTTCTGTCTTGTTCCTTCCAACACTATTTCATTTGATTCAACATCTTTGATCTGGCACACTCTCATATTGAATCCAACATTGTAGCCCTTGTCACAGAGTTAGCTGATGCTTAACAGGTTGAAGTTGAGGCCTTCAACATAAGCAACATCTGTGATTTCCAATCCATTCTTCTTGATAGATCTTGTGCCTTTGATTTCCCCTGGAGCTTCATTTCCTCCAAATATGACTTTAGCACCTCTAATCTCCTTGAATCTTGACAGGTTTTTCTTGTTTCTTGTCATATGTCTGGAACAACCACTATCCATGTACCAGGTTCCTTGGCACTCAGTTGTTCCTTGAACCTGCAATCAAGGAAATCAGTTTTATACCCATACTTGCCTGGGTCCTGAGGGGTTAGTGCTATAAGATGATCCAACCAACCTATAGCCAAATGACTTGACTCTAAGAGGTTTTCATCTATCAGTGCCATAATCATAGTGCACATTAGCAAATTGCTTGGGGTTTTTAGGTTCATACAACTGTCTCTTTTGTCTGTATGCCTCTGTGTGTGTGTTTTAGCAATCGCTTTCTTGGGATAGTTGTGATAATTCTGAGTGTAGTGCTTGGGTGCATATGTGTGCTGATAGTAGCTCTTTTGCCTTTGGAATGACCTTTACTGAGTTTTAGGTCTTTGCCATCTAGTCTTGTATTCCATAGGTCTTTGCTGATGTTTCACATTATTCCAATCATCATAGTTTGGGTAGTTTCTACCATTCCCGTATGTGTATTTCTCTGATGAAACTTCTGGGGGTTTTGGTAGCTCTGTTTGCTTTTCACAGAGTGTTTTCTGTTTGGATTATTCTGAGGAACTCGGCTGGATTTCTTCTCAGTTGTCCTCTCAGCATACTCAACTGCTTGTTTTCCTTTTCCTTTGTATCCAAGGCCAGTTTGTTTGTGATTGTGCTTTGGAGTGAATGTGGGTGCAACATTTGGTGTTTTGGATTTTGAGATGCTTCATTACTTGAAGATCCTTTTTCCAAAATCACTGTTGGAGTTTGACTGTGCACAATTGAATTAAATCCTATGCCTGTCTTATCTCCACATTCTTTTTGAGTCATGATAAGATCATCCAATGATTTGGATGCCTTTGTAAATGAGGCAATCACATTTTTGAGATCTTTTTCCCTCTTTTCTATAGCAGCTAACTCTGCTATGATCTTGGCATTTTCAGCCTTCAGCTTAGTGTTCTCAACAGCTATGTGACTTAGAGTACTCAGATCTTTAGTCAGTTGTGAGTTTTGGCTCTTAAGCTGGCTGTTTTCCTCATTTAGAATTGTATGTGAGGATTTTATGTGTTCAAAATCTTTCATCATTTTGCCTAATGAATCATAAAGATCAGTGGGTGATGAAGTGTGTGTATCACAATCACTATCACTTGAATCTGAATGAGATGAGTCAGAGTGTACTTAATCTTCTTGATCAGGTGATCTTGTTCTTTAGGCATAAGGCAAATCATAGCCTCTTCCTCAGAGTCACTTAAGTAGTCAGCTTCAATACTCTCTGAGTCTGCTGCTTCTTTAGACTTGGTTGTCTCAGCAGCTAACATGGCTTTCTTCTTTTCATATCTTCTTTCTCTGAAGACTTTTCTATCTTCCTCATTCCAGTATTTGTTGACTGGTGGATAGAAACAGTCAACTGCAAAGTGTCATGGTTGTCTGCAGTTCCAACACAGGTTTTCAGCTCTTTGATCAGTTCTTTCGGTTCTTAAATTATTAGCTCTCTGATATTCAACCCTTTGATGTTCAGTTATCTTGGGTGGCCTGTCTTTCCTTGACTTGGAAGGAGTTGAATGTCTTCTGGAGGTCTCACCCTTATTTCTTTTATAGTTCTTATTGAAGAACTTGTTGAATCTTTTAACCATTAGGGCAATTTCCTCCAGGTCTATGGCTTCCTTGGGTTCAACTCTCTTTCCATCCTTGGTCATCAGTGCAGTTGTCTTGGGTACAACTGTCTCCTCTTGCTCTTTTCTTCTCAACTCAAACTCATAGGCTTTAAGGTCTGAGAATAGCTCATGATTAGATGTTCTTGAGAAGTCCATTGAATGTCTCAGGGCCACAGTATTCATTTCCCATTCAGCTGGGAGGCTCCTTAAGATCTTCATACACATTTCCTTTTATGTGTATTCCTTCCCAAGAGCTGAAAGCTCATTTGTGATTTTAGTGAATCTGGCATCCAGCTGATCCGTGGTTTCACCTGCAAGCATTTTGAAATTTTCAAACTTTTGAACAACAATAGACAATTTATTTTATTTAATTTGTTCCGATCCTTCACAAATTAAAGTTAGTTTATTCCATATTTCTTTTGCAGATTTGTAAGATTTGACTTTATTGAACATGGCTTTGTCCAATGTCTTGTAGAGTATGTCATTGGCCACATTGTCCAAGTTGTATCTCTTCCTATCTTCATTTGACCACTCAGTCCTTGGTTTTTCAACCATGGCTGGTCTTGCTTCAGCAACAGCTTCTCTCCTTCAGCTGCAGTTGCTCTTCTTACAGCCGTGTTCACTTTTAGTATCTGCAGTGGCCCATCCTCCATCACAAGACACATTTCATCATGTAATGCAAATAGATGAGCCTGCATACGAATTTTCCAATCATCAAATTCTTCAACAGTGAACATAGGAATGCGCGTTAGATTTGCTTCCATTATAATAACTTTGCTTAAAAAGAAAGATTTTGAAAATAGAAGTGTTTAAAAACCTTTTTGAAAAGATAGAGATATAGTTCAGTAACCAGTGCGGAAGGCTCAATGAACCAACCGCTCTGATACCACTTGTAGGTCCAAGGGGTGTAAGTAAGGTTTAGAAGGGAGGTTGAATAAACCTTACCAAATTTTCGATTTCAGTCCTTTTAAAATTACAACAGAGTTGACTCAAACAGCTGTGTCCTTGAGGGACAACTAAGTTGGTTATTCAGCTAAGTTAGTCACTCAACAGACTCGATAGAGCTGTTGATAGAATAACTCGACTGTTTAACCTAAACTTAACTTGGTTGGTTTGGTTTTATCATCGGAAAACTTAACACCCTTTGATTAGATTTTAGCTTGTTTTAAACACTTAATTTAGCATTTGGTTATTAATTAGTTCGATAGCAAATATGATTCTATCAGCAGATATAATGTAAATATGCACGAAAGTAAATGTGATGAAAGTAAATGACACAAATATTTTATGGAGGTTCGACGATGGGGTAATTCTTCTAATCCTCTCTTCTCCAACTCCTAGAGGAATCCACTAGGTAACATATCAGTTTACAAAGTGGTGAACAGTCTGGAGACATCCTTGATCACACAACTGGCTTCTCTTGCGACTGAGCTTCTTCTTCAGGGGCTTTGCTGCTTGCTACTTGACTCACTTCTCAAGTTCTTGGATTTGATCACGAAGCCCTCCAACAAACTTGATACTGGTTTGACCTTGAACCTTCCTACAGTCTTTCTTGGAAAGTAGACCCCTTTTGATTGTTCAAAAGTTTCCTCTTCAACAGATTTGAAGTTGTCTTTCCTTCACATCTTGTGTTGGATCGATTTCCTTCGAGTTTCAGACATGTGGATTTGCTTGAATGTACTTGAGAATATTGCAGGTTAAATGCTAGAATAATGCTTGCTTGTTCGTGGTTCAGGTAATCAAGGTCACCTTTTCTCAATATCTTCCTCAGCCTTTTATAGTGTACATTTGAAATTTTGCCCGTTGAAGAGATAGGCTAATTTTAAATGTCACTTTTGTTTGTTGGCTTGTCTTGTTGCAGTCTTTGATGTTGATATTTCCTCGTATTAAATGTCTTCGCAAAGACAGATAGCGGTGCACGACACAAGGTGCGTGTTTCCCATTGGTTTATACCTTTTGCACAATTGCAGGACTAACACTTTAGACTGATGACTTTGACATATTACTATATTGAGTAATATTCTTGATTTTAATCAACGGCTCTAAGTCAGTTGTCTTGACTAGACTGTTGTCTTTACCCCAGGTGACTAGAGTCAGCTCCAGTCATTGGATAACTCAACTGTCACTTCAACTTTGAGACTTGGCTTCTTGAGTTTACTTGATTGACACTTCTCACAGTTGTTCCTCAACTGACACTCCTTCAGTCGAGTCCTTGACTTCCTTCTTGGCCATACTCGGTGACGACACACAATGAGAGTCTTCAATCCAATCCATGATTGACTTCTTGTATTCCTTGGCATAGCTGACTTGACTCGGCTTTCTCAGCCCTATCTATTACAATAAAAATTATAAGAAAAATAAGGTGCCAACTTCCTAGTTTAAGTGTTACATGGTATCATCAAAATCTACGCAATAAATTTCCTAACATTACTCTTAAAACATGATATTTTGTCTCAAAAAATATAAATTTTTACTCATAAAGGTGTTACTTTAACTCTGATATATTTATTTTTCCTTCAATGTAATGGAATCATAATCTGTGGCTATATTAAAAAATATGATACTTTATCTAAAATAACCGATACTTTTTCTCATAAAACTGTTACTTTAACTGAGGAAGAAAAATATAAAAAACAAAAAAAAGCAGCAGGTGCTTTGACCCACGGACCTGGTCAACAGGATCCGCGGGTCAAATAGGATCTGTCTTACGGACTGAGACCCATAAGACGGTCCTACATGATTTTTTGCCAAAAATATATTCCATCAATACCTAAGGCGGTTACCGAACACACAAGCAAGTGTAGTCTAATACACATATATGTAGATTAATTGTTATATTGTAATTTAAATATCATCCGTATATTATATAATTAACTAACTATATGTGCATGAGCCTAATCCTTATCACTTGTCTGCTCTTTGCACGTTAATAGATTAGATATACATTAGTGATATTATTATATAATTATATATATATATATATATATATATGAGTTGTTTTACATATCACATACATATATATAATAGGATAGCTATCAGTATATATATATATGTATCTATACTAACTACAAAATATTAAATATATAACACTCTATATATATATATTACATTATATTATTATTATTAGTATTAGTATTATATTTGATCTCTATTTAATATATTCACAAATTATCCGACCCTGATTAACACGATGCCGCATTTCACTTCCAAATTTGTAATGATACCACGTGTCGTCTTGCAATACCTATTAGTTGACACTTAGATCCTCCTACTTCAGTACACGATTGACCAATCGAGTTCATGAATCTTTAAAATAATATCATGTGATAGCTTCAAAAATTCATTTATTAAAATGCAATATAAAATATTGTGCGTTATTAAATGTTGATATAAATGCAAATAACATGAAATGCATGAACTATATTGGTCAATGAGTAGTGAAAGGCTCGGGTATTACATTCTCCCCTCCTTATAAAAATTTCGTCCTCGAAATTTTACTTACCGAAATAAGTCAGGATACTTAGCCATCATCTCATCTTCTCTTTCCCATGTAGCTTCTTCTATAGACTGGTTTCTCCAAAGTACTTTAACTAATGGGATTTCTTTATTTATGAGTTTCTTTACCTCTCGTAATAATATCTCCACGGGCATCTCTATTGGCTCATGTTTCAGAATATGAGATGGGTTTGAAACGTGTTTTCCCAACATAGAAATGTGGAATACGTAATGTATTTGAGACATTGATGCAGGTAAGTCAAGTATGTAGGCAACATCACCAATTCCTTTTGTGATATGAAATGGGTCAATGTATCTAGGACTGAGTTTCCCTTTCTTTCCAAATCGCATTACCACTTTCATCGGTGCTACCTTAAGAAATACTTGATCTCCTACCGAAAATTCTAACATTATTCTTTTTTGATCTGATGAGTAAATTTTATGTCGGCTCTGAGCAGTCTCCATCCTTTATCGAATTTGTGTCACAACATCTGTCATTTCTCGAATCATGTATGGACCTAGAAGCTTCCTTTCGCCAACCTCGTCCTAATGAACCAACAATATGCACTTTCTACCGTATAGTGCTTCATAGGGAGCCATCCCGATTGTGGCTTAATAGCTGTTGTTATATGAGAATTCTTATTTACTCCATTGTCCTTGAAAATCGAGAACACATGCTCTAAGCATATCTTTTAAAGTTTGTATCGTTCGTTCCGATTGTCTGTCAGACTGAGGGTGATAAGCAGTACTAAATGTTAATCGTATTCCTACTGCCTTCTGTAGACTCTTCCAAAAAGTAGATGAGAATCTAGAGTCACTATCTAAAATAATAGATAGCGGCACACCATGAAGTCTAACCACTTCATATATATAAAGTTGTGTGTATCGATCCATGGAATAGGTAGAACAAATGGAGTAAAATGAGCGGATTTGGTTAATCTATCTATGATTACTAAAATAGCATTGTGTCCCTTGACAGTTTTGGTCAAACCTCTCACAAAATCCATGGTGATCATTTCCCATTTCCATTCTGGAATAGGCAGAGGTTGCAACGTTCCAGTCGGCCTTTTGTGTTTCGCCTTTATTCGTTGACAGACTAAACATCGTTCCACGTATTGCGTGATATCCCTTTTCATATGTGGCCACTAGTAATGCATCTTCAAATCTATGTACATTTTAGTAGCTCCTGGATGTACAGAATATGGCGTTGAATGCGCTTCTGCCAGAATATCCTTTCGGAGATTTTCTCTGTTGGGCACGTATAATCGTTCTTTAAATCGAAGTACTCCATCCTCAGATATCTTGAAATCAGAAGACACTCTTGAGGCAATATCTTTTTCCACTTTAACATAGTAATCATCACATTGTTGTTCATGTTGAATTCGATCAAGTAATGTAGGTCGGAGTGTTAATGTTGCCAACATAGCTTCAATGGACCCTAGCAATACAATCTCTACGTTCATTTTCTGGAGATCCATAAACTATGGTATCGAAATTTGAATCACAATTGCGTTGCTCTGTGTTTATTTCCGACTCAATGCATCTGCTACAACATTGGCTTTACCAGGGTGATAATTACAATCGTAGTCCTTCACTAGCTCCAACCACCATCGTTGTCGCATATTCAATTCCTTCTATGTGACGAAGTACTTTAAACTTTTGTGATCTGTATAGAACTCAGACTGTTCCCTGTATAGGTAGTGTCTCCATATTTTAAGAGCAAATACCACTGCATCAAACTCTAAATCATGTGTAGGATAGTTCTTTTCATAGTCCTTCTATTGTCTAGACGAATACGCAATCACCTTACCGTTTTGCATCAGTACGCATCCTAAGCTATTCTTTGAAGCATCACTATAAACTACAAAACCTCCAGTACCTCATGGGATTGAGAGAATTGGTGTTGAAGTCAATCTCTTTTTCAGTTTTTTAAAGCTTTTTTCGCATGCCTCTGTCCATTTGAATGAAACACTCTTTCTGTTAGTTGCATTAAAGTCGTAGCAATTCTGGAGAATCCTTCCACAAATCGGCAGCAGTAGCCAGCTAAACCAAGAAAACTACGTACCTCTGAAGGATTCGTAGGTTATGGCCAATTATTGATAGCCTCCACTTTACTTGGATCAACTGATATTCCTGCTCTGAACAGAACATGTCCCAAGAATACTACTCGATCTAGCCAGAATTCACACTTCTTAAATTTATCATATAATTGTTTTGCTTTCAGGACCTCTAATACCATTCTCAAGTGTTCAGTGTGCTCCTTTTTTTTTTCTAGAGTAGATCAAGATATCATCGATAAACACAATAACAAATTTATCTAGAAAATCTTTAAACACCTGATTCATCAAGTTCATGAAAGCTGATGGGGCATTAGTCAACCAAAATGGCATCACCAAGAATTCATAGTGTCCATACCTCGTGCTGAATGTTGTCTTTGATATATCTTCTTCTTTTATTTTCAGCTGATGGTACCCGGATCGTAAGTCAATCTTTGAAAATACAACTGCATCTTCAAGTTGATCAAATAAATCGTTGATTCAAGTTAGAGGGTATTCATTATTGATTGTAACATGTTTAGTTCTCGGTAGTCAATACGCATTCTCATTATATCATCTTTCTTTCGCACAAACAAGACTGGAGCACCCCATGGCGAGAAGCTAGGTCTGATGAAGCCTTTATCTAACAAATCCTACAATTGTATCTTCAATTCTTTCAATTCAGATGGAGCCATGTGATATGGAGCTTTACAAATCGGAGCCATTCCTGGAAGTACATCAATAACAAACTCAATCTCACGGTCGAGTGGTATTCTGGGAAGATCATTTGGAAATACATATGGATATTCTCGCACTATTGGAACTTCATCAAGGGTTGATTGGTGTCATTCGTCGATGCTCAAGACACTTACTAGGTATCCTTCACAGTCAGCATTCAGTAAACGTTGTGCTTTAAGTGTTGATATCATTGGAAATCTAAAGCGGGTCGTGATTCCAATGAAGGTAAATGGATCATCCCTTAGGGGTTGAATTGTCACTGTCTTTTTCTGACAATCAATTATAGCACCATACTTTGACAACCAATCCATACCCAAAATTACATCATAATCATTCATCGGTAATAAAATAAGATCAACATAAAGCTCTCTATTTTCTATTGGAACAGTGCACGTTTCAAAATTTGATTGGTTTGCCTTGAGTCCCAGACGAAATCATCACGTTCTAACTAACCTTCACAATATATGGTGTTCTCCCCAACCTCTTCACATACTCGGTGCAAATGAATGTGTAGCTCCTGATCAAATAGTACTAATGCTGGAACATCACGGATAAAGAGTTTACCTATCACCACTGGTGGATTTGCCTTTGCATCTTCTCTAGTGATGGTAAAGACTCTAGTTGGTACGTTCTATTGCCTTATAGGGTTTGGGTTTTCTGACATGTTCTGGCGGGATGACCAACCTTCCCACACACAAAACATCTTCTAGTATGCAAGACATGATTCCCATGTCTTTGGATTCCACATTTCGGGCACTTAAGTGGAATTGGTGCTTTCCCTTGTTCCACCCTAGGTTTCTTGTTTGGATCCCACTGTTGCTGACCTTGTTTTGGTTGGAAACTAGATTTCTATTATGGAGTTTGGAAAGGTCTTTTATGTTGATTTCCAACCCATCTTTGTCTTTGTCCTTGTCCTTGTTTGAATTGGCGTAGGGCTTCCTGAGCACGAATGATCTTTAATTCAGCTTGTTCCGCCATAAAGTGCTCTCTCTGCAAATTGTGAGTATGTCATTCCTTCAGTTCCTGCCATACTAACGTCTTTGTATAATTATGGCCTTAATCCTTCAATAAATCTCTCCACTTTTAGAGTGTTAGTGCTAACCATGTGTGTAGCAAACCTAGACAGTTGTTCAAATTTGCGAATAATAGTCCCCTACTATCATAGTTCCCTGTCGCAATTGTATAAATTCATTCATCTTCATTACTCGAACATGAGCTGTGAAGTATTTGTTTCTGAATAACTCCATGAATCTTTCCCAGGTCATGATTGTAACATCTTCAATACTCTTCATCGTATCCCACAAATGTCCCGCACTTCCACCAAGTAAGAAGGATACACACATCACTTTCTCTTCTTCTGGAACCCTACTGTATTGAAACATAATCTCTAAAGTTCGTAACAAATCTTCTGCTGCTGTGGGGTCGACTACATCTTCAAAGGTTGGTGGGTTTAGCTTCCGGAATCTTTCCCCCACTATCTCGACTTGATCTAGCCTTTGTTGCGGTTGATTTATTTTTGCTCCTTGTTGTCCATTAGTATCCCTTTGATGGATGAGCTATTGAATTTGTTCAGAATTTCATTGGATGAGCTCTGTAAGTCGAGTTATGATATCATCCCGGTCAGCAGTCAGTATAGGTGTCTCCCCTCCTTGGTTTCTATCCCCATCACTACTCTCACCCCTAGTTCTCATCATAACTGGAACACTGTCTTAGAAGAAACCTAATAACACACGGCCAATGTAATTCATGTAATAAAAAGAATCATACAATAATATAACACTTACTGGCATACTTGAGCTCCACGAGTTATGAGTTCGTGCACATGGACAATCTACAGAACCTGCAAGCTGCTGTTACGCCCACCCCTATTACTACATTATTTAACAATATAAAAGAAATGAAACATGACACCATAGACCCTATTCATCTGTACATTTTTTTTGTTTCGTCTCTGTGATGGTTTAGCAACAAACAAGTAAAATCATTTTAATTATAAGATAAGGACAAGCCATGTCCACAGACAAAAGTGGTAACCAACCCTGTTATTAAACACAATAGACATCCACGTGATCAAACGCATAGCCCACATCACCCAGTTATTTACATGTACTTATTTACATCAAAGTTTCCAAAAGAGGGTACAACCCTAAACCAAAATATAATACAAGACTAAAAAGGGAAAGGTGACCCATCAACATAGCCCAACAGGTCGTCATCCATGTACACTGTCCTCAGTAACCTGTAGGAGCTCCAGCACTCGCTTGATAAGCTCATGAAATCCAACATCACCAGACTCACCTACAATGCATGAACTACGTGAGCTAATGCCCAGTAAGCAAAAATCATGCATGCTGAAAGAATAATGTAATATAAATGCAATGCCTTCCAAGATTTTTTACCAGAAGTGCGCAAAATGCGTTTGAAACATTTTATTCGGAATCATTTCTTTTTATTGGGCCCCTGACCCATCTGTTATGCACCAAAAAGAGCTCAACACAATATTAATAATCACATGGCCATAATCAAATTGACACCGCCTAGGGCCATATCCTGGGACCGTCTGAGGTCCACCCCTTGTCCTCCCCAATGATTCCTCAGGAGTCTTGCCCCTTACGTGTCAATAAGTATACTGTCAAGTGGTCCGCCCCTTCGTGACCATCAAAGGCACACCCCCTGTCAACCCCTCTGATCCTCCAAGAAGTAACACCCACTGCACCCTAAAATATATCATAAAAGCATGCCTCGCATGCTTCGGTACACTAGCAGTGGCTAACAACAATCTTTTATTTTCCAAGAAAATCATGTCGTGCATGTGTCATCTCAACAATGCTCACATATTTGCATGCACGTGCAAATGACAATGAATAACATGTTCAATGAAACGACAATCACCACATTCCAATATCAACTCAGCAACATATAGATGTTAATGTTTCCATAATGCATCCATCAAAATACAAGAATCACATTTAATATCGATAAAGCAAGAAATACTATGTTTGTGCATTGTAGTTGCAGATGGATTTTCACTTACCTCATATACCTTGTGATTTACTAACAATTTCGGTGATTGTTATTGTCCAATCTCGATTTTGAATAAGATGTAATGATACAAGGTATTAATTTCTAAGATGCCATCATTAAAGTTACTGTTGACGTGCGTTTTGGCCAACAAACAAAATATATAAGAAATTTAACACGTGGAAATATAAGTATGCGTAATACGCGTTTATTTATGGCTAATTCTGCCTTTTTTGTGTAATGCCGAGCCGAATTATTGGGGTCAGTCTTTCCTACAATCTTGCGTTTACAGGTCTTTTTCTCTGTCTTTTTCCCCTCCCCTTTTCCTCTTAAAATGAGGATTTTTATACCCCTCGAGTAAGTGGGTTTTCAACAGTCATCTTTGCACTAATCAATCATTAATCAGTAAAATAATTAAAGAAGGACACATGTCCCTCTCTAATTGTGCATGTCAGCCAACTCTTGCCACTTGGTGACTCCTCTCTATAACTTTCTGACATGTGGCAGTTTCTGATACCAATAAAGCACTAAGCATGGGCAAGCATGGGCAAATGGTTATTTTTATGAATCTGTCGCGCATGCGTTTCCCGCCGAAATTTGGGCTCGGGGGTCGGGGCTCGGCAGTCATGCTGTGGTTGGGCTCGGTAGCGGGCGAGCCTAATTCATGACGTGTCACTGCGTACCGTTACTGACATCACTGTGGGCCCTCCACTCGGATGTGTGCTGGGCTGATGGCGTGGATTAATCTCTTCCAGCTCGGCTCGGGCGTCATCAGTTACTATAATGACCACAAGTTTGATAAAATATTATTTCACTTGATAAATTTTACTATAAATAAATGAACTCTAGAATTTACCTATTAATTTGATTAACAACTTAATTAAATATTTTTTTTCCAACAAAGCACTTTATGAGGATTTGATACTACTTGGTACTCACCCATCCAGATTTCCCGTTGAATTCATGCTAAGAAATTTCTAAGTTCTTTGCCTTTATGAAAAAGATGGAAATAAGTTAATTCATTCAAGGTCTGAACCTCATGACTTTATATTTCTTTAATTCTTATAAGAGTTTCTCTTTGAACAAATTACTGAAACCATGGAACAACAATAAGTTCGAGCGTAAAAAAAACAAAGCTTTGTTAAATTCATTAATCTAAGCTACCCTTGTTCGAAGCCTGTAAAATTTCAATTCATCACAAGCTATAAACTATTACCTCAAAAAGTTGTCCGGCGTTAAGCTTCTTGCTTCACAAATACCCTCATTGACGAACATAACACTAAACTTAGGTGTGTGCTTTTGTTGTGTGTATTAAAGAATGATGAAGTGCATATAAATATATTCCATCAATATTACCTAAGGCGGTTACCCAACACACAAGCAAGTGTAGTCTAGCATACATATATGTAGATTAATTGTTATATTGTAATTTAAAATATCATCCGTATATAATATAATTAACTAACACTACAAAAAAAACTGTGTTTAGTGACGCTAAAATTTTCACTTGGTGACGCTTATTAGGGTCACAAGGTATATTACCTACGCTTTTGAAAGCGTCATGAGTTGCGTTGTTAAATTTGATGTCACGATCTATGCGTAGGTAAATCTCCTTTCCTGACGCTTTTATCAAATGCATCATTATGTGGTGACGCTATTTTTTGTTACAATTAATAAAGATTTAATATATTTTAAATGAAGTTTTGCTTACGCTAAAAGCGTTGTTAAATTTAGGGATGCTATTAAGCGTCTTTAAAGTCGCGACGCTTTTGAAAATTAGTGTCATTAAAATTATGACGAATTTTATATTTCTAGCTTTTGTAGAATTTATTAAAGATCAATTGTTTATTAATTTTTTAAAAAATTTAAATTTAATATTTAATTTTTGACTCATTTTGAATATATTTGTTGTTATTCAATTATAAACCACATAGTGTCTATTTATTGACTATCAAAGTCACTCTCAATACTTCAATCTTTCGATGTGAGATAGATATTCCAATTTTTTCACTTTGTGATGCTTTTTAATAAGCGTCGTCATTTTAATGACACAAACAATAAAAGTGTAATTAAATTTTAAAATTTGGCGACAAATTAAAAAAATGTGTAAGTAAAATAGAAAGTGTCATCAATTTTATGACGCTTTTTAATAAGTGTCGCTATTTTAATGACACAAACAATAAAAGCGTAAGTAAATTCCATAATTATCGTGACACTTATAAAAAAAAGTCAGTAATTTTATTACGATAATGACAATTCAATAAAAGTGTCCTTAAATTTACCAAGATGCTAACGTTTTCTAGTAAGTGTCACTAATTTTTATAATTTACAACGCTTTTTAAAAAGCATCATTAAATACTTATTTATAATGACGCTTTTAGGTAGCGTCATTAAATTTGTGTTGGGATAGACCATTTTTCTTGTAGTGTAACTATATGCATGAGCCTAATTCTTATCACTTGTCTGCTCTATGCACATTAATAGATTAGATATACATTAGTGATACTATTATTTAATTATATATATATATATATGAGTTGTTTTACATGTCACATACATATATATCTATAATAGGATAGCTATCAATTTATATATAAATATATATATATACTAACTACAAAATATCAAATATATACAACTCCCTCTCTCTATATATATATTTCATTATATTATTATTATTAGTATTATATTCGTTCTCTATTTAATATATTCACAAATTATCCCACCCTGATTAACATGATGTCGCATTTCACTTCCAAATCTATATTTCTAATGATACCATGTGTCATCTTGGAATACCTAGTGGTTGACACCTAGATCCTCCTACTTCAGTACACGATCGAGCAATCAATTTCATGAATCTCTAAAATAATATCATGTGATAGCTTCAAAAATTCATTTATTAAAATACAATATGAAATATTGTGCGTTATAAAATATTGATATAAATGCAAATAGCATGAAATGCATGAAATATATTGGTCAGTGAATAGTGAGAGGCTCGGGTATTATATCTGGCCTACTAGCTGTTAAATAGAACAAGGATCCAATGAGGGATCTTCACTGATGACTTTGCTTCCATACCAAATTTCTTCATCAAATCTCTGGTATATTTGGTTTGACTTATGAAGGTTCCATCCTTCAATTGCTTAACTTGATGACCTAGGAAGAAAGTCAGCTCTCCCATCATGCTCATTTCAAATTTTCCTTGCATGAGGTTTGAAAACTTGTCACGTAGCTCTTTATTTGTGGATCCAAATATGATATCATCTATATAGATTTGAACAAGTAATATACTCTCCCCTTCTTGAATTCTGAAGAGTGTTCTATCAACTTTGCCCATGGTGAATCCATTGTCAATTAGAAACTGAGACAATGTGTCATACCAGGCTCTTGACGCTTGTTTCAATCCATACAATGCTTTCTTGAGCTTGTAGACTTTATCTCTAATAGTTTTCTGCTCAAAACCTGGAGGTTGCTCAACATATACTTCTTCTTCCAAAAGTCCATTCAAGAATATACTCTTCACATCCATTTGATACACAATGAAGTTCTTGTGAGCAACATAAGCAAGAAACATCCTAATTGATTCCAATCTAGCAACAGGAGCAAAGGTTTCATCAGAATCTATACCTTCTTCTTGGAAATACCTTTGGCTACCAATCTTGTTTTGTTCCTTACAACAAATCCTTCCTCATTCATCTTGTTTCTAAATACACACTTAGTACCAATAACATTTTGGTGGGTAGGTCTTTGAACCAATTCCCAAACTTTATTTCTTTCAAACTGATTCAGCTATTCTGCATAGCCTGAATCCAATGTGTGTCATCCAATGCTTGAGACACATCTTTGGGCTCTATCATTGAAATAAAACAAGTAAACATAGCTTCATGTTGTGCTATGGGTCTGGTTCTTATTCTATCGCTAAAATATCCAATAATTAGCTCAGGTGGATGGTCTATCAGCCATCTCACATCTGGTTGGAGTAAGTCTACTGGATTCAGCCGTCTCGCAGCTAAGTTGTCTTGAACAACATCTTCAACATCATTTAGCTGCAAACCTTCCAGCTGTCTCTGAGATTCAGCATCTCATCTTCATTAGGGTTGAGTGCTCTTACATCTGCTTCAGCATAGGGACTCTTCTGCATAGTTGACTGATTTTTCTTCTCAGCTAACTCATCTATGTCTTCTCCATTCACATTAAGTTCATCAAAAACTACATGGATAGACTCTTCTATGACCATAGTCCTCTTGTTCAGCAATCTATAAGCTTTACTCTCAGTTGAGTATCCCAAAAAGATACATTCATCAGCTTTAACGTCAAAAGCTTTTAAATTGTCCTTGCCATTAATGTGGATGGAGCACTTACATCCAACGATTTTGAAATACCCAACATTTGGCTTCCTCCCTGTCCAAATTTCATAGGGAGTCTTGGACAATTTTCTGTTAATCATACACCTATTCTGAGTGTAGCAAGCAGTATTGATGGCTTCAGCCCACAATCTCTTAGGCAATCTTGCTTCAGCTAACATTGTCATTGCAGCTTCCTTGACAGTTCTATTCCTTCTTTCAGCCACTCCATTCTACTGTGGAGTTTTTGCAGCTGATAACTCATGAGCAATACCATTTTCAATGTAATATTGAGTTATAATACCATTGACACTCTCAGTTCCCCTGTGATACCTTATCTTAATAATGGTTTGACTTTTCTCATTTTGAACTCTTCTCATCAGCTGAGGCAATCTCTGCAATATTTCTTTCTTTTTACACATGAAAATAGTCCATGTATATCTTGAATAATCATCTACCACCACTAAGGTGTATTTCTTTCCACTAATGTTGGCTGGTTCAACATAACCAATAAGTCCATATGCAACAGATGCAATATCCTTGTTGAAGAAGGACTTGGCTTGTCCTTGAAGGATAATTTGATTTGCATTCCCATTTGGCATGCATCACAAATGCTTTCTTTCTTGTACACTGAGTCAGGCAATCCTTCCACAAGATGACTCCTTGCAAGCTTGTTAATTGTCTTGAAGTTGAGGTGACTCAGCTTCTTGTGCCCCAACCAACTTGATTGAGTTGTACTCTTTGCTAGCAGACATGTGCTTGGTGTAGCAGTTGACCAGTCCACTACATACATGTTCTTCTGCCTTGTTCCTAGAAGCACAATTTCATTTGTTTCAACATCCTTGATTCGGCAAACTCCCATGTTGAATCCCACATTGTAGCCTTTGTCACAGAGTTGGTTGATGCTCAGCAGATTAAAGTTGAGGGCTTCAACGTATGCAACATCTGTGATCTCCAATCCATTTTTCTTTATGGATCATGTGCCTTTGATTTCCCCTGGAGCTTCATTTTCTCCAAATATAATTTTTGTGTCTTTGATTTCCTTGAACTTTGACAGATTTCTCTTGTTTCCTGTCATATGCCTGGAACAGCCACTACCCATGTACCAGGTTCTTTGGCACTCAGTTGTTCCCTGAACCTGCAATCAAGGAGATTAGTTTTTAGGTGCCCATACTTGTCTGGGTCCTGAGGGGTTAGTGCTATAAGGTGTTCCAACCAACCTATAGCCACATGATCTGACTCTAAGAGGTTGCCACCTATGAGTTATATAATCATAGTGCACATTAGCAAATTGCTTGGGGGTTTTAGGATCATACAGTTGTCTCTTTTTCTCTATGCATGTGTGTTTGTTTGAGCATTTGTTTTCTTGGGGTAATAATGGAATATCTGTGCTTGTTGGGTTTTGTGTCTGGGTGCATATGTGTGCTGATGATAGCTCTTTTACCTTGGGAACGACCTATGAAGAGGTTGAGGTCTTTGCCACTTTGGCTTGTATCCATAGGTCTTGGCCGATATCTCACTTGGTTATTCCAATCATCTTGTTTTGAATAGTTTCTACCATTCCCATCATATGATTATCTTTGCTGAAATCTCTGGGGCTATCACAGAGTATTTCCGATTTGGAGTCCGCTGATGGACCTTTCTGAATTATTTTTCAGCTGTCTGTCAGCATACTCAACTGGCTTCTTGCCTTTTCCCTTGTATCCAAGGCTATTATGGTTGTGATTGTTTTTTTTAGTGGGTTTTGGTGCAACATATGGTGTTTTGGATTTTTGGATTCCTTCATTTCCTGAGGATCCTTTTTCCATAATCGCTCTTGGAACTTGGGCATGCACAAAGGAATTGAATCATATGCCTGTCTTGTCCCCACTTTCTTTCTGAGTCACATTATGTTCATCCAATGATTTGGATGCCTTAGTGAATGAAGTAATCACATTTTTAAGATCTTTTTCTCTCTTTTCTATAGCAGCTAATTATGCTTGGATCTTGGCAATTTCAGGCTTCAACTTTGTATTCTCATCAGCTATGTGACTTAGAGTACTCAGCTCTTTAGTCAGCTATGAGTTTTGGAATTTAAGATGGTTGTTTTCCTCATTTAATAGTGTGTGTGAGGTTGTGATGTGCTCAAAATCTTTCATCATTTTGCCAATTGAATCATAAAGATCTGTGGGTGATGAAGTGTTTATGTCACAATCACTATCACTAGAATCTGAATGGGATGAGTTAGAGTGTACCTTATCTTCTTGATCTATTGAATCTTGTTCTTTAGCCATGAGGCAGATCATGGCCTCTTTCTCTGTATCATTCGAGTAGTCTGCTTCACTACTATCTGAGTCTGTTGGTTCCTTGCACTTGGTTGTCTCAGTAGTCTCGGCAGCCAACATGGCTTTCTTCTTTTCTTGTCTCCTTTCTCTGAAGACCTTTCTATCCTCTCCATTTCTGTATTTGTTGATTGGTGGATAAGGACAATCAACAACAAAATATCCTGGTTGTCTATAGTTCCAACACAGGTTCTCAGCTCTCTGCAAGTCATCTCTATCAGTCCTCTGATTATCAGCTCTCTGATATTCAGTTCTTTGATGTTTAGCTCTCTTGGGTGGCCTGTCCTCCATTGCTTTGGAGGGTGTTGAGTGTATTCTTGAGGATTCACCCTTGTTCCTTTTGTAGTTCTTATTGAAGAACTTGTTGAACTTTTTTACCATTAGGGCAATTTCCTCCTGGTCTATTGTTTCCTTTGGCTCAACTTTCTTCCCTTCACTGGCCATAAGTCCAATTGTCTTGGGCTCAACTGTCTCTTCTAGTTCCTTACTTCTTAGCTCAAACTCATATGCCTTGAGGTCTGAGAATAGCTCATGGTTTGATGTTTTGGAGAGGTCCATGGAATGTCTCAGGGCCATGACCTTGATTTCCCACTCAGCTGGAAGAGACCTTAGAATCTTCACACATCTCCTTCTGTGTGTACTCCTTACTCAGAGCTAAAAGCTCTATGGTGATTTCTGTAAAATCTGACATCCAACTGATCCAGACTTTTACCTATAATCAATTTAAAATTTTCAAATTTTTGGACTGCAACAGTTAATTTATTTTATTTGATTTGATCAGATTCCATCACAAATCCAAGTAAGTTTTTCCCAAATTTCTTTGGCTGATTTACAAGATTTGACTTTATTAAATATAGCCTTATCCAAGGTTTTATATAGAATGTCATTGGCAACATTGTGAAGATTATATCTCTTTATATCTTCATTGGTCCATTCAAAATGAGGCTTTTCAACCACTACAACATCTTCTCCTTCAGCAGGAGGTGCTCTTCTTACAACAGTGTTGACCTTTAGAATTTGTAGTGGCCCATCATCTATCACTATCCACATCTCATCGTGCAAGGCTGATAGATGAGCCTGCATATGAATTTTCCAATCATCAAACTCTTCTACAGTAAACAAAGGAATGCGAGTTGTCACACCCCGGTTTACTGGGCTAGCCCATTTATTCATTAATATAATCCAAACATAAATAGCAATTCTCAATATGTATAGATATTAAAATAAACTAAGTCTGATACAATCGCAGCGGAATCAGAAAAATAAAAATTACAATCCACGTCACAATCATACTTCCTATGGGTCCTATGCCCGGCTATTACATAAGGAATTTTCAAAACTTGTTCGTTCGGAATGAAACCAAAAACAAAAGTCATTTGTCTCAATAGTCCAGTACAATATGGGGCTAGTCAGTAGCTTCAACATCTTCGTCTCAATCTTCCTCCGGCCGAACCTCATCCTCTAGATGGGAACAAAAATGGGCGGGAGTGAGACTAAAATTCTCAGTGGTTGTGGTGAGTGTGTGCAAGTGTGGCTTATATTATGCAGTACAATCATTTCATGAGTTTTGATGTAAGAAACGTGCAGTGACATTCTCTTATACTTAATACTTTTGTTAGTATTAGTTAACAGTTAGTCCGTCAATTCATATCAGTTGGTTGCGCACGAAAGTGTGACGCCAACCCAGTCAGTCTGTCAATTCATATCAGTTGGTTGTGCACGAAAGTCTGACGCCAACCCAGACAGTCCGTCAATTCATATCAGTTGGTTGCGCACGAAAGTGTGACGCCAACCAGACTACCTTATACAGCAGAGAAGTGTTGATCAAACATCATCTCTCTAATAGTACACCTTATCCCAGTTGGCACGATATCTCCATCATGGAGCCAGCTAAGCTCGGAGAACGTCATAATCATGATTATACCAAGAATCCTACGATGCAATCGCCCACCAGACTCTCCTATCCGGCTCAAGGTTGGGAGTTGGATGATGAAGGCGGATGAGACTGTAGCCAAGCTACCCATCCCATACGCGACTTATCCATTTCACAAATCCATCAATTCATATCAGTTGGTTGCGCACGAAAGAGTGACGCCAACCCAGTACTCGGAAAAGGGCAAGGTCAGTCTCTAATTTTTCTAAATATTCTAAGGAATCATGTTTTCTGGGTCTCGGATTCAGATTTTTGAAAATTACAGGTCAGTCCCAAAATTTTCCCAATTTTGTATTTTTGACCCAATATTTTGAAAATGGATATCTCTTAAACCGGAAAGGGTATTAACGAGATTCCAAGTCTAAAATTTTTTAGGGCAGTATATAACTAGGGTAAAAGCAGTTTTAAAATATTCCCCGCTTAAGTGCCAAATTTTTGAAAAAATTCATTTTAGCCCAAAGATGATTCTACCATTAAGGGCTCGTTTCAAGCCCGTTTTTCATGAAACTTGGACTTAAGGTCCAGAATATTATTTAAAATAATTTCATATGAATTTCAGGACAATAGCAGCCCAAATTTTTAAAATTTATCAGTTTAGCCTCTTAAGGTTTGGAAAATTACATTTTAGTGACTAAAATTTCGTATATTCGCATTTGCTTGACCCGAAAGGTCCCAATTTTTTTTATAATTTATTCAGTATATTTACAGTAAACAAAGTTCAAAAATCGAAAGTTTTCAGAAGGTTCCCATAGTTTTTGGTTTTATCACTTTGGCCCTACATTTTGCCTTATTTGCAAAAATGGCCCATACTCGATTTTGTTCATCATTTCATATGTCTAGAATATTTATACAACATATAAAAATATATTTCTCATATTCTCAGTTATTTGAATATTTATATATAAAAAGAAAGCCTAAAAGCATACAAAAGCTATTTTCTTTAAGCACAATCAGTTTTAGCCTAATTCTAAATACACATATATATAATTTTCGAAATTTTCCAGAAATATAAACTGAGATTTTTTTCCAGAAAACATATCACACAAAGAACACATACATTAATTCTATTTTATATGCAAAATAATGAGATTAAAAGGATTTTCACCCACCTCTAGTGTTCTTGGTAGCTCCTTCTCCTTACTAGACCTCCTTAAAGTCTCCAACCTTCTTAGGGCAGCCCCTAAATGGGAGATTTTGGGTGTCAAAAATGGAAAAAAGGAGAAGAAGTAAGGAAAATGTGGTTGCAATACTTTAGATTGACACTTAGCTTCTTGAAAGTCTTCTAAGTCACACTCTTCAAGCTTAAAACTCTCCAAAATTTCGGTCCTTTAGGTAGAGGCAGAAGAAGATGTTGTTCTTTGGTGAAAATGTCTAAGTATTCAAGTGAATGGCCTAAAATGAAGTCTTCCACCTCTTAACTAGGCAATCAAGTGCAATTTTGGAAGCTTGCATTTTTTGGGGCTCATTTTTGGAAGCTTGCATGGGAAAGTCAAGAATTGTTCTTGGGAGGTGAGAAGGCTTACATGCCTTAAAATGAATAAGACAAAAGGAAAATGACAAAAGGAAAAAGTACAAGGCTTGTATCTCCTCTCTTATAAATCAAATCTTATATCTATCTCACTTATATAATTAGTCATCTAGTTATAAGGTGTCTAGTAATTCCCAAGTAGTATCATCACTTATAATCTAAGGTATTAAATAGAATTAGAACCAATAATACAAGTCAAATATATCAATCAAGCAATTAATTAAATTATAAAAAATATTTCAAAATATATAAATATAATTTTCGAAATTAATAAATTATTTAAATAAATATTATGCTACAAGAAAATAATTAGTTTTTAAGAAAGAAAATCCAACCGGGTAATGTATCGTTTTGAAAGTTGAAAGAAATCGACAATTATTAAAAAAATGAAAATAGGTGGTGTTAATATACACCATAAAATAAAAGAATGATTCTGAGTAGAAATGATCATATATCTATTTGCTAAATCAATTAGTAATTAATTCAACAAATCAAGAATGAGACACTTTGCTATTTTGATATAAAGGTCGAAGTTTTTAACAAAATAAGTCTCAAATAGTGTTCTTTCAAAAATTGAAATTTTACTTGGTGAACTTTCAAAACATGAATCATTGTCTTTGTTAATGTATTAGATTAGTAGTAGATGGTTTTAATAGATCATAAAATGAAACAGTTTGCTTGTAAAGCTTAAAATTATTTTTCAATAAAATAGGTTCAAATACTACTTTATTTTATGTCAAGAATTTCAAAATCTTAATAAATTTTTGTTAACTCAAAATAATAGATTTGGAGTAAAATGCGTTGGGTTTATCAAAATGGATATTTCAAAATCTCAAAAATTAAGACGTAGTTTCTTTTAAATAAAAAATTATTTTGATTGATTGAGCGATAGTAGCTTTATGGAAAATGACTAAATTTAAGTAATAACATAAATTAATTGCATTATCAAGTAATTAGGTAATAAATTAAGTAATGTTAATATTGATAGCATATCGTGTTATGTAAAATAAATAGTGAATATAAGAATAATTAACTGGAATACTAAAATAATATATCGGGAATATATGTGGATCATGTCGTCTATGGTATAAAAATCTGGGGCCTCACATCCTCCCCTCCTTAAAAGAATTTGGTCCCCAAACTCTCTTCTGGAATAACTCATTTCAATTTCAAATGAGATTCATACTTAGTGTATCTATTTAAGGAGGATCCACTATAATAACCTCAATATCAATCTTATGCGGTCTGAAGGCGCTCATTTCCGATCCAGGTTCACATCAGTCAGCTTCAAATAATTATTCTGCAAAAATATTTCTGATAAACCTTCAAAATTTTCTTCCCATTATCATGTAATATACAATACTTATAATACTATTCATATGATCCGTAAGATTCGATTGAGCATCATTATTCGATTATCACTTAAGCGATCATATTTAATCCACAATATTGCTTTAATGTCCTATTCTTATAGTTATTAGTTCGAAACATGCCTCTTATATTCCAAATCTTGAGCATATCATTGTTTGTCGCAGCTAGTTAATATTTCATCCACTTAAGAAAATGGTACTTATTGTAATAGTCTCGATTAACTAAATAGTCGACACTTATTCATATTGTCGCATCTTTTCTTGGGCAATTTATAGCGATTTCATCGCTAAAAGGTACAAGGTTGACCAAGATTTTATATCCACCAATATTTTATAATTGGGACCTCAATAACTATTAAATAAGTTATTTCCAAAATTGTAATTATAGGAGTAGTTCCTACTAAAACCATGGTAGTAATCCTAATTCCTCATATCCATAAAGACCTTGATTATTCCGAATAAAAGTGGGTTTCTCAAATACCTTATATGAAATGTTAGTATCCATCTTCTATAATTAATAAATACTTAACAATTGACAACTGAGTCACAATCAACCAACTAAAAGTAATAACCAATTCACAGATAGGTGTCTGAATCACAATAGTAGTCCGAACAATCCCAGATGATCATTATTCGATCTTAGTTCACAAGTTAGACATCACAACTTAGAAGATACTAAGTAGCGACATCGAGTCGAGATCCTTAAATATTCATATCCTTAACGTATCTCAACCATGAAACCCAAACTACAAGTGATAACCTATCTTCTTCAAGTCTCGTCATATCAGGCATTATAACATTTAGATCAAGCTATGGTATCAGAGTTCGGTTTGTAAGAAGGAACTTATACCGAGCTGAACCAGGATAGGATCCTATGCCTTCGATTGGGTTACCACTACTAGATGTCCTAAGGTGAATCTTGGACACTATGTAAACACTTATTGTCCAAATCGAGAAATATTCGGATATTTTAACACTGTGATAACCCAAAAGAGTTTACATAGTGTCCAAGATTCATCTTAGGTCATCTAGTAGTGGTAACCCAATCGAAGGCATAGGATCTTATCCTGGTTCAGCTCGGTATAAGTTCCTTCTTACAAACCGAGCTCTGATACCATAGTTGTCACGCCCCAAAATTGGGAGCCACGACACAAACGGTCTAACTTACACCGGTTTACTAGGCCAACCCATTTATTCATTAATATAATCCAAACATAAATAGCAATTACCAATATGTATAGATATTAAAATAAACTAAGACTTGTACAGTCGCAGTGGAATCAGAAAAATATAAAGTACAATCCACGTCACAAATCATACTTCCTACAGGTCCTACACCCGGCTATTACATAAGGAATTCTCAAAACTTGTTTGTTCAGAATGAAACCAAAAACTAAAGTCATTCGTCTCAATAGTCCAGTACAATATGGGGCTAATCAGTAGCTTCAACATCTTCACCGCAATCTTCCTCCGGCCGAACCTCATCCTCTGGTTGGGAACAAAAAGAGGCTGGAGTGAGGATAAATTTCTCAGTGAATGTGGTGAGTGTGTGCAAGTGTGGCTTATATTTTATGCAGTAAAATCTTTTCATGAGTTTTGATGCATGAAACGTGCAGTGACATTCTCTTATACTTAATACTTTTATTAGTATTAGTTAACAGTCAGTCCGTTAATCCATATAAGTTGGTTCCGCATGAAAGTGTGACGCCAACCCAGTCAGTCCATCAATTCATATCAGTTGGTTGCGCACGAAAGTGTGACGCCAACCCAGACAGTCCGCCAAGTCATATCAGTTAGTTGCGCACGAAAGTGTGACGCCAACCAGACTACCTTATACGACAGAGACGTGTTGATCAAACATCATCTCCCTAACAATACACCTTAAGTTGTGAATAAAGTCGGATAATAATTTTAAAATAGAATTTTTAATTAAATAAAATATTTTAATATTTATATGAATACACTGAAGTTAGAAAATTAAATAATTTCCTATCACCTTGGTAAATTTTATTTTAAAATAAAATATTTTAATTAAAGAGGAAATTTATTCCGGGTTTTAAAATTCCATAAGTTGTGATCCCGGACTCAGAAAAGGGCAAGGCCAGTCTCTAATTTTTCTAAAAATTCTAAGGAATAATATTTTCTGGGTCTCAGGGTCAGATTTTCGAAAATAGTCAGCCCCAAAATTTCCTCAAACTTGTATTCTTGACCAAATACTTTGAAAATAGATATCTCTTAAACCGGAAAGGGTATTAAAGAGATTCCAAATCTAAAATTTTTTAGGGCAGTATATAACTGGGGTGAAAGCAGTTTTAAGAAATTCCCCGCTTAAGTGCCAAAGTCTTGAAAATTTTTATTTTGACCCCAAAGGTGATTTTGCCGTTAAGGATTCGTTTCAAGCCATTTTTCATGAAACTTGGACTAAAGGTTTGGAAAATTACATTTTAGTGTCTAAAAATTCGTATATTGGCATTTGTTTGACCCAGAGGGTCCCAATTATTTTTTATTATTTATTCAGTATATTTACAGTAAACAAAGTTCAAAATTTTGAAATTTTCCAGAAGGTTCCCATAGTTTTCGGTTTTATCACTTTTGGCCCTACATTTTGCCTTATTTGAAAAAATAGCCCAAACTCAATTTTATTCATAATTTCACATGTCCAGAATACTTATACAACATATAAAAATATATTTCTCATTTTCTCAATTATTCTGAACATATATATAAAAAGAAAGCCTAAAAGCATACAAAAGCTATTTTCTTTAAGCACAATCACTTTTGGCTTAATTTCAAATACACATATATATAATTTTCGAAATTTTCCAGAAATATAAACTGAGATTATATTTCCAGAAAATATATCACACAAATAACACATACATTCATGCTATTTTATATGCAAAATAATGAGATTAAAAGGATTTTCACCCACCTCTTCTGTTCTTGGTAGAGATTGATCTAGGTAGCTCCTCCTTCTTATAAGAGACCTCCTTAAAGTCTTCAACCTTCTTATGGCAACCCCTAAATGGGAGATTTTGGGTGTCAAAAATTAAAGGAAAATGTAAAAAGGAGAAGAAGTAAGGAAGAATGTGGTTCCAATACTTTACATTGACCCTTAGCTTCTTGAAAGTCTTCTAAGTCTCACTGTTCAAGCTTAAAACTCTCCAAAATTTCGGCCCTTTCGGTAGAGGAAGAAGAAGATGTTGTTATTTGGTGAAAATATCTAAGAGTTTAAGTGAATGACCTAAAATGAAGTCTTCCCCCTCTTAACTAGGCACTCAAGTGAAATTTTGGAAGCTTGCATTTTGGGGGCTCATGCTTGCATGGAAAAGGCAAGAGTTGTTCTTAGGAGGGGAGAAGGTTTGCATGCCTTAAAATGAATAAGACAAAAGGAAAATGACAAAAGGAAAAAATACAAGGCTTGTATCTCCTCTCCTATAAATCAAATCTTATATCTATCTCACTTATATAATTAGTCAGCAAGTTATAAAGTGTCTAGTAATTCCCAAGTAGTATCATCACTTATAATCTAAGGTATTAAATAGAATTAGAATCAATAATACAAGTCAAATATATCAATCAAGCAATTAATCAAATTATAAAAATTATTTCGAAATAAATAAATATAATTTTTGAAATTAATAAATTATTTAAATAAATATTATGCGAGAAGAAAATAATTAGATGTTTAGAAAGAAAATCCAACCGGGTAATGTATCGCTTTGAAAGTTGAAAGAAATCGACAATTATTAAAGAAGTGAAAATAGGTGTTATTAATATACACCATAATATAAAAGAATGATCTTAAGTAGAAATGATCATATATCTACTTGCTAAATCAAGTAGTAATTAATTCAACAAATCAAGAATGAGACACTTTGCTATTTTAATATAAACTTCAATTTTTTTAACAAAATAAGTCTCAAATACTGTTCTTTCAAAAATTGAAATTTTACTTGATGAACTTTCAAAACATGAGTCATTGTCTTTGTTAATGTATTAGATTAGTAGTAGATGGTTTTGATAGATCATAAAATGAAATGGTTTGCTTGTAAAGCTTAAAATTATTTTTCTAATAAAATAGGTTCAAATACTACTTTATTTTATGTCAAGAATTTCAAAATCATAATAAATTTTTGTTAACTCAAAATAATAGATTTGGAGTAAAAATGTTGAGTTTATTAAAATGGATATTTCAAAATCTCAAAAATTAAGACATAGTTTCTTTTAAATAAAAAAAATTATTTTGATCGATTGAGTGATAGTAGCTTTATGGAAAATGACTAAATATAAGTATCGTCGTCATTAAAAAAAAATATGGCGTAAGAGTTTTATTTTTTAAATACTAAAGAACGAATTTTAAATAGCACTTTTTACTGAATCAAGTTGTAAGGAAAATGATAATAGTACCAAATTTAAGTAATAACATAAATCAATTGCATTATCATGTAATTAGGTAATAAACTAAGTAACGTTAGTATTGGTAGCATATCGTGTTATGTAAAATAAATAGTGAATATAAGAATAATTAATTGAAATACTAAAATAATATATCACCAAATATATGTAAATCGTGTCGCCTATGGTATAAAAATCTGGGGCCTCACACGAGTTAGATTTGCTTCCATGATAATAACTTTGTTTTGGAAATAAAAGATTTGAAAACTCAAGTGTTGATTCTTTTGAAAAGACTGAGATCTAGTTCAGTAACCAGTGCAGAAGGCTCATTGAACCAACCACTTTGATACCACTTGTAGGTCCCAAGGGGTGAGTAGTAAGGTTTAGATGGGGGAGGGGGTTGAATAAACCTTACCAAATTTTTGATTTAGTCCTTTTAAATATTTTCAGAGTTAACACAAATCAGCTTAGTCCTTGAGGGACAGCTAGGTTGGCTTACTCATCAAAGTTACCCACTCAACAGACTCGACTGAGTTGCTGATAGTATAACTCAGCTGGTATCAGCTAACTCATAACTTAACAGTTGATTTGGTTTTTGCTCAGTGGAAGACTTTTCACCCTTTTTGTTTTAAACTTGTTTTACAACATTTGTTTGAGAAATAGTTATTATCGGTTGAATTCAACAATAATAACTTATCAGCAGATATAAATGATGTGCAAAATATTAAAGTGTTGTAAGTAAATAAAACACAAGCAATTTTTATAGTGGTTCGAGGATAGGGTAATTCCTCTAATCCACTCTTCTCCAACTCCTGGAGGAATCCACTAAGTAACAAGATCTTTGTTACAAAGCAGTCAACAGTCTGAGTCAGCCTTAATCACTCAGCCAGCTGCTCCTAGGACTCAGCTTCTTCACAAAATAGTTGTCTTGCTACTTCAACTCCTTCGAACTCTTGGAATTGATCACACAACCTTCCAACAAGCCCAAAGCCTCTGGTTCAGACTTGAACCTTACTACTTCTCCTTCAACCTTGGAGCGTAGACCCCTTTTGTTCTTCAAACAAATTTCCTCTTCAACTTGATGAAGTAATTTTTCCTTCACTGAGTGTGTTGGATTGAGTTCCTTCCAATTTAGGCTTGAGGATGTCTTTGAAAGATTGAGAGTATTTGTAGGTTTTTGCTTGCTTGAATGCTTCATAGTCTTGTGAAATTCGTAACCTTCTCTCACTTGCTTCCTCAGCCATTTATGGTGCAAATTCGAAAATATATTCGTTGAAGAGATAGACATATATTTCAAATCTCACTCGTAGGTTGTTGGCATGTCTTGTCTTGCAGCATTAATGAGGATCGTACCATGAATTCAATGCTCTGCAGCCTTTCCTTAGTTTCTGCAGGTTTTCAGGTACATCCCATTGGTTCCTTGCTTTTTGCACTCTTTCAGCAAAACAACTTTACTGTTGTCAGCCTGACAGAGGCCTATTTCCAGCAAAACCTTGACTTGTATTGACAATAGATCTCTTTCAGCTTTCTTCAGGTCTTCTCTATTGCATACCCCTTTGACATTCAATTCCAATCATTTTGGAATGACTTAGCTGTCAGTCAGCTGCCGGAGACAGCTTTTCTGTCACTTGACTGATCCTTCACTTGTTTTCACACAACTGACACACAGTTGGGTCTTCTCTTCAATCTCCAGTTGTCTCTTGTAATCTTCAACTTAGCTGACTCCAACACAGCTTATTCAGCCCTATCTATTACAAGTTGAATTACATAGAAAATGGGGTGACAACTTCCTATTCTATTTTTTACATGGTATCATCAAAATCTATAAATAAATTTTCCTAACAAGGCCTTTAAGGCAATGATTGGTTATAATAAAAGTGCAATGGAAACATTTGACAATCTTCAAGAAGCATTTGAAGAAACTTTGAACAGACTATCTGGAACCTTTTTCCATATAGAAAAAGTTTACAAAAAAGAATAGATGAACTTCCACGAAAATAGATTCAACCAGCTCCAATACCTTCGGATGAAGGATTGGATTATGGAAAGCAGTTACAACAGATCAAACTCATGGAATAAAATTATGTAACCATTGTGAGGCAATGTAAAGGGATTTCAAAAAATTGAATGAACAGTGTGAAAAGCTGAAAAACAAGAATGAATATCTTCAAGATACTTTGGATTTTCTTGAAAGTGAATAGGGACAATATCGACTACATTCAGATGAATTTGAGATGTTTAAAATAAAAATTACTTTTCATCCTCAAATGTATCCATTATTTTTACCACAAGAAATTGTGGTAGATATAAACAACAGAGCATAAGAAAATTTCTACAATAGGATAGAAAAGTTAGAAGATTTTGCATACAAAATAGCGGATAGAAAACTTTTCTATCAGGAATATGGGCAAAAGTCCATAAATCTTTTGGTGAAGAACTAAGAGAGGAAATAAAACCAATATTCGGAATTCATCGAGTAGGGTCACCTTGCAAGTTTTGGAACTTTTGATTATCAAGGCGAGGAAGTAACACTACAAAAGTTGATGGATTATGGATTATTACTAGGATGTATTATCCATAATAAAGAACAGGCAAAACAATTTGGAAGAAAAATAAAATCAATTTGTAATAGCATTCTTGAATTCAATGAGGAAATAATACCTTTAGAATTCATAATTAATTCAGTACCACCAGCATGGTATAAAGGAACAGTGGTGCCAGCAAAACATATGATATATGTCAGAGAATGGCAAGGACATAGACAATCATCAAAAGCATAAAGAATGGAAAGAGATTTCAAAGAACATTACCAAGAATGGCGAAATTATGCAGCTACAAGAGTCTGCTGGGAAACCAAAAGAAATAAACCATTGCCATGATGGGATATCTGGGATATGGATGATTATCAAGTCATCTATATTCTTAAAAGAATCAAAGGATAGGCAACATACACGGGTCCTCCAATTGATGGAATTAATGAACAAAGAAAAAACTGGTGGATTTCACAATCAATTTACCAGGAAACAGAAAACGAGATCTTCAACATAGAAGATGCCAAAGTTGAAGAACAGAACCTTGGCAATATGATGGAAGACTAATCAGAGTGCAAACGAAAGCGTGGTGGGTAGTGGGGCCTACCATGGCATCAACATGATGTCATAAAAACAGTAAAATAACAGCAGGGATTAAAGTAACAGTAAACTTCTAGGAGAAGGAAAAGAAATGTCATCCACGATGTCAACAGAATAGCTATCCCGATAGCTTTGTAAAAGGAGGAATCTACTTTAACAAGTGTCCACACAAGCTTTTGAAAAAGAAAGAATCTGAAAAATAAAAAGAGCTACAAGTAACTATGTATAAAGCCTGTAAAAGAGTGGTCTATAATGGCCAAACGTCGTAAAGATATGTAAAGAACGTGGTCCATTCCAGATCATGAGTCTTGTGTAAATTATTGAGTCTATATATGTATTTGTATAAAGAGTCTGTATAATAAGATAACCAATAGATAGAGGACAGATGTCCTAGCGTAGTATAGAAGGAAGGTAAGAATCCATGCCTATAAATAGAGGTATTCTGTAATTGTAAAAACACACCCTCAAGCAATAAAAACTCTTGTTCATAGCATACAAGTTCTCTTGCAATCTCTTTAATAGTTTCAAATTTAGAAGATCTCTTCAATACTCAAAACAACATAAACCTAAAATACCAAAAATATGACTAACTCTTTTCAGAGCCCCAAAACAAACCCAACTAACAACATGGAATTCATAGTAAGGATCATCATCTAGACTCAATAACATATTTAATAATAAACCTTGGAACACATCAACAAGAATAGAAAAATAAAATATTAGATTTAATAATCGATCTTCCAAAGCAAAATAAAAAATTAACTGAGAAAATTGATTATTTAAAAGGCAACTTTCAAGTATTGAAGGAAAAACTAGACAACTTAACTATAATAAAGCATTTATTATTCCTTCTATTTCACATTCTATCGGTATTTTTTTATAATGAAAAATTCCACTTGCATATTTTGAAATATTTTCTTCACTTTTATTAGAATTGTTTTTTGGTTTAACGATTAATATAGCTCCCCCAGCCTTCATTACTTGCATCAGTTGCTATTATTTTATATTCTGATTCTAATGACCATCCCCTGGTACACTGATATTGTGAATTATTTAGTAAGTGAGGTTCTATCACCAGATATCACATATCATGCGAAAAAGAAATTTCTTTATGATGTGAGATATTTTTTGTGGGATGAACCTCTATTATTTAAAAGATGTTCAGATTCAGTTATTAGGAGATGTGTACCTTAATGGGCAAGCATTCTGGAGCAATGCCATTCATCACCATGTGGGGGCCACTTTGGCCCAACCCGCACTGCGGCTAAGGTATTACAGTCCGATTTCTTTTGGCCTTACATTTTCAGAGATTGCTATAAGTTTGTTTTACAGTGCGATAGGTGTCAACATATGGGAAACATTTCGAGGCGACACGAGATGCCATTGACTAAAATAATGGAAGTGGAATTGTTCGACATTTGGGGTATATATTTCATGGGACCATTTCCAATTTCAAATGGGTACATGTACATTCTCTTTGTAGTGGATTAGGTATCCAAATGGGTGGAAGCAACCCCTACTAAAACAAATGATGCCGGAATTGTGTTGAAATTCTTGTAAAAGAATATCTTCACAAGGTTTGGCACTCCACGAGCCCTTATTAGTCATGGGGGATCTCACTTTTGCAATAAATTGTTCAATAATATAATGGAGAAATATGGAGTGAGACATCGAGTGGACGCCGCCTACCACCCACAGTCAAATAGGCTAGCTGAGGTTTCGAATGGGGAGATTAAGCAGATCTTAAAAAACACAGTTAGTACAAATCGGAAAGATTGGGCTTTAAAGCTTGATGATGCTTTATGAGCTTATCGTACGGCATACAAAACACCCCTTGATATGTCCCCGTACATATTAGTTTTTGGAAAATCATGTCACCTTTTGATGGCATTTTGGGCAGTGAAAAAGATTAACTTTGATATGACAGCGGTAGGTGAGAAAAGAAAATTACAAATAAGTGAATTAGAATAATTTCTCCAATATGCATATGAGAATGCCCAAATCTACAAAGATCGCACCAAAATATGGCATGACAAGAGAATATTAAGAAAAGAGTTTCTACCCGGGCAAATGGTAATTTTATATAATTATAGTTTGAAACTTTTTCAGGGTAAACTCAAATCAAGATGGTCGAGTCCGTTTGTTTTTAAAAACGTACTATCCCCTGGAGGAGCCATTGATCTACTAAAAAGGATGGTCGAATCTTCATAGTAAATGATCAAAGAGTTAAACATTATTATGAGTAAGAAGCGCAGCAAGAAATTTCGACCATCGACTTAATTGAGCCGTAAGACAATCAGGAGTCTAGCTAAAGACGTAAAATTTAGCGCTTGTTGGGAGGCAAACCAACATTCGATCCAGGTAAGTACTCTTTACGCATTCCTCTTTCTTTTGATAATTTTCTCATATGTTCGAACAAAACATATTTTAAGTTTGGGGGGGTTGTCAAGAATCCGTAAATAAGTATTGTTACATTATTGCATAGCATTTAGGATTGCATGTAGAATCATAAAATTTGCATAAAAAAATTGTATTGTTGCGTTATTTCATAGCATTTAGGATTGCATGTAGAAGCATAAAATTTGCCAAAAATAAATTAAATATATATATATATATATATTCAATTTTTTTTTATTTTAGCACGTTCACCGCTTTAGCACGTTTAATTGATTTTGTGTGATTTAGGATTAGAATTCGAACAAGTATAAAAAGCATCCGCATGATTTTACTATGAGCATTTGATTTTATGAGACGAAGTATTTTGGTGAATAATGTGATGAATTGTTGATAAGATGTCTTTTGCATGTTTGACATTGATTGAGATAATTGGGTATTTGAGCATGATGCAAAAAATAAGTCCGTGGGCCTTTAACTGCTTTTATATTATGCAGTCTTATTTCTTTCTTGAGTGTGTCATTCATGATGTTAGAACGCTAGAACTTGCTTTGGTATCTTTATTGAAGCCATGTGTGTGCAATTTTTGAAAATGATTTAAGGCCATCTTTGTTTTAGCCTACGTAACCTAAAAAGTCTACCTATGAACTCATGATTCCCTAGTTAGCCACTTTGATCCTAAACTTTTTATTCTCATCCACAATTTGAGCTTTTGAACTTAAAAAATATTTTTTATCCCAAAACTTAAGCTTATATAAGATGAATAGTTTGGGGGAGATGTGAAATAATGAAAAAGAATGATGGCAAAAGAAAGAAGGATGAGCAGTGATTAGGTAAATGAAAGAATAATGAAGCTCGAAAAAGAAAGCAAATTTTTGAATAAGAAAAATCGAGCAAGAAAGAAAAAAGAAGATAAAAAAAAGAAAATTTCTAGAAATTTTGAATAAATTGAGAGCTTAAGGTAAAAGAAAAGAAGGCAAAAATGCCTAAGAATGAAAAAGGATAAAAAGGGGGGAGTTGAGTTGAAAAAGAAAATAATTTGCAAGAACGATTTTTATGATAAAATTGGGTTGGTGAATTAAAAGTCTGTATACTTCAATTCTATTTTCTCAAGTCAAATCACTTAATCCAAGTTTTTCCTACCCTTACCAAAGAGCCTACATTACAACCAAATGAAAAGCCCTTTTTGATTCTTAAATTGTGCACACTAAAGTGGTAGAGATGTTAGACTATTTGCAAGCCTATGGTAGTTCTACAATCATTGAATTGAGTTGAGCCGTCATATTTACTTTGAGAGTTAAGTGATACACTATTACTTGTGAGTCGCGATGTCAAGTACCCGAAAGAGTATTAATTATGTTGAACTTGTGATTGCGGATTTCTTGATAATGAATTGCATGGTTTACTTAGATATGGAGTTAAATGGGATTAAATGTTTATAGTGTTCTTGTGTGTTCTTTGTACCCCTTGAGATTATTTTTCTTAGTTTGCTCGAGGACGAGCAATGGTTTAAGTTTAGGGGATTTGATATGTGTAAAATATACGTGTATTTAAGGGCTTAAATGATATATATATTTGATGCATTTGCACGCATATTTAGTGTATTTTACTTGGTTTCCTTAGAAGGGCATGACACTGCGTATTCTTGTAACTTTTTACAAGAAACGGAGCTTAAGTGAAAAGATATCAGTTAGAAGGCCCGGATAAGATTGAAGATTGTGAAGAAAAGATCAAATACATGAAGAAAACGAAGAAAAACAAATCACATGGCCAGACCGTGTGAATCTCACACGCCCGTATGAATTGTCCCTTTGTGTTTTTACACGTTCGTGTGACTTGTTCGAGGGAAAAAATTCAGAGACACGTCGCACGCACAAATCGTGTAACATGCACACGACCTATGGTTTGTTCGGAACAAAAATAGAGACCAAAACACTTTACACGGTCGGACCGTGTGATCTGCACATAGCTGTGCGATTCATCCTACGACTGATTTTGCTTTCCTTTTCTCATAAGAACTCTACAAGTGATCTCTCATAGTACCTATAAAAAAGCGACCAAGGCCTTGGACGATTTTGATACTGATTACATCTAAAAATACACTACAATATACTAGGATTACACAAATCAATAGTCTTCTGAGAGAGGAGGGCAATTCCTCGAAGAGCACCACAAGGGCTTTCGCATCTACGGAAGCACAAGGGTTCGAAGGCTTGGAGAGAAGATCCATCCTGACAAGAAGGGTTTTTCTTTGTTAGTTTAGATCTCTTGTTTGTGCTTAAACGATGTTAAACTATTTGATTTATACTTTATCTATGAATTTGTTATCAAATATGTTGGGCTAATCATTCTGATCCTAGGGCATAATCAAAATTGTTGATTCATGTTAAATCTATATTGATTTATGTGTTCTATTACATGAATTCGAATGCTTATTTCTTGTAGATTATATGATCAATAATTTGCATGTCATATTTGTTAGTTCATAATTTGGGAGATGAGTTCTAACAAACGAAAATTGGATTCAGACATAAAGGGGTATAGAGTCGGGAGGCTTATAACTATTTGTGAGGAGTACTTCAATTCAAAGATTTTTTGGGAGTTAGTATTAATTGTTGAGTGTTCGCCGAAAATATTTTGGTTCATACAACTACAAGTGTACAGTGTAGTTTATAAAATAATGGCAAGCAAGGTCGTATTCCTAATTAATTGAATCTCGAAACACTTAGGCTATAATAACATCGTATTCCAATTTTATTGAAGCGACCGAAAATTTGAGTATTTTAATCTAATAAAAATTGAAATTAAAGAAAGAAAATAAAAATAAATTTGTGAACTCCACAAGTATTTTCTGTAACAACCCATTTTCATATTTTTCAAAATAGAATACGATTTATAAATTGAAAGTGCGATTTGATATGAAAAGTTCTTTCTAAGTATTCTAAGAGAACTTTTATAAACCAAATAATAATATAAAAAAAATTAAATGATATTTCAAAAAAAATATTATTCCATAAAATAATTTTAGCTTCAAAAAGAAATAGTTTAACAAAGAAAATACTAATTAGAATTCATTACTCTAAAATTTTACTTCGGGTCACCGCCACTACTTGTCCAGCCAACTTCATCATCCACCTGAAATAGAAATTTATTTTGGGGTGAGCATTCAACGGCTCAGTAGGGGCGAATTTGTCCAAGCTAAATACACAATACACATTACAAAATAACATGCTTAACATTTAAAATGTAACTGTAGCTATGGCATTGAAACATGGCTCGCACTGCCGGGGTTTCACCGGAGGGAACTTTTATGCCCCTACTGAGCCGTTGAATGCTCACCCCAAAATAAATTTCTATTTCAGATGGATGATGGAGTTGGCTGGACAAGTAGTGGCGGTGACCCGAAGTAAAATTTTAGAGTAATGAATTCTAATTACTATTTTCTTTGTTAACTATTTCTTTTTGAAGCTAAAATTATTTTATGGAATAATCTTTTTTTTGAAATATCATTTAATTTTTTTTATATTATTATTTGGTTTATAAAAGTTCTCTTAGAATACTTAAAAAGCATTTTTCATATCAAATCGCACTTTCAATTTATAAATCGTTTTCTATTTTGAAAAATATGAAAATGGGCTGTTACAGAAGTGGTATCAGAGCGGGTCGATGTTACATAGAAACGGGTTACTTACCACCGCTATGCTACGCCAACTCCAAAAGCCAAGGTACGAACTTAAATTTTCAAAAGTTCTATTGCTACTTCTCATGCTATTGCTGTTGCTACTACTACTGACAAAACTATATGATTCCTATTGCGGATAAAGAAAATGATTTAACTTAAATTTAATGGATGCATAGCACATACGATAGAATGTAGGCATTAGACTAAGGCGAGATATTAATGAATACATAGACAAATAGAAAGAACAATACAAACTATAGAGGACCATTGCGATAGAATACATGAGGATCATTAAAAATTTATAGGCGATCTAGAATGTTAGCATTGACTATGAGTATATTGGTAGCAACATAGATTTAAAAGGACTTTACTGATTTTTCAAGTTGAATCTTCATGATTTACGCTATGATCTTTCTCCTAAAGAGTTAATGGTAACAGATTGAGATGGTTATGATATCATTTGGAAAGACAATAATTATTGTTTGGATGTCTAAAGTCGTGAAACTGAAAGTTTGTAGACTGGATTTAGAAATTAATTTGTATGAAGGATCGATGTTTTTATGGTATCTTAGTCATGGACAAACTTAGGAAAAGCCGAGAAGGTATAAAGTGCCATATAAGGAGATAGTATTTCAATGAATACAGAAGATGAGTTTCTTTTCTATGGAATAAAGGCTAGTACTGTACCTCGAATTGTGTTAGGAAAGAAAACAATAAAAAAAAGTTTAAGAAAGAAATTATCAGAGGTATTTGGTTAGTATAGTAGGTTTCCAATATTTTGATTTTATAATGATCAATATGCTAGTTATTCGAGACTATGTAAAATATTTTTAAAAATATATTTGGGATTCCACTGGATAGACAAATAGAATCTATTGTTGACTTTTACTTGGACTATTATCGGTCAAACTCACCTTATAGGATGGCGTTAAGGAATTACAAGAATTCAACGTGCAATTACAAGATTTATTGGTTGCCTGACTTATCTGACCGGGAGTATCACTTTGAGGAGAGTCAATTACATTTGTTAAGATGGAATATGAGCCTGTAGGGTCTATATTGGTTACGTGGATAATTTATTTGATTATAAAACAAGTATCCAATACTTTGAAGAAATGATTTATTTAATTACATAAAGGAGCTAGTGTCTTCTCTAAGACATATTTTAGGTCTGGGTATCATCAACTGAAGTTCAACAAGTTTAATTTATTGTTAGACTATATAGTATTTCTTGATCATGATGTTACTATATGAGAAATACAAGTTGACCTGATTAAAGTTGAAGTTGTTAATGAATGACATGCACCTACGATTGTGAATTAAGTTTGCAGTTTTCTGGGTCTCTTTAGATATTACAAAAGGTTTATAAAAAGTTTTTCGAAGAGTTCAACACGAGTGACTATATTGACCAGAAAATATGGAAGTCTCAATAGATGGAGAAATGTGATGAAGTTTCCAATAACTTAAAGAAGAGTCGGCTAGTCTACCTATAAAATAGGAACACTTGATGAATGAGTTTGCTAACTTGAGAATCGAGGTCATAGCACCTTCTAGTGGTAGTGGATAAGAATATTCGATTATCGCAACAATGATTGTGCGGCCTGTAATTAGAGATATAATTAGAGAGATACCAATGACATATAAGTAATTATACAAATATGAGAAACCATGCTCTGATACCACTTATGTAACATCCCGTTTTCATAATAAAATATGACTTATAAAGTAATAATGCGATTTATAATAAACGTGAATTTTCCAAAGATCATTACCATTTAAAGCGATAATATAAAAAAAAACTGTTAGATAAAAATTTCAAGAACTATTCCATAGATAAATTTTAAATACTAAACATTAGAAATATCCATCAAAGATAATAATAAAAAAAATTAAGTTTATTGTTCTAATTTTATTATTTGGGTCACAGCCTCCACGTGTGCCGCCAACTCCATCATTCATCTGAAATAGAAATATATTTGGGGTGAGCATTCAACGGCTCAGTAGGGGTTTTTCCGCTTTTATTTGTCCATGTTAAATGTCTTTATATGTTGCTTGGTAATTTATGCTCCTACGTGCTACGTGTCTACAGTCGTGTGGGACCATACAGAGGTCCGGGGCATAAAAAGTTTCCCCCAGTGAAATCCCGGCAGTGCGAGCCATACTTTAAATGTCTATAGTCGTGTGGGACCATACAGAGGTCCGGGGCATAAAAGTTCCCTCCGGTGAAACCCCAGCAGTGCGAGCCATGTTTCAATGTCATAGCTACAGTTACATTTTAAATGTTAAGCATGTTATTTTGTAATGTGTATTGTGTATTTAGCTTGGACAAATTCGCCCCTACTGAGCCGTTGAATGCTCACCCCAAATATATTTCTATTTCAGATGAATGATGGAGTTGGCGGCACACGTGGAGGCGGTGACCATATTAATAAAATTAGAACAATAAACTTAATTTTTTTATTATTATCTTTGATGGATATTTCTAATGTTTAGTATTTAAAATTTATCTATGGAATAGTTCTTGAAATATTTATCTAACAGTTTTTTTTATATTATCGCTTTAAATGGTTATGATCTTTGGAAAATTCACGTTTATTATAAATCGCATTATTACTTTATAAGTCGTATTTTATTATGAAAACGGGATGTTACATTTTCAACATCTTTAGGAGCAACCTTAGGCACATAATCTCAACATGCTTCTTTAATATTAAATCTAATTAAAGTTTTAAAAACCAATTCATGCAATTCTATGGGTACAATTCCTAAAATAGTTTATTGTGCACATAAACAGTAGATTAATAATAATTGAAGTCTCCCGATCCATCACAACTATTATTAACTCCCAAAAGATCTTTGAATTGAAGTACTCCCCATAAATAGAAGTAGTCTCTCAATACATTACTCTATTTATGTCTGAATTCGATTTTCATCTTACTAGAACTCACCTCCCGGATTATGGACTAGAAGTCTGACATGCAAATTATTGATCAGAAAAAAGCAATTATAAATAAGCACTCGAATTCATAAAATAGATCGCATGACTTAATTAAGAAAAAAAATAATCATATTTAACATAATGCAACAGTTTCGATTATGCCCATAAGATCCGAAAAATATGCCAAACATTGATTACAAACTCATAGACAAGAGATCTTAGACATAGAAAGAAAACCCCTTCTTGTCAGGATGGATTCTCCTTCCAAGCCATTGAAGCTCTTGTGCTCCTTAGATGCGAAAGCCTTATGGTGTTGTTCGCGGCCTAACCTTTTGCTCTTAGAAACTCCTCGATTCCTTTGTTCTTGTGTTATTTGATGTGTTTTCTTTGTATCAAGTTGGGTTTTTTCGTGCAAGACTTGGTCCCCTTTTATAGATGTTTTGAGAGATCACTTGTAGAGTTGGAATGCGAAGCGAACTCTGAAAAATGCGCTGAAACAGACTCCCACACGGCCAGGCCGTGTGGGATCACACGGGCATGTGGTGCTGGGCGTTGTCCTTCATCGCATGGCCGTGTGACCTTGCACGGGTGGCTGGTGCGGCTGCTGAAATTATCCACATGGCCGTGTGACTTCACACGGTCCGGCCGTGTGGACCTGCTCCGTCCCCTGTTTTCTTCCTTATTCACACAACTGTGTGATTTTCACACCACCACTCCACACGACCGTGTGAGACCACACGGTACGGCCGTGTGAAGTGCTTTTGTTCCCTTTTTCCGTCGTTTTGATCTTCTCTTTGCATTCGGCAATCTTATTCGGGCATCCCAACTCACATTTCTTTATTTTAATCTCTGTTTCCTGCAAGAATTACAAGAATACGCAGTATCATGCCCTTTAAAGGAACCAAGTAAAAACATAGTAAATATGCGTGCAAATGCATCAATTATATATCATTTTAAGCCCCAAAATACACGTATGCTTTACACACATCAAAATCCCCAAAATTAAAGCATTTCTCGTCCTCGAGCAAATTTAGAAAAACAATATAAGGAGAAAAATGAAAGAACACCCAAAAACACTATAAACATTAAATAGCACTCGACTCCATAATCAAGGAAACCATGTAACTCGTCATTAAGAAGTCATTATTTATAAACTCGACAGTATTAATACTCTCTCGGGTACTCGACATCGCGACTCACAAGAAGATAGTGTATCACTCGACTCTCAGAAGTGTATGGATAGTGTTTACGCTCAAATTCAATTCAATGAATGTAGAACTACCATAGGTTTGCAGATCGTCTAACATCTCTACCACTTTTTTGTGCACAATCTAAGAATCAAAAAGGACTTTTCATTTGGTTGTAATGTAGGCTCTTTGGTAAGGGTAGGGAAATTTGGATTAAGTGACTTGACTTGAGCAAATAGAATTTAGGCGCACAGACTTGCAATTCACCAACCCAATTTCAATATGATATCAGTTTTTCTTTTTCAACTCAATTCCACCCTTATTTCTTCGTTTTCATTCTTAGGTCTTTTTTTTTTCTTTAGCCTCAAACTCTCATTTTTTCACAATTTTCAGATTTTTCATTTGCTTTGCTTGATTTTCGCTATATAATAATTTTTCAGAGATTTTCTTTATTTTTCGAGCTTCATGTACATTTACCCAGATACTGCTCATCCCTCATTCTTTTGCCAACTTTCTCTCTTTTTGCATAAATTTTTACCACATCTCCCCAAAACTTATTCATTTTCTATAAGCTCAAGAATTTGCAGGGATAAAAACATGTAAATATTAAAGATCAATGTGGCTCAGAATAAAAGTTTTGGCTCAAAATTGGCTAACTAGGGAATCATGAGTTCATAGATAGGCGTTTTTAGGCTAAGTAGGCTAATACAAAGATGGCCGTAGATCATTTTCAAAAATTGCACACACAGATGGCTTCAATGAAAATACCAGAGCAAGTTCCAGAGTTCTATCAATCATGAATGACACACTCAAGAAAAAATAAGTCTGCATAATATAAAGCAGTTTAAGGCACAAAAGCTCACAGGCTTATTTTTCGCAACTTGCTCAAATACCGAATTTTCTTAACACATACCAAGCAAATAAATAACTTTCCTCCCAAGAATTTATCACATTATTTCTCAAGTATGTTATCCTATGCCATAAAATATTCATAGTAAAATCATAGAGAGTTCAGCATACGAACTGAATGAAAAACCCCACACATAAGCAGTTAAACAAGCTAAAGTGGTAAACGTGCTAAAACAAAAATAAACAAATTTTTCGAAAATAAAAATGCAAATGCTTCTACATGCAGTCCTAAATATCATGCAAAATGCAACAGTACTAAATTACGCATTCTTGACAACCCCCCAAACTTAAAATATACTTCGTGTGGGGAAATTATTTTGTAGATTTTGATGAATTCCATGTAAAACTTAGAATAGGAAGTTGGCACCCCATTTTGTTGTAAACTGCAATGTAATAGATAGGACTGGTCGAGCTGAGTTAAGTCAGCTATGCCTAAATATATAAGAAGTCAACTAGAGACTAGAAGGAAGACTCCACTGTGAGGCAGCTGAGTGTGGCAAAGAAGATGACAGAGCTGAAGAAGATGAAAGAAGGAGGCAGCGAAGGAGATGAAGTGTTGTTGTCCAACCCTTCATGTATTTTACTATGTAAATACACTTTATGTAAGTCTTTTGTATATTGAATAAAATTATGCGATTTCTATACGTGAGTAGATATAGAACAACATGGTTAGTCTAAGCCCCGTTTAAGCTCTAATACAATTTTGTTTTTTAGGCTTAAGCTCTGATACACTCTGTAAACAGCTATGTAAAGAACAAAAATGTTATGATCAATAAAAGATCGATTCTAAACATACATTATGTGGTTCTACATTTGTCTGTATGTATCTTTGCTGTTAAATAATTGTATGAATGTTTTAAGTTTTGGCATCATCAAAAAGGGGGAAATTGTTGGGAAATTATTTTGTAGATTTTGATGAATGCCATGTAAAACTTAGAATATAAAGTTGGCACCCCATTTTTGTTGTAAACTGCATTGTAATAGATAGGGCTTGTCGAGCTGAGTTAAGTAAGCTATGCCTAAACATGCAAGAAGACAACTGGAGACTAGAAGGAAGACTCCGCTGCGAGGCAGCTGAGTATGGCAAAGAAGAGAAGACGGGAACTCGACTGAAGGTGCAGCTGAGTGAAGTATCAGTCAAGTCAACTCAAGACAACCAAGTATCAAGGTTGAAGTGATAGAAGAGTCATCAAATGATTGGAAGCTGACTCGAAGTCACCTGGGGATGTTAAGAAAATGCAGTCAAGTCAAGACAATCGAAAAGAGATTACGAGAAATTAAGAGAATTACTTAAACAAGTAATACCTCCATCTTGCGCTTTCTTGAAGTGCTCGAGTTCCAGAAGCGTGCAAAAGAAATAAACCAATGGGAAGCACTGCACCATGTCAGAACTCTGAAAAGCTGAAGAATCATTCATACGAGAAAATGGAAATTCCAAGGACTGCAACAAGACAAGCCAATGACCACAAGTGACTTTCAAAAATAAGCCTATCTCTTCAACGGGCAGATTTTTGAAAGATCACTATAAAATGCTGAGGAATAACTCTGAGAGAAGGTTACCTGAACCATGAACATTCAAGCAAACATTTGAACTGTAACCTAAAATATTCTCAAATCATTCAAGATCAATCCTCAAGCCTACATTATGAAGGAAATCAATCCAACACTCACCTGTGAAGGAAAGATTACTTCAATCAGTTGAAGAGGAAATTTTTGAAGAATCAAGGGGTCTACTTTCCACGGAGGATTGTAGGAAGGTTCAAGGTCGAACCAGTCTCAAGTTATTGGAGGGCTTCGTGATCAAATCCAAGAAGCTTGAGCAAGTGGGCTGTAGTAGCAAGCGGATGCCCCTGTGAAGAAGGCCGAGTCGCACGAGAAGCCGGTGTGTGACGAATGCATCTCGGATCGAGTCCCAAAGGATCAAGTCATTTGTGTGATCAAGACTTGTATTCGGACTGCTAACCACTCGTATATTGATCAATACTTAGTGGATTCCTCCAGGAGTTGGAGAAGAGAGGAGTAGAAGAATTACCCCATCTTGAACCTCTATAAAAACTTATTGTCATTTACATTTCAGACTTTCATTTTCGCATCTAATTTTTATATCTTGATAAATTTGCTATCCAATTGATAATCAATCGAGTGCTAAAACCGAGTATTAAAACAAACTTAAGCAAATTCAAGGGTGTTAAGTCTTCCTTCCAAAAAACAAATCACAATCGAGTTAAGTCTTTAGTCAAAAAAACAGCTTAGTTACTCTATCAACGGCTCGGTCAGTGCATTTGAGTGACTAACTCACGATTAACTAACTTAGTTGTCCATCAAGGACACGATTGTGAAGTATTAACTCGAATATTTAAAAGGACTAAATCGAAAAGTTGGTAAGGTTTATTCAACCCCCTTCTAAACCTTACACTCACACCCCTTGGGACCTACAAGTGGTATCGAGCGGTTGGTTCATTGAGCCTTCCGCATCAGTTCTTGAACTAGATCTCCAAATTTTTCAAAGCTTGTTTTAGTACTCAATCTTTCAAAACTCTTTTACCGGAAAAGTTATTATCATGGAAGCAAATTTGACACGCATCCCCATGTTCATAATTGAAGAATTTGGTGATTGGAAAATCCGTGATGAGGCTCATCTATCAAAGCATTACATGATGATATGTGGATATCTTGATAGAGGATGGGCCACTGCAAATTTTGAAGGTGAACACAATTTGTAAGGAGAGCTGAAATTTGAAGGTGAAGAGGATGTTGCTACTGGACCAACTATGGTTGAAAAACCAAGAGTCGAATGGACAAATGATGACAGGAAAAGATATAACTTGGACAATGTGGCCAAGGACATTCTTTACAAAACCTTGGACAAAGCTATGTTCAACAAAGTCAAATCATGCAAAATGGCTAAAGAAATCAGGACAAGCTAACATTGATTTGTGAAGGCTCTCGAGCAAATCAAGGAAAATAAACTATCTGTTCTTTGTACAAAAATTTGAAAATTTTAAAATGATTGCAGGAGAGACCTTGGATCAGCTGGATGCTCGGTTCACAGAAATTACCAACGAGCTATCTGCACTTGGAAAAGAATATACACAGAAGGAAATGTGTATGAAAATTCTAAGAAGTCTCCCAGCTGAGTGGGAAATGAAGGTCATGTCACTGAGACATTCCATGGACCTATCCAAGACATCCAACCATGAGCTATTCTCAGATCTCAAAGCCTACGAATTTGAGCTAAGAAGAAAAGACCAGGAAGAGACAGCTGTGCCCAAAACAGCTGCTCTAATTGTTAAGGATGGCAAGAGAGCAGAGGTCAAAGAAGTCATTGACCAAGAGGAGATTGCCCTGATGGTTAAAAGGTTTAACAAGTTCTTCAATAAGAACTACAAGAGAGGCAAGGGCGAATCCTCCAGAAGACACTCAGCTCCCTCCAAGTCTAGGGAAGATAGATCAATCAAGAGTGCAGAGCATCAAAAAGTGGAATATCAAAGGGCTGACAATCCAAGAATGCAAAGAGCTGATCAAAAGGTTGAAAATCTATGCTGGAACTGCAGACAACCAGGTCACTATGCCATTGATTGCCCATATCCTATAGTCAACAAATACAGGAATGAAGAGGAAAGAAAGGTCTTCAGAGAAAGAAGACAAGAAAAGAAAAAGGCAATGTTGGCTGCAGAGACTGCTGAGACAGCCAAGTCAAAAGACACAGCTGATTCACAGAGTAGTGAAGTTGACTACTCAAGTGACTCTAAAGAAGAAGCCTTGATCTGTTTAATGGCCAAGGAACAAGACCAACCTGACCAAGAAGATGAGGTACACTCTAATTCATCACTCTCAGATTCTAGTGATAGTGACTGTGACACACACACTTCATCACCCACTGATCTTTATGATTTATTAGGCAAAATGATGAAAGATTTTGAACACATTAAATCCTCACACACACTACTAAATGTGGAAAACAGCCTACTCAAATGCCAAAACTCACAGCTGACTAAGGAGCTGAGTACCCTAAGTCAAATAGCTGATGAGAATGAAAGTCTAAAGGCTGAAAATGCTAAGCTAATAGCAGAGATAACTGCTATAGAAAAGAGGGAGAATGACCTCGAAAATATGATTGCCTCATTCACTAAGGCATCTAAATCATTGGATGATCTTATTATGAGCCAAAGAGAATGTGGAGACAAGACAGGCTTAGGATTTAATTCCTCTGTGCTATGTCAAGCTCCAAAAGTGATTTTGGAAAAAGGATCTTCAAGCAATGAAGTATCTCTAAAATCCAAAACTCCAACTGGTGCACACACATTTATTCCAAAGCACAATCACAAGCAAACTGTCCTTGGCTATAAAGGAAAAGGAAAAAATGCCGAGTTGAGTGTGCTAAGAGGATCTTTGAGAAGAAATCTGTGAGTTCCTCAAAGAAACTCCAAACAGAAATACTCAGAAAGAAGAAACAGAGCTACCAAAAACCCCGTAAGTTCTATAAAAGAAACACATATGATGGGAATGGTAGAAAGTACCCAAGCCAAGCTGATTGGGATAATGTGAACTTTCAGCAAAGACCTATGGAATATAAGTCTAAGTGGCAAACGCCTAGAACTCAACAAAGGCCACTCCAAAGGTATAAGAGCTTTCATCAGCACACATATGCACCTAGGCACTACACTCAGAGATATCACAACTACCCAAAGAAGGCAATTGCTAAAACACATACACAGGCATACAGACAAAAGAGACAGTTGTATGAACCTAGAACCCCCAAGCAATTTGCCAAAATTAATTATGATTATGGCACTGATAGATGGCAACCCCTTAGAGTCAAATCATTTGGCTATAGGTTGGTTGGATCATCTTACAATACTAACCCCTCAGGACCCAGGCAAGTATGGGTACCTAAAACCTAACTTCCTTGATTGCAAGTTCCAGGAGCAGCAGGAACCTGGTACATGGATAGTGGCTGTTCCAGGCACATGACAGGAAACAAGAAAAATCTATCGAAATTCAAGGAAGTCAGAGGTGCAAAAGTCATATTTGGAGGATATGAAGCTCCGGGGAGAAATAAGGGGCACTTTGGATCCATCAAGAAAAATGGATTAGAAATCTCAGATGTTGCATATGTTGAAGGACTCAACTTCAACTTGCTAAGCATCACCAACTTTGTGACAAGGGTTATAATGTTGGATTCAACATGGGTATATGCCAAATCAAGGACATCAATCCAATGAAGTTGTGTTGCAAGGATGCGAGACAAAAGAACATGTATGTGGTAGATTGGTCAATCGCAACACCAAGCACTTGTCTACTAGCAAAGAGCACATCCGAATCAAGTTGGTTGTGGCACAAGAAGTCGAGTCCCTTGAATTTCAAAACAATTAACAAGCTTGCGGAAGCAATCTTGTGGAAGGACTTCCGACTCAAGTATACAAGAAGGAGAGTATATGTGATGCATGTCGGAAGAAGCGGCAAGGACCATGTTAGTCAAGCGCGGGGCTACCTAAAAGATTTTGGTGCAAGCAATAAACACAAAGATGCTATACTCAAAATAGATGCATGATAAAAGACAACAGTGGTGATGAAGGTATCTTCTTGGGATACATATTTTAGAATATTTGGATGCAAAGCTTCATCCATAACAAAGCAAAGATAATTTAAAGTACTCAACAAGAGGACTATGGTTACAGTGAAAGGAATCCATTCATGTGGTGTTTGATGAGTTAAATGTAAATGGAGAAGACATTGAAGAGTCGGTGACAAGTGAATCAACCAACCATGCGAGAAGAGTCCCTATCTTCAAGTGAAGCTCGAATTATAAACCCGGATGAAGATGAAATAGCCGAGTCTCAAAAACAGTTGGAAAATTTGCAGCTAAGTGATGATGAGAAAGCTGATCAAAGCAAACAAACCAAGCAAGACGATGAATCCGCCTAACTTACTCCAACCCGATGTATGATGGTGAGAGACCATCCACCAGAACTAGTCATTGGAGATGTAAGAGAAGGTGTCAAAACGAGATCCCGAGCTCAACAAGAAGCAATGTTCACATGCTTTATCTCACAAATAGAGCCTAAAGATGTGTCACAAGCATTGGATGACACACATTGGATTCAAGCCATGCAAGAAGAGCTGAATCAGTTTGAAAGAAATAAAGTGTGGGAACTGGTTCAAAGACCTACCCATCAAAATGTTATTGGCACTAAATGGGTATTCACAAACAAGATGAATGAGGAAGGTTCTGTGGTAAGAAACAAAGTAAGATTGGTAGCCAAAGGATATTGCCAAGAAGAAGGGATAGATTTTGATGAAACATTTTCTCCTGTGGCAAGATTGGAAGCCATAAGGATGTTTCTTGCATATGCAGCTCACAAGAACTTTATTGTATACCAAATGGATGTAAAAAGTGCATTTCTCATTGGTTTATTGGAAGAAGAAGTGTATGTTGAACAACTTCCAGGATTTGAGTAGAAGATTCTTGGAGATAAAGTATACAAACTCAAGAAGGCTCTATATGGGTTGAAACAGGCACCCAGAGCATGGTATGATACATTGTCACAATTCTTGACTGGAAACGGATTCACAAAAGGCAAAGTGGACAGAACACTCTTCAGAATTCAAGATAGGAAGAGTATATTGCTTGTTCAAATATATGTGGATGATATCATTTTTGGATCCACAAACAAAGAGATGTGTGATAAATTTTCAAATCTTATGCAAAGTAAATTCGAAATGAGCATGATGGGAGAACTGACATTCTTCCTTGGACTCCAAGTGAAACAGCTAAAGGATGGAACCTTCATAAGTCAGACAAAATACACCAGAGATTTAATGAAGAAATTTGGTATGGAAGAGAAGTCTTCTGTGAAAATACCAATGAATACATCGATCAAAATGGATATGGATGCGGATGGCAAGCCTGTAGATCAAACAAGATATAGAGCACTTATTGGATCATTGCTTTATCTCACAAAGAGCAAGCGGGCGGACATCACCTTTCTTTGTAGGTGTATGTGCAAGATTTCAATATGCTCCAAAAGAGAGCCACATGACTGCACCCAAGAGGATCTTGAGATATTTGAAAGGAAGCCAAGAAGTTGGCTTATGGTATCCAAAGGAATGTGGATTCAAGCTAATTGGTTATTCAGACTCTGACTATGCTGGATGTAGAGTTGACAGGAAAAGCACCTCAGGCACATGTCAAATGCTTGAAAATAGGCTAATTTCCTGGTTTAGCAAAAAGCAAAATTCAATATCCACCTCTACAGCTGAAGCAGAATACATAGTTGCGGGCAGTTGTTGTGCCCAAGTCTTATGGATGAGACAGCAGTTGAGAGACTATGAAGTTGAAGAAAAAGAAATTCCAATCATGTGCGATAACACAAGTGCAATTGCAATCACTCAAAATCTTGTGTTGCACTCAAGAACAAAGCATATCGATGTCAGATATCACTTCATAAGAGATCATGTTGAAAAGAAAGACATCACCTTGGAATATATTTCTACTGATAAGCAGTTGGCTGACATATTCACAAAACCATTATGTGAGTCAAGATTTGAAGAACTCAAACATGAGTTAGGGTTAATTGAGTTGAGTTGACACTAAGAAGACTCAAAGAAAAGAGATGAAACATGAAAATAGGAAAAAGAGCTGAATTCGTAATTCAGCTAAGTGAATCAGCCGTATCGGAAAATCAGCTGTACCGAGTTAGCTGACAGCTGAGTATTTACATGCGAGGAGAGAAGAGTTAAATCAGCTAAGGGACAAGCTGAGTCATTTATGAGCAAAGTGACAAAAACGCAGTCGTTTTTACTAAGCGGGAATGTTTTTAAGAACGACGTCAGCATAATTATGACGTGTATAGGCAAAAGCTGCACACCAAGCTTATGATTGGATATAAATGCTGCCGCATTAAATGCAAATCGGCGTGCAAGATCTAAGCTGTTGATTTTGATCACATTTCAAAAACCACCCGCACGTCCTTTCATGTACCATACTTAAACCATTTCGTCCGTTTCTCTCTCACTTTACTAAAAAAAAAAACTGTTCATCTCTCTCTCGAAAACAAAAGCAAAATTTTCTCTCAAAACCCTTTCAATCCTCAGATCATTTTCTAAGTTTTGTTCGGTAAAATACTGAGAAATGGCATCCACTCATGATTTTGTCAAGCTAGGAAAGCAAATCCACACCGGGTCTACTGTGGATTTCGATGGTATGGTGAAACAGGGTCCGACGACACCCTAGTGAAGAAGATTCTTTGGAAACCGGAAACGCCTGGGGGTGAAACCGTTTTCGACGTTGGAGTTTCCGATGACCTATGTGGAAGAGGTCGCGCGAGTTCTACGTGAACGCCGAGGTTCACGATGAGGGCATCAAGTCCCTCTGTTCATGGAAAGGAGTTCATCATTACCGCCAAGGATTTGGCAGAACACTACTTGTTACCGGCGGAAGGAGTGTCGGAAATTATTGAAGCTGAGGTTGACCTGACTGCTCCTTGGAAGGAAGTAGCCAAGTCCGACTATCTTTGAGAAAGTAGTCTACACTGACTAATAAGAGGTCGTCTGAAGGAGGACTACCACAAATTCTTTGGACATCGTTGCCAAATGCATAGACGTCAAATTTGGCGGCTTTGACCGGTTGTCTAAAGCTAAAGTCGATCGTAATGGCTGCGATCCTTGAAGAAAAGAAGGTGAATTGGGCTGAGTTTGTCTACGGCCGCAGACTCGCGAGAATGTTGGGAACAAATCCTTCAAGGAGGATGGAACGTTTCGAGGTTCCGGGATACGGCCTGGTGATTGGCCGAATAATGGAAGTAAAGAAAGTCCCTCTTCGACATGGAAAGGCGTTCCATGTAAACAAGAGGATGTTCGATCAAACCTCTCTCGGCGCACTGTAGAAGAGAGTCTATGCTAAGAGAGCGTCGAGTGAGTGAGGGGAATCACCGACCCTCAAGATACATATGTCTCCTCTCCACCAAAGAAGAAGGTTGCCCTGCGGTGCTAAGAAAGAGCACGCCCCTGCAAAGAAAGAAAACGAAATTTGCTCCCGCCCCTGCGCAGCCCAAGTCACCTACCCCGCGCAGTGTCTCTCGCCCCTGCAGCCGCAACGGAGAAGGAATCTCAAATACCTTCTCCCGGTCGTCAAGAAAAGGAGAAGCGATAAGCCAAGACGGCGACTCCTCGAGAAGAAGACAATAGCACAGCACCCCCCGCCGCCAAGACTCGGAGAAACCTTATCCGAACGAGTAAATCCCCTCGGTACAAACAAAAAAAAGAAGAAGAAGAATTTTCAAGCGTTTCGAGCTTGAGAAACCGGGTGAGTCGACCACTCGGTGGAGAAGATACCCGAGCTCTTTGGAGAAGTAGAGTCTCGGGGACGTAATTGATGTAACGGCCAAGTCTGCTGAGGTCGATCGGCGAGTGGCAACTCAAGACCCTATAGACGAGAACAACTAAGGAACAAGGAATGGCCGAGACAATCGAATCACTGTTGTGTGGTTGTTTCTCCACCGTATGCAGAGGCTGCGAGGATGTTGAGGCGAAGTCTCCGCCACCCTTAATCCCTGGAAACGAGGGCCGGCAAGAAAATGATGAAGACGATGTAATCATGTACTCTCCATTGTATCCAGACATCCAAAATTGTCTGCGAGAATGGAGAAAATGGAAGCTGAGCCTATCCAAAGTGCAGTTTAAAAGACCAGAGTTCATTGCTGAAGAAGAAGAACTCTTCAGGTTTCTTGAGGTTGACAGATCTTTTGCAAGCCCTTGACGAGGATAATTGTATCAATAGCCCAGACTCGAAAAAAGAAAACAAACGGGCTAAAGCAGCTGATGACGCATAGGCACGTGAGAAGGCCAACATCTGCCCTCTCACTAGCACCACCGATCATACACACCCTCACCTTCACGTCCTATTAGAAAGTGATGAGGATCTGGACCCTGTTGCTGCCACAGAAGAGTTGCAAATGCAGCAAGCAATGCAAGAATCCAGAATCCTTCATGAGCAAAGAATGATGGAGGGACTAGGAGAGTCCTCCAAATCACAGCTGGAGATAGACCCTATGGAAGTGGTGCAGCATATTGCCACTGTTGTCGCTGCCACCACTTCCGGGCTCATTCGGAGGAAGATGTTAAGGGAAATGGCGATGAAACTGGGATAGTGGGGACCCCAGTCGAGCCAACCCCTAATGAAGGTGTCTTATCACCTGCCCCAATGGCTGAATACTCCGTGGGAATAGCCGGGAGTCTGGAGACGAGTGACCCCATTCCAAGTCACTCGGCTAGTGTGCCGGTGAAGGGAAACTCCTCCTCCTGCAGCAAGGTCGAAGGATCTTTGCGGTGACTCCACAATGAATTTAGGAGGCGAAGTGGAGAAGGAACAATCACGAGAATACACAACAAGTTTTTCGACGAGGCTCGAGGCGGTTGTGACTGTCTCGGTGAAGTGCCAAATGCTCTGCAGGCTAATGACGCTGGCGATGCGGTCGAGGCACGGGACGAAACATTCCCGGGAGTTAACATTTTGGGCGATGAAAGTGCAATCCATGGAGTTGAGACTCCAATGGATGCCACCTCGAAAGACCCCAAGACAGTGACTTTGTTGAAAGGGATGTCAAGGCCTCGCTGTAGTTGAGACTGCAAGAGGTAATGAAGGCCAACGGGAGGTTGAGACTTCCCAGGGTAGAGAAATTGAAGCACAAAACATCCCTCCTGCTATCATTGATCCATCAGAAAAGGAGATAAGTGCTCTTCACGATTCCAGGATACTCCTAATGTAACCTTTCTGGGATCAGAAGGAGACGATGAAGGTGAGTCATCCCCTGTGATTGATCCCAAAGACTCAGCTGAGGATGTTCCAACCACGAGTAAGTCTGACCTCAAGACTACTCACCAAACATTCAACTCTGATGATGAGCCACCCATGGAACTCTCATCATCGTCCGATGACGCTTCTGATAAGGCCGAGGACCAGTCAACTCATTTGGAAAAACCGGTGAGACCGACGGTTGTTGAGACGATTGAGGCTCGGCAAGCTCGGGTCGGGTCGACTTCACAATGACCACAACAAACAGAGTCCTCGCGCAGGCTCCCCAAGGCGCGATGAGGTTCTACTTCACAAGGGACTTCACGAGCACTAATTATCATTGAACAGATTCCAGTTGCCCGTGATGATCCTTTCATAGAATCATTTCCCTTCTCTCTGGAGGTACCTGACCTCCCTGAAGAATCAGCTAAAGATCACGAGCGCTTCCACATACCTGACCATGTTATTCTATCAGACACCATTGTTCCAGCTAACTATGACTTTGACGTTGGTTGGCCGTCCAAACAGCAGTGGTGAGTGAAGTTCGGGAGGTGTTCAAAGCCTTATTTGCTGAAATAGAAAAAATGGAGAGGCACCAGGCCTCACTGGATATGAGGCTGGACAACAGAGATGTCAACCTTACTGCTGATTTGCGTGGCATCATAGTCAGGATCCATGAGTGGTGGCAACAGCAGCAAACAATGCGTATGGAACAAGCTCGATATTTCAGGATATTGTTCAACAAGTTGTTAGTCTGGCGGGCTGAGAATGCTGATGCAAAGACAAAATTGCAAGAGCACATTGAACAAATGCAAAGATAAAACTGCTGCGTGAACATAATAGAACGAGCTCCTGCGCGTGGAATTGAATATGGATCGAAAATTCAGTCTCCTCATGGCTGAGATGAAGTTGGTAGCAGTTGAATCCAACGCCACCCGCTCTGAGTTTCGTGCAGCATACTCCGCAGCAGATTCGGAGCAGAACTCAACTATCGCCAGACTAGACTTCTTGCTTGCTAGCTTGTTTCGGGGTTCCTCTCTCCTTTGATGATGCCAAAAAGGGGGAAGAGGAATACCTAAAAAGCGTGAAGGGATACGAAGGCGAGAAGGGAGGAAGCATGTTGTGAAGGGAAAGACAGCTGAGGAAGTAATAAGAGAGAAGAAAGGGAAGTCTCTTGAGGGGGAAGGTTCGAAAGATGTGACCTTGATGATTGCTAAAACCCCCAACAAGGTCTTGTCACGGTGATATTATCAAAGCAAACTCCCGATAACTCGCCACTCCAACACTCTGTTGTACCAATTTGAAAAGAGAAAGACGATTGAAGCGAGGGATGAAGGAAGTGGAAGGAAGGATGAATGCCCGAGTTATGGATATTTCGAAACAACATGGAGGCATTCCAATAAGACAGAGACACCTATGCCATTTCGGATGCGGGAATCGAGCAAGATCTGTTCATGAATTCAAGACGCTCGCATCGAAGGTTATTTCGCAAACATGTCCATGGCTCAAGCCGGGATTTGTAGTGGGAAAAAGGTCTCACACTATGTGAAGAAAGCCGACAGCTGACAAAACCATGGCGGATCACTCTGCTTTGGTCACTCATTTGGGAAAAAGAAGGCCCCCCAAAGACAACAATACACGCCCGAGAGACGAGAGGAAGAAGCGTGGTGGAGGAAGAGGTTTGAGACCTAGTACTCGCCCAAAAACATTGAGTACATAGATCCAGGCAAGAAAGGAGGGATCTCTTGGCTGGATTTGATGAAATAGCCAACTTTGCAAGTGGCAAAGAACAATCTTGAGTATGTTAAGAGAATTGAAGAAGAAAATAAAAGACAAACTCAGTTGTGGGAGAAAAGACAAGAAAAACTAAGAAGAGATGAAGTTGCCAGAAGGGCGTATGAAAAGAAGAAGGCGGCTGAAGATGAGAAAAAGAGAAAAAGATCAGAAGATGACAGAGCTGAAGAAGATGAAAGAAGGAGGCAGCGAAGGAGATGAAGTGTTGTTGTCCACCCCTTCATGTATTTTACTATGTAAATACACTTTATGTAAGTCTTCTGTACATTGAATAAAATTATGCGATTTCTATACGTGAGTAGATATAGAACAGCATGGTTAGTCTAGGCCCCGTTTAAGCTCTGATACAATTTTTTTTTAGGCTTAAGCTCTGATACACTCTGTAAACATCTATGTAAAGAACAAGAATGTTATGATCAATAAAAGATCGATTCTAAACATACATTCGTGGTTCTACATTTTGTCGTATGTATCTTTCTTTGTTAAATAATTGTATGAATGTTTTAAGTTTTGGCACCACCAAAAAGGGGGAAATTGTTGGGAAATTATTTTGTAGATTTTGATGAATGCCATGTAAAACTTAGAATAGGAAGTTGGCACCCCATTTTTGTTGTAAAGCGCATTGTAATAGATAGGGCTGGTCGGTGAGTTAAGTCACTATGCCTAAACATGCAAGAAGACAAACTCGGAGACTAGAAGGAAGACTCACTTTGTGAGGCGGTGAGTATGGCAAAGAAGAGAAGACGGGAACTCGATGAAGGTGCGGTGAGATGCGGTGAGTGAAGTATCGAGTCAAGTCAACTCAAGATGACCAAGTCTCAAGGTTGAAGTGTGAGAAGAGTCATCAAATGATTGGAAGCGACTCGAAGTCACCTGGGGATGTTAAGAAAATGTAGTCAAGTCAAGACAATCGAAAGAGATCCGTTACGTAAATCAAGAGAATTACTTAAACAAGTAATACCTCCATACTGTCTTTCTTGAAGTGCTAAGTTCCATAAGCGTGTAAAAGGAATAAACCAGTGGGAAGCACTGCACCATGTCAGAACTCTGAAAAGCTGAACAATCATTCATACGAGGAAATGGAAATTCCAAGGACTGCAACAAGACAAGCCAACGACCACAAGGGACTTTCAAAAATAAGCATATCTCTTCAACGGGCAGATTTTTGAAAGATCACTATAAAATGCTGAGGAATAACTCTGAGAGAAGGTTACCTGAACCACGAACATTCAAGCAAACATTTGAACTGTAACCTAAAATATTCTCAAATCATTCAAGATCAATCCTCAAGCCTACATTACGAAGGAAATCAATCCAACACTCACCTGTGAAGGAAAGATTACTTCAATTAATTGAAGAGGAAATTTTTGAAGAATCAAGGGGTCTACATTCCATGGAGGATTGTAGGAAGGTTCAAGGACGAACCAGTCTCAAGTTATTGGAGGGCTTCGTGATCAAATCCAAGAAGCTTGAGCAAGTGGGCTGTAGTAGCAAGGCAGCTGCCCTGTGAAGAAGCTCGAGTCGCACGAGAAGCCATTTGTGTGACCAAGGCATCTCAGATCGAGTCCCAAAGGATCAAGTCGGTTGTGTGATCAAGACTTGTATCGGGACATTAACCACTCTGTATATTGATCAATACTTAGTTGATTCCTCCAGGAGTTGGAGAAGAGAGGAGTAGAAGAGTTACCCCATCTTCGAACCTCTATAAAAACTTATTGTGTCATTTACATTTCAACACTTTAATTTCTGCATCTTATTTTTATATCTACTGATAAATTTGCTATCCAATTGATAATCAACTGAGGGCTAAAACCGAGTATTAAAACAAACTTAACCAAATTCAAGGGTGTTAAGTCTTCCGCTGAAAACAAATCACAGTCGAGTTAAGTCTTTAGTCAAAACAGCTAAGTTACTCTATCAATAGCTCAATCGAGTCTGTTGAGTGACTAACTCTGCTGATTAACTAACTTAGTTGTCCATCAAGGACACAGCTGTGAAGTATTAACTCTGAATATTTAAAAGGACTAAATCGAAAAGTTGGTAAGGTTTATTCAACTCCACCTTCTAAACCTTACACTCACACCCCTTTCGAGCCACTGTGAGAGGAATGCATAATAAGTACTTACAAAGATCACTATGGTGGTGGAGGTGGATGGTAGTGGCCTTGCGAGATGTGCCACTGATCCATACGAGACATCATCTCGTACATTTGCTGCTGCTGATGGGTGATAACATCAAAACGCTGTAAGTACTCCTGGTGATACTCATCAGCGGTGGTTGTCAACTGATATGTGTCATCTATCGATTTTTCCACATCAGCTTCTACCCTTTCGAGCCTCTCACTCATAGTAAATGGCCGGTTACCCCCTTTGCGAGAGGTTCCCAGCATCTCCCTCGTTTGCTCGTCCTGTTCTTTTTGAGAAGCAGCTCCTTCTATCCCCACATCTCTAAGTAGCCAGTTACCCCTATTTCTAGTTGAGGTTACCTCGGGGTTCGGAAGCCTAAATGTTGTTCTATCTTCCTGAATGAGCCAGTAATCACGCCCATTGAATTTTATCATCTTCATCGCAGTTAGAACATTTAAAACAATCAACTTAGGTCCAGCTGTCTCCGCATACCTTTCCAAATTAATGTTAAAATATTCAGCAATAGGGGTAATCATCCCATCAAATTGTTGGGCTATCATAGCCCCGGTGTTTAGCACCACTTCAGTCTCCAATGCCATACACCAAATAATAAATAATTCATCAACCCTTAATGCCCATCTACTCTCCTCCCTCGCAAAGATGGTTCCAGCCAAGACTCGCTGAACATATCGGAAAACCGGGTTGCGAATACTAAACGTATAAATTCGCTTCCCAGTTATCTTTTTCCAAAACCTATCCTTATCGAATTCCTCATGCTCCTCCACCCCATACGCCGGTGTTTTATAAATTTCATTTAAATCCTCAATTGTTAGTTCTCTTTGCTCATTCCTCAACCGAAATCTAACCCCATCAATTTTTTTTTTGCACAACCAGTTCAAAGCTACTTAAGAATTCAAGTGTAATAATAGAGTAAGTAGCCCAATGCCCATTAAGAAAATCATGCCAATCAATTCTCCCACAAAAAGCTCTAAAATCTTCCAATAAACTCAAATTAGTAAGAGTAGGTTCATCGGGATACCTCGTATTAATCCATTGACGAAGGTAGAGTATCACCCATCTAGCTCGGTGGGTTTGTTTGGCAAATTGATGTTGGAGGCTTTATGCTCCTCAGGGTCAAAAATCGGTTGGGGCTCGGGTTCGGGCTCCGGGGTTGGCTCTCTCCTTCTTCTCGTATTCCTCTTAGCTCCTCTTTCATCCCTAGAAGCCATGAATTTCAAGGTTTGAAGAGTAAAAAACTAAAATTTTGGAATTCTTGAAGTACCTCCAAACTTGGTGTAGAACTTGGAGAAGTTGAAAATTGAAGGTATTTGGTGGTGGGTTTCTTGAGAAAGTGAAGGATTTGTTATTTTGGTTTGAGATTAGAGGTGTATTTGTTGAGATTTGGAGACTGGTTTGAGTATTTGGGGAGAGAATTTTCGTGGGTTAGGGTTTGTGTATGAGAAAGTGTGAGAAAAAATGGGATTTTGGGGTTAAAATAGGGGTAGTTTGGAGTCTGCCCGATTTCTGCTTTTGGGGCCACACGGCCGTGTGGGATCACACGGGCAGGCCGTGTGGCCCTGCAAGTGCTGCCGCGGCATCTGATTTTCCTCCTTCGACCACACAACCGTGTGATGGTCACACGGCCTGGTCGTGTGGTGCTGGGCAATTTGCCCTCTCGCACGGCCAGGTCATATGATATCACACGCCCGTGTTGAGTTGGTTTTGTACTTTTTTTTTCCATAACCGGGAGTTTGTCATGACGCCTCCTACACAACAACTCAAGAAAACTAAACAAAACTAACAATTAGGTTAATAAATAAAATTGAAACTAAAATAACAATTAAAATTGAAGGCGATAAAAATGTACGAGAAATATGAAATAAATTGGGTTGCCTCCCATATAGCGCTAAGTTTAACATCTTCAGCCAGACTTCAGATTTGTAATCACTATTTCTAAACTATGTCATTTGAAACCTGTGAACCCTCAATGTCATCCATCAGACGAATGTCGTTGCATTGCTCCCGTGGATTCAACTCAGTATCGCTTGGGAATTTGCCTTTCTGGTGTTGGCCTCCCACAGCAGTTGCGATCTGGGCTACTTGTGTTTCCAGATATTTCACTCTTGCGTTTACGTTCGTGTTTAGCTGAGTGACATGTTCTTCTATCCTGTCTATCTTGGCTTCATCTTTATTTAGTCTTGCCCTTGTCTCTCCAATAAACGAGGATATCATCTCTTCAACAGATGTTTTCTTTTCATTAGACTCCGCTCTGCCTTGATTACCCACGTTATATCCCTACGGTGGCTGCAAAACATTTTTATTATTAGCATAAGAGAAATTTTCATGGTTTTGCAACCCTGGATGATAGTATTTGGGTATCTGATTATTTCTGTAATTATTGTTTTTTTTATTGGCCCACAAAGTTTGCTTCCTCTTCAGCAGGATCTCTTGGAGTCACTTGTTGCATCGCTTCCAGTTTCATAATCAGCACGGATACCTGTTCTGTGAGCATGGCGACCTTCTCATCCTGAACTTGTGCCACTCGTTGAACAGTTGACCTCTCGGATGGCCATTGGTAACTGTTGTTCGGCATCTCCTCTAATAATTCTAGTGGCTCCTCAAGATATTTCCCTAGTAGTGCACCTCCAAGTGCAACATCTATAATTGTTCTTGTGTTGCCACTCAAACCATTATAGAAATACTGAACCTGTTGGTAGTCGGGATATCCGTGTTGAGGGCACTTCCTTAACAATTCCCGGAATCTATCCCATGCTTCATATAGCGGCTCACCATCTAATTGCCTAAACTGGGTGATTTCAGATTTCAATTGCAGCGTCTTACTGGGGGGAAACTATTTGGCTAGAAACCGCTGACTTAGTTCTGCCCAATTTGCGGCTGGTGGTGTTAAAGAGCATAACCATCCCTTAGCCTTATCGCGCAGAGAGAATGCAAAAAGGCGGAATCGAATGATATCCTCAGAAACACCATTCATCTTAACAGTATCGCAAATTTCTAGAAAGTGCGCCAGATGCGCGTTTGGATCCTCAACGACTCTACCCCTAAACTGGTTTTGTGACACCATCTGGATCAATGTCGGTTTTAATTCAAAATTGTTTGCATTGATCGGAAGATGGGCCACACCCCCATAAGTTTGGCTTACCTCCGGCTGGAAGTAGTCCCTAACTGCCCTTCTCGCGAGCCTTTCCACAATTCCGTCCTGGACGCCGGCCCCTGGTGGGCACTTCTCATTGTTTCTATTTTCCACTGCGTTCGGATTAGTCCCATCCGCCATTGCTTTAGCTCTTTTCTTAAGTTGCTTAGCTGTCTTTTCAATTTCCAAATCAATGGGAATTGGCTGGGTCGATCTGGAACGTGTGATCATGCAATATCTGCACTAAACAAAAACAATATTAAAATCGAACCAAAAGAAAAAATAAAAAAAAAAAAAAAAAAAAAAAAAGAAAAATATTTACAAAAATGCTTCAATTAATATTGAAATACTTATTACTATATCTAAGTAGAATATAATCAATCCCCGACTTTGGCGCCAAAAACTTGTTCGACAAAAATATTTTGGTTCATACAACTGCAAGTGTACAGTGTAGTTTATAGAATAATGGCAAGCAAGATCGTATTCCTCAGGGATTGAATCTGGAAGCACTTAGGCTATAATAACATCGTATTCCAATTTTATTGAAGCGACCGAAAATTTGAGTATTTTATTCTAATAAAAATCGAAATTAAAGAAAGAAAATAAAAATATAATTTATGAACCCCACAACTATTTTCAACATCTTTAGGAGCAACCTTAGGCACATAATCTCAACATGTTTCTTCAATATTAAATGCAATTAAAGTTTTAAAAACCAGTTCATACAATTCTATGGGTTCAATTCCTAAAATAGTTTATTGTGCACATAAACAGTAGATTAATAATAATTGAGGTCTCCTGATCCATCACAACTATTATTAACTCCCAAAAGATCTTTGAATTGAAGTACTCCCCACAAATAGAAGTAGTCTCCCGATATACTACTCTATTTATATATGAATTTGATTTTCGTCTTACTAGAACTCACCTCCCGGATTATGCACTAGAAGTCTGACATGCAAATTATTGATCAGATAAAAATAAATTATAAATAAGCACTCGAATTCATAAAATAGAACGCATGAATTAATTAAGAAAACAAATAATCATATTTAACATAAAGCAACAGTTTCGATTATGCCCATAAGATCCAAAAAATATACCAAACAATGATTACAAACTCATAGACAAATTCGAATCAACATTATGACATTGTTTAAGCACATACAAGAGATCTTAGACATAGAAAGAAAACCCCTTCTTGTCAGGATGAGTTCTCCTTCCAAGCCCTCGAAGCTCGTGTGCTCCCTAGATGCGAAAGCCTTGTGGTGTTCTTCGCGACCTAGCATTTTGCTCTTAGAAGCTCCTCGATTCCTTCGTTCGTGTGTTATTTGATGTGTTTTCTAAGTATATGTTTGCCTTATTTTTAGCTTCACCACAAGTGTACGGTGTGTTTTTACATACATCTCAAGAGAGAGGGTAAAATACTTTTGTGGTTGTCTTATAGGGAAGAACAATAATAACTTTGGTTGTGATTAATCTGATGATAAAAGGTGATATTAACTGAAACCATAACCCAGGAATCCATTCATCTCATTGATCTCTCAATCAACTCTTTACTTTGTCTTTTTAGGATAAATTCTTGTCTTGCATTAATAAAACCTATCCATCAAATTTCGATTGTCTAGATAAAAATAAGGTTATTACAATCCCAGTACTTAGTACAATAATTTATTAGTCCCTGTGGATTCGACCTTGCTCTGAATATCTATGCTAGCATCTCTAATCAACATAAGATATCCAACTCCCAAAAGCATAAAAGATTACATATCCTCACAAATATTCACAGACTTCTCAATCTTGCAAATATTCATGTCAAGTACTCACAGATCTAGTATTGAAACTCATCTTTCGAATTATGAATCAATACGTCAAAGCAAGTTAAACCAAACGCGTTTTGATAAAACTAGAATTCAAACAAAGTAGTCGAATAGGGTTGGAAAACAATAACTTCAATTGTAATTAATCATCCAATAAAAGTATCCATTAACCTAATCCCAAACCCGGGAATCACAAGATGTTTAGCCAGACATAGAAAATAAATAAACCATAGACAAATTATTCAAGTTCATATCTAACTAATCAAAAGTAAATGATTCGATGGAATGAGTAAACTCAAGGATGTTGATGATCTCTCGATCTATCTTCAATCCTCAAGCGTGTGGTTGTGACCTCGATCAATCTCTCCAATCCTTCGATAGAAGGTTGCTCTTTTCTCTGTGTTCTAGGGCAAAAGTCAGTTCGTCCTCGTTTGTGGCTGCCTCGTCTCTATTTGTACTTCGTTTGGGTCAAAACCTAGTTGAGTATCTGTCAAACTCTATTTTCCCGCTCGTGCGCCTAGCGCGCGCCCAGCCCGTGCGGGGTACCATAGGAACTTTTCTCTTCACTGAAGGGCGCACGAGTCGTGCGCTCCATGCACGACCAGCCCGTGCGTGGTGCCGTGGCTTGCGTCTCAGTTCTTGCTGGCGCACGGGTCGTGCTATGGACGCACGACGCCGCCGCCCGTCTTTTGGGCTTTGAGCGATAATTGTTCGTTTCCTTCCGTTTCTCGCCCGGTTCGTCTGACTTCTTCTCGATTCAACTCCAAACATCATATGTTACTTCAAGTATTGGTGGTCCTTTACCGGAATGCTCCGAATTGTTGCCAAAATGCTACAAATATCATTCAATTCCTACAAAACAAGCAAAGCGTAATACCTTTTCCACAAAACAGAAATAAAGCCCTTTTTACTCAAGTAATGCATGCATAGCAACTAATTCTAACTACAATTATGCCCAAAATACATGCAAAACACATACCAATCAAACCCCCAAATTTAAACTGTTGACAGTCCCAGTCAACGCATTATAAACAAGACAAAACACAAATGGGAGTAATGAAAAAGCAAAACCAGAACAACGCAACACAATTCATGTCGTTTATCCATAGACGTTAAGCAACAAATCAACCAAGCTTCGAATATCTAAAACGAGCACAAGTCAATTAAAACCATGGCAAATACTTCAAATCACGCCTCTCATGGATAAAGTGTATACTCTCCTCTCTAGAATAATAAGGGACGTGTATTCGCTCAAATCATATCAATGTTGAAGAATTACCATAGGCTTGGAAATCGTCTCACATCTCTGCCACTCGATTGTATGCAACTCATAAATCAAAAAAGACTTTGCATTTGGTTGTAATGAGGCACTTTGGTTAAGGTATGGAAATATGGAGAAAGTGACTCAAACTCAAACGTATAGATTGGTAAGCACATCTTTTTTTTCTCAATCAAATATTCTCATTCAAATCAAACATGCACCCCCCAAATCACCTCTTATTCTTATCACAGTTCTCTTCTCCCCTTTTTTCATATACTCTACTTTCTTCCGCCTTACATCATAACTCTTAGCCTATAAGTTCATTTATGGCCAACTCACTTATGCAGTCGATTTTTTCGATTTTTTTCCGACCCTTTTGTGAGTATATCCTCCTTTTTCTTCTTTCATTCCCAACATCCAACATGCACACCATTATCTAACTTCTCGATATCCTCCTATTCAACCTTATTCAATCCCCTTACTCAATGCTATATGCTCAAGTTTAGGGTAACAGATATATCAAGTTACGGCTTGAATTGTGACTATCAAAAAATCAGGCAATAGGCTCAAATTGGCTAACTAGGGAAATTAAATGTCATTAGGTAGGCAAAAGGCTTGAAACGCTTAACAAAAATGGCCTAAAATCATCTTTATAAATTGCATACAACATGTGACTTTGATAGAGATACCAGAGCAAGTTCTAGAATTCATATCAACATGAATGACACACTCAATCAACAAGCAAGACTGCATATAATGAAAGCAGTAAAGGCCCAAAAAGCTCACAGGCCTGCAGTTGCATTCAAAGCATATCAACCATGATTTCAATATTCACATGCTCCATATCATGTATTCTCAACCCGGTCAACTCATGCTCAACTCCCAATTCAAAACAACATTAACTATTCAACAAATGTTCTCAAGATCACAACAAGCACACAATAGCGATCAACTCACTCCATAAAAACCTAAGAAAGCAATAAACGTGCTAAAGCAATAAACGTGCTAAAATAAAAAACAAGCATCTAATGCAATGCAACCTATATACTCTACATGCAACTATATGAATACAAATATCGCCACACCCTTCAATCAAAATACTACCTCTCCCCCCAAACTTGAATGAAATTATATCGCATAGAAGAGAAGATAGAATTTCAAAGGAAATTGTGGACTGGGAATGCATACCTGAATTCGCGAACTAATAATGCTGCAGCGAACTGACGCAACGGTCTTTTTTTTTAAACAGGGAAATCCTAACTTATAAAAGGGAAAAACAAAACATGGGAAAAAATAATACAACAAACCGTTGGGTTGCCTTCCAACAAGCGCTAAATTTAACGTCTATAGCTTGACGCCTGTATACGCGATCATGGTTCTAGCAAAGTGAGGTGAGTCACTTCTTCATGTTTTTCTCCTTGCCAATTCAACTCGCATAAATTCGAGCCTCCTTTGAATGCCTCTAGCGTAGAAGTCACACATCGGTCAAATGCCATATTATTCTCGTTTGCACCGTGCGAGCGGCAGTACACGCGTGCTTCTGAGCTGTCGGCCCTCTCCGTGTGCTTCGCTTTCTCACATTTTAGTACTTCCTGCACATGATCTAAAGCACACACACAATGACTCGGATTAAAATTATTAGCACATGAATCAACGAATGATAACGATTTACAGCTCTCTATTTCATCATGAGTTTTCCCAGCCTTATAGATGGAGAACAACACTTGCTCATCATTAACTCGTAATGTGATCTTTCCTTTTCGCACATCTATCAAGGCTCGTGCGGTGGCGAGGAATGGATGCCCAAGTATTAGAGGGACGTCTCGATCTTTCTCCATGTCAAACACCAAGAAGTCCACTGGGAATATAAATTTGTCTACCTTCATGAGCACATCCTCTACCATTCCCTTAGGATATGTGAGTGATCTATCCGCAGGCTGCGAGGTGACCGTGGATGGCTTCACCTCTCCTAATCCAAGTTTCCTGAAAATGGACAAGGGCATTAAGTTAATACTTGCTCCCAGATCACAAAGTGCTTTATTAAAGATAACATCACCAATAGCACAAGGGATAGTGAAACTCCCCGGATCTTTGAGCTTTTGTGGTAATTTCCTCTGAATGATCGCGTTGCACTCTTCGGTCAAGTTGACTGTCTCAAATTCTGCCAACTTTTTCTTCTTTGACATCACTTCCTTCAAAAACTTTGCATAATTGGGCATCTGCTCCAATGTGTCTGCAAAAGGTATGTTAATATGCAGTTTCTTAAAGATGTGTAAGAATTTAGCAAATTGGGCGTCTAACTTTTTCTTTTGAAAATGTTGAGGGAAAGGGAGTGGTATAGAAAACTTTGAAAGATTAGAGTTAGAGAAATATTTAAGCTTCTCAGCCCCTTTTTGTTCGTCCGTATGTCCCTTGTTTCCATTCTCGACCTCAACTGCGCCCTTTACTTCTGTGTCTACATCTCCGGGGTTCAGAATTCTCTGCTCTATACCACGCACGACCTGCCTGTGCGTACGCGCATGGGTCGTGCGTCTCGTGTCCTGTTCTTAGATTCCTTCGGCATTGCTCATGACCTGGTCGTGCTCCGTCGCACAGGTCGTGCGTCCTTTAGTTTTTTCGTCACTTCCCAGAATTTTCGGCCCCTCGTACTCCGTACCACTCCTCAGACGAATGGCGTTGCACTATTCCCTCGGATTGACTTCCGTGTTACTTGGAAACTGGACCTTCTGATGTTGTCCACCAATGATCTTTGCTAACTGGCCAATCTGAGTTTCTAGGTTTTTCATTCGTGAACCCACAGTGTTGGCCAACTCCGTGATATGTGCCTCGATCTTGTCTATCTTAGCCTTATCTTTATTGAACCGGTTCATCGTTTTACCCATGAACGAGGTGAGAATGTCCTCTAAAGATGGCTTCGCCTCCGCATTAATGTCACATTAAACCCCTGTGGTGGTTGCATCACATTCTTCGTGTTTGCATAAGAGAAGTTCTCATGGTTCCTCAAACCCAGATGGTAATGAGTGGGAGTCTGATTGTTTCGAAAATTGTTGAAATTCCGGTTATTGACATAATTTGCTTCCTCCATGGGATCTAGAGGAACTCCCCCATTACTTGCACCCGTGTTTCCTTTAGTCCCCTTCGTCAATACACTCAACTGATTGGTCAATGCAGTCATCTGAGCTTTAAATGCCTTAATTGGGTCCGAATCAGAGACTTCGGCTACCCTTTTCACATTAGTTCTCTCGGAGGGCCACTGATAGCTATTCATTGCCATCTCTTTGAGCAAGTTGAATGCATCCTCTGGGAATCTTGCGAGTAAAGCGCCTCCTGCTGCGGCATCTACAAATTACCTAGTTTGTCCCATCAACCCATTGTAAAACAAGTAGAGTTGTTGATCCTCTGAAAATCCGTGTTGCGGGCACCTCCTCAATAAATCCCAGAATCTCTACCAGGCCTCATACAGTGGCTCATAATCAAATTGCCTGAACTATGTGATCTGACTTTTGAGTTGTAGTGTCTTACTTGGTGGGAAGTATTTAAACATGAATCTCTGACTCAGCTCATCCCAGGTAATCACACTCCCCTGAGTTAGGGTGCCTAGCCAGTTTCTAGCATTATCCCTTAAAGAGAAAGGGAATAGGCGCAAACGTATAGCATCATCAGTCACCCCATTCATCTTGATTGTGTTGCAAATCTGCATGAAGTTCGCAAGATGATATTTGGGATCCTCAGACGAAAAACCCCCCAAACTGATTTTGCTGCACCATCGAGATCAATGCTGGCTTCAGCTCACAATTATTCGTATTAATTGGGACATTGGCAATTCCACCATAGTTGTGATTTGTCTGTGGGCGAAAGTAATCGTGAATCGCTTGCCATTTGGGACTAGGAACCTGCATCGGTAACTCATTGTTGACCTTGTTGGCCCTTTTGTTACCTCCGTTGTCGACTCCATTATTGCCTCCGTTGTTATCTTCCTCGTCCTCCATAGCCTGTTCTTGCTGTCTTTCTGCCCGTTTAGTAGCCACACTAATTCGCCTAGCAAAAGCCTCAACCTCCGGTATCAATGGTGCTAATTCTTCTTGCTTCGAGCGAGTGTTCATGCACTACCTGAACCAACTAAAGAAAACAAGTCAAACACAGTAGAAGTAAAATTAAACAACAAATAAAAAAAATGTCTAAATTAAAAATAATTCTATTTATCGCAATATTAGTACTAAAAATTTAATTAGTCCCCAGCAACGGTGCCAAAAACTTGTTCGCCTTATTTTTAGTTTCACCGCAAGTGTATGGTGTAGTTTATAGAATAGGGTTAGCAAGGTCGAATCCACAAGGACTAATAAATTATTGTACTAAGTACTGGGATTGTAATAGCCTTATTTTTATCCAGACGATCAAAATTTGATGGATTGGTTTTATTAATGCAAGACAAGAATTTATCCTAAAAAGACAAAGTAAAGAGTTGATTGAAAGATCAACGAGATGAATGGATTCATGGGTTATGGTTTCAGTTAATATCCCCTTTTATCATCAGATTAATCACAACCAAAGTTATTATTGTTCTTCCCTATAAGACAACCACAAAAGTATTTTACCCTCTCTCTCGAGATGTATGTAAAAACGTGGATTGGAATATCTATGCTAGCATCTCTACTCAACATAAGATATCCAACTACCAAAAGCATAAAAGATTAAATATCCTCACAAATATTCACAGACTTCTCAATCTTGCAAATATTCATGTCAAGTACTCACAGATCTAGTATTGAAACTCATCTTTCGAATTATGAATCAATACATCAAAGCATGTTAAACCAAACGCGTTTTGATAAAACAAGAATTCAAACAAAGTACTCGAATAGGGTTGGAAAATAATAACTTCAATTGTAATTAATCATCCAATAAAAGTATCCATTAACCTAATCCCAAACCCGGGAATCATAAGATGTTTAGCCAGACATAGAAAATAAATAATCCATAGACAAATTATTAAAGTTCATATCTAACTAATCAAAAGTAAATGATACGATGGAATGAGTAAACTCAGGGATGTTGATGATCTCTCGATCTATCTTCAATCCTCAAGCGTGTGGTTGTGACCTCGATCAATTTCTCCAATCCTTCGATAGAAGGTTGCTCTTTTCTCTGTGTTCTAGGGCAAAATTCAGTCCGTCCACGTTTGTGGCCGCCTCGTGCCTATTTGTACTTTGTTTGGGTAAAAACCTAGTTGAGTATCTGTCAAACTCTGTTTTCCCGCCCGTGCACCTAGCGTACGCCCAGCCCGTGCGGGGTACCATAGTAACTTTTCTTTTCACTGAAGGGCGCACGGGTCGTGTGCTCCACGCACGACCAGCCCGTGCATGATGCCATGGCTTGAGTCTCAGTTCTAGCTAGCGCACGGGTCGTGCTATGGATGCATGCCCTGCCCGTGCGCACCTGCTGGAGCTGATAATTGTTCGTTTCCTTCCATTTCTCGCCCGGTTCGTCTGACTTTTTCTCGATTCAACTCCAAACATCGTACGTTACTTCAAGTATTGGCGGTCCTTTACCGCAATACTCCGAATTGTTGCCAAAATGCTACAAATATCATTCAATTCCTACAAAACGAGCAAAGCGTAATACCTTTTCCACAAAACAGAAATAAAGCCCTTTTTACTCAAGTAATGCATGCATAGCAACTAATTCTAACTACAATTAAGCCCAAAATACATGCAAAATACATACCAATCAATATCAAGTTGTGTTTTTTCGTGCAAGACTTGGTCTCCTTTTATAGATGCTTGGAGAGATCACTTGCAGAGTTGGAATGGGAAGCAAACTCTAAAAAATGCGCTGAAATAGACTCCCACATGGCCAGGCCGTGTGGGACCAAACGGGCGGGTTGTGCTGGGCGTTGGCCTTGATCGCATGGTCATGTGAGCTCGCACGGGTGGCTGGTGCTGCTGCTGACCTTGTCCACACGGCCGTGTGACTTCACATGGTCCGGCCGTGTGGACCTACTTCGTCCCTTGTTTTCTTCCTTATTCCCACAACCGTGTGATTTTTCACACCACCACTCCACACGGCCGTGTGAGACCACACGGTCCGGCCGTGTGAAGTGCTTTTGTTCCCTTTTTCCGTCGTTTTGATCTTCTCTTTGCATTCGGCAATCTTATTCGGGCATCCCAACTGACATTTTTTTATTTTAAGCTCCGTTTCCTGCAAGAATTACAAGAATATGCAGTATCATGCCCTTTAAAGGAAACCAAGTAAAAACATAGTAAATATGCGTGCAAATGAATCAATTATATATCATTTTAAGCCCTAAAATGCACGTATATTTTACACACATCATTGAGTAGGGATGCTAGCGATTGGTATTAATCAACTGTTTATTTGCTTTAGGAGGGAGAATAAACAAATATAGGAACTGAACCCATAGAAACATATAAATTGGTTTTGATAAACATTAATTGGATTTAATAATGAAGAAGCATGTTGAGATTATATGCCTAGGGTCGCTTTTGTATTTGTTAAAAAGACTTGTGGAGTTCGGGTTTTTACAAATTTACATATTTTATTTTTATTTGTTAATTTAGGATTTAGATTAGATAATAAAACTTGTGATTTGCGGCCGGTTCAATACAATTGGAATGCGATATTTACTATAGCCTAAGTGTTTCATATTCAATCCCTGAGGAATACGACCTTCCTCGCCATTATCTGCTAGCTACGTTTTACACTTGCAGTATAGTGAATAGATTTTCACGATCAACATTCATAACTTAGTTGTCCCATTGAACCAAGGTCTTGGGATATCCAATTGACAAGGTTGGGTTACTGCTATGGACATTCTTATTTTGTGGATTTTAAACCCATTCCCTTTAACAACGTATACAATTGATCTTGATTTATTCATTCTGTTAGCGGATCCGCCAGGTTACCCTTTGACTTTACGTAATCAACCGAAATAACCCCATTCGAAATCTATTTTCTAATGGTATAATGTTGTTGACGAATATGTCTAGACTTACCATTATACATACTACTTTGTGCTCGACAAATAGCTGATTGGCTATCACAATGTATCAATACAGTTGGCACAGGTTTATTCCAACAAGGAATATCTTCTACGAAATTTCTAAATCACTCAGCTTTTTCTCTAGCTTTATCTAAATCAATGATAAGGGGTATAGCGCTGTTCCTCTTATTATTTAGTAAAAGCTTATTACATGTTTGGGGTTTTTTATTAACTTTTGATAATCAGTAGTTTTATATACTGTAGTATGTTTGGCATTATTGATTATGTGTGATAAACTAGTAAATGGCCAAATTAACCCCATTTAGTGAACAACCTGTAACAAACCACATGAAAGCTTTTCTTCTTGCAAAGTAATCGAACCCTTTTGAACATCTCTCATCTTCCATTTTTCTACACTCGCCTGTGACTCCGACATTGTGGAATCCAAGATGGAGTCGTATTCGTCTACGCTGCTGCACGAATATATATCCAGTCATTTACTCCCGAGCTTGTTCCATTTGTGATGGTAAGTTTGAAGTTAAACTTACTTTTAGGGATTTCAATCGATTACATATTCTGAATTAATGTGCCCATTTACAGACTGTTAGGGTTTAGATGTTGAAATGCTCAGTTTTTCATGAATAATCCAATTTTGTATCCTATTTGATTATATGAAGATTACGGTTTTTATTTGTATTTTATAGTTTTTTGTGTTACTTCAGAATCATAATTAATTCTAATACTGAACATTGTTCCTCATTTTTATCTTGAATTTCATTTTCGTTGTTTATTTTGTTGTTAGAATTATATATAGTATAATCAATTTACCTTCAACTGATTGTGGTTCGTTCTTACTTTGTTCTATTTTGATTGTCGATGATATTTGGGGATTTGTGTGCTATTTTTGTCTACAATTATTGTTTGCTGTCATATTTTCTTGCAGAGACATTTTTTTATGTAAGTTTTTCTAACTGATCCTTTAATTGGTCTATTATGCTGTAATTTTAGGAATTTCAGTAGAACTGATAATGAGCTCGAGCAACAGCAATCCCATTTCAAGCGGTAACACCGACACATATCGTTGTAGGACTTGTGGTGGAGATGCTCTAATGCGATGTTATTGTGGTTTCCAAGTGAGAGTACAAACTTCAAAGACAAAGAGGAACCCCGGATGACGATTCATATCTTGTCCACAGAGAGGGGTAAGTTTTTGCTTGTGGTATATTATTTGAGGTGACCATGTAAATATTTGATTTCATTTGCCTCTCCTATTACCTTACTCTCATGTTGCATAACACAATGTTTTAATTTCTTTTTTCAGAATAATAAATGTGGGTTCTTCTATTGGTGCGACCCAGAATTAAGTGATCATTCACAAGAAGTGATTAATGAATTGGTAGATAACCTTCAATCTGTTAAGGCCGAATTGGCAAGTCTTAAAGTCCGTAAACAACAACAACACAACATTACTAAACTCTCCTGGCTTATAACATGTGTTGCTGTGATTTTGGCATTTTGGTACCACAAAGTTGTGTGTTCTCAGTAGTTTATCAATTATGATATTCCCTTGGTTAGTATGTTGAACTAGTAGTTGAATATCTTGTTTTGTAATATGTACATTAATTGTATTGTATGGTTACAGTATATGATAAATGAACTTTGTACTAGAGTTTTATTAATGATTAATTGTTGTTGTGTATCGTTGTGTGCAATTTACATACCGATTTTCTGTTTTAATTTATTGGAGATCCAGATGTATAACCAATTGTTCAATGCAAGATGTGGTTTCATTTTTGTTTAAATGGTAGTTGGAAATTTTGTAATGAGGTTTGATTAAGATAGTAGTGTAGTCAAGGAAATGATTAGAATGTGGACCTCATTAAGATGTAATATTTCAAATATGTGCAGTTATGTGTTGGGGGGTTCTGTTAAGGGCAAGAATGGCAGGAAAATATTTGATTCTCCAATTGAAGTGATGTAAGATTCTTTGCATGCAATTGGCAAATGTGCATTAGAGATATTTCACATTACTTGACATGTCCATTTATAGATATGATGGGGATATGTGTTGCCTTTCCAAGCCTCACTCATTCCAAATTTGACCATTCTATATCCACTAGCAAATTTTGGTGTGTCTTAAAATGGTTTCACTTTTCTATAAATGGGGTGTTGGTATTGCTATTAAATAACCTGCACAACCATATTAACAATAACAAATAACAGAAGTTGTCTTGTTCCTACTTAAAATGGCTCCCAACTTTCTGTTGAGACAAGAAGATTTCATATATGATTTGGAGTGGATGCAAAGGGCTGATAAGCTTTTCATTGAGGTCTTGCTTGATCAACATGCCATTGGAAACTTCAAATTTGAGGGGCCGAATGTTCATGCCTTATTGAATGCCCAAGATGTTGTAAACAATGAACTAAACAATGCTTTCAATTATGAATACATGCAAGAAAGGCTTAACGTACTTAAAAAAAGGCACGATGTGTTTTTTGGGTCAAAAGAAAACATGGTGTTAGGTACGACCCTATCACAAACAGGATGACCACCCCATACTTCATTTGGGAGGAGATTGCGCAGGTAATGAAGTTTCATTTTGTAAATTGAGTTTAACCTTATTCTAAATTTTAGATGAGCACTTCATTAATATTATTTTTTTGTTTATTGTAGGAAAATGATTTTGGGATTGCCTACCATGAATTTGGTGATCCAGTTGGTGATCTACAATGACTTTTTTGCTCTGAGATAACCATAGCTTTGTGGATTATGAACCTGAAATAATTACTATTTCATCTGACTATGAATCCGATGACATCGGTAAGAAGGAAGCTCTGCCAAAACAATCCCTTGGTGACTCTATTATTAACATATTGTCATGGTCGTCCAAAATCGATCTTTTTGGAACTATCTAAAGCAATTTGGTCCCAACTCGGGGTCTGAAATGTGTTAATAAGAGAAAGGCATTATTAAACTTTTAATGGTGTGTTAGGTTGATTAATATTGTGTAACTGTAAATATGTATCAATGAACATACTTACCAGTAGGCACTTTTAGACCATCAGGTCTAGTGATAACATCACGTAAAACCCGACTATCCGCTGCGGATCCTTCCCATCCAGACAAAATGAAGGTATAATTCATTGACTGGTTACAAACACCAAGGACGTTGACAGAAATTTCTCCTTTCCGATTCATATAACGTGCCTTGTCAATTTGAGAAACCGGACTTCAATATAGGTCCCATCCAAGGCTCCTAAACAACCCTAAGGAATTTTAGAACGAACCAAATAAAGAATTACTCACTGTATTTGAAAGACACTTTAACATTTAACCATGTTTGTAGGAATTGATACAAGTTACAACATGACAAATTACCTTAAACCACTTCCAAGTCTGATCTGTGCAGTTATCATCCACAGGTTGCGGTTCGCACAAAGATATATTATGACATCTCAATACAACATGGAGAACCCGATTGAAATGTTTGCTAATCGTATATCCTGATCTCTTGAAGTCAAACTTGACTACCATATTTTTTATGTGATGTGCCAGAACAAAAATGAAAATTGCTACTGATTCACTAATTTGAACGTGTCTCGTTCGTTGTAACCCTCCAACAGTCTCAAGAAGTAAACAAAGTCTAGAAAACGCATTTCTGTCCATTCGTAGTTGTTGTATACAAGTCGTGTCACTAAATGTCAACGAGTTCTTCCATATGCTCAATTTGACGGTTTAAACGGGCAAGCATCCTATATGGAGCACGACCAACTCTTGCTCTACGCCGACGGCGTCAAACGTCTTTGAAAAAAACTCACAAGGAGCAAGAAAAATTTCATTAATGTAATTATTTCTTTAATTATGACAATCACACATGAATCTCTTCCTCGTCCATTTATAGTTTTCAATGAGGAATGAAAAAACAGCATAAGTCCACACAATCATACATCAGGGAATGATTCATGCTATCGAAAAAATAGAACCACAATCATCTTTGCAATAAAATGTAAAGATTACAAAATATGGTCAATCAAAAACTAATATTACAACATAAACATAGTTCGCATTTGGTATAATCATTTTCATAGAAACCCTAACTCCTACTTAGGGCTCAATAATTACAACGGGAAGCAAAATCAGGGAATGGAAAAGAAACTACCTCAATTCTGGAAAGATGCGCTAGAAGTAAACTGCAGATTGTTGTTTTATCAGTTCCCAATCCAAATCCAGACAGCAAAAGAGCAGCATATAACAAAAAAAAGGTAAAAGTTAACAATGAAAGTCGTCACTTAGTCAATATAACCATTCACACAAATATAAGTAATTACGTAGAATAAAATCACCAAAGTTTATACCTTATTGACACCGAAAATCACCTCTGCGTTTTTTGCTCTTCAACTTCTGAAAAATCCAAATCAATATGATTAATTCATAACTTTATGATCGAAAATCGAGATGGTTTAGACGTATTACGAAAATACCAACAAATTCGTCAACAATGTAGAGAAAGTATGGTAGAAGAGATTACTTTCGTCTTCGTGAATTGGGAATTGCAGCTAGGGTTCTTCCTCTGAATTATTGATATGCCACGATTCAGTATATATTAGGGTATTATTGCAATTTTGAAGTGCATGAGGGATAATCTGGTATTTTCGTAAGTACATTTGAGGGCAAAAATGTCTTTTCGTGTGGTGGTATAACTCAACATAATATTATACTAGGTGGGGGGTGTTATAAATAATAAATTGGAGCCATGATTTAGTAATAGGCCTGCTTTTTTTTAACGGGCTCTTAACAAGAATGGCAAACAAGATATTGTTGGGTATATACTACCTTTTCATGGCTTATAACATATCCCAAGCGAATCCTTGCAGTATAGTGAATAGATTTTCACGATCAACATTCATAACTTAGTTGTCCCATTGAACCAAGGTCTTGGGATATCCAATTCACAAGGTTGGGTTACCGCTATGAACATTCTTATTTTGTGGATTTTAAACCCATTCCCCTTAACAACTTATACAATTGATCTCGATTTATTCATTATGTTAGCGGATCCGCCAGGTTTTCCTTTGACTTCACGTAATCAACCGAAATAACCCCATTCAAAATCTATTTTCTAATGGTATAATGTTGTTGACGAATATGTCTAGACTTACCATTATACATACTACTTTGTGCTCGACAAATAGTTGATTGGCTATCACAATGTATCAATATAGTTGGCACAAGTTTATTCCAACAAGGAATATCTTCTACGAAATTTCTAAATCACTCAGCTTTTTCTCTAGCTTTATCTAAATCAATGAACTCGGATTTCATAGTGAATTGAGCTATACACATTTGCTTAGATGACTTCATGACACCGCTCCTCCACCTATTGTTAATACATATCCACTCGTGGACTTGGAGTCTTTATGTTAGATATCCTATTAACATTGCAGTACCCTTCTAATATTGTGGGATATCTCGTATAAAGTTTCACATGATTCATGATATACTTTAAGTATCTCAACACCCTTGTCAAAGCTTTCTAATGATCCTTACTCAGATTACTTGTGAACCTACTTAGTTTTACTCACAGAATATGCAATGTTTGGACGTGTACAATTTGTTAAGTACATCAAACTGCCAAGTGTAGACTTAGATAGACCGGTGTCTTAGCTGGAGGACTGTCAAAAGCATTAAACTTTCAAGTATACTTTCGACATAATGGGATTGTGACAAGATAATACCATCTGAGGTTCTAGAGACTTTAATCCCTAGTATTACACCAGAGACTTTAATCCCTAGTATTACACCAGACAATCCCATATCTTTCATGTCAAAGTTCTCTTGGACATATTCTTAGTATTTGTGATTAAATCATGACTGCTACCCATAATCAACATATCATCTACATAAAGACATACGATGACGTAATCATTTGTAGTACCTTAAATGTAGACACACTAGTCACATTCAATGATTTTGAAATTATTTGACTTCATAGTCGAGTCAAACTTTTCATGCCATTGCTTAGGTGCTTGTTTTAGTCAATAAAGTGAGTTAACAAGTTTACACACCTTTTTCCATTGTTCAGGTGCAACGAACCCCTTAGGTTGTTCCATATAAATCTCCTCTTCTAGCTGACCATTCAAAAATGCAATCTTCACATCCATTTGATGTATCCCAAGGTTAAGCAAAGCTACAATAGTATTGAGAACACGAATAGACGTGATCCTCATAACAGGAGAATATGTATCAAAAAAGTCATATCCCTTCTTGTAGGTCCCAAGGGGTGTTAGTTAAGTCTAGTAGGGGGGTTGAATAGACTTAACCAATTTTTTATTAAATCAAATTAAAGTTTTCACAAGAAAACAGCTTCGTCTATTGAGAGACAGTTGGGTCAAACCTCAACAGAAGAGTTAACCACTCAAAAGACTCGAGAGAGCTATTGATAGAGTAACTCAGCTGAGTGAAGTTAGCTTTTTATAAAATCAGTTTTCTTAGTTTTCAACACTTGTTTTAATTTTGGTTATTATCAGTTGGATGAGCAAATATATATTAACAAATAAATAAATGTGCAGAAAATAAATTGATGAAAGTATATGACACAAATATTTATAGTGGTTCGAGGATTGGATAATTCCTCTAATCCACTCTTCTCCTTCTCTAGGAGGAATATAATAATATAACTTGACTTTTTACAAGAGTAAAAATGCAGTCCGAGTAAGCCTTGATCACATAACTGGCTTCACTCCTCGGACTCAGCTCTTCGTAAGGCAGTTGCCTCACTACTTCAGCTCTCCAAACCCTTCGAACTTGATCACGTAGCCCTTCGATGGATTTGAACCAGGTTCTAACTTGAACCTCACTGCATTTCCTCCACTTTGTAGATGTGTAGATCCCTCGTTCTTTTGGAACGGTTTTCTTCTTCAACTTTTGAAGTTTACTTCCTTTTTTCATTGAGTTGTGTTGGATAGAATCACTTTGAATGTTAGGCCTTAGGATATTAGAATTTTAGCTTGTGAGAATATTGTAGATGCTTGCTTGATTGCTCATATTTCCCTTGTATGTGTCATTCGTGTCTCTCTTCTGTCACGTACATCTATCGGAAAATTCCTCAACCTTTTATAGTGAGAGTTTGAAATTTGTCCGTTGAAGAGATATACAAATTTAAACTTCACTTCTTGTTCGTTGGTTGTCTTGTTCTGCAGCTTTTGATGTTCACCCAATCTTAGCATTAATTCCCTGCAGGTGCCTGAACTGCACAAGGTTTCTGCAAGCATCCCATTAGCTCCTGCTACTTGCACTCTTTCGGCAAGATAACTTTTAAGGTTGCAGGTCTGTCTCTTACCAATTTTGGTAATTCTTGACTTTTCTTTGCAACGGATTTCTTCAACTTTCTGTAAGTCCTTCAGCTACTTTACCCCTTTAGTTGAGTTTTTCCCTTGATTCTTGGACGACTCTACTGTAAGTCTACTGAAAGACACAACTTATTTACTCAACTAAAGATCTTCTTGCCGCTTAGCTGCGACACAGTTGACTCTTCTCTGCACTTCTTGAGCAAGTCTTCTGCATCTTCAACTTGGCGGCTTGAAAACTCAGCTATCTTTCTAACTATAACAAAGTTGAAATACATACAGAAAAATGGTGTGCCAACTTTCTAATCTAAGTTTTCTATGCATCATCAAAATCTATACAAATAAATTTCCTAACACTTCTTTTGTTTAAACCCTTTAGCTACCAACCAGCTTTGTACTTATCTATAGAGCGATCTGTTTTGTACTTTCTTTTAAGGATTCACTTGCATCCTACCAACCCAGTGGGAGATAGACCAACTCCCAAGTATTATTTTGCATGATGGAATATATTTCATTGTTGATAGCTTCTTTCCATAGAGTAGCTTTTGGACTAGACAAAGCTTCTTGAATAGTCTTAGGTTTGTTTTCTAATATATACGTTAGAAAATCAGTATCAAAAGACTTAGCAACTTTTGTCTTTTTACTGAGCCTTGGTTCCTCTTCATCATCATATTGAGGTAACCCTGTAGTTTCATATGTTCTTTTAATTGAACTTTCTTCTTTCCTTTTTTTGCGAGGAAAGATATTCTCGAAGAATATAGAATTTCTTGATCTTTTGAAAAGCAACGATGAAACTTTAGTAGCTTTTAAAACTTATAAGAATGAAATTAAAAATCAGCTTAATTTAAAAATTAAGATGATTCGCAGTGATATTGGCGGAGAGTATGTTGCTCCGTCTGAAGAATTTTGTTCGGAAATGGGTATAATTCATCAAATGATAGCTCCCTACTCACCTCAATCAAATGGCATTGCAGAACGCAAAATCTTACACTTAAAGATATGATAAATGCGATGTTGATAAGCTCTGGCTTACCCGAAAACTTGTGGGGAAAGCTATACTTCTGAAAACTATATTCTTAATAAGATAACACACAAGGTAAAAATGAAACTTCGTATGAGTTTCTTGTATAATCATCAATAGATGTTATAAAGTACTTTTTCCACCTCGAGTTTGCACAAGTTTTAAATCACCCACATCTGTGTGGATTAACTCAAGTGGTTTGGTACTTCATATCACCGAATGAAAATGGTGCTTTAGCCAATTTTGCTTCAATCCAAACTTCACATTTGTCTTGTAAATTGATTTTAAATGTTGGTGGTAAATCCAGTTTCACTAATCTTTTAATTGGGTTGAAATTTACATGTCCTGATCTATCATGCTATAAATTAAAATAATCCAACAAGTAAATATAAGTAATAGTTTTATTCTTCGCCTCTTGGCGGAAAACATTCATTACAAACATTTTGAAGAGCCCTTTATCAAGGTGCTCTTTACACAAAAACCGACCATTCTTGGTCATTACAAACTTATCGGACTCAAACATTAGTCTACACATCTACAAGCGTAAGCTATTTTCCGAAAGTCATCTTTAGCACAACCTCACGATGTTGGAAGTCGAATAATTCCCCATGAATAGTTTTCTTCATTTATTAGAGTGTAGGAGGAAAACATCTCCTTGTCGGCATCAAAGTGATGAGTAGCTATGGTATTTGTCCACCATTCCCTTGGATTATCTACTATATTGCTTCAAACACAATGGCGGTGAAATTGATCTCAGACACGTCTATCGGAACATACTTGTCCTTGGTCACATTGGCTTGTTGGTTGACATTTTATTGCCCTTCTTTATATGTCGGCAATCATTGGCCGTTGGATTAGGCTTACCACAGTTGTAGCAAGTGTTTTTAAACTTCTTGGCTTCCCTTTATTATTTCCAGAATGCTTCATTTTCTTGCTAGTGCTTGATTTTGTAATATTGGCTTTGGCGTCCCTTCCAGTTTTGCTGGTCTTGACTTCAGATTTTTGGTTGTCTTTCGCAATCTGAGGCTGAACTATTAAATCCCCAAGCCCCATTTCCTTGCTCTTGTACTTGAGGTAGTTCTTAAAGTATTCTAGTTTTGCTAGTTTTGACTTCATATTTTCAGTGGTCTTCCTCAATCTGAAGCCGAACTATTAAATCCTCAAGTCCCATTTTCTTGGGCTTGTGCTTGAGGTAGTTCTTAAAGTCTTTCCACAATGACGATAATTTCTCGATAATTGCAGCCATTTGAAATGACTCATTCAACATCATCCCTTCAGACATTAAGTCATGAAGTATGATTTGAATTTCTTCAACTTAGTTGATTACCATTTTGGTATCGACTATCTTAAAGTCTAGAAATTTGCCGACAATAAATTTCTTTGTGTCGGCATCTTTTTTTTGTACTTTTTCTCCAAAGAGTCCTACAACTCTTTGAATATTTTGAATGAATTGTAGACATTGTACAACATGTCTTCCAGCCCATTCAAGACATAGTTGTGGCAGAGAAAATTGTTGTGATTCCAAACATCCATAACCATTGGCGTGCCACTGCAGGCCCAGTGTGGATTGTGGACCGCACTCAATTGGGCTGGACAATACCCAACCCATATAAAAAAATATAGTTACTCTAAGTTCATGGTCCAAAGAATGCCCACACTTAATTATTGACAGCTCACTCCATCTCTCATCCTTACCCCTCTCACTGTCAGTCGAGCTCTTGAAGTCTTAATCCTCGATCTCGCCTCACAAAATTTGCAATAGTTTTTTTGTTTAATTTTATATTGTTCAAGAAACCAGGTAAAATAATTAAATAAAGGTTAGCCTTTTCTGATCAATTTTATATTGTTCAGTAATTTAGCCTTTTGGTTATTCATCATCAATTTCCATTTTCAATTAGTTATTTAGCATCAATTTGTTTTATTATGATTTTGCTCATTAAATCATTTGAGCTCTTTCTTATCTTATATTATTGACTTGTCAAGTTTTTATTCACATTCCTAATAGAAAACTAGAATAATAATAAATTATTTTTTTACATTTTTTAGGGGGAATAATTTTTCAGAATATAGATTCAAATAGTATCGTAGTGATGACTGGTGATAGTTTGCAGGAACATATGCATTTTGCATTGGTGTGTATTTAGGAATTGATGTATGTTCTTCATTACTAATTTAGGAATTGTTGTATATTTCAATTAGGTTTTAGGCTTGGACTTGTGTTTATTTTGATTTTTTTGTTGGATTTTTTAGATTATGGAGAGGGATTTTAGAAAAAGAACTCTTGAAAAAAACATTGTTGTGGAACGCTCAAATAAAATTGATGAGAGCATAAATAATGCTTCCAAGACCACAAATACAGTGAGGGTAGTTCAAACACGATTGGGGAAAGATCAAGTATGCTTGAGGAACTCGGTGTTAAACAAATTCCGCATGATCTTGGATTTAGGATTCCAATAGCAAGCTACAGTCCTAAAATTTGAGATCAAGTTTTAAAGTTATATTTGCAAATGGGTCTTTACCAACCTATGGATCATGTATCCCCAAAACAATAATTTGGAAAAATCACATATAGAAGATTTAGCTCTTCGTAGTTTTCTGAATTTGGCGATTGGTTGCAGTATAGTATATCAAAAGATGCTGCCTATTGTCTATATTGTTATTTGTTCAAAGCAAATAAAGGGAAACAATTAGGAGGCGATGCATTTGTTAGCGAGGGGATCGCTTATTGGAAAAATAAAGAGAGACTTAAAACTCACGTTGGAAAGCATGATAGTGAGCACAATCAAGCTCAAATTAAATGTGAGGCACTAATGAACCAAGATCAACATATTCAAATAGTTTGGCACAAGCAATCAAAACAGGCAAAATATGATTAGCAAATTCATTTGTACGCATCAATGGACTGTACTCGACTTTTGTTGTAACAAGGATTAGCTTTTGGGGGTCACAATGAATCAAAGAATTCACGCAATCCAAGTAACTTCCATGTTTTGTTGAAATTTTTGGGTGATCATAATGATGTTAGTAAAGGCGTGACAATTGAAAATGCTCCTAAAAACAACAAGTTAACATCACCTAACAAAGGGACTTCTTTAGTGCGTGTGCAGCTGAAACAATAAATGTTATCATGGATGATCTTGGTGATTATTTATTTTCCATTCTAGTTGATGAATCTCACGATGTGTCAACAGAGGAGCAAATGTTGTTTTACGCTATGCAGACAAAAGTGAACATATAAATGTATGTTCTGCATGGATTGAACATGTCACTAGTACCACAACAATTTCTCTTAAGGTTACCATTGATAAGATGTTTTCTAGATACAACTTGAGTGCATATAGATTGAGAGGACAAGGATATGATGAAGCTAGTAATATGCAACGGAAGTTCAATGGTTTAAAAGTATTCATTTTAAAGTAAAACTTATGTGTTTGTTATATACATTGTTTTGCTCATCAACTTCAACTAGCTCTTGTACCTGTGGCAAAGAAAAATATTCGATCATTGAATTTTTCCATGATGTTACTGATGTGGTAAATGTTGTTGAAGGATCTTGTAAACGTTCTGATCTTCTTCGATAAAAGCATTCAAACTTTATTGTTGAAGCATTATAAATGGGTGTAATTTCAAGTGGTCGGGGACTTAATTAGGAAAATAGTCTTTGACGTGTTGGGGATACATGTTGGAGTTCACATTATAATTCTTTGATCAAATTACTTTCTATGTTTTTTTTGTGGATGATGTTCTTGAAATGATTTATGAAGATGGTTCATCTTCCACTGATCAGAAATTAGAGGCATTTAATTTGTCAAAGTCGATATATTCTTTTGATTTTATATTCAATTTACACATAATGAGAACTATATTAGGGATTTCAAGTGAGTTGTCACACACACTTCAGTTGAAAGATCAGGATATTGTGAATGCAAGTGAAAGATCAGAATATTGTGACTGCAATGGATTTGGTGAAAGTTCGCAAGCAATGACTTCAAGTGTTTAGAAAAGATGGGTGGGGTTCATTTTTAGAAGATATTTGTAATTTCTGTCAGAAGCATGAGATTGATGTTCTCAAAATGGATGATATGTATATGCAGAGTGATATTCGTAGTCGTCCACAACGTAATGCACCAAAGTTGACAAACTTACATCATTATTGTGTGGATTTATTCTATGATGTGATTGATATGCAACTACAAGAGTTGAATGGTCAATTCTCGAAGGTAAGCGCGGAGTTACTACCTTGTATAGCTTATTTGTGTCCTCAAGATTCATTTTCTGCATTTGATAAGAAGAGATTGATTCAACTTGTTGAGTTTTACCCACAAGATTTCTCTAGAATAGATATCAACAAGTTTTATGATCAACTTGATACTTACATATTTGATTTGCGTTCTAACAACACATTTACAGAGTTGAAAATATTGGATGATCTTGCAGAGAAGTTAGCTGAGACAAAGAAAAACAAGCTATACTCTTTCGTCTATAAACTTTTGACTTTGGCATTAATTCTACTGGTTGCCACTGCTACCGTTGAAAGAGTATTTTTGCAATGAGCATTGTGAAGGATAAATTGAGTAACAGAATGAGTGATGAGTGGATGAATAATTGTCTTGTTTGTTATGTTGAGAGAGATATATGTCTCAAACTTGATAATGAAGTCATTATAAGTCCGTTTCAGAGTATGAAAACCCACAAAGAATTGTTGTAAAGTACGATCTTAATAAATGTGTATTATTAATGCAATATTTTTTATTTTTTTACTTTTTAATATTTATAGCCAATAACTGCCGCACCGAAATGAATTTTTTTTGACCGCACTGAATGAAAATCCTAGCTACGCCCATGTCCATAACTGTCCATCATTGGTTATCGGTGTCATCTACGGCAGCGGCCGACGGATCTTCCTTCAAAAATGGGGATAGACGCAAAATGGTCAAATAGAACAATATCTTTTATCGCCACCTTTTGAAGTTCAGACCCAAGACCCAGGCGGATGACGCGCTTGTATTTTTGAACCGAACCCACAGGCATGTAGGTCCTCGCTCCTTTGAAAACTTTGTTGCTCCAAGGGCCCAAACTCATTACTCAAACTTGGACTTTATAAAGTGAGCTCATTTTGGCTTTATATCCTATGTGGGAATGGAGTGCACATTTTTTCAATTTCTATATCATTTACCTTGTTTTAAGTGGCTAACTTGTTGCAATAGTTTCTCATTCACAAAAAGAACTGTTTTCTTCAATGAAAACCCGAAATTGGTTTTGAGCAATTCCAAATGCCAATCTCATTTACTCACTTAGTAGAATTTGATTGTATATTTTACTTCCATTTCCCATGAATGGAAACCACCTAAATATGCCTACTATGAATCAAAACCCACATTTCCAAAACTAAATTCCGATATTTTTGTGTACCAATATGTAACTGTATGTTTGGACAATATGCTTCAGACAATTTATCCTTGTGTTCATTATAATTGAGACATTATGTATTATGTTTGAGACTGATTGTATGCTTTGTTTAATGTTTCAAGTGATTACTACATGTACTTGCCAACTACAAAATTTATTGATTATTTGATTAGTACAGTTACAATCCAACTTGCATTTACAATTACAAGGTCAAACATAAAACTAACAACTAAGGCAAATTTCATTGTCCTAAGTCTATTTTTAATCTCCTTTAGTTCAAATTCCAACTTCCTTTCCCTACTCTTTACTGCCCTCAACTTCGCCTCTAATTATTTCTCTTTGATAACACTTTCATTGAGTTGCTCTTCAAATCTATCCAACTTCTTCAGCAACTTGGGAATAATGTAGTGTGATTGATTGGGCATTTCAGCTTCCGAATCTAACCATATAAAAGCCACAATAAACTATCTTTTGTTAAAAAATAAAAAAGCTCTTTAATTGCAAAAAAAAAATTAAATACCCCATATTTGGGACATGCCAAAAATCTTCTTTCAGGATTATACTTGGTCCAGGAGGTCTTCAAGGATAGCTTTATTCCACAGCTGCAGTACACCTCCTCCAGAGAAGCATTTTGATTGGAAGAGCTTGAGCTTGAGTTGGAATGACTTGGACATTAGTTTTTCATCTTCAAACACGTTTTTTGAGAGTTGGAAATTGTTGGGGGTAAAAACGATATTTAATTATTTAATATATAATTTGGTTTATATATTAATTTAATATTAATTGCCCAATGGGCTCTTAATGGAATAACCCGGCCCAAAGGAGTCTGGGACTAACCCATAGACCGATTTCTCCTACACGGCCCACAAGGCCCATTTCCTATGTATAAAAAGGTCCCTCCTATTTATTTGTAAGTACATTCTCATATTCTCATAATAACTATCCTACACACTTAATTCAGTATTTGTTTAATGTCTTATTATCTCAACCACCGTGCTGACTTGAGCATCAGAGGGGTCTCCTTGGGAAAATCTCCGGAGCCTTCTAATGTTTACGCTTGTGTGCAGGCAAGTTCCCAATCGAAGGATTTCCAGCCTGCGTAAAATAAGACTTGAAGACTTCTCCATTGGGAAGAATGATTTTATCAACACCGTTGATTTGGAGTGATCTGCCTTAAAGAAATGAATGAGAATGGAAGAAATGAGGAAAAAAAACGTCACTTGTTAGACTCTAATGGCTTACTAATGAAACGTGCCAAATATGAGTGAAATTTTAAACATTGGGTTCTAATAATGATATTCCCAAAAAAACAGGTACCAAAAGTGAAAACCGCTAATATTTTGAGTAACAAAAGTGAATTCATCCGATATAATTTGAATTCTAAAAATATTAGCATTTACTATTTTAATTGACAAAAATGATTTAATTGCTAAAAATATAGCACTTAAGACATTTAAGGAGTGTTTGCAATCACTAAAAAAAATGCTTCTCATTTTTTAGTTTTAAAAAAATATGTTTTAGTGTTAAACACTTGCAAGTGACAACTTCTCTTTCTGATTCTGTTTCAGTTAATCAAAATCTAAAAGTAAGAAGCGGTGAATTTTAGATTTTTGCTTCTGCTTCTAGTTTGACATTTACAAATAAATAAACACTTTTACAACTTTTCACCAAATACTCTCAACATTATCAACTTTTGATTCTATTTTCAAATATTACCAACTTTTAATTCTCAACTACTTCTAATTCTGCTACAATAAATCACTTCTTCTAAAAGTAGAAATTTTTGCAAACACTCACTCATAAGGCAATGAGGTCCTAAAAGCCTCCACACAGTGAGGTCACGAAATTGGGCTTGGATCCTTGTATCCGACTGGACTGGTGGAATGGGCTTAACTCGAGAAGATGGACCCTTGATCTCCCTGACAATCTAGTACAACTTCACCTTCCAGATGATGAGACTTGGCGCAACCACAAGCCTCACATGTGCCTGGAAATTCTATAAATACCATGTTACAGTAATTTGATGTTAACTATTCACTCTGTCATTTTTACCTCTTATTTTTACGTTTATTGTCTTTATATCCCCATACCTCACAGAACTCGATCTAAGTTAGGCATCAGAGGGTCTTAGCCGGGATCACCCCCCGGCTAGCCTGACGTGTGTTGATCCATTTCGAGCCACCCAAGAACTCAAACCCCACTACCCAAAAGTCCGTGACCCAAAGGTGATTCTCTTATCTAAATCAGTTGGCGCAAGTCTGTGGGAAACCTTTTTCCCTTTTACAAGAAAGGGGGTACGGAAGTATGGAGACCCCATGAAGGATAAGGAAATACTACAGCCAGAGTTCTCCTCGTCTCCGGAAAGGGAGACCCCAACCAGATGATCTCTACGCAGAAGAAAGACTTTGAGAAGCTGGTTAGGGAAAGAAGTCAGCAGCTCGCGAAAGAGAGAGAGACAAGGGAAAGGGGTTGCTCGGCCCCGATCTATAGCAAGTCTGGCTAAGGACAACCATGGTCATAAGCGTCAGAGTAAGAGAGGTATCCCCGGAGGTCTCGAACAAGAGGACGAAACTGAAACTAGGACCCCTCCTCCTCCAAGACCCAGGTCCCCTAAGAAAGTGGGATTAGGGATCGAAGGGCTGGGGGTATCGATGACGCGATTGCCATTAGGCGATAACTTGCAAGAGCTCAGTGAGCAAATTGAGCTCGCTACCAAAAATTGGAGGAAATGAAAAGAAGGGGGAGCAGTTACACCTGCTCTGCAAAAAAGAGGATCTCCTTTCTGTGAGGAGATCTTGATGGAGGTGGTGACCCCAAATTTCAAGCTCCCAGACCTACCCCGTTATGATGCAAGCAGGGACCCCCAAGAGCACCTAATGGCATTTGAACATGTGATGCAGTTGTACAGGAAATCGAATGCTATTAATGCTCGAATCTTTATAACCACTCTATCAGGTCATTCCCAAGAGTGGTCCACGAGTTTGTTGTCGAGTACAATGGTGTCTTATGAGCAACTGGTGAGGAAATTCCTTTTCCATTTTGCCACTAAAAAGAAAGCTAAGAGGTCGCCCACGTACCTCTTTACCATTCGACAGGGGAGGAAGAGCCCATTCGGGACTTCATTAATTGGTTCAACAATATGGTATTGGAGGTCGATGAGTTAAGGATTGATATGATGATCATTATCATGATTCACGCTCTAAAAAAATGACCCTTCTCATCCGCACTAGCCAAAGACCCACCGTGTCATGTTGAGAGCCTGATGGAGATGGCACAAAGGTACATACACGAAGAGGAGATGAACTCCCTAAAGGATCATGAATGGTCCCAAAACGCGAAGATAAAAGACAAGCGAGCGCCCAAGGAGTCAGGTTGGCATAGATCTGAAAAAGATCGTGACAGAGACCCACCAAGGGTAGACAGAGTAAAATTCCAAAACTATACCCCATTAAATAGACCTAGATTGCGCGCGCCTTGATGGCTATTGAGAACTCCCGCTTGGTGAGATGGCCGAAGAAATGAGGTCCACTCCAAATAGGTGAAATTTCGATAAATATTGTTATTTCCATAAGGATCATGGACATGACACGGAGGATTGTTTTCAGTTGAAAAATGAGATTGAGAGGCTTATCCAACAAGTGTACCTCCAGCACTTCAGAGCGCGAGGTGAACCCATTCATAATCAAGACCCGGAGAAGAGATCTCGCAGTAGGTCCTAGAAGCGCAACAAGCAGGGTCTTGACAAAGAAAAAAGACTCGTAGACCAGGCGTACCCCCATGGGCAAGATAATTAACCTCGGAAGGAGAAATTACACATAATAGATGGGGGGCAACTAAGGGGATTTGCAGAGGACACAAAATAGGTACGCGAGGTCTTACAAGCCTGAGGTCGCGAGATGTCATCAGGTCATCACGATCCAAGGTCCATCAATCACATTCGACGATGCGGATCTTCAATGATTGGATTTGGAGCATAATGACCCCATGGTTATTACGATGGATGTGGAAAATTTCACTGTGCAAAAGGTCCTAGTGGATAGTGGCAGCTCATTGGATGTAATATCGCTGAGCGTGTTAAGGAAGATGGATCTTGGGATAACATCAATCAAGCCGGTGGGGACCCCCCTTATGGGGTTCAAAGGTAGTGAGGTAGTGCCCCTGGGTACGATCGACTTACCCACCTCTCTGGGGAAAGAACCGTGTAGAAGAACTTTCATAATCAAGTATCTGGTGGTGGAGGCGTCTTTTGCCTACAATATAATATTGGGAAGACCTGGACATAACCTATTCCAGGCCGTGATGTCTACTTACCATCTAAAAATGAAATTCCCTATGAAGTTTGGAGTAGGGAAAGTTCGGGGGAATCAGCAGATGGCTAGGGAATGCTACAATCTATTTCTGAAAAAGAGCGAAGTAAAGCGGGTCACCCCGGAACCCATGAGGCAAGTATGCTTGGAAGAGTCGAGCTCGAACAAGAAGTCCAAAGCCAAGGATTATAGAATGGAGCTAGTGGAGGATACCTCTGGTTCAACTGGACCCAAACGACCCGGCAAAAATAACGAGAATTGGGTCGCAAATGACCCCGACCTAAGAGCTCATGATGATTGAATTTATGAAAAAGAATGGCGATGTGTTTGCTTGGGAACCGACGGACCTAGAGGGAATAGACCCGGAGGTCATCGTCCATCGCCTAAACATTGTCCCCACTGTAAAGCCGGTAAAGGAAGAAGAGGAATTTTGGGGCGAAAAGGAACAAAATAATAGAAGGTGATGTTAGCAAGTTGCTCCAGGCGGGGTACATTGTTGAGGTACAATTCACGGATTGGCTCTCTAATGTCGTGATCGTACCTAAGATGAATGGAAGATGGAGAATGTGTACCGACTTTATGGATTTGAACAAAGCTCCTAAAGACCCGTAACCCCTACCTCGTATTGACCTGTTGGTGGACTCGACTGCCGGTTGCGCATTTCTAAGTATGATGGATGCATATCAAGGTTATCACCAAATATAAATGGCCAAGGAAGATAGAGAAAAGACCTCGTTCGTAACAGACACTGGGGTCTACTGTTATATAAGGTCATGCCATTGGGACTCAAAAACGTCGGGGCTACTTACCACAGACATGTCAATATGATGTTTAAAGACCTCATCGGGGTAACCATAGAGGTGTATGTGGACGATATGTTAGTAAAAAGCGAGCAAGAGAATGACCACCTCAACCATTTGACGGAATCCTTCTCAGTACTGAGAAAGTATAAGATGAAGCTCAACCCGGCAAAATGCACTTTTGGGGTTAGAGGTGGCAAGTTCTTGGGTTATCTCATCAACGAATGCGGAATAGAGGCAAATCCCAAAAAAATCAGGTCGGTACTCCATATTTTATCGCCTAGGCGCATCAAGAAGGTCCAAAAGTTGACCGGGATGGTAGCGTCTTTGAATCGTTTCATCTCTAGGTCTGGAGATCGCAGCTTACCTTTCTTTGCTACACTCAAAAATGTAAAAAAATTGAGTGGACGGAACAGTGTGAGAAGGCCTTCCAGGAACTCAAGACGTACCTGACCTCACCCCTTTTGCTCGCGAAGCTGGTTAAGGGAGAACCCTTATACCTATACGTCGTGGTGTCGCCTCATGCTGTAAGCTTGGTGTTGGTGAGGGAAAATAAAGGAGCTCACCAGCCGGTTTATTATGTCAGTAAGGTTCTTCAAGGGGAAGGGAGCGGTACTCTGAGGTCGAGGTGACCTCAGCTCGGAAGCTCCAGCGTTATTTCCAGTCGCATGTGATCACAGTCTTGACCAACCAACCGCTGAAGCATATCTTAGGAAAACAGGATCTTGTGGGTCGCTTGCTCAAATGGTTAGTTGAGTTAGGGGAATTCGATATCAAATATCAAGTAGGGACGACTATAAAGGCGCAAGTCCTAGCCGATTTTTTGATAGAGATGTCAAACCCAATTGAACCAATCTTGGAGACTTGGATGCTCCATGTGGATGGCTCCACGGTAAGGAAAGGTGGAGGAGCCGAAATTTTACTGCAAGCACCAAATGACCTAGAACTGGAAATCGCATTAAAATTGGAGTTTGGAGTTACTAACAATGAGGCGGAACAAGAGGCCTTGATAGCGGGTATAAAATTGACCCAAAAATATCAAGCAAAGAAGTTAGTAGCCTACACGGATTTGAAGCTAGTGGCAATGCAGCTCCAAGGAGAGTATGAGGCCAAAGAAACGACCATGGTAGCTTACTTAGAGCGAGTAAAGCAATTAATCAGAGGTTTCGAGCAATTTCAGCTTCACCAGGTCCCAAGGGCGGAAAATGGATGGGCCAATGCATTGGCAAAATTTGCAAGTAGTATCACGAGGGTCAACTCCAGGAAAGTGGTCATCCTAACAGATGAAGAGACCGAGATCGGATCTGAAAAAGACCCGATTGGTTTGTGCCCCACAGCGGGTCTAGTTCTCAAGATCTTGTGTCTTGAGACCTAGATGGAAGACATCAAGAACTACCTCCTGCAGGGTCACCTACCAGACGACCCGCTAGAAGCGAAGTGCCTCAAGGTAAAGGCATCCCGTTTCTGCATGTTTGATGGGAATCTCAAGGGTCTCGAAGACCCCATAGATTAAGAAAACTCAAAGGGTCATAAAGACCCCAATGGGTAAGGGTCGTAGAAGACCCCAAGAACCTTGCAGCAAGTAAATCATAAGAACAAATGTTAAGCAAGAAAGCAAGAAAATTATGATATGGAAAGCAAATTATAAAGCACGAATTGTTTATAGCAAACAAAGGAAAGCAAGGCTTTAAGTACAAAACGCTTAAGTACAAATGTTCATGAAAGAACTATCTAAAGAAGCAACTAGGATCCGTCCCCCATTACAAAATAATCATTACCCCAAAACGGGTATTAACAAAAACCCCAACACAGATGTTAACGAAGAAGCACTAAGATCATGTGGTAGGTCCCAAGAGAGAAGAGACGTCGAGCAGGTCATCTCCCTCCTCAGGGACTTGTTCTCTTAGAGAAAGTGTCCCCTCAGCTACGGGATCAGGGTCTCGGAGTAAGAAACGGAACTCGTGGCCTTCAAGATTTTCACTTTCCTCCTCCCCAATAGAGGTCTTCTCCCCATTGCCATCCAGCTCCGGGTCCAACTTACTCAGATCGAAATCAGCCTTAAAACCACCAAACTTGTGGAGTTGATATTGGCATTTAAAGAACTCCATCACCTCGAACTCAACCGCTTTTTCCACAACAAGCCTGTCAGAAATATGAGAGTTCTTGAAGTCTTGGGCACCCGCGACCCGAGCATCTTTGAGCATATTTGCGAACTCGGGGGAGTTGAGAGCTTCCCTCTTCCCAACCTCCTGACCAGCAGCAAAGCTCTCACTGCTCTCGCGAGTTAAGCGTGCCATCTCATTTTGAGCAACTTGAAGGGACTCCTCAGAGTGTTTGGTGTGTGCTTCGAGTTTTGCCAGCTTGGCTTCCACTTGCTTAATACGGGAGTCGTACTCAGCTTTTATCTTGGCTTCAATAGCTGACTTCTCCTTCTCAGGTCGTTGAACCAAAGCCTCAACATCTTGGAATCTAATCCTCCAATGATGACTCTAGAGCGTCAAGTTATGTGTAACGTTGGTAGCCTAGAATAAAAAATGAAAATAGATATATAAGGAATCGGATCAGAGCAAGAAAATAGAAAACAAGTGCATGGGAAAATGAGATACCCTCATGAGGTCGTGCGCAGCTATCTCTTCCAGCTTCGTATCAGGCATAACTCCTAAGGCAAATTGGTCTTGGGGTAGGATGCATGCCTGGTACAGCTCCAATGAATCCTCTCCAGCTTATGTCTTCATTATAGAACTCTCGGGTGAGATATTCCATTTTGGGACCACACAAGTACATGAGAACTACCTTTGAGGTCGTGAAGCCTCAACATGAGCTTGCTTGAGAGCACAAGCCAATTTCTGCTGGCGGTCTTCAATCTCGCGTAGAGCAATGGAGACCTCCTCTTCGCCAGGCTTTTATTTCTCCAAGCGAGCCTTTTTCTTCGCCTTACCCCCATCGGATCCTTTACTCTTACTTGTTCTCCCACTACGGCTACGACTCTTAGACTTGCCTTTGCCTTTTTCTTTGGGATCGGAAGAACCCCCAGCCTCGATCGTGAGTACGAGTGGTGGACGCTCAATAGGCAGAGGATCGAGTTCGCAAGCGGGAGAGCCGACCCCATGACTCGGCTTAGAAGACTGAACCTCAACTGAAGGAGCCAAGGATGGAGCACTGTGATTCGGATCACTAGAGTGAAAGGAAAGGGATGGGGGAAGGGTGAGACCTGAGGACCTCGCGGCTGCGATGAGCCTTTCCTTTTGTTCCCTGATGACTTTGGCTTCGAGAGAAGCCTTCACACACATACCTGAGAAAGGAGTACAATAAGCACGTGTAAGAATAATAACAAAATAATATATGATATTGAGCAAGAAAGAAAGAATTTTAAATTTACAAATTACCAAGTGATTGGGTTCGTGGAACAACAACAGGGCTAAAACCTACCGCGGATAGGACTTCTTCTCTTAGAAGCTCTCTTATGTCATAGTGATGGGTCGTGAGTTTATTTGAAATGAAGTTCTCAGCCCAAGAGCATTCACCTAGATCCGAAGTATGAACACGGGGTTTTGAAAATTTCCAGGTCTTGGGAAACCTCCAAGGGCGGGTCGGAGGAGCTTTCATATAAATAAATTTTGTTTTCCAATTACCCAAAGAAGAAGGTAAATGGGTAAGGAACTTACAGTGGGGTCTGGAGGTGAGATAAAAGAGCCTGCGATCATTAGTTCTTGCGGAGGTGGTAATGGAAAATAGAGCCCAGAATTGAGCAGCTGAGGGGTCGACCTTAAAGTGTTTCATAAGCACGATAAAGCCCCAAAATTTATCGAATAGCATTTAGGTCAAATTGAGTTAGACAAAGCCCTAACAGGAAGGATGTCTTCTATATCCCGATTTAAAGGGAAGTGTAGCCCGGCGTCTAAGGTAGCCAGGTGAAAATAAAAACAATTGGGGGGGTTTATGCGTACAATCGTCACGTCCCATGACCTATGTGGGAAGCTTCGCCACGGCATACCGTAGATTTAATTAACTCCCAAGAATCTTGGGGTGGAAGATCGGATGGGGTCTCCCCAGAACCAGACCTTGAGGGGCTTGACTCCCTAACTTTTCTTGAGGAAGGATGGTACTTATTGGAAGAGGTTGAAGAGTCCTAGGGTTCGGACAAAGTGGTCCAGTTACATCCTCCCCAAAACTAGAACTAGAACTAGAGCTAGACCCATTACTGGAACTCGAGGAGCCTATGGGGTCGCTATAAGAGGTGGTCTTAGAACCCATTATTTATGAAAAGAATATTCAAATAAAATAAAAGTAAAAAAGGGGCTAGGGGATACCTGAGGTATAGGAGGTGACGAGCTATGAAGATAGAAGGGCTCGAGTTCAAGATTTACCCTTGTGGTAGACGGCGGCTTTGGGATCTCTGAGATATCAAGATCGAAAGGTCGCTCAAGACCTAGTGTTTTACGGTGAGAGTGAAAAGTGAAAAAATAAATATTACTTTCACCCTATATATAGGCGTGAAATAGTGGGCCTAGTAAATAATGTCAGGGCTCGAAACCCCAAGAGGCACGACTTTTGAATTTCCCATAAAAATATAATAATAAAAATAAAAACATAATAATATATATGGTAAATAAATAATGAGGAGCAGGTAAGGTCACGCTTTCGAAATGCGAGCTTGACCTCGAGCATAAGATCTACAACGTGAACCCGACCTCGAGACCCGAGATGATCTCGAACTCAACAGTCTTCTAAGACTAGGGTTCATGACTTTGTCTTCAACCTCGAGCTCCCCAAAATGACCGCGAGCCCTCACCAACCTCGTGAACTGGGGGAATAATGATAAGGCAATGAGGTCCAAAAACCTCTACACAGTGAGGTCAAGAAATTGGGCTTGGAGCCTTGTATCCGACCCAACTGGGGGAATGGGCTTAACCCGAGAAGATGGATCCTTGATCTCCCGGACAACCTAGTACAACTCTACCTTCCAGATGATGACACTTGGCGCAACCACAAACCTCACATGTGACAGAAAATTCTATAAATATCATGGTACAGTAATTTGATGGTAACTATTCACTCTGTCATTTTTACCTCTTACTTTTATGTTAGGAAATTTATTTGTTAGATTTTGATGATACCATGTAAAACTTAAACTAGGAAGTTGGCACCCCATTTTCCTTGTAATTATGTATTGTAATAGATAGGACTGGAAGAGCTGAGTTAAGTCAGCTATATCAAAGATTACCAGAAGTCAACTGCGAATCGGGATGAATACTCTGCGGTGAGTCAGCTGAGTATGGCCTAGAAGGAAGTCAAGGACTCGACTGAAGGAGAGTCAGTTGAGGAATAGCTGTGTGAAGTGTCAGTCAAGTCAAATCAAGAAGCCAAGTCTATCAGTTGAAGTGATAGTTGAGTCAATCCCATGATTGGAGCAGACTTAAGTCACCTGGGGTAAAGGCAGCAGTCAATTGAAGACAACTGACTTAGATCCGTTGGAATAAAGTCAAGAAAATTACTCGATATAGTAATATGTCAAGCTGTCAGGTCTTAAAGTGTTTGGCCCAGAATTGTGCAAAAGGAATGAGCCCATGAGAAACACTGCACCTTGTGTCAGAAACCTACAATGCTGGAATGACATTTAATACGAGGAAAGGTCAACATCACCAAGGCTGCAGACCAAGACAAGATAAGCCAACGAACACAAAGTGACATTTGAAATTAGTCTATCTCTTCAACGGGCAAATTTCAAATGTGCAATATAAAAGGCTGATGAAGCTATTGAGAAAAGGTTACCTTGGCTTACCTGAACCACGAACGAACAAGCAATATTCAAGCAAGTAACCTGCAATATTCTCAAAGCAATTCAAGCAATTCCTCAAGCCTTAAACTCGAAGAAACTCGATCCAACACAAGTTGTGAATGAGAGAGAACTTCAACCAGTTGAAGAGGACACTTTTGAAGAAAAACAAAAGGGGTCTATTTTCCAAGTTGAAGGATTGTAGAAAGGTTCAAGGTCAAACCAAGTATCAAGTTTGTTGGAGGGCTTCGTGATCAAATCCAATAATTTAGAAGTGAGCTTAAGTAGCAAGGCAGTTGCCCTGTGAAGAAGCTGAGTCGCAAGAGAAGACAGCTGTGAGATCAAGGTTGTCTCCAGACTGATAACCGCTTTGTAAGCTGATCTGTTACATAGTGGATTCCTCTAGGAGTTGGAGAAGAGAGGATTAGAAGAATTACCCCATCTTCGAACCTCTATAAAATACTTGTGTCAATTTACTTTCAGCAATATACATTCCTGCATATTTACTTATATCTTCTGTTAGTATACATTTGTTATCCAACTGATAATTAACTAAGTTCTAAAAATAAAGTGTTTAAAACAAGCTTAAAACAAATCAAAGGGTGTTAAGTCTTCCGCTGTTAAAAACCAAATCAGCCAAGTTAAGTATTTGGCTTAAGCAGCCGAGTTATACTATCAACAACTCTATCGAGTATGTTGAGTGGGTAACTTAGTTGAATAGTCAACTTAGCTGTCCCCCAAGGACACAACTGATTTGAGTCAACTCTGTTGAACTATTTAAAAGGACTAAAATCTAAAATTTGGTAAGGTTTATTCAACCCCCCCTCTAAACCTTACATCACACCCCCTGGGACCTACATTTTATATTTACTGTCTTTGTATCCCCGTACCTCATAGAACTCGATCTAACTTAGGCATCGGAGGGTCTTAGTCGGGACCACCCCTAGCTAGCCTGACGTGTGTTGATCCGTTTCAGGTCACCCAAGAACTTGAACCGATTACCCGAAAGTCCGTGACCCGAAGGTAATTCTCCATAATAAAGGCAAAGATAATTTGAAGGCTTTTGATGATAAAGCTGATGAAGGTATCTTTTTGGGATACTCAGCTGAGAGCAAAGCCTATAGAGTGCTGAACAAGAGGACTATGGTCACTGAAGAGTCTATCCATGTGGTTTTTGATGAACCTAATGTGAATGGAGAAGACATTGATGAGTTAGCTGATAAACTGAATCAGCCTACTATGCAGAAGAGTCCTTATGTTGAATCTGAAGTGAGAGCACTCAACCCTGATAAAGATAAGATAGCTGAATCTAAAAGAGAGCTGGAAGGTCTATAGCTGAATGAAGAAGAAAGAGTTGTTCAAGACAACTTAGTTGCGAGACGACTGAATCCAGCAGACTTACTCCAACCTGATGTGAGATGGTTGAGAGACCATCCACCAGAGTTAGTTATTGGAGATGTTAGAGATGGCATAAGAACCAGATCCAGAGCACAGCATGAAGCTATGTTCACTTGTTTCATTTCCCAGATAGAGCCTAAAGATGTGTATCAAGCATTGGATGACACACATTGGATTCAGGCTATGCAAGAAGAGTTGAATCAGTTTGAAAGGAACAAAGTATGGGAATTAGTTGAAAGGCCAACCCACCAAAATGTTATGGTACTAAATGGGTTTTCAGGAACAAGATGAATGAGGAAGGATCTGTTGTAAGAAACAGAGCAAGATTGGTAGCCAAAGGATATTGCCAAGAAGAATGTACAGATTTTGATGAACCATTTGCTCCTGTTGCTAGATTGGAAGCAATAAGGATGTTTCTTGCCTATGTTGCACACAAGAACTTCACTGTATATCAAATGGATGTGAAAAGTGCATTTCTAAATGGACTTCTAGAGGAAGAAGTCTATGTTGAACAACCTCCAGGTTTTGAGCAGAAAACTATTGGAGATAAGGTCTACAAGCTCAAAAAAAGCATTATATGGATTGAAACAAGCACCAAGAGCATGGTATGATACATTGTCTCAATTTCAAACTGACAATGGATTCACCAAAGGCAAGATTGATAGAACACTCTTCAGGATTCAAGATGGAGAAAGTATACTGCTTGTTCAAATATATGTGGATGGCATCATTTTGGTTCCACAAATAAAGAGCTGTGTGACAAGTTCTCAAACCTCATGCAAGGTAAATTTGAGATGAGCATGATGGGAGAGCTGACTTTCTTCCTAGGACTTCAAGTCAAACAATCGAAGGATGGAACCTTCATAAGCCAAACCAAATATACCAGAGATTTGATGAAGAAATTTGGTATGGAAGATAAGTCCTCTGTGAAGATTCCAATGAATACATCAGTAGAGATGGACATGGATGCAGATGGTAAAGCTGTTGATCAACAAGATATAGAGCCCTCATCGGATCATAGCTCTATCTAAAAGCAAGCTGGCTAGACATCACCTTTGTAGTAGGTGTATGTGCTAGATTTCAATCTGCACCAACAGAGAGCCACATGACTGCAGCTAAGAGAATCCTAAGGTATTTGAAGGGATGCTAGGAAATCGGCTCATAGTATCCAAAGGAAGGAGGATTCAAGCTGGTAGGATACTTAGACTATGTAGAGTTGACAAGAAGAGTACTTCGGGTACATGTCAAATGCTTGGAAATAGATTGGTTTCTTGGTTCAGCAAGAAACAAAATTCAATAGCTACATCCATAGCTGAAGCATAGTACATAGCTGCGGGCAGCTGTTGTGCCCAAGTCTTATGGATGAGACAGCAGCGCAGAGACTATGATATTGAAGAAAAAGAGATTCCAATTGTGTGTGATAACACCAGTGCTATTGCAATCACTCAAAATCCAGTATTGCATTCAAGAACAAAGCACATTGATGTCTGATATAATTTTATAACAGATCATGTTGAAAAGAAAGACATTACCTTGGAATACATGTTGGGAAATTTATTGTTTAGATTTTGATGAATGCCATGAAAAACTTAGACTAGAAAGTTGGCACCCCATTTTCCTTGTACTTTGTATTGTAATAGATAGGGATGTATGAGTTGATTCAAGTCAGCTATGCCTGGATATACAAGAAGTCAACTGAAGACTAGGATGAAGACTTCGTTGTGAAGCAGCTGAGTGTGGCAAGGAAGAAATGTCAAGGACTCGATTGAAGGAGTATCAGCTGAGATACAGCTGTGTGAAGAGTCAGTCAAGTCAACTCAAGAAGCCAAGTCTCAAGTTGAAGTGACAGATGAGTCTTTCAATCATTGGAGCAGACTCAAGTCACCTGGGGAAAAGGCAATTTGCAAAGAGGAGTTAACTGAAAAGAATCCGTTGCACAGAAGTCAAGAATATTACTTAATCAAGTAATACTTCCATGTCGCCATGTCTTAAAATGCTCAGTCCCAGAAGCGTGCAAAAGGAATAAACCAATGGGAAGCATTGCACCTCGTGTCAGATTCTGAAAAGCTGAACATTCATTTAATACGAGGAAATGTCAACATCAATGACTGTAACAAGACAAGACAACGAGCACAAGTGATTTTCAAAAATCAGCCTATCTCTTCAACGGGTAGATTTTTGAAAGTTCACTATAAAAGGCTGAGGAATCTCATTGAGAGAAGGTTACCTGAACCTCGAACATTCAAGCAACTATTCATACTGTAACCTGCAAGATATTCTCAAGTTATTCAAGCAAATCCTCCTCAAGCCTAAATCTCGAAGGAAATCGATCCAACACTAAGATGTGAAGGAAAGACAACTTCAAACTATTGAAGAGGAAACTTTTGAAGAAGCAAAAGGGGTCTACTTACCAATGAGGATTGTAGAAAGGTTCAAGGTCGAACCAATGTCAAGTTATTGGAGGGCTTCGTGATCAAATCCAAGAAGCTTGAGAAAGTTAGTAAAGAAGCAAGCAAAACGGCCGCCGTGAAGAAGTGAAGCGAGGTCGGACGAGAAGCCTTGATTGTGTGACCAAGGCATCTCGGTCGAGTCCCAAAGGAGCAAGTCACGTTGTGTGATCAAGACTTGTATCTGGACTGATAACCACTTTATACTCTGATCAATACTTAGTGGATTCCTCCAGGAGTTGGAGAATAGAGGAGTAGAAAAATTACCCCATCTACGAACCTCTATAAAAATTATTGTGTCATTTACATTTCAACATTTTTATTTCTGCATATCACTTTATATCTGCTGATGATTTGCTATCCAACTGATAATTAACAAAGTGCTAAAATCAAGTGTTTAAAACAAAGTTAAACCAAATTCAAGGGTGTTAAGTCTTCCGCTGAAAATCTTATCACAGCCAAGTTAAGGTTTAGACTAAATAGCTGAGTTATTCTATCAACAGCTCAATCGAGTCTGTTGAGTGGCTAACTCTGCTGGTTAACTAACTTAGCTATCCCCCAAGGACTTAGCTGTGTATTTAACTCTGTAATATTTTAAAAGGACTAAAATCGAAAAGTTAGTAAGGTTTATTGAACCCCCTCCCCCTTCTAAACCTTACTCTCACCCCTTGGGACCTACAATACATCTCAACTGATAAGCAGTTAGCTGATATATTCACAAAGCCATTATGTGAATCAAGGTTTGAAGAGCTCAAGAATGAGTTAAGATTAATTGAGCTGAGTTAGATTACTCAGAATACTCAATCAGTAGAGATAGAAGATGAGAAAATTGAAAAAGAGCAAGTTTCACACTTCAGCCAAGTGAAACAACCTAGTCGGGAAGTCAGCTTATCAAGTTAGCTGACAGATGAGTTACATCATGAGAAGAGAGAAGCAGAGTTGAGTCACTTTGGATGAAAGCTGAATCAGCTAAGTGACAAAAACGCAGTCGTTTTAATTAAGGGGGAATGTTTTTAAGGATGACGTCTGCTTCATTATGACTGTCAGCATAAAAGCTGCACAGTAAACCATATGATTGGATATAAATGTTGCATTTAATGTGGGGAAATTAATGCGGTTTTGAGACTTAATCCTGACGGTTGATTTTGATCAATATTTTCAAATTCCAAAAACCGTCCTTTCACGTCCCTTATATACGAAATTTCATTTTCTCTCTCCTCACGCAAACCTATTCATCTTCAGCAAAGAAAGCTCTTATTCTCTCTGCAACAAAGTTCGAAACCCTAGTTCTCCAAGGTCAAGTTTCTCAAGTTTTAATCGGTCAAAAGTTCTAGAAATGGCAGCAAATCATGATTTTGCTTTGTTATCTGAGAAGATCCACACCGGAGCATCAGTGGACTTTGCTGGTATGATCAAACAGGGCGTTGATGGTGCCCTTGTGAAAAAGATAGTTGAAAAGCTAGAAATGTCTGGCCTGAAGGACTTTCTGACGATGTAGTTCACACACGCTTACTTGGAGGAAGTGGTTATGTTCTACATGAACGCAGAGGTGCAAGACGATGTAATCCGTTCATCGGTCCACAACAAGGTCATCAAAATCACTGCAAAGGATCTTGTTGAGCACTGTTTTTTACCATCTGAAGGGTTGAAGGACATCGCTGAGAAGGATGTCAACTTGGCTGCAGCTTGGAAGGAAGTTGCAAAGCCAGAGTATGCTGCGAAGGTTGTGTATATAGCCAAGAAGGAGTTTCTGAAGGATGACTACCACAAACTGATGGACATTGTGTCCAAGTGCGTGGATATGAAGTTTGGAAGCTTTAATCAGTTGTCCAAGACTAAGTTGATCGTGATGGATGTGATCATGCAAGAAAAGAAGGTGAATTGGGTTGAGCTCGTCTTCAGTCGAATATGCCAGAATGTGATGAACCAGTCCTACAAGGAGGATGGGACCTTTAGCTGTTCGCTGGGATATGGCCTTGTCATTGGCCATTTGATGGAGGTGAAGGGTATTGCAATGAGCCATTGCAAGCCCTTCCATGCAAACAAAAAGATGTTCAAGGCGAACCTCTCCGGAGCCCAGAAGAAGGCTCATGCAAGAAAGGCGGATTCAAGTGAGGGGGAATCAGTTGACCCTACTGAAGACACAGCTGAGACCTCCCCAGCTCTCTCCTTGAAGCTAAAATTTAAGAAGAGAGATGCATCATTTAGGCCTACCCCTGCCCCAGCAGCCAAGTCGAAGAAAGCACCTGCCCCCGCAGCCAAAACCAAAGCCCCTACCCACGCAGCCGAGACACCTGCCCCCGCAGCTGAGATAGAGGAGAAACCCCAAATTCCTTCTCCTATCGTGAAGAAGAAGCAGACTACCAAGTCCAGAAAGGCAGCTCCTTCTAAGAATTCCTCTATTGAAACACAGGCCTTCCCCGAGGAAGAGCCTGAAGAGGTGGAACCTGATATCCAATTGGTTGCCACTAAAAGAAGACTGTTGTTTAGGAGAGCTGGAGAAGACAATCGAGTCCGGTACTCAGCCGGAGAAGCAGAAGGAGACTGCTGATGCTCAAGAGGAGCAGTCTCCAAAGATAGTAGATGCCCCCGAGAAGACTGTTGATGCTAATCAGCAGAGAATCGAAGACCAAGTTGAGGGGGAAACAGCTGAGGAGAAAGAGACAGCTGAGACAACTGAGCCCGTGGAAGAATAAGTTGTCTCACCCCCTCAGACAAACGCAGTTGAGTCTGAGGAGGAGCAAGCCCCATTGGCCCCCATTCAGGAGACCGGAGAGGATGATGATGATGATCTCATAATGTATTCTCCAGTCTACCCTGACATTCAACGAAGATTAAGGGAATGGAGGGCATGGAAGTTGGATTACTCCAGGCGTCAGTTTGCTCGCCCAGAATACATTGAGGAGGATGAGGAACTTCTTAGGTTCCTTGGACATGCATTTGTCCAATTTGCTCTGAATGAACAGAGTTGCATGGAAACCCTCCGCCTTATCAAGGAAGAAGAGAAGAAGAAAGCTGAGGAGTGAGCAAGAGCCTTGGAGAAATCCAAGATATGTCAGCAGACATAGACTTAGGAGCACATCCATGAGTATACTGATAGTGATGAAGATATGGATCCAGCTGATGTAGTAGAGAAGTCCGAGATACAGCAGGCTATCATAGAGTCATGAGCCATGCACGAGATGAGTCTTCTAGAGGGTCCAGGAGAGTCATCTAAAGTCTCTCCCAAGACTGATCCTTTGGGAGTCGCGCAGCTGATTGCAACGGTTATTGCAGCGACCACATCCCCCGTGCACTCAACTGATGGCTCTCGGGGACATGGCAATGAAGTTGGGACTTCGGGCCCCCAAGCCAAGCCTACCCCTGAAGAAGGTGTTGAGACACCTGCCCTTGCGGTTGTACACTCAGAGGGAATAGTAGCCGCATCTCTGGAGAAGAGTGACCCCACCACCATTCACTCAGCTGGTGCGCCGGCTGGGGGGAAACTCTCTCCACCATAGCAAGGTTGGAAGATGCTGTGGGAGACCAAACATTGCAGTTTGGAGGCAAAGGAGAGAAGATCACCGAATAGCAGAGTGACGTTAACGACGCTCGGACAGTTGTGTCTGTCTCAGCTGAAATGTCAACTCCTTTGAAGACCGATGAAGCTGCTGCCACAGCTAAGGTAAAGGATGGAGAGACCCTGGGAGTTGAGACTTTGGGTCATGAAAGTGCAATCCAAGGAGTTGAGACTCCAAAGGATGCCACGGTCTAAGACCCTAAGACAGTTGCGTCTGTCGAAGGGATTGTAGAAGACCCTAAGACAGTTGAGACTGTTAAAGGGATTATTGAAGGCCCTGCAGTGGTTGAGATTGCTGGGGGTATAGAAGGCCCAAGGGAGGTTGAGACTTCCCTGGGTAATGGACAAGATGAACAACAGAACATTCCCCAACTTGAAGGAGCGGCTGCAGAAGAGGAGATCAGCGCCCTTCACGATTCCCAAGAGCACATTGACACATCATTTTTGGGATCCGAGGATGAAGCTAAGTCCACACAACATGAAAATCCTATGACAGACAAAGCTGAAGATGTTCTAAAATCTCAGAGCCAAGTCAGTGATAAGACGGCTCGAATGAGGTTCAATTTCGATGATGAGCCAACTCCAAAGGTCTCATCATCCTCCGATGACGCTAATGAATCAGCTGAGGACCAGGTTACTTATTTGGAAAAATACACTGAGACCGAGGAAGCTGTTAAGACAGCTGAGGCTCTCAACTGCTCCAGCTGGAACCGAGTCAATTGCGCAGGCTACCAAAGCTGCAGCAGTAATGACTTCTACAGCTCCATCGCAGGCTTTCACAGCTGCACCAACATTTGTCGATGACGCTGCCACAGCTGAGGCACAAAGAGCTGAATCATTGCAGGAACCTCAGAGTCAAGACCCCCAAGATGAAGCCTCGGGGATACCATTCGTTCGCAATGATGTTTTTGAAGACATATTCCCATTCACTGCTAAACTGCCCAACATGGAGGATGAATGTGCGATGCAGAACTAAAGAAATACACCGTGCAGGAAGAGCCCGTCATTCCTATAGATACGATTGTGCTAGTGAACTTTGATTTCGATGCAGAGTGGCTGGCAGCTGAGTCAAATCCTACAGCTGAGTTCCGTGAAGCCTTCAAGAAGATCTGCAAAGAGATTGAGAAGATGGAACGCCACCAGGCCTCTCTAGATTTGAGATTGGACAATTGAGATGCTACCCTCATAGCCAAATTGAGAGGGATTATAGTTCGTATAAGGGAATGGGCTGCACAGCAAATAGCCATGCGTTCGGAGCAGGTCCGTTACTTCAAGGCACTATTTGCCAAAATGCTTGTATGGAGTGTGGACACCTCAATATATCAGCAGAGAATGAAGGAATATATAGTGAGGATGGAAACTTCCCATAAGTCGGATATGGAGCTGCTACAACACTTTCACAAGACTGAGATCACTCGACTCGAGAACAACACGAATGAAAAGTTTAGTCTTCTCATGTCTAAAATGAAGTTAATGTCAGCCGAGTCGAAGGCTACTTGCTCAGAGTTTCGCAAAGCCTACTCTACAGCAGACTCCAAGCAGAACTCGACAAACAGCCGACTGGATTTCCTCCTGAGTGGATTATTCCCTGGAATACCTCTCTCCTTTGGTGATGATGCCAAAAAGGGGGAAGAAGAGGCCCTTAAGGGATTAAAACAAGAAGTGAAGAAAGGAGGTGGCACAGCTGAGGGGGAAGGAAGTTTAAAGAATTTAAAATTGATGTATGTTGAAACCCCAAAGCTAGGTGAAGGCACGGCCTCAATTCTTAGCAAGCTACCCCTGAACCTACCTATTGAAAGAGCTGAGGTGGCCATGAAAGATAAAAGGAAGGCCATCGAAGCTGCATTCGATGAAATACTGAGAAGCAATCAGCTCGCGTGAAGAGCTTTTGAAGCAATATTGTGGTCCTCCAGCCGGAAAGGACTATGCTGCAATCAAGCCCCGAAGGACGTAACAATGCTTGATGCTGGATCTGAGCCCAGATCTATAGAAGTGTTTCAAACTCTTGAAGCAGAATGATATTTTCAAGGAATGACTCTACCTCAAGCGTGGGATGTATATTGGGAGAAGGGATTGGAAGTATGTCAATCAGCTGAGAAGCAGCATACTTCCAGTAGTCACTCGGCTGGAAAGTCTAAGGCTCCGGTACATTATATGCCAAGAGGAAGATGAGCTGAGTTAGGACGGGGATGACATGGTGGCAGTGGAAGAGGTTCTCAACCACGGCCAAGACCAAAAGATGTAATGTATGTTGATCCACAGAAGAAAGAGATCACATACTGGGCTGAAAATGATCACCTTGCAAATCTAGAAGTTGCACGCAAGTTGGCTGAAGCAAAGAAGAGGCAAGATGAAGAAAATGAAAGATCTACAAGAGAATGGCTTGAGAGGCAGCGAAGGGATGACCCTGCTGCCAAACGAGCCTATGAAAAGAAGAAGAGAGAGGAAGAAGGAAAGAAGAGGAGGAGACCAGAGGATGACAAGAAGAGAGCTGATGAAGAAGAAAGAAGAAGGAAACAGCAAAGGCATTGAAGTATGATGTGAACCCCTCCATGTATTTTGTTGTAAATACATAAATGTAAGTCTTCTGTAATAAGCTCAGTGAATTTCCCTGTAATTTTTACTCATTATGTATCTTAGCTTAGAAATAAATTGTATTGTCACATTTATATAAAAGGCTCTGATACTTATTGTAAACATCTTTGTAAAGGACAAGAATGCTATGATCAATAAAATGATTATTCAAAGCATACAATCTTCGTTACTGCACTGCTTGTATGTTTGTTGTTAACTTATGTTTTATGTTTTAAGTTTTGGCATCATCAAAAAGGGGGAAACTGTTAGGAAATTTATTTGTTAGATTTTAATGATACAATGTAAAACTTAAACTAGGAAGTTGACATCCCATTTTCCTTGTAATTATGTATTGTAATAGATAGGACTGGGAGAGCTGAGTTAAGTCAGCTATGTCAAAGATTACAATAGGTCAACTACGGACTGGGATGAAGACTCTGTTGTGTGTCAGCTGAGTATGGCCTAGAAGGAAGTCAAGGACTCGACTGAAAGAGAGTCAGCTGAGGAACAACTATGTGAAGTGTCAGTCAAGTCAACTCAAGAAGCCAAGTCTATCAGTTGAAATGATAGTTGAGTCAATCCCATGATTGGAGCAGACTCAAGTCACCTGGGGTAAAAGCAGCAGTCAAGTGAAGACAACCGACTTAGATCCGTTGGAATAAAGTTAAGAATATTACTCGATATAGTAATATGTCATGCTGCCAGGTCTTAAAGTGTTTGGCCCAGAATTGTACAAAAGGAATGAGCCAATGGGAAACACTGCACCTTGTGTCAGAAACCTGCAATGCTGGAATGCCATTCAATACGAGAAAAGGTCAACATCACCAAGGTTGCAGACCAAGACAAGACAAGCCAACTAACATTAAGTGACATTTGAAATTAGTCTATCTCTTCAACGGGCAAATTTTAAATGTGCGCTATAAAAAGTTGCGGAAGCTATTGAGAAAAGGTTACCTTGGTTACCTGAACCACAAATGAACAAGCAATATTCAATCAAGTAGCCTGCAATATTCTCAAAGCAATTCAAGCAATTCCTCAAGCCTTAAACTCGAAGAAACTCAATCCAACACAAGCTGTGAAGAAGAGATAACTTAAACCAGTTGAAGAGGAAACTTTTGAAGAAAACAAAAGGGGTCTACTTTCCAAGTTGAAGGATTGTAGAAAGGTTTAAGGTCAAACCGAGTATCAAGTTTGTTGGAGGGCTTCGTGATCAAATCCAAGAACTTGAGAAGTGAGCTGAAGTAGCAAGGCAGCTGCCCTGTGAAGGAGCTGAGTCGCAAGAAAAGCCAGCTGTGTGATCAAGGCTGTCTCCAGACTGATAACCGCTTTGTAAACTGATCTGTTACATAGTGGATTCCTCCAGGAGTTGGAGAAGAGAGGATTAGAAGAATTACCCCATCTTTGAACCTCTATAAAATACTTGTGTAAATTTACTTTCAGCAATTTACATTCCTACATATTTACTTATATCTGCTGTTAGTATACATTTGCTATCCAACTAATAATTAACTAAGTGCTAAAAATCAAGTGTTTAAAACAAGCTTAAAATAAATCAAAGGATGTTAAGTCTTCCGCTGTTAAAAACCAAATCAGCCAAGTTAAGTATTTGGCTTAAGCAGCCGAGTTATATTATCAACAGCTCTATCGAGTCTGTTGAGTGGGTAACTTAGCTGAATAGCCAACTTAGTTGTCCCCCAAGGACATAATTGATTTGAGTCAACTCTGTTGAACTATTTAAAATGACTAAAATTGAAAATTTGGTAAGGTTTATTCAACCCCCCTTCTAAACCTTACATCACTCCCCTTGGGACCTACATTTTACATTTACTGTCTTTGTATCCCCGTACCTTACAGAACACGATCTGACTTAGGCATCGAGGGTCTTAGCCGGTGTTGGGAAATTTATTGTTTAGATTTTGATGAATGCCATGTAAAACTTAGACTAGAAAGTTGGCACCCCATTTTTCTTGTAATTTGTATTGTAATAGATAGGGCTGTGTGAGCTGAGTCAAGTCAGCTATGCCTGGATATACAAGAAGTCAACTGAAGACTACAATGAAGACTCCGCTGTGAAGTAGCTGAGTGTGGCAAGGAAGAGATGTTAATGACTCGACTGAAGGAGTATCAGCTAAGATACAGTTGTATGAAGAGTCAGTCAAGTCAACTCAAGAAGCCAAGTCTCAAGTTGAAGTGACAGATGAGTCTTTCAATCATTGGAGCAGACTCAAGTCACCTGGGGAAAAAGGCAGCTGTAAAGAGGAGTTAACTGAAAAGAATCCGTTGCTCAGAAGTCAAGAAGTTTACTTAAATAAGTAATACTTCCATGTTGCCATGTCTTAAAGTGCTCAGTCCCAGAAGCGTGCAAAAGGAATAAACCAATGGGAAGATCGCACCTGGTCGTCTCGCAAAGTTGAACGTTCATTTAATACGAGGAAATGCCAACATCAAGGACAGCAACAAGACAAGCCAACGAACACAAGTGATTTTTGAAAATCAACCTATCTCTTCAACTGGCAGATTTTTGAAAGTTCACTATAAAAGGCTGAGGAATCTCATTGAGAGAGGGTTACCTGAACCACGAACAAACAACCATTATTCACAATGTAACCTGCAAAATATTCTCAAGTATATTCAAGCAAATCCTCAAGCCTAAATCTCGAAGAAAATCGATACAACACTACGCTGTGAAGGAAAGACAACTTCAAACTGTTGAAGAGGAATCTTTTGAAGAATCAAAAGGGGTCTACATTCCAAAGAGGATTGTAGAAAGGTTCAAGGTCGAACCAGTCTCAAGTTATTGGAGGGCTTCGTGATCAAATACAAAAAGCTTGAGCAAGTAAGTCAAGTAACAAAGCGCAGCCTGTGAAGAAGCCGAGTCGAACGAGAAGCCGGTTTGTGTGACCAAGGCATCTCGGATCGAGTCCCAAAGGAGCAAGTCAGCTGTGTGATCAAAACTTGTATCTGGACTGATAACCACTTTGTACTCTGATCATACTTAGTGGATTCATCTAGGAGTTGGAGAAGAGAGGAGTAGAAGAATTACCCCATCTTCGAACCTCTATAAAAATTATTGTGTCATTTACATTTCAGCATTTTATTTCTGCATATCACTTTATATCTGCTGATAATTTGCTATCCAACTGATAAGTAATTAAGTGCTAAAATCAAGTGTTTAAAACAAAGTCAATCAAATTAAAGGGTGTTAAGTCTTCCGCTGAAAATCTCATCACAGCCAAGTTAAGGTTTAGAATAAACAGCTGAGTTATTCTATCAACAGCTCAATCGAGTCTGTTGAGTGGCTAACTCTGCTGGTTAACTAACTTAGTTGTCCCTCAAGGACTTAGTTGTGTATTTAACTCTGTAATATTTTAAAAGGACTAAAATCGAAAAGTTGGTAAGGTTTATTCAACCCCCCTTCTAAACCTTACTCACACCCCTTGGGACCTACAAGTGGTATCAGAGCGGTTGGTTCATTGAGCCTTCCACCAGTTTCTTGAACTAGATCTCCAATCTTTCAAAGAAGTTTTTAACACTTGTTCTTTCAAAAGCTATTTCTTTATTCAGCAAAGTTATTATCATGGAAGCAAATTTGACACGCATTCCTATGTTCACTATTGAGGAATTTGATGACTGGAAAATTCGCATGCAGGCTCATCTATCTGCTTTACATGATGAAATGTGGATAGTGATAGAGGATGGGCCACCGCAAATACTGAAAGTGAACACAATTGTCTGCGAGAAGCGAGCGGTGAAGGAAGGAGAGGAAGTTGTCTTTGAAGCAAGATCAACCCTGGTTGATACACCAAGGACTGAATGGACAAACGATGATAGAAGAAGATACAACTTGGACAATGTGGCCAAGGACATACTTTACAAAACCTTGGACAAAGCAATGTTCAACAAAGTCAAATCTTGTCAAACTACAAAACAAATCTGGGATAAATTAACTTTAATTGTGAAGGATCTGAGCAAATTAAAGAAAACAAATTGTCCGTTGCTGTACAAAAATTTGAAAATTTTAAAATGCTTGCAGGTGAAACCTTGGATCAGCTGGATGCTCGATTCACTGAAATCACAAATGAATTATCAGCACTTGGGAAAGAATATACCCAGAAAGAAATGTGTATGAAGATTCTGAGAAGCCTCCCAGCTGAATGGGAAATGAAGGTCATGGCCTTGAGACATTCAATGAACCTGACAACAACATCCAATCATGAGCTATTCTCAGACCTCAAAGCCTACAAGTTTGAGCTGAGAAGAAAAGATCAAGAGGAGACAATTTGTACCCAAAATATTTTGCACTTATAGTCAAGGATGGGAAGAGAGCTGAGGTCAAGGAAGCCATTGACCAGGAGGAGATTGCCTTGATGGTTAAAAGATTCAACAAGTTCTTCAACAAGAACTACAAGAGAAACAAAGGTGAATCCTCCAGAAGACATTCAGCTCCCTCCAAGTCAAGGGAAGATAGGCCACCCAAGAGAGCTAAGCATCAAAAGGTTGAATATCAGAGAGCTGATGACCCAAGAACAGAAAGAGTTGATCAAAGAGCTGAAAACCTATGTTGGAACTGTAGACAACCAGGACACTTTGCTATTGACTGTCCATACCCTATAGTCAATAAATACATGAATGAAGAAGAAATAAGAGTCTTCAGAGAAAGAAGACAGGAAAATAAAAAGGCTATGTTGGCTGCAGAGACTGCTGAGATAGCTAAGTCAAAAAAGCGAGAGACTCGAGAGTAGTGAAGGTGACTGCTCAAGTGATTCGAGGAAGAAGCAATGATGATCTGTCTAATGGCTAAAGAACAAGATCAACCCGACCAAGAAGATGAGGTACACTCTAACTCATCTCACTCAGATTCTAGTGATAGTGATTGTGACACACACACTTCATCACCCACTGATCTTTATCATTCATTAGGCAAAATGATGACAGACTTTGAGCACATTAAGTCCTCACACACACTATTAAATGAGGAAAACAGCCAGCTCAAAAGCCAAAACTCACAGCTGACTAAGGAGTTGAGTACTCTAAGTCACATAGTGATGAGAACAAAAAGAGTCAAGGCCGAGAATGCTAAACTAATAGCAGAGATAGCTGCTATAGAAAAGAGGGAAAATGATCTCAAAAATGTGATTGCTTCATTCACAAAGGCATCTAAATCATTGGATGACCTTATCATGAGCCAAAAAGAGTGTGAAGATAAGACAGGCATAGGATTCAATTCATTTGTGCACAGTCAAACTCCCAGAGTGATCTTGGAAAAGGATCTTCAAGTAATGAAGCATCTCAAAAACCCAAGACACCAAATGTTGCACCCACATTCACTCCAAAGCACAATCACAAACAAACTGGCCTTGGATATAAAGGAAAAGGAAGCGACCCGATTGAGTATCTTTGAGGGTCTGCCGAGAAGAAATCAGAGAGTTCCTCGGCAAACTCCAAATAGGAAGTACTCTGTGAAGAATAAATAGAGCTACCAAAAACCCCAGAAGTTTTATCAAAGAAACACATATGATGGGAATGATAGAAATTACCCAAGCCAAGCTGATTGGAATAATGTGAAATATCAGCAAAGACCTATGGAATATAAGCCCAAATGGCAAAGGCCTAGAACTCAGCAAAGGTCATTCCAAAGGCAACAGAGCTATCTGTTAGGAAATTTATTGTTTAGATTTTGATGAATGCCATGTAAAACTTAGAATAGGAAGTTGGCACCCCAATTCTTGTTGTAAAATGCATTGTAATAAATAGAGTGGCCAAGGCTAGCCGAGTTAAGTCGCCTACGCCTAACATGCAAGAAGACAATCGAAGACTAGAAGGAAGACTCATTGCGAGACAGTGAGTATGGCAAAGAAGAGTAGACGGGAACTCTCTTGAAGAAGCGGTGAGATGCGGTGAGTGGAGTATCGATCAAGTCAAGTCAACTCGAGAAAAGCCAAGTCTCAAGTTGAAGTTGAAGAGAAGAGTCATCCAATGATTGGAAGTCGACTCTAAGTCACTGGGAAAGCAAAGAAATGTAGTCAAGTCGAGATAATCGAAAAGATCCGTTGCACAAAAATCAAGAGAATTACTTAAACAAGTAATATCTCCATATCACCTTTCTCGGAGTGCTCGGCCCAGGAAGCGTGCAAAAGGAATGAACCAATGGGAAGCACTACACCGTGTCGAACTCGAAAAGGTGAAAGAACAATTCATACGAGGAAATGGCAATTCCAAGGACGCAACAAGACAAGCCAACGATATGCAAGTGACTTTCAAAAATAAGCCTATCTCTTCAACGGGCAAATTTTTGAAAGCTCACTATAAAAAGTGAGGAGTTTATTTGAGAATAAGAGACACAAAATTCTGAGACCGAACCAAAACCGTTCAAGCAATTATTAGAAAATGAAACATTCTCAATCCTCAAGCCTACACTACGAAGAACATCAATCCAACACTCACCTGTGAAGGAAAGATAACTTCAATCAGTTGAAGAGGAAAATACTTGAAAAATCAAGGGGTCTACATTCCACGAAGGATTGTAGGAAGGTTCAAGGTCGAACCAAGTCCTAAGCTTTTGGAGGGCTTCGTGATCAAATCCAAAAAGCTTGAGCAAGTGAGTGAAGTAGCAAAGGGTGCCCCCTATGAAGAAAGCCGAGTCGTCGAGAAGCCGGTGAGTGATCAAGGCGTCTCAGATCGAGTCCCAAAGGATCAAGTCAGTTTGTGTGATCAAGACTTGTATCCGGACTGTTACCACTTTGTATACCGATCAATACCTAGTGGATTCCTCCGGGAGTTGGAGAAGAGAGGAGTAGAAGAATTACCCCATCTTGAACCTCTATAAAAATTTCATTGTGTCATTTACATTTCAAAGACTTTAATTCCCGCATCTTAAGCGCTTAAATCTGTGATAAATTTGCTATCCACTTGATAATTTATAAGTATTAAATCAAGCACTAAATCCTTGCTTAATCAAACTTAAGGGTGTTAAGTCTTCCGCTGAAAACAAAACCACAGTTGAGTTAATTTAGACTCAACAATCGAGTTATTCCATCAACGGCTCGGTTGAGTGCATTGAGAGATTAACTCTCTTGATTAACTAAATTGGTGTCCATCAAGGACACACATTGTGTAGTATTAACTCGAATATTTAAAAGGACTAAATCGAAAATTTGGTAAGGTTTATTCAACCCCCCCTTCTAAACCTTACACTTACACCCCTTGGGACCTACAAGTGGTATCAGAGCGGTTGGTTCATTGAACCCTCCGCCCTGGTTACTGAACTAGATCTCCAAAACTTTTCAAAGTCCGCTTTAGTACTTAAACTCTCAAAAGTCTTTCTATCATTAAAAATTATTATCATGGAAGAAAATTTGACACGCATCCCTATGTTCACAATTGAAGAATTTGATGATTGGAAAATTCGTATGCAGGCTCATCTATCAGCATTACATGATGAGATGTGGATAGTTATAGAAGATGGGCCACTGCAAATCTTAAAGGTGAAACAATTTGTAAGAAGAAGTTGAATTTGAAGGAGAAGAGGATGTTGCTCCCTGGACGAGTCATGGTTGAAAAACCAAGAACCGAGTGGACAAATGATGACGAGAAAAAGATACAACCTGGACAATGTAGCCAAGGACATCCTTTACAAAACCTTGGACAAAGCCATGTTCAATAAAGTCAAATCATGCAAAACAACTAAAGAAATGGGACAAGCTAACATTGATTTGTGAAGGCTCGAGCAAATCAAAGAAAACAAATTATCGGTGGATGTACGAAATTTGAGAACTTCAAAATGATCTCGGGAGAAAACCTGGATCAGCTGGATGCTCGGTTCACGTAAATCACCAATGAGCTATCTCGCACTTGGAAAGGAATATACACGAAGGAAATGTGTATGAAGATCCTAAAAGTCTTCCAGATGAATGGGAAATGAAGGTCATGGCATCGAGACATTCCATGGACCTATCAAAGACATCCAACCATGAATTATTCTCGGACCTCAAAGCCTACGAGTTTGAGTGAGAAGAAAAGACGAGGAAGAAGAGACAAATTTGTACCCAAAACAGTGCTGCTCTAATTGTTAAAGATGGGAAGAGAGCCGAGGTCAAAGAAGTCATTGATCCGGAAGAAATAGCCCACGATGGTTAAAAGATTCAACAAGTTCTTCAATAAGAACTACAAGAGAGGAAAGGGCGAATCTTCGGAAGACACTCGGCTCCTCCAAATCAAGGAAGATAGGCACCCAAGAGAACAGATCATCAAAAAGTCTGAATATCAAAGGGTGACAATCCAAGAATGGAAAGAGCGATCAAAAGGCTAAATATCTATCTTTTGGAACGTAGACAACCAGGTCACTATGCCATTGATTTGCTCATATCCTGTAGTTAACAAATACAGGAATGAAGAAGAAAGAAAGGTCTTGAGAGAAAGAAGACAAGAAAAGAAAAAGGCAATGATGGCTGCAGAGATCTTTGAAAATGACCAAGTCAAGAGAGACGGTGATTGAGAGCGATGAAGCCGACTACTCAAGTGACTCGAAGAAGAAGCCCGACCGCTTGATGGCCAAGGAACAAGATCAACCCGACCAAGAAGATGAGGTACACTCTAACTCATCAAACTCGGACTCTAGTGATAGTGATCGTGACACACACACTTCATCACCCACTGATCTTTATGATTCATTAGGAAAAATGATGAAAGATTTTGAACACATTAAATCCTCACACACACTATTAAATGAGGAAAACAACCTACTCAAGAGTCAAAACTCAAAGCGACTAAGGAGCCGAGTACTTTAAGTCAAATAGCCGATGAGAATGAAAGTTTAAAGGTGAAAATGCTAAATTAATAGCAGAAATTGCTGCTATAGAGAAGAGGAGAATGACCTCAAAAATGTTATTACCTCATTCACTAAGGCATCTAAATCATTGGATGATCTTATTATGAGTCAAAGAGAATGTGGAGACAAGACAGCTTAGGATTTAATTCCTATGTGCTATGTCAAACCTCAAAAGTAATTTTGGAAAAAGGATCTTCAAGCCATGAAGAGTCTGAAAAATCCAAAACTCTAAATGTTGCACACACATTCACTCCAAAACACAATAACAAGCGAACTGGCCTTGGTTATAAAGGAAAAGGAAAAAAACAGACGAGTTGAGTGCTTATTTGAAAGGACAAAGTGAGAAGAGATTGATCGAGTTCTCAAAGCAAACTCCAAACAGAAAATACTCTGTAAGGAAGAAGCAGAGCTACCAAAAACCCCAGAAAATCCATAAAAGAAATACATATGATGGGAATGGTAGAAAATATCCAAGCCAAGCTGATTGGAATAATGTAAACTATCAGCATAGACTTATGGAATATAAGCCCAAATGGCAAAGGCCTAGAACTCAAAGAAAGGCCATTCCAAAAGTATAAGAGCTTTCATCAAAGACACATATGCACCTAGGCACTACACTCGAGACACCACAATTACCCAAAGAAGGCGATTGCTAAAACTTATACACAGCATACGAGACAAAAGAGACAATTTGTATGAACCTAGAATTCCCAAGCAATTTGTCAAGATTAATTATGATTATGGCATCGATAGATGGCAACCCCTTAGAGTCAAATCATTTGGCTATAAGTTGGTTGGATCATCTTACAATTCTAACCCCTCGGGACCCGGACAAGTATGGGTACCTAAAACTTAATTTCCTTGATTGCGGGTTCAAGGCAGTGAGTGCCAAGGAACCTGGTACATGGATAATGGTTGTTCCGGACACATGACAGAAACAAGAAAAATCTGTCAAAATTCAAGGAAGTTAAAGGAGCAAAAGTCATATTTGGAGGAAATGAAGCTCTGGTGAAATAAGAGGCATTGGATCCATCAAGAGGAATGGATTAGAAATCACGGATGTTGCATATGTTGAAGGACTCAACTTCAACTTATCGAGCATCGATCAACTTGTGACAAGGGCTACAATGTTGGATTCAACATGGGTGTATGCCAAATCAAGGATCTTGAATCAAATGAAGTTGTGTTGCAAGGATGCGAGACAAAAGAATATGTATGTAGTAGATTGGTCAACCGCTACACACAAAGACTGTCTATTAGCAAAGAGCATATTTGAATCAAGTTGGTGTGGCACAAAAAAGCCGAGTCATCCGAATTTCAAAACGATTAACAAGCTTGCGGATGTAGTCTTGTGGAAGGACTTCGGACTCGAGTATACAAGAAGGAGAGTATATGTGATGCATGTCAAAAGGGAAAACAAATCAAATCTTCATTCAAAGAAAAGACATGTTCATCTTCAACAAGAATATTGCATCTGCTACACATGGATCTATTTGGCCCAAAGTGGAACCAAAAAAAGCATAAGTGGAAAGAAATACACCTTGGTGGTAGTAGATGACTACTCAAGATACACATGGACAATATTCATGTGTAAGAAGAAAGAAACTCTACAAAAACTACCACAACTGATGAAGAGGATTCAAAACGAGAAGAGTCAAACCATTATCAAAATAAGATCGACAGAGGAACCGAGTTTGTCAATGGAATAATAACTCGATATTGTATTGAGAATGGTATTGGTCATGAACTATCGCAGACAAGGACTCCACAGTGAGAATGGAGTTGCGAAAGAAGGAAAGAACTCTCAAAGAAAAGCGGCAAGGACCATGTTAGTCTGAAGCGGGGTTACAAAAAAGATTTTGGGGTCAAGCAATCAACACACTTGCTACTCAAAACAGATGTATGATAAGCAGACGGTGACAAAGACTCCCTATGAGATTTGGTGGAAGAAAACCAAATGTTGCATATTTGAGAATATTTGGATGTAAATGCTTCATCCACAACAATGGCAAAGACAATCTAAAGGCTTTTGATGCTAAAGTTGATGAAGGTATCTTCTTAGGATACTCGGTGAAAGCAAAGCCTACTGAGTACTCAACAAAAGGACTATGGTTGCGAGAAGAATCCATTCATGTGGTATTCGATGAACCAAATGTAAATGGAGAAGACATTGAAGAGTCGGTGATAAGAATCATCCAACCATCTGAGAAGAGTCCCTATCTTTCAAGTCAAGTGGAATTATGAACTCGAGAAGAAGATGAGATAGTGAATCTCAAAAACATCCGGAAAATTTGCGGCTAAGTGATTACGAGAGAGCGACCATGGCAACACACTTTGCGCAAGACGATGAATCCGGCTAACTTACTCCAACTTTGATGTAAGATGGTGAAAGACCATCCACGAGAACTTGTCATTGGAGATATAAGACAAGGTGTCAAAACAAGATCGAGAACTCAACAAGAAGCTATGTTCACATGCTTTATCTCGCAAATAGAGCCCAAAGATGTGTCACAAGCATTAGATGACACACATTGGATTCAAGCCATGCAAGAAGAAATGAATCGAGTTTGAAAGAAATAAAGTATGGGAATTAGTTCATAGACCCACACATCAAAATGTTATCGGTACCAAATGGGTGTTCGAAACAAGATGAATGAGGAAGGTTCGTGGTAAGAAACAAGGCAAGACTAGTAGCCAAAGGATATTGCCAAGAAGAAGGAATAGATTTTGATGAAACATTTGCTCTGTAGCAAGACCTGGAAGCTATAAGAATGTTTCTTGCCTATGCGACTCACAAGAATTTCGTATTGTATATCGATGGATGTAAAAAGTGCATTCCTAAATGGTTTATTGGAAGAAGAAGTGTATGTTGAACAACCTCCAGGATTTGAGCGAGAAGACTCTTGGAGATAAGGTATACAAACTCAAGAAAGCCTTGTATGGATTGAAACAGGCACCCGAGCATGGTATGATACCTTGTCACAATTCCTAATCGAAAATGGATTCACAAAAGGAAAGGTAGATAGAACACTTTTTAATTCAAGACAAAAAGAGTATCTTTGCTTGTTCAAATATATGTGGATGACATCATTTTTGGATCCACAAACAAAGAGTCTGTGTGAAAAATTTTCAAACCTCATGCAACGTAAATTTGAAATGAGCATGATGGGAGAGTCGACATTCTTCCTTGGACTCCAAGTGAAACAGTGAAGGATGGAACCTTCATAAGTCAAACAAAATACACCAGAGATTTAATGAAGAAGTTTGGTATGGAGGAGAAGTCTTCGTAAAAATACCAATGAATACATCACCAAAATGGACATGGATGCGGATGGCAAGCCTGTAGATCAAACAAGATCTGAGCACTTATTGGATCATTGCTCTATCTCACAAAGAAGCACGCCGGACATCACCTTTTGTTGAGGTGTATGTGCAAGATTTCAATCTGCTCCAAAAGAGAGCCATATGACAAAGCGGCTAAGAGAATATTGAGATACTTGAAAGGAAGCCAAGAGGTTGGCTTATGGTATCCGAAGGAAGGCGGATTCAAGCTAATTGGCTATTCAGACTGACGACTATCTTTGGATGTAGAGTTGACAGAAAAGCACCTCGAGGCACATGTCAAATGCTTGGAAACATCTTGATTTCTGGTTTAGCAAGAAGCAAAATTCAATAGCCACCTCTCTGGTGAACCGAGAATATATAGTTGCGGCAAACTATTGTGCCCAAGTCCTATGGATGAGGCGGTGAGAGACTATGAAGTTGAGGAAAAAGAAATTCCAATCATGTGTGATAACACAAGTGCAATTGCCATTACTCAAAATCTGTGTTGCACTCAAGAACAAAGCATATCGATGTTAGATATCACTTCATAAGAGATCATGTTGAAAAGAAGGACATCATCTTGGAATATATCTCAACCGATAAACAATTGGCCGACATCTTCACAAAACCATTATGTGAGTCAAGATTTGAAGAACTCAAACATGAGTTAGGGTTAATTGAGTGAGTGACACTCGGAAGAATCAAAGAAAAGAAATGGAACACAAAAAGGGAAAAAGAGTTGAACTCACAAATCGCCTAAGTAAATCACCAGATCGGAAGAAATGACTATACCAAGTCGGTTGTTAGTGAGTCATTAAGTGAATGTGAGAAGAAGAGTTAAATCGGCTAAAGGATGTTTGAGTCACTTATGAGCAAAGTGACAAAAACTTGATTGTTTTTACTAAGCGGGAATGTTTTAAGAATGACGTCAAAGATAATGATGATGTGTGACATAAAGCCGCACACCAAGCTTATGATTGGATATAAATTTGCCGCATTAAATACGAGACATTAAATGCTAAATAAGCGTGCAAAATCTTAGCCGTTGATTTCGATCACATTTCAAAAACCACCCGCACGTCCTTTCATAAACCATACTTAAACCATTTCCGTCCATTTCTCTCTCACACTACCAAAACCGTTCATTTCTTTCTCTCAGAAGCAAAGGCAAAAATTCTCTCAAAACCCTATCTATCTTCAAATCAATCTCTAAGCTTTCTTCGATAAGATTCTGAAAAATGGCACCAACCTACGACTTTGTCAAGTTAGGAAAGCAAATCCACACCGGGTCTACTGTGGATTTCGACGGCATGGTGAAATAGGGGTCCAACGACACCCTAGTGAAGAAAATCGCTGAGAAATTGGAAACGACCGGGCTGAAACCGTTTCTGACGTTAGAATATCCGATGACCTATGTGGAGGAGGTCGCACAATTCTACGTGAATGCTGAGATTCACGATGAAGGAATAAAGTCATCCGTTCACGGAAAGAAGATCACCATCTCTGCCAAGGATTTGGTGAACACGCTCTCTACCAAACTGAAGGAGCCTCAGAAATTAACGGGCGATGTAAACTTGGTGATGCTTGGAAAGAAATAGCCAAGCCCGACTTATGCTTGATAAAATAGTGTACACAAACAAACAAGAGATCATTTGAAGGAAGGGGATTATCACAATTTGTTGGACATAGTTGCCAAATGTATTGACATCAAATTTGGTAGCTTTTGACCAATCACAAAAGCAAAGCGATTGTAATGGCCGCAATCATCGCGAGAAAAAGAAAATAAATGGGTTGAGTTTATCTACGGCGGACTCGCGAACGTAGGGAACAAATCCTTCAAGGAAGATGGCACATTTGGAGGATCCCAGGATATGGCCTAGTGATTGGCCGGTGATGGAGGTGAAAGGAGTCCCTCTTAGACATGGGAAGGCATTCCATGTTAACAAGAGGATGTTGAGCAAACCCTCTCGGCGCACGAGAAGAGAGCCTACGCCAAGAGAGGCGACACGAGTGGGGAATCGGTGACCTCGAAGATACTGATTGTTTCCTCTCCACCCAAGAAGAAGAAAGATGCCCTGCGGCGCAAAGAAGATCTGTTGCCCCTGCAGAAAGAAAGTCAAAATCGCTCCCGCCCCGCGGCCGTGTCTCCCGCCCTGCGAGTGGCGGTCGAGAAGGACTCACAAATACCTTCTTCGATCGTCAAAAAGAGGAGATCGATAAGCCAAGACGACGGCTCCTCGAAAAAGACACCAAAGACGCCCCCGCCGCCCAAGACTCGAGGCGAATCGTCTCGAACCAGAAATCCCTCGGTACAAACTAGAAGACGAAGAAGAATCATCAAGCGATCCGAGCTTGAAAAACCGGCCGAGTCACCACTCATTTGGAACAAATACCAGAAACATCAAGGAAGTCGAGTCCCGGATGTAATTGATGAAACACTAAGTCTCTTTGAAGCGATCGTGAGAGGCAACTCAAGACACATTTGTAGTCCACACAAACAAAAACAGAAGAAGGCGATAGAGCCGATAGTGATGTGATGATCCTATCTCCACCTTACCGAGACATCCAAAATCGTCTGCGTGAGTGGAGAAAATGGAAGTTGAGTAAATCAAGGAACAGTTCCAACGGCCCGAGTTTATAGAAGAAGAAGAGGAACTCGTTAAACTTCCTTGGACTAACCACTGTGCTCCCAAAGATGGATGAAGACAATCGCACGAGACATCCTGCAGATCTTCAAGGACAAGGAGAAGGAAAGGAAAGAGATGAAGGCGAGGCACGTGAGAAGGCCAAAGATCCGCCCTATCTCCGGCACCACGTAACACACACATCCTCTCCTTGATGTCTTCTCCGATGGTGATGAGGATCCGGAGAATGTTGTCGCCCACGAGAAGAGTTGCAAATGCAGCAAGCATTGCACGAATCGAGAATCCTTCACGAGCAAAGATTGATGGAGGGACCAGGAGAGTCCTCGAAACACACCGAATTGATCCAATGGGAGTGGTTGAAGAAATCGCCACCGTTGTTTCTTGCCACCACTTCCCCACTCACTCGGAAGAAGGGAATAAGGGACAGCGATGAAACCGGGATAGTCGGGACCCCAATCGAGCCAACCCCTATTAAAGGTGTCTTACCACCCGCCCCAACTGAACATTCAATAGAAATAGCCGCGAGTTTGGAGACGAGTGACCCCATTCCAAGTCACTCGGTGTGCGCCGGTGAGGGGGAAACTCCCTCGGCTGCGGCAAGGTCGGAGGATGCGGCGAGATGACTCCACCACGAATCTAGGAGGCGAAGTAGAGCAAATACAAAACGGGAAGAACATCAAGTTGCCATCAACGAAGCTCAGGCGATTGAGACTGTCTCACCGAGGTGCCAACCGCTCGAAGGCTAATGACGGCGCCGATGTAGTCGAGGCACGGGCGAAGGAACAGCCACGGGAGTTAACACTGGGGCAATGAATGTGCAATCCATGGGGTTGAGACTCCAATGGATGCCACCACGAGAAGACCCTAAGACAGTGACACTTTGTCGAAAGGGAGGTCAAGCCTCGCTGCGATCGAGACCGCAGGAGGTAATGAAGGCCCACGGGAGGTTGAGACTTCCGGGGTAAAGAAGTCAAGTAGAGAACATCCCTCCTACCATCATTGATCCATCCGAGAAGGAGATAAGCGCACTTCATGATTCCCAGGATAATCCCGACGTAACCTTTCGGGGATCGAAGGCGAAGAAGAAGAAAGCCGAGTCATCCCCGGTGATGCATCCAAAAGACTTCAGTGCGGATGTTCCAAGCACGAGCAAGTCGATCCCAAGACTACTCGTCAAACCTTTAATTTTGATGATGAGCCACCAATGGAAATCTCGTCATCATCCGATGACGCTTCCGATAAGGCCGAGGACCGAGTCTACTCAATTGGAGAAATCATTTGAGACCAACGGTTGTTGAGGCAGTGAGGCTCGGCAAAAGTCGGGTCCACTTCACAAAAGACCCCAACCGAGACAGACTCCATGCGCGCAGCTCCCCTGCCGCAGCAGAGTTCGACTCCAAGAGGAACTTCACGCGCACCTCTCATCATTGAACAAATACCAGTTGGTCGTGATGATTCCTTTATAGAATCTTTTCCTTTCTCTCTGGAGGTACCCGACCTCCCTGAAGAATCAGAGAACGAGCTCGCACGCTTCCACAGACCAGCTCCCGTTTTTCCATCAGGCACCATTGTTCCAGCTGATTATGATTTTGACGATGCATGGCCATCACCGCAACGGAAGAATCGGTGAAACGCCGAAGTGTTCAAGGCATTATTCACGAGATTGAACGGATGGAGAGGCATCGCCTCTATGGACATGCGGATCGACAACAGAGATGCCAATCTTTGCTGATTTAAGAGGCATAATGATCGGAGATCGGGGAATGGTGGCAACAAAGAACAAACAATGCGTGTGGAACAAGTTAGATACTTCAGGACATTGTTCAACAAGTTGGTATGGAGAGTGAAAATGCCGATGCAAAAACGAAGCCGAGAGAACATATTGAGCACATGCATGAAGCTCACCGCCGAGATAAAGCTGCTGCGTGAGCAAAATAAGAGTGATCTACGCGTTTAAGAAACCATGAATACAAAATTCAGCCTTCTCATGGCCTGAGATGAAGCCGATTTCGTGAGTCCAACGCTACTCGATCCGATTTCGTGGCCGCATACTCTGCAGCAGACTCGAGACAGAACTCTACCATCGCAGGCTCGACTTCCGCTTGCCAATATGTTTCAGTGTCCCTCTCTTTTGATGATGCCAAAAAGGGGGAAGAGGAATACCTTAAAGCGTAAAAGATCCGAAGCCGAAAAAGAGGATGGTTGTGAAGGGAAAGACAATTGAGGAAGCGTTGAAACAAAAGAAAGGAAAATCACTTTGAGGGGGAAGGATCGAAAGATGTGACCTTAATGATTGCACAAACCCCCAACAGGTCTGTCACAACTAACATTATCGCAAAGACAAACTCCCTGTGACTCGCCACTCCAACACTCTGCTATATCCATGGTGAAAAGAGAAAGACAATTGAAGCGGGGATGGAGGAAGTGGAAGGAAGAATGGATGCCCGAGTTATGAACATCTTGAAACAACACGGAGGCATTCCAAAGAGAGCGAGAGATACTTATGCCATCTCGGATGTCGGGACGAGCCACGATCAGTTGATGAATTTAAAACGCTCGAATCAAGGATACTTTGCAAATATGTCTATGGCTCAAGCTTGGGACTTATCTCGGGAAAAGGGTCTCACGTTATGTGAAGAAGGCGACAGCGACAGACTACCGGCGATCACTCTGCTGGTCACTCCACCGGTCACTCATTTGGAAAGAAGAAGACCCAAAGACAAAGACACGCCCGCAGGTAGAGGAAGAAGCGTGGTGGAGGAAGAGGCTTGGACCAGGCCTCCGCCCAAAAACATTGAATACGTAGATCCGGCAAGAAATGAGGGATCTTGGGCTGGTCTTGACCAAGTAGCAAATTTGCAAGTGGCTAAAAGTAACGCTGAGTATGCAAAAAGAATAGAAGAAGAAAACAAGAGACAAACTCAGCTATGGGAGGAAAAGACAGGAAAGATTAAGAAGAGATGAAGCTGCCAGGAAGGCATATGAAAAGAAAAAGAAGGCAAGCGACGCGATGAGAAAAAGAGAAGAAGAGAAGAAGATCTTGAACAAGATGAAAGAAGAAGACAATGAAGGAGATGAAGTGTTGTTGTCCACCCCTTCGTGTATATTATTATGTAAATACATACAATGTAAGTCTTCCAAATAAAGCTATAAATTCTTTATTTTTCGTGTAGACAAATATGTGCTCGATACACCTTGTAAAAATGATTGTGTAAAAGAACAAGAATGTTATGATCAATAAAAGGATTGATTCTCGCATACATTCTATGTCAATACACTATCTGTATGTATCTTTGCTATTTGCATTTTTGAATGGTTTAAGTTTTGGCATCATCAAAAAGGGGAAATTGTTAGGAAATTTATTGTTTAGATTTAGATGAATGCCATGTAAAACTTAGAATAGGAAGTTGGCACCTCAATTCTTGTTGTAAAATGCATTGTAATAAATAGAGGCGCTGAGTTGAGTTAAGTCGCCTACGCCCTAACATGCAAGAAGACAATCAAGACTAGAAGGAAGACTCATTGCGAGACAGTGAGTATGGCAAAGAAGAGTAGACGGGAACTCTCTTGAAGAAGCAATCGAGATGCGGTGAGTGGAGTATCGTCAAGTCAACTCGAGAAAAGCCAAGTCTCAAGTTGAAGTGTGAAGAGTCATCCATGATTGGAAAGCGACTCTAAGTCACCGGGGAAAGCAAAGAAATGCAATCAAGTCGAGATAATCGTAAAAGATCCGTTGTATTTAAATCAAGAGAATTACTTAAACAAGTAATATCTCCATATCACCTTTCTCGGAGTGCTCTCCCGAAAGCGTGCAAAAGGAATGAACCAATGGGAAGCACTACACCGTGTCGAACTACAAAAGGTGAAAGAACAATTCATACGAGGAAATGGCAATTCCAAGGATCGCAACAAGACAAGCCAACGATCGCAAGTGACTTTCAAAAATAAGCCTATCTCTTCAATGGGCAAATTTTTGAAAGATCACTATAAAAGGTGAGGAGTTTATTTGAGAATAAGAGACACAAATTCTGAGACTGAACCAAAAACGTTCAAGCAATTATTAGAAAATCAAACATTCTCAATCCTCAAGCCTACACTACGAAGAACATCAATCCAACACTCACTGTGAAGGAAAGATAACTTCAATCGGTTGAAGAGGAAAATCTTGAAAAATCAAGGGGTCTACATTCCACGAAGGATTGTAGGAAGGTTCAAGGTCGAACCAAGTCTTAAGCTTTTGGAGGGCTTCGTGATCAAATCCAAAAAGCTTGAGCAAGTGAGTGAAGTAGCAAAGCAGCTGCCTGTGAAGAAAGCGAGTCGTCACGAGAAGCCGGTGAGTGATCAAGGCGTCTCGATCGAGTCCCAAAGGATCAAGTCAAATTTGTGTGATCAAGACTTGTATCCGGATTTATTACCACTTTGTATCTTGATCAATACCTAGTGGATTCCTCCGGGAGTTGGAGAAGAGAGGAGTAGAAGAATTACCCCATCTTGAACCTCTATAAAAATTTCATTGTGTCATTTACATTTCAAAGACTTTAATTCTTGCATCTTAACTACTTAAATCACTTTGATAAATTTGCTATCCACTTGATAATTTATAAGTACTAAATCAAGCACTAAATCCTTGCTTAATCAAACTTAAGGGTGTTAAGTCTTCAATGAAAACAAAACCACGGTTGAGTTAATTTAGACTTAATACGGTGAGTTATTCCATCAACGGCTCGATTGAGTCCGTTGAGAGATTAACTCTCTTGATTAACTAAATTGGTCTGTCCATCAAGGACACGGTAGTATTAACTCGAATATTTAAAAGGACTAAATCGAAAATTTGGTAAGGTTTATTCAACCCCCCCTTCTAAACCTTACACTTACACCCCTTGGGACCTACACTATCATCAGCACACATATGCACCCAAGCACTACACTCAGAGATATCACTACTACCCAAAGAAGGCAACTGCTAAAACACACACACAGGCATATAGACAAAAGAGACAGTTGTATGAACCTAAAGCCCCCAAGAAATTTGCCAAAGTGAGTTATGATTATGGCACAGAAAGATGGCAACCTCTTAGAGTCAATTCATTTGGCTATAGGTTGGTTGGATCATCTTACAGCACTAACCCCTCAGGACCCAGACAAGCATGGGTACCTAAAAACTAATTTCCTTGATTGTAGGTTCAAGGAACAGCTGAGTGCCAAGTAACCTGGTACATGGATAGTGGTTGTTCCAGACAACGTAAGTCCAAGCGGCTATGATAATCTAGAGGGGGTGAATAGATTATCTCCATTTTCTCGATTGAGCCCTCTTTTTCGAATCAAACAAGTCAAGACAATAATAAAGGTGCGGGAAGTAAACAACACGCGTCGATTTATAGAGGTTCAACCCACCTAGGGCCTAATCCTCTACCACCCCAGTATATCCGGGATGGATTTCAAAAAGAAAAAAGATTTTATTAATTACCAAATAATACAACACCTTACAACATCACTTTGAAGAGCACCACACTCTTCTACAACACCACCTTTGAGATTAACACAATCTCTCTTGAAGATTACCACAATCTCCAACGGCACCTTGTGAAGAAGTTACCACAATCTTCAACCTTGAAGAATACCAAATTCTTCAACACCTCAATAAGAAGATCACCACAATCTTCTTGCTCCTATCACCTAGATCATCCAAGTGTGTTCTTACCACAAGAACACTCACAAGGATATCTTGTGTTGAATGATAACCCAAATTCAAGATTACAACTCGATAATGAATGATACAAATTTGAGTGCAAGTGTAATCAAGAATAGCCTAGACCTCAAGAATGTGAAAGTAATAAGCTAGGCAAATTACAACAAGAATAATGACAATATAAGACCAAGTGTTTGCTTGAGTATTTCTTGTTGTGTTGTATTGTTCTCTCTTATTGTTGTGCTTCAAATCTTCCTCTATTTATAGGAGAGGATTGATCATTGATAGGCTCCTCTTGGAATCTGATATCTACAAAAAAAATTGCAATTAAAATCAAGATTATAGTTGTTAGAAATCAATCCCACAATTTAGGGAAAAGTTGTCTGCTGCACAACGGTTAGAATTTTGCTGTCAAAACATAGGGCGACCGGTCGCGCAGAAATAGAGTTTGAAAAGAACACAGCAAAAAGTCACACAGGGGGACCGATCCTGGGGGGGTCCGACCGGTCGCCCAGGGGTGCGACCGGTCGGCCCTGGTGTGGACCGGTCACCCCTCTTAAAAATTGCATTACAGAGTGTTCTGTAATGTTCCCAGGTACCGGTCGCCTTCTTGGTCGACCGGTCGACCTCCGAAATGAAATGTTGTCCGATTTTTGTCAAACATAAACTTCAAAAAATACTCCAAAAAATTAGTAAAAATATTTTAAACCGATCGGGAGTATTAGGACAACATTTAGAAACATAGTTTAGATGTAAAAACCCATTGACACAAAATCATTAAATGTGTTGTCCAATTTTGTCGAAAATAAACTTGAAGAAATACTCCGGAAAATATTAAAACCATTTTAAATCATTTAGGAGTATTTGGACAACCTTTAAAAACATTGTTTTGGTATAAAAACAAAATCATCAAAATCATGATAAAACCATTTATCAAACAATCTCCCCTTTTTTGATGATTACAAACCAAAACAATTTTAACGAGGTCGATTTTGAAAACAAAACAATTTTACTGGTTAAAAAGAACTATCTGTTGTGAGCGACAACATTCCACGCAATATAATCACAAGGATAGGAGTAGAGATATTAAACATATATAGCAAAAGCTCCCCCTATCAATATGCACAACAAGAGTAATGTAAAAGCAATCAACCACAAGCTAAAAGCTTAGCTTTTCGATATAGAGCTTAAGTATCAAGAACTTATAAGCTCCCCCTATCAATAAAACATCATTAGATATGTAAACAAGTCCATGAAACATCAAACGGACTAAGTATAATTCACAACAATATGGCTTATAATAGCCACAACTTATAGCTTCTTATCTCGAGCTTATTTTAGCTTCTTTGAGCTAATAAGCTTATAACTTGTTTCTCCCCCTTTGGAATCATCAAAAAGAATGTTAGAACGATAAAAACATCATATATTCATATCAAAGTGCGCAACTAAACCGATGTATCGAGCTATTTGAACATTTGAAGCTTATAGACCAAATAGGAGGGAAAAGTCGATCATACGACTTGTAGAAGCTTATGAAAGCTAATTTGAGTAGCAAAACATGATCTCTATAAATATATAAGACATTTGAAAATGAGAGAATCATGTGGGTGATAAATTTTTCATTAAAACATATTATCGAACACTTGGCGGGCGTCAAAAATTGAAGAAGATATATATAGCTCTTGTAAATGTAATCAAGCCAAGTTTTTCATCACCAAAAGCAAGTTTATAAATATCATCCATCAACAATCATCATGCTCAACACAAATATATAAGAATTGCATCAAGAAATATACATATAAGCCAAGTTCTCAAGGGTTCAGCCCAATTGAGATAAGGGAGTAGAATTCTTACCATTTAATCGGTGAGGATGAATAACAATGATGATAAACGAGCTAGATAATCCCCAAAATATGTAAATTATGCAACAAAACACATTTGAAGTGAATTGTGTGTGAAATTTGCAAAGGGGACGAAAATAGAGTGAAATGAGCCAAAATGGCAGAAAATAAGAACAGAGACGATTTTAACCAAAAATTGCACAGTGGGCGACCGGTCGAGCTGGTGGGCGACCGGTCGGCCCTAACCCTGGCAGCCCATTGGTTCAGTTCTATTTTGAAAATCCGAAATTTTATCCAAAAATCCGATTTTTGCCCCTAAGTTTTAAAAACGTGCAAAATGCAAACATAGACCTCATTCAATATACATTATGTCATAATCAAGCTCGAAATGGAGTAAAATACTCGGCGGTGAACGATTAAAAAGTCCGCGAGTTATCCTTGAGATGGAATTAAACACATCTCAAATTTTTGTTAAACATGGAATCCCTTAGAAAAAGATATCAAATCTCAATATGTTTAGTTCAATTATGACAAACCATATTTTGAAACATTATTATCACCGGACTTGTTATCCCAAAAATAAGAATGTTTTAAGACTTTGGATACAACAAGTCATAAGGAAAAGTGCCTTTCAAATATTTGAAAATTTCTTTTAACGGCACTTTAATGAGATTCGTTGGGATAGTTTTTGAAGTCGAGCATATAGACGTAAGGCATATGGAATGTCGAGTCTATGGGAGTAATAAAAGTGAATTAACATACCTCGAGTTTGTTTGTCGACCGATATTCCTTCCTCAACTTTTGTCAATCTTTACATGGTAGTTATAGAGGTTGAGATGGTTCTTTCTTCTTCAATGCCTCACTTCTTCTTTTGTATACTTTGAGTGTGGAATATAACCACCTTCCTTTGGTCATCAAACTTGTTCCAAAATATCAAAAAATTTCTGCAAAATCTCAACAAGATATCTTTGCACAAGACCATAGTAATATCAAATGATAGAGATACAATAACAAGTAGCACGTACTATGCTTTCAAACAAATCACCAAGAGTTTCATAAAACATGTAAGTTCAAATAAGCTTGTAGGAAGCTATATAAGGTCTCTTTTGAAATTAGAAAAATTCAAGAGCATATAGTTGAGACCTTATTTAAAAGAAGCATTTGAACAATAGTTTTGATAAGAATAAATATGAGCAATCAAATGCATAATTTTGAGATAAGGACGAAGATCAAATGTTTTATCAAATATAATCATTTACAAGTCTCGGATAAAACAAGCTTTATTGAATAGTGCCTATCAAAAATTGAAAAAACCTCTAAATGGCACTTGTATGAAATACTTTGAAATATCTTAAAAAGCAAGCACATAGGCATATGGCAAAAATATATCGAGTCTATAATATGAATACAATGATGAGCGTACCTCGATAGTTTAAGCATCTCTTGAAGAGGATGAGGAAATATATATCCTACACATATCTTAAACAAGTATAGCACAAAACAAATATGATACAAGTGTAGGCTAAAAATAATAAGATATATCACAAGTATGCTTATGCCATAAAAATCCATAAGAGATTATAAAACACAATAGTTAAATCAAATGTACAAGAGTTTTAAAAACATCATGCAAGGTCTTCTTTTTCAAAGAATTTTATAAACGCAAATATATATTGAAGACCTTAATTTTAAAAATATTGAAAACTCATTTTGAAAGTTTAGGCACAAATAAAACATGCATAATAACAAAATAAAATGCATATTTAATTGGGGATATACGGTTTACCAATTACGCCATTTCCATGGGTTGTGTCTTTCCCATTGTTGATGATATCTTCCCCTTTGAAAATTGTCTTGTTGATGATAGCTTCTCCGATTGCTCCATTTCCAAGGATTATGTCCTTCCCATTGTTGATAGTGTCTTTCTCTTGGAAATTCATTGTGGTGGTGTCTTCTCCTTTGATCAAATGAAATGGGCATTTGATGTCTTCTTTGCGGTATAAATTTTCTTTGAATGTCATTCCGCCGGGTACCTAATATGACATTCTTTTGTGGTACCCTCAAGTGTTTGGGTCCTTTGGGATTAGCTTTGAGACTTTTAGGTCTCCAATAATAATTGGAGCTATTTCTAGCCCGACAAGTATTAACCGTGTGACCCTTTTTACCATAATAAAAACAAGTAGTAATTCTAGGAGCATAATGACCAACATGCATAGAGACTTGATCCTTTTTCATATGATTGACAACATTAGGCTTATGATCAAGTTCTAGTTTCAAATTTTCACAATTATGAATATCAACAATATTGGACATTTTATTAGTACTCAAGTTGAATTTTGATAAATCCTTTTTCATGCAATTAATATCCTCAACAAGAGTACTATTTTCTTTCTCAAGGTTTCTAACCTTATCAAGAGTGGTGGTGTGAGCACATGAAAGTGATTCATATGAAGTGAATAAGCTATCCTTATCAACTTTCAAAGCATTGAATTTCTTTTTCAAATTTTTGTATTTAACAAGCAAGCTGTGGAATACATTTTGAAGATCATCATAATCATTTTGCAAATCACTATAATCATTACGTAATTCATTATCATAGGAAGTAGAAGGTTTACTTACCTCGTTTTCTTTGAAGCCCATAAGACAACGTTCATTTTCATCGTCGTCGGAAGTTGTAGGAAGCTCATCCCAAGTTGTTGTATCCCTTTGAGAAGTAGATGCTTTTGAGTTGCTCCTTTCATTTGCATATACTTCTTCTAATTTTCTCCATACTTCATGTGCCGATTTAATTCCTACAATATGATCATATTCCAAAATGGTAAGTGAACAATACAAAATATTAAGAGCTTTACCATTTAAGGAGATGATTTTCTTATCTTCATCATTGAGCTCCTTGAGGACTTTGGAGGTGTGTGGTGTATCTTTTATCGGAATAGATTCTCCATTGACGACCGTGTTCCAAATATCAAACCCGCAACCTTGTAGATAGCATTCCATTCTTTCTTTCCAAAATGTATAATTTTTGGAATCAAATAGTGGTGGCTTGGTGGTGGAGGCGCCGGTAAGGTGGACTTCATTCGTAGCCTGTGATCGTTCCTCTTTACTCGTGATGTGGAACGAGCTTACCAAAGAGTTTGGCTCTGATACCACTTGTAAGTCCAAGCGGCTACGATAATCTAGAGGGGGGTGAATAGATTATCTCCATTTTCTCGATTGAGCCCTCTTTTTCGAATCAAACAAGCCAAGACAATAATAAAGGTGCGGGAAGTAAACAACACACATCGATTTATAGAGGTTCAACCCACCTAGGGCCTAATCCTCTACCACCCCAGTATATCTGGGATGGATTTCAAAAAGAAAAAAGATTTTATTAATTACCAAAATTAATACAACACCTTACAACATCACCTTGAAGAGCACCACACTCTTCTACAACACCACCTTTGAGATTACCACAATCTCTCTTGAAGATTACCACAATCTCCAACGGCACCTTGTGAAGATTACCACAATCTTCAACCTTGAAGAATACCAAATTCTTCAACACCTCAATAAGAAGATCACCACAATCTTCTTGCACCTATCACCTAGATCATCCAAGTGTGTTCTTACCACAAGAACACTCACAAGGATATCTTGTGTTGAATGATAACCCAAATTCAAGATTACAACTCGATAATGAATGATACAAATTTGAGTGCAAGTGTAATCAAGAATAGCCTAGACCTCAAGAATGTGAAAGTGATAAGCTAGGCAAACTACAACAAGAATAATGACAATATAAGACCAAGTGTTTGCTTGAGTATTTCTTGTTGTATTGTTCTCTCTTATTGTTGTGCTTCAAATCTTCCTCTATTTATAGGAGAGGATTGATCATTGATAGGCTCCTCTTGGAATCTGATATCTACAAAAAAAATTGTAATTAAAAGCAAGATTATAGTTGTTAGAAATCAATCCCACAATTTAGGGAAAAGTTGTCTGCTGCACAACGGTTAGAATTTTGCTGCCAAAACATAGGGCGACCGGTCGCGCAGAAATAGAGTTTGAAAAGAACACAAAGCCAAAAATCACACAGGGGGACCGATCTCGGGGGTCCGACCGCCAGTGCGGTCCCTGGTGTGGACCGGTCACCCTCTTAAAAATTGCATTACGAGTGTTACGTAATGTTCCTGTGTACTGTCGCCTTCTTGGTCGACCGGTCGACCTCCGAAATGAAATGTTGTCCGATTTTTGTCAAAAATAAACTTCAAAAAATACTCCAAAAAATTAGTAAAAACATTTTAAACCGATCGGGAGTATTAGGACAACATTTAGAAACATAGTTTAGATGTAAAAACCCATTGACACAAAATCATTAAATGTGTTGTCCAATTTTGTCGAAAATAAACTTGAAGAAATACTCCGGAAAATATTAAAACCATTTTAAATCATTTAGGAGTATTTGGACAACCTTTAAAAACATTGTTTTGGTATAAAAACAAAATCATCAAAATCATGATAAAACCATGTATCAAACAGACACATGGCAGGAAACAAGAAAAATCTGTCAAAATTCAAGGAGATTAGAGGCGCAAAAGTCATATTTGGAGGAAATGAAGCTCCAGGGGAAATAAGAGGCACTGGATCCATCAAGAAAAATGGATTAGAAATCACAGATGTTGCATATGTTGAAGGCCTGAACTTCAACATGTTAAGCATTAGCCAACTCTGTGACAAAGGCTATAATGTTGGATTCAATATGGGAGTGTGCCAAATTAAAGACACTGAATCAAATGAAATAGTGTTGCAAGGATCCAGACAAAAGAACATGTATGTGGTAGACTGGTCGATTGCCACACCAAGCACTTGTCTCGTTAGCAAAGAGTACAAAATCGAATCAAGTTGGCTGTGGCACAACAAGTTGAGTCATCTGAATTTCAAGACAATTAACAAGCTTGCAAGGAGTCATCTTGTGGAAGGACTACCAGACTCAGTATACAAGAAAGAAAGTGTTTGTAATGCATGCCAGATGGGAAAAGCAGATCAAATCATCATTCAAAGAGAAGTCTAGTCCATCTTCAACAAGGATATTGCATCTGTTGCATATGGATTTATTTGGTTCAGTTGAGCCAGCTAGCACAAGTGGAAAGAAATACACTTTAGTAGTGGTGGATGATTATTCAAGATATACATGGACAATCTTCATGTGTAAAAAGAAGGAAACTTTGCAGAAGTTACCTAAACTGATGAGAAGAGTTCAAAATGAGAAGAGTCAAACCATTATAAAGATAAGGTCTGATAGAGGAACTGAGTTTGTCAATGGAATAATTGCTCAGTATTGTGTTGAAAATGGTATTGCTCATGAATTATCTGCAGCAAGGACTCCACAGCAAAATGGAGTAGCAGAAAGAAGAAACAGAACTCTCAAAGAAGCTGCAAGAACCATGCTAGCTGAAGCTGGATTGCCAAAGAGATTTTGGGCTGAGGCCATCAACACTGCATGCTATACTCAAAATAGATGCATGATTAATAGACAACTGACAAAGACTCCCTATGAAATATGGACAGGGAGAAAGCCAAATGTTGAGTATTTTAGAATATTTGGATGTAAATGCTTCATCCACAACAATGGCAAGGATAATCTAAAGGCTTTTGATGCTAAAGCTGATGAAGGTATCTTTTTGGGATACTCAGCTGAAAGTAACGCCTATAGAGTGCTGAACAAGAGGACTATGGTCACAGAAGAGTCTATCCACGTGGTTTTTGATGAACCTAATGTAAATGGAGAAGACATTGAAGAGTTAGCTGATAAGCTGAATCAACCAACTATGCAGAAGAGTCCCTATGTTGAAGCTGAAGCTGGAGCAATCAATCAAGATGAAGATGAGACAGCTGAGTCTCAAATACATCTGGAGAATCTGTAGCTAAATGATGATGAAAGAGCTGCTCAAGACAACACAGCTGCAAGACGACTAAACCCAGCTGATTTACTTTAACCTGATGTGAGATGGCTGAGAGACCATCCACCAGAGTTAGTCATTGGAAATGTGAGAGATGGTGTAAGAACTAGATCCAGAGCTCAACAAGAAACAATGTTCACTTGTTTTATTTCCCAAATAGAGCCAAAAGATGTGTCACAAGCATTGGATGACACACATTGGATTCAAGCCATGCAAGAAGAGTTGAATCAGTTTGAAAGAAACAAGGTATGGGAATTGGTGCAAAGACCAACCCATCAAAATGTTATTGGCACAAAATGGGTTTTCAGAAACAAGATGAATGAAGAAGGTTCTGTGGTAAGAAACAAAGCAATATTGGTAGCCAAAGGGTATTGCCAAGAAGAAGGAATAGATTTTGATGAAACATTTGCTCCTGTTGCAAGATTAGAAGCAATAAAGATGTTTCTTGCCTATGCTGCACACAAGAACTTAATTGTATACCAATTGGATGTGAAAAGTGCATTTTTAAATGGATTGTTGGAAGAAGAAGTCTATGTTGAGCAACCTCCAGGTTTTGAGCAGAAGACCATTGGAGATAAGGTGTACAAGCTCAAGAAAGCTCTATATGGATTGAAACAAGCACCTAGAGCATGGTATGATACATTATCTCAATTTTTGACAGATAATGGATTCACCAAAGGCAAAGTGGATTTAGAACACTCTTGAGAATTCAAGATGTGGAGAGTATCTTTGCTTGTTCAAATATATGTGGATGACATCATTTTTGGATCCACAAACAAAGAGATGTGTGATAAATTTCTCAAACCAAATTTGAAATGAGCATGATGGGGAGCGACATTTGTTGTGCCCAAGTCTTATGGATGAGAAACATAAGTCAAACAAAGAGAGATTATGAAATTGAAGAAAAAGAGATTCCTATTATGTGTGATAACACAAGTGCTATTGCAATCACTCGAGCACTTAATCTGTGTTGCATTCAAGAACAAAGCACATTGATGTAAGATATCATTTTATAAGAGATCATGTTGAAAAGAAAGACATCACCTTGGAATATATCTCAACTTGTCGATAAACAGATTGGTTTCTGGTTTAGCAAGAAGCAAAATCAATAGACATATTCACAAAGCCATTATGTGAATCAAGATTTGAAGAGCTTAAGCATGAGTTAGGGCTAATTGAGCTGAGTTGATACTCGAGAAGACTCGAGAAAAGAGATGGAAGATATCATTTTGAAAAGATGAAAATAGACATCAGCTTGAATAGATCTCATGAATCAAAGCCAAGTGAAGAGCTTAAGCATGAGTTAGGGCTAATTAGCTGAGTTGTATCGGAAAAAAAGTCGTGAAAAGATTGCAGATCTCGAGTTATTTGGCGAGAGTTTGAGTTGAGTCACTATATGAATAAAGGAAAGAAGAGTTGAGTCAGTTAAGGAGTAAGATGAGTCATTTATGAGCTAAGTGACAAAAACGCGGTCGTTTTTAATGAGCGGGAATGTTTTTAAGGATGACGTCAGTGTAATAATGACGGGTACAATCAAAAGCTGCACAGTAAGCATATGATTGGATATAAATGTTGCCGCATTAAATGCGAGCAATTAAATGCAATGAGACGTGCTAAATCTGAACCGTTGATCTTGATCAAAATTTCAAAAACCAAAAATACGTCTTTTCATATCCCTTATATACTCTTTCGATCAGTTTTTCTCTCTCTCACTTTAACTGTTCATCTTCAAGCCTTCGAAAGAAAGTCTCTTTTCTCTCCAAAACCCTACCAATTCACAAAGCTAGCTCATCAAGATTTAATCGGTAAAATTCTCTAGAAATGGCACCAAAGACTGATTTCGTCAAGTTATCGAAGCAAATCCACAAAGGATCAACTGTGGATTTTGAAGGGATGATAAAATAGGGTTCAGATACAACCCTTGTGAAGAAGATTGCGGATAAAATCGAGAAATCCAGACTAAAACCCTTCCTCACGATGGAATATCAAATGACATACGTTGAAGAGGTGGCGCAGTTCTATGTTAACGCCGAGGTGCATGATGAAGGGATTAAGTCCTCCGTCACCGCAAGGGCATATTAATCACTGCTAAGGACCTTGCGAAGCACTGTTTACTGCCGTCGGAAGGGATGCCGGAGATATATGAAGCTAATGTGGACTTGGCTGCTACTTGGAAAAAAGTAGCCAAACCCGAGTGTGCTGCAAAAGTAGTCTACACAGCTGAAAAGAAATTGTTGAAGGACGACTATCACAAGCTGATGGATGTCGTCTCAAAATGCGTGGACATGAAGTTTGGAAGCTCAATCAGCTGTCCAAAACCAAGCTGATCGTCATGGATGCGATCATGCAAGGGAAGAAAGTTAACTGGGCTGAGTTTGTATACAGCAGACTCTGCCAGAACGTTGCGAACAAGTCCTTCAAGGAAGATGGATCCTTTGGAGGATCACTCGGCTATGGCCTAGTTATTGGCCACTTGATGGAAGTGAAGGGCATTCCCCTTCAGCATGGAAAGTCCTTCCATGTGAACAAGAAGATGTTTAGGGCTAACCTCTCAGGAGCCCAGAAGAGAGCCCACGCGAAGAGGGCTAACACCAGTGAGGGGGAATCAGCTGACCCCGAGGAAACAGTTGTTGCCTCCCCTCCAAAGAAGAAAGTTGCCCATGCAGCTGGAAAGAATATAGTTGCCCCTGCAGCAAAAACAAAAGACACACCTGCCCCTGCAGCCGAGTCACCTGCCCGAGCAGCCGTGTCTCCTGCCTACGCAGCCGAGGCGGAGAAGGAACCCCAAATACCTTCTCTGACCATCAAAAAGAAGAGGACTGCCAAGACAAGAAAGGCAGCTCCTCAGTCAAAGAAAGATGCACCGGCCCCCGCCGCCAAGGAAGCTGAGGAAGAAGTATCCGAACCAGAACTTCCTCTGGTAAGGACAAAAAGAAGAAGAAGAATCACCAAGCTCTTGGAGCTTGAGAAGACAGCTGAGTCTGCCACTCAGCTAGAAAAAGTCTCTGAGACTGCTGAAGAAGTGCAGTCTCCAGAAGTTGTTGATGAAACAACCAAGTCTGATGAGGCCGATCAACAGAGGCAAATAGAAGACCCAGCTGTGGATAGAACAGCTGAGGAAGAAGAGGTAGCAGAGACAGCAAAATCTCCTGATGAAAGAGTTGTGTCTCCACCTGCCCCCGATGCTACTAAAGAAGCTGAGCAGCAGAGTATGTTGCCTTCCATTCCTGAAAAGGAAAGGCAACAAGAAGATGATGAAGATGATGATGTGATAGTGGTTTCTCCTGTGTACCCAGACATTCAGCGTCATCTGCGTGAATGGCGAGCATGGAAGCTGAGTCACTCGAGGGTACAGTTTGAACGCCCTGAATTCATTGAGGAAGAGGAAAAATTGCTGAATTTCCTAGGATTTACTACCGTGGTTCAGGCATTTGATGAAGATAACTGCCTGGATATCTTGCATATCTTCAAGGAAAAAGAAAAGGAGAGATTAGCAGAGGAAGCTGAAGCTCGTGAGAAAGCCAACATTTGTCCTCTTACTGGAACCAGCGACCATACTCATCCTCACCTTGACGGGCTCTCAGACAGTGATGAGGACATGGACCCTATTGCTGCACAAGAAAAGTTGGACATGCAGCAAGCCATGCGGAATCCACGTTGATGCATAAGCAACAGCTGACGGAAGGACCAGGAGAGTCTTCCAAATCACAACTGGGAATTGATCCATTGGGAGTGGTGCAGCAGATTGCCACAGTTATTGTTGCAACCACTTCCCCAGTTCACTCAGAGGACGGATCTAAGGGAATTGGCGATGACGCTAGGAACTTGGGCACCCAAGTTGAGCCAACCCCCATTGAAGGTGTCTTACCACCTGGCCCCACGGCTGAACACTCAAAGGAAATAGTCGGGAGTCTGGAGCAGAGTGACCCCAACATAAGTCACTCAGCTGGTGCGCCAGCTGAGGGGGAAACTCACTCCACTGCAGCTAGGTCGGAGGATCTGCGAGATGACTCCACAATGCGAGAAAGGAGGCGAAGTGGAGAAGGAAAAAGAAAAAGAACAACATCAAGTTTGTCCTTGAAGCTCGGACGGTTGAGTCTGTCTCTGGTGAAGTGCCAAGTGCCTGACTTTGCAGGCTGAGGACGCTGCTGATGCAGTCGAGGCACAGGATGGATCTGCCCCGGGAGTTAACACTCTGGGCAATGAAAGTGCAATCCAAGGAGTTGAGACTCCTGTGGATGCCATCGCAGAAGACCCTAAGACAGCTACGCCTGTCGAAGGGAATGTACAAGGCCTTGCTGCAGTTGAGACTGCAGGAGGTAATGAAGGCCCAAGGGAGGTTGAGACTTCCCTGGGTAAGAATCAAGAAGAAAAGAGCATTCCTCAAGTCATCATTGCTGACTCAGAAGAGGAAATCAGTGCTCTTCAAGATTCCCAAGATAATCCTGATACAACATTCTTGGGATCTGAAGACGAAGCTGAGTCCACTCCTGCTGCAAAGGACTCGGCTGAGGATGTTCTACCAAGTACGAGCAAGCCAGAATTCAAGGCTGCTCGACAAACTTTCAATTTTGATGATGAACCAAATCCTCAGGCTTCATCATCTTCCGATGACGCTGATGGTGCAGCTGAGGACACGCAAATTCATTTAGCAGAAACCACTGAGGCCGAAGAAGTTGTTAAGTCAGCTGAGGCTCAGTCAGCTGGCCAACCCTTACACCAAGGCCCAGTTGAAACCGAGTCGTCTGCGCAGGCTCCCAAAGCTGCAGCAGAGTCGACTCAACCAGGCACATCACAGGCTCGCATGACTATACATTCCATACCTTACGTCCGTGATGATGCTTTCAAAGAGACTTTTCCTTTTCAATTGAGGTGCCTGACCTTGTAGAAGAAACCGCTCGTGAGCGGAAACGGTACCACAAACCTAATCCAGTGATTCCCACTGACTCCATTGTCCCACCAGAGTTCGATTTTGATCTTTGTTTGGCCGCCTTGGAGAGGCGAGGTAACAGCTGAGGTGCGTGAAGTCTTCAAGACTATTCTGGGAGAGATTGAGAAAATTGAAAGGCACCAGGCCTCTCTGGATATGCGGCTGGACAACAGGGATGCAAATCTCACAGCCGACTTAAGAGGGATTGTGCTGAGGATCATAGAATGGTGTCAACAGCAGAGTACAATGCGATTCGAACAAGTCAGATACTTCAAAGCATTGTACAACAAAATGCTGATCTGGAGCGCTGATAATGCTGACATGAAGAAGAGGATGCAAGAAAATATTGACAGAATGCATGCCTCTCATACCACCTGAAATGGAATCATTGCGAGAATTTCACAAGAAAGAACCTGGCGTGTAGAGGAGAGTATGAATGCCAAGTTCACCTTCTTATGGCTGAAATGAACCGTGGCAGCGAATCCAAAGCCACCCGCTCAAAATTCCGAACAGCATACTCCGCAGCAGACTCCAAACAGGACTCAGCTATCAGCCGCTTAGATTTTATGCTCGTAGGGATGTTTCTAGGGGTTCCTCTCTCCTTTGATGATGCCAAAAAGGGGGAAGAGGAATACCTGAAGATGTTGAAAGGGTCAGCGGATGAGAAGGAGAAAGAGATAGCTGTTGAGAAGAAGAAGGAAACAGCTGAAGAACAGAAGAAGAAAAAAGGAAAAGCTGTTGAAGGGGAAGGATCAAAGGATATGACCCTAATGTTTGTTGAAACCCCTCAACAAGGCCATGTCACAACTAGCATAATCAACAAACTTCCGGTGACTCTGCCGCTCCAACACTCTGTTGTGCCTATGTCTGAGAAGAGAAAAATCGTAGAAGCAGGGATGAAGGAGGTTGAAAGGAAAACTAATGCACGTGTTCTAGAAGTATTGAAATAATTCGGAGGCATTCCGACAGGAAAAGACACCGATGCCATTCCAGATGATGGAAACGAGCCAAGATCCGTTGAAGAGTTTAAAAAGCTCGAGTCCGAGGGCTACGATAATCTAGAGGGGGTGAATAGATTATCTCCATCTTTTCGATTTCGCCCTCTTTTTCGAACAAAACAAGCCAAGATAATATAAAAGGTGCGGAATGTAAACAACACGCGTCGATTTATAGAGGTTCAACCCACCTAGGGCCTAATCCTCTACCACCCCAGTATATCCGGGATGGATTTCAAAAAGAAAAAATATTTTATTAATTACCAAAATTAATACAACACCAACTTACAACAACACCTTGAAGAGCACCACACTCTTCTTCAACACCACCTTTGAGATTACCACAATCTCTCTTAAAGACTACCACAATCTCCAACGGCACCTTGTGAAGATTACCACAATCTTCAACCTTGAAGAATACCAAATTCTTCAACACCTCGACAAGAAGATTACCACAATCTTCTTACACCTAACACCTAGATCACCCAAGTGTGTTCTTACCACAAGAACACTCACAAGGATATCTTGTGTTGAATAATTACCCAAAAATTCAAGATTACAACTCGATAATGAATTATACAATTGAGTGCAAGTGTAATCAAGAATAGCCTAGACCTCAAGAATGTGAAAGTGATAAGCTAGGCAAATTACAACAAGAATAATAACAATATAAGACCAAGTGTTTGCTTGAGTATTTCTTGTTGTGTTGTATTCTTCTCTCATATTGTTGTGCTTCAAATCTTCCTCTATTTATAGGAGATGATTGATACTTGATAGGCTCCTCTTGGAATCTGATATCTACAAAACAAATTGCAATTAAAATCAAGATTATAGCTGTTAGAAATCAATCCCATAAATTAAGGAAAAGTTGTCTGCTGCACAACGGTTAGAATTTTGTTGTCAAACTTGAGGGCGACCGGTCGCGCACTAATAAGAGAAAGAAAGATTACACTAGCAAATTTACACTGGTTGACCGGTCCAGGGGGGTCTGATCGGTCGACCCAACAAATTTGAGATACAGGATGTTCTGTAATCTCTTCAGGTACCGGTCGCCCTTTGCGCGACCGGTCAACCTCCAGGGTTTTTCAAAACGTCTCGTTTCTATTTCAAAACCAATCTTTCAGACACGGAATGTCCGGTTGAACACGAGACAAGAATGTTGTCCAACATTTTATCGAAAATGACCTTCAAGAAATACTCCGAAAAATTAGTAAAAATATTTTAAACCGATCGGGAGTATTTTGGACAACATTAGAAATATAGTTTTGATGAACGAACACATTAACACAAAATCATCAAAAGTGTTGTCCAATATAAACTTCAAGAAATACTCCGAAAAATAGTAAAAGTATTTTAGACCGATCGGGAGTATTAGGACAACATTTAGAAACATAGTTTCGATGTAAAAACCCATTGTCACAAAATCAATAAGTGTGTTGTCCAATATTGTCGAAAATAAACTAGAAGAAATACTCCGGAAAATATTAAAACCATTTTAAATCATTTAGGAGTATTTGGACAACCTTTAAAAGCATTGTTTTGGTATAAAAACAAAATCATCAAAATCATGATAAAACCATTTATCAAACAATCTCCCCCTTTTTGATGATTACAAACCAAAACAATTTTAACGAGGTCGATTTTGAACACAAGAAAATTTTACCGGTTAAAAAGAACTATCCGTTGTGAGCGACAACATTCCACGCAATATAATCACAAGAATGGGAGTATAGATTTTCAAAAACATTTTTGCAAAGGCTCCCTCTATCAATATGCACAACTAGAGTAATGTAAAAGCAATCAACCACAAGCTAAAAGCTTAGCTTTTACATATTGGTCTTAAGTACAAGAGCTTATAAGCTCCCCCTGTCAACAAAACATCATTAGACAAGTATATAAGCCCATCATACAACAATTGGACTAAGTATAATGCACAACTTATGGCTTTAGGAAGGTATAGCTTATAGCTTCTTTTGTTTAGCTTAACTTAGCTTCTATGAGCTAATAAGCTTATAACCTGTTTCTCCCCCTTTGGAATCATCAAAAAGAATGTTAGCACGATAAAAACATCATATAATCATATCAAAGTGCGCAACTAAACCGATGTATCAAGCTATTTTGAACATTGAAGCTTATAGACCAAATAGGAGGAAAAAGTCGATCACACGACTTGTAGAAGCTTATGAAAACTCATTTGATTTGCAAAAACATGATCTCTATAAATATATAAGATATTTGAAAACGAGAGAATCGTGTAGGTGATGAATTTTTCATTGAAACATTTTATCGAACACTTGGCGGGCGTCAAAGATTGAAAAAGATATATATAGCCCTTGTAAATGTAATCAAGACAAGTTTTTTTCATCACCAAAAACAATTTTGTAAATATCATCCATCAACAATCATCATGCTCAACACAAATATATAAGAATTGTATCAAGAGATACACATATAAGCCAAGTTCTCAAGGGTTCAACCCAATTGAGATAAGGGAGTAGAATTCTTACCATTTAATCGGTGAAGACGAGCAATGATGATGATATCCGAGCTAGATAATCCCCAAAATATGAATTTTATGCAATAAAACACATTTGAAGTGAATTGTGTGTGAAAATGTCAAAGGGGTCGAAATAGAGAAGAAAAACACCAAAATGGCAAAAGTCTGGAAACAGAACTGATTTTAACCAAAAAATCTCTTAGGGCGGCCGGTCCAGGGTATGGGCGGCCGGTCGGCAGTGGGCGACGGTTGGCCTGCACCTGGCAGCCATTTATTACCATCTGTTTTGAAATTCCGAAATTTGATCCAAAAATCCGATTTTTCACCCCTAAGTTTTAAAAACGTGCAAAATGCAAACATAGACATCATTCAATATACATTATGTCATAATCAAGCTCGAAATGAAGTAAAATACTCGGCGGTGAACGATTAAAAAGTCCGCAAGTTATCCTTGAGACGGAATTAAACACATCTCAAGTTTTTGTTAAACATGCAATCCCTTAGAAAAAGATATCGAATCTCAATATGTTTAGTTCGATTATGAAGAACCATATTTTGAAAAATTGTAATCACCGGACTTGTTATCCCGAAAAATATGAACATTTTAAAACTTTGGATACAACAAGTCATAAGGAAAAGTACCTTTCAAATATTTGAAAATTTCTTTTAACGGCACTTTAATGAGATTCGTTGGGATAGTTTTGAAGTCGAGCATATAGACATAAGGCATAGAAAATGTCGAGTCTAAAGGAGTAATAAACGAAGATAAACATACCTCGAATTTGATTGTCAACCGATATGCCTTCCTCAACTTTTGTTAATCTTTACATGGTAGTCATAGAGGTTGAGATGGTTCTTTCTTCTTCAATGCCTCACTTCTTCAAGGGTTCTATTTGTATACTTTGATAGTGAGATATAATCACCTTCTTGGCATTGTTTAACTTGAAGTCCAAGGAAGAAATTGAACTCCCCCATCATGATCATCTTAAGTACACCTAGCATCAATTTGGAAAAATATCTTGCACAAATATTCATTAGTAGCACAAATTATTCTCATAAATTTGCACAAGTAATCTTGCCCCTTTTTCAAAAACAAAAAGAGTAATGTCAACTTTACCTTTTGTAAAACCATTTAGCAAAAAAAATAGCTAAGTCTATCAAACCATACATGGGGTGCTTGTTTTAAACATAACAAGGCCTTTTGTAAAAATCATTTTGGCCTATAAAATTTTCAAACCCCGATTGTTTTTCATAGACTTCTATTTGAATAAAACCATTTAGAAAATTGGATTTAACATCCATTTGGTAAAGCTTGAAATTTTCTTAAAACAAGAATGGGCAAGTAAAAATGCAAATAGCTTCTAAATGTGCTATGAGTGCAAATGTTATATCAAGATCACTACCTTCTTCTTGACAATACCTTTGAGCTACTAACCTTGCCTTGTTCATCAAACTTGTTCCAAAATACCAAATATTTCTGTAAAATCTCAACAAAGAATTTTGCACAAGAGCATAGTAATATCGAATGATAGAGACATTATAGCAATTAACACATACTATGCTTAAACAAAATCATCAAAAATATAATACAACATGTAAGTTCAAATAAGCTTGTAGAAAGTTATATAAGGTCTCTTTTGAAATATGAAAGTACGAGAGCACATAGTTGAGACCTCATTTACAAGAATCATATGAACAAGAGCTTTGACATAAGCATCCAAGAATAATGGCATTTATAAGTGCAATAAAATGCATAACTTAGTAGATCAATTGTTTTATCAAAACAAAATATAATCCTTTACAAATCTTGGATAAAACAAGCTATGTCAAATAATGCCTTTTCAAAAAAAATCAAAACATCCTCTTAATGGCTCTTGTATAAAATAAGCACATAGGCATATGGCACAACATGTATCGAGTCTAAGAGATGAATAACAATAGTGAGCGTACCTCGATAATTCATGTTACTCGTGATATATTATGACGTAGATGGCCATTTGTGATGATATATGAATCCTACACAATTCTGAAACAAGACTTGCACAAAACAAAAATGATACAAGTGTAGGCTAAAACAATAAAAGATATCGCAAGTATTCCATAAAAATTCATAAGAAATGATAAATCAATTAAGTCTAAGCAAATACACAAGAGTTTAATATAAGCATCATACAAGGTCTCCTTTTTCAAAAAATTTTAAAACCACAAATATATATTGAAGACCTTAATTTTAAAAATATGAAAACTCATTTTGCAATTTAGACACAAATAAAAACATGCATAAAAAATAAAATGCATATTTAAATAGGGAGATACGGTTTACCAATTTCGCCATTTCCATGGGTTGTGCCTTTCCCATTGTTGATGATATATTCCCCTTTGAAAATCATCTTGTTGATGATGGCTTCTCCAATTGCTCCATCTCCAAGCATTGTGGCCTTCCTATTTTTGAAAGTGTCTTTCTCTTGGAAATTCATTGTGGTGATGTTTTTCCTTTGATCAAATGAGATGGTCATTTGATGCCTTCTTGGCGGTATGAATTTTCCTTGATTCCGCCGGTTACCTAATATGACATTGCTTTGTGGTACCCTCAAGTGTTTGGGTCCTTTGGGATTAGCTTTGAGACTTTTAGGTCTCCAACAATAATTAGAGCTATTTCTAGCCCGACAAGTATTTACCGTATGACCCTTTTTACCACAATAGAAGCAAATAATAATTTTTGGAGCATAATGATCAACATGCATAGGGACTTGATTTCTTTTCACATAATTAACAACACTAGGCTTATGATCAAGTCCCTGTTTCAATTTATCACAACTATGAATATCAACAATATCGGTCATTTTAACAGTACTCAAGCTGGATTTAGATAAATCCTTTTTCATGCAATTAATATCCTCAACAAGAGTACTATTTTCTTTTTCAAGGTTTCTAACCTTATCAAGTGTGGTGGTGTGAGCACATGATAGTGATTCATAAGAAGTAAATAAACTATCCTTATCAGTTTTCAAAACATTGAATTCCTTTTTCAAATTTTTGTACTTAACAAGTAAACTTTGGAATTCATTTTGAAGGTCATCAAAATCATTTTGCAAATCACTATAATCATTTTGTATAACAATATCATAGGAAGTAGAGGGTTTAAGACATACCTCGTTTTCTTCTTCGATGCCCATAAGACAATGTTCAACTTCTTCATAGTTGGAAGTTGTAAGAGGCTTGTTCCTTAGATTTGACATTGTATCCCATTGAGAAGTAGATGCTTTTGAGTTGCTCCTATCATTTGCATATACTTCATGAATGGCTTCTAATTTTTGTCATACTTCATGAGCCGATCGAATTCCTACAATAAGAACATGTTCCAAATTGGTAAGTGAACAATATAAAATATTGAGAGCTTTACCATTTAAGGAGATGATTTTCTTTTCTTCATCATTGAGCTCCTTGAGAGCTTTGGAGGTGTATGGTGTATCTTTCATCGGAATGGATTCTCCATTGACGACCGTATTCCAAATATCGAACCCGCAACCTTGTAGATAGCATTCCATTCTTTCTTTCCAAAATGTAAAATTTTTGGAATCAAATAGTGGTGGCTTGGTGGTGGAGGCGCCGGTAAGGTGAGCTTCATTCGTAGCCGACGATCATTCCTCTTCACTCGCGATGTGAAACGAGCTTGCCAAAGAGTTTGGCTTTGATACCACTTGTAAGTCCAAGCGGCTACGATAATCTAGAGGGGGGGTGAATAGATTATCTCCATCTTTTCGATTTCGCCCTCTTTTTCGAACAAAACAAGCCAAGACAATATAAAAGGTGCGTAATGTAAACAACACGCGTCGATTTATAGAGGTTCAACCCACCTAGGGCCTAATCCTCTACCACCCCAGTATATCCGGGATGGATTTCAAAAAGAAAAAATATTTTATTAATTACCAAAATTAATACAACACTAACTTACAACAACACCTTGAAGAGCACCACACTCTTCTTCAACACCACCTTTGAGATTACCATAATCTCTCTTAAAGACTACCACAATCTCCAACGGCACCTTGTGAAGATTACCACAATCTTCAACCTTGAAGAATACCAAATTCTTCAACACCTCGACAAGAAGATTACCACAATCTTCTTACACCTAACACCTAGATCACCCAAGTGTGTTCTTACCACAAGAACACTCACAAGGATATCTTGTGTTGAATGATTACCCAAAAATTCAAGATTACAACTCGATAATGAATTATACAATTGAGTGCAAGTGTAATCAAGAATAGCCTAGACCTCAAGAATGTGAAAGTGATAAGCTAGGCAAATTACAACAAGAATAATGACAATATAAGACCAAGTGTTTGCTTGAGTATTTCTTGTTGTGTTGTATTCTTCTCTCATATTGTTGTGCTTCAAATCTTCCTCTATTTATAGGAGATGATTGATACTTGATAGGCTCCTCTTGGAATCTGATATCTACAAAAAAAAATTGCAATTAAAATCAAGATTATAGCTGTTAGAAATCAATCCCACAAATTAAGGAAAAGCTGTCTGCTGCACAACGGTTAGAATTTTGTTGTCAAACTTGAGGGAGATCGGTCGCGCACTAATAAGAGAAAGAAAGATTACACAACAAATTTACACTGGTTGACCGGTCCAAGGGGGGTCGACCGGTCGACCATGGGTCTGACCGGTCGCCCCCCATAGGGACCGGTCACCCCTCAACAAATTTGAGATACAGGATGTTCAATAATCTCTTCAGGTACCGGTCACCCTTTGCGCGACCGGTCGACCTCCAGGGTTTTTCAAAACGTCTCGTTTCTGTTTCAAAACCAATCTTTCAGACACGGAATGTCTGGTTGAACACGAGACAAGAATGTTGTCCAACATTTTATCGAAAATGACCTTCAAGAAATACTCCGAAAAATTAGTAAAAATATTTTAAACCGATCGGGAGTATTTTGGACAACATTAGAAATATAGTTTTGATGAACGAACACATTAACACAAAATCATCAAAAGTGTTGTCCAATATAAACTTCAAGAAATACTCCGAAAAATAGTAAAAATATTTTAGACCGATCGGGAGTATTATGACAACATTTAGAAACATAGTTTCGATGTAAAAACCCATTGTCACAAATCAATAAGTGTGTTGTCCAATATTGTCGAAAATAAACTAGAAGAAATACTCCGGGAAATATTAAAACCATTTTAAATTATTTAGGAGTATTTGGACAACCTTTAAAAGCATTGTTTTGGTATAAAAACAAAATCATCAAAATCATGATAAAACCATTTATCAAACAATTTATTGTTTAGATTTTGATGAATGCCATGTAAAACTTAGACTAGAAAGTTGGCACCCCATTTTCCTTGTAATTTGTATTGTAATAGATAGGGATGTGTGAGCTGAGTCAAGTCAGCTATGCCTGGATATACAAGAAGTCAACTGAAGACTAGGATGAAGACTCCGCTGTGAAGTAGCTGAGTGTGGCAAGGAAGAGATGTCAAGGACTCGACTGAAGGAGTATCAGCTGAGATACAGCTGTATGAAGAGTCAGTCAAGTCAACTCAAGAAGCCAAGTCTCAAGTTGAAGTGACAGATGAGTCTTTCAATCATTGGAGCAGACTCAAGTCAACTGGGGAAAAAGGCATCTGTAAAGAGGAGTTAACCGAAAAGAATCCGTTACGAGAAGTCAAGAAGTTTACTTAAATAAGTAATACTTCCATCTTTGCCATGTCTTAAAGTGCTCAGTCCCAGAAGCGTGCAAAATGAATAAACCAATGGAAAGCACTGCACCTCGTGTCAGATTCTGCAAAGCTGAACGTTCATTTAATACGAGGAAATGTCAACATCAAGGTCTGCAACAAGACAAGCCAACGACACACAAGTGATTTTTTATAATCAGTCTATCTCTTCAACGGGCAGATTTTTGAAAGTTCACTATAAAAGGCTGAGGAATCTCATTGAGAGAGGGTTACCTGAACCACGAACAAACAAGCATTATTCACATCTTTGTAACCGCAAAATATTCTCAAGTATATTCAAGCAAATCCTCAAGCCTAAATCTCGAAGGAAATCGATCCAACACTACGCTGTGAAGGAAAGACAACTTCAAACTATTGAAGAGGAATCTTTTGAAGAAACAAAAGGGGTCTACATTCCAAGGAGGATTGTAGAAAGGTTCAAGGTTGAACCGGTCTCAAGTTATTGGAGGGCTTCGTGATCAAATCCAAGAAGCTTGAGCAAGTAAGTGAAGTAACAAAGCGGCCATACTGAAGAAGAAGCCGAGTCGGACGAGAAACCAATGTGTGACCAAGGCATCTCGATCGAGTCCAAAAGGAGCAAGTCATTTGTGTGATCAAGACTTCAGATCCGACCGATAACCACTTTGTACTCACTGGGTCAATACTTAGTGGATTCCTCCAGGAGTTGGAGAAGAGAGGAGTAGAAGAATTACCCCATCTTCGAACCTCTATAAAAATTATTGTGTCATTTACATTTCAACATTTTATTTCTGCATATCACTTTATATCTGGTGATAATTTGCTATCCAACTGATAAGTAATTAAGTGCTAAAATCAAGTGTTTAAAATAAAGTCAATCAAATTAAAGGGTGTTAAGTCTTCCGCTGAAAATCTCATCACAACCAAGTTAAGGTTTAGAATAAACAGCTGAGTTATTCTATCAACAGCTCAATCGATTCTGTTGAGTGGCTAACTCTGCTGGTTAACTAACTTAGCTGTCCCTCAAAGACTTAATTTGTGTATTTAACTATGTAATATTTTAAAAGGACTAAAATCGAAAAGTTGGTAAGGTTTATTCAACCCCCCTTCTAAACCTTACTCACACCCCTTGGGACCTACAGCCGGGAACACCCCTGACTAGCCTGACGTGTGTTGATCCGTTTCAGGTCACCCAAGCACTTGAACCGATTACCCGAAAGTCCGTGACCCGAAGGTAATTCTCTGATCTAAATCACTCACTCAGTTTCATTTCATTGGATACTTATAATTAATTAACTATTTATTTTAAAACCTAAATTTGATTAAACTTTTATTTTTTAATAAATATGAATAGGAAATGTAAAATTGATGCGAGACGTCCTGTGCTGTGGCCTATGGAAGGTAGTTTTCGGGCTCGAAATCCTTAAAACCCTCATCCGCATAATTTTAGTTGACGTAGAGTAAATTATATTGGAAGTACCATGAGAACTCGGAAAACTGACACACCTAAGTCAGCCGCAGCGGCTAAGAGGACACCTCCGGCGGCCAAGAAATCCGCCGCCAAGCCACCGGCGACGCCGTCCTCTGCCGAGGGAAAGGTTGAATCTTCTCCGACGGAGACGGCGAAGGCAGTCGAGCCAAAGCGTTCTTCTGCCGGAAGGCCAAAGCAAGTCACCGTCACCCCCGATTCCAAGCCCCAACCATCAGGTTGTGTATAGCAATTTTGTTATCGTAATTTTAGGGCAATTTTTTCATAGCTAATGGTTTGGAATTTTGATTGTCTTTTTGCGAGTTAGATGCTCATTTGTGTGTAGTGCACTGATTTTAAACCATGATGATAAATCTGTCAAAACTATATTGTGCTATTCTTGATTTTTTGATTTGTTATATTGCATTGGTTTACAGAGGATTTGCTCTTCACATATTAAGCACATTGAGTTTTCATCTAATCCAACAACCTTGATCCTTTGATATGCCGCATCTTTTGGTCCTTTTGTTTTTTAATTTGGCTCGTCATATATTAATCGGCTGCCCTTTTCTTTTTTCCATTCTCCTTATTTGTTGTAGCCGAACAAGTCGGTCAGTTGTCAGCAGCAGCAAAAACTCTTTCTGGAACAAAAATAGTGAAAAAGGTGGTAAGAAAAGTGATCAGGAGGACTCCGGTTTCAGCTAGAGCTGCTTCTGGACGGACCACTGGATCAGAAGCAGCTGAGAAGGCAAAGATTGAAGAAACCACGAAAGAGAAAACAGTAGAGGATTTGAGTAATATAGAAGCTGGCAATGATGAACCTGTAACTGATGAAAAGCCATTGGTTGAAAATGTTGAGCTTTCTGTGGTGGAGAATGCAAACACGGGTAATCTTTGTAAATCTTCTAAGAAAGAAGAGGAGGTGGGTGAATCAGTAAAGCACTTGATAGAAAGTGGTGAAGAGTTTTCTGATGCTATTGAACCTATGGCTACAGATTCAAAGTCTGTGGAGGGTCAAAAACCCTGTATAACTAATGAAAAGGAAGAAACATATGAGCAAATAAAAAGCATTGATAAAGGAGATCCTAAAGGGAAAACCATAGGAGTGGAGGACACCAGTGATATGGTGAAACGGGAGAATGCCTCCCTAGAGGAACCTGATGATGAAAAAATTGAGGGACTCAGTGATCAAGAGGTTCATGAAGAATTTGGTGGAGAAGATTTTGCTGATGATGATGCACCAGAGAACGAGGCAGAAGCTGAGACTTTGGAAGAGGAACGCGTGCAGTTGAATGCTGCCACCAGGGAGCGTAAGGTGAGGAAAGAGAGGGAGATATTCGTTGGCGGGTTGGACCGGGATGCTGTGGAAGAGGATATCAGAAAGGTTTTTGGATATGCTGGTGAGGTGGTTGAAGTTCGTATGCATGTGGATCCATCAACAAACAAGAATAAGGGGTATGCTTTTGTCCAGTTTGCAACAAAAGAGCAAGCAAGCCGTGCATTGTTGGAAATGAAGAACCCTGTTGTATGAATTGCTTCTGAGTTTTTAATTTGTTCATCTTATTTTTAGTTAAGGCTTAAGTGATGAGTATTTTGTGCTGTTTATGTTTGAATCGATCTGTTCACAACTGTGAGGATGTGGTTGATCAAAAGCAATTCTGATGTTTGCTTTTTCTTAGATACATGGAAAGCGATGTGGGACTGCACCAAGTGAGGATAATGACACATTGTTCTTGGGGAATATTTGCAACACATGGACAAAGGAAGCTGTAAGCTAATTCCTTTTTGTATTTCTGTTTATGTTATCAGTAGCTCATAGGGCCTATGATTAAATCCATGGCAGATAAAACAAAAACTGAAGGATTATGGTATAGACGGTGTTGAAAACATCACTTTGGTAGCAGATCCTCGACATGAAGGGTTGAGTCGGGGTTTTGCATTCGTTGAGTTCTCTTCTCATGCTGAAGCTATGTTGGCCTATAAAAGACTCCAAAAGCCCGATATTGTATTTGGCCATTCTGAGAGAACTGCCAAAGTGGCTTTTGCTGAACCTATACGTGAGCCAGATCCAGAAGTCATGGCCCAGGTTAAATCAGTATTTATTGATGGGCTTCCACCACATTGGGATGAAGATCGTGTGAGGGAGAAATTCAAAGTTTTTGGGGAGATTGCCAAAATTATGTTGGCAAGAAATATGTCAACAGCCAAGAGGAAGGATTTTGGATTTGTTGATTTCAGTACACATGAGGCTGCAGTTTCATGTGTCGAAGGTGTAAACAGCAATGGATTGAGTGATGGTAGCTCAAAGGTACATTGCAGTTTCAAATTGATGTGCAGTTTGTTTTAGCAGAACTCTTAGGAAGACTCTTGATTTCATTTGTGATTTTATGTAATTAGTTTGTGTTGCCAAAGCCATATGTTGGGAGAATGTTCTAAATAAAGTTACAAATGGATAATTAAGAAGTTCATCGCACATTGTAAAGGACGTGTGGGATCTAGGAAAACAGTCTGTAGTTCCTTTTTCCCATTCTTTTTGGTTTGTTTTGTGCTGATATCTGATTATTTATTTTCACCTTTTTTTTAACTTCTTTGCTATAGCCAATGTTTTTAAACTCGGACCGGTTTAAGCGGAACCGGTTATGACACCGGTTCGGGTCTGGTAAAACGAGTGGCAAGAAACACGTTGTTACCTGGGAAAAAACGGTAACCTAGTGATCCCTTGACCCGATTCAATTATTTCTCTTTTTAAATTAACAAAAAAAGAAAAAAGAAAGAAAGAGATCTAAACCTTTCTATTGTAAAAAATAAAATAAAATAAAATTATAAAACCCAACGTGACTAGTTTTGATTTCTCTTATTCATTAAATTTTACATTTTTCTTTGGCTCTACATGAAGTTCTCCATTTTCCTTTAGTCTCTATATTCAATTTTTAGTAAGTATTTATTTTTTTATATTTTTATACACAATTTAGTGAAGTATATGCATATATATTGTATTCTTTACGTTCAATTAGAAGTTAATTTTATCTTATTTTATATTGTCAAACTTATATTATACCTAGATTTTTTAACTAAGAAGCATATACACACACACACGCATACATACTGGTTTTATCACAACAGTTCAATTGGTTGGGCCAGTGACTTAATGACCCAATTAATTGTCCAATTCGATATTGGACCCGAATTTAAAAACATTGGCTGAGCACGTTAACTGAGTTTTAGTTCCGTGTCTCCTTTTTCTCTTGTTCGTAGGTTAAAGTGCGTGCAAGACTTTCCAATCCTTTGCCGAAGATGCAGGCTGTAAAAGGTGGAATGTGTGGAGGTTTCCGGATTGGTCATGGTAGCACTGGAGCTTTTCCTAGATTTTCTGGTATAGATGCATCTGTTTCTGTGTAATTGAGATTATTGCTTTTCATATCGTAGGCTTTTAGTATGGTGTATTACTTTGCTTTCAGGAAGGAGTTCCGGAAGAGGTGGGCATCCTTTTAACCGTGCAAATTTCCAGTATGGTCGGGGTTTTTATCCTCATGGACCTGGACATGGTGGAAGGATGGGATATTTCAATGAACATGAATTTGACTATCCATATCCTTCTTTTCACGGAAGACCAAAAGGTATTGTATTATCGTTTTGGTGTTGTTTGCATTGCAATGTCTTAACGCAGAATTGCAAATATGGACATCTAATGTTTAGCATTGAGTTTTAACCTTAATAAATATATGGTGCATTTCATAAGAAGATGGAAGATGGGGTTCCAGGGGTGCTCATCAAGGTCCACCGCCTACAAGGCCTTATCCTGATAGGGTGAGGCATGGTGCAACTGATAGAAGCTATGTCAACTATGATTCGTATAGGAGATATCCTTATTCCTTTGAAGAGGGATATGACAGGTCATTCATGGGAAGGCATTTTGATGACCCATATCCATATGATGATGTTGCCCATGGAATAAAGAGGCCCTATTACATGACGGTAAGATGGGAATGCAATTGGTTTCTCTCTGTGTATACCTTTTTCATTAGGAAGGAGTTATTTTGAAGTAACTACTTTATGCTGTATCTCCGCTGTTTGATTTTCACTTTTAGGACCAGGATCCTGATCTTGCAGCATCTAGTAGACATCGTCCTCGACTGGATCAGTCAGATCCTTCTGTTCCTTATCGTGGAACTAGATATCGAGGTATGGTTTTTTTAGTGGCATTCTTCTTCATCTGTTGATAGGTATTTCTGGATTCCCTTCTTATCGTCACAGTTTATGTTGCCCAGATGATCTGGGAGCCGATGATGGCCTCTACCGCCAAAATTACTATGGTTCTGATGTAAGTATTGTGCTTTTTATTTTCTTGATTGGAGGTTACACGTGGGACCTTGCTTGCTCATTTTTCACGTTATTTACAGTATGGTGGTGGTTCATATTCTTCATATTATGGGGATGATCGCTCATATGGACGTGGCTATTACTATTAGGCTCAATGATGTTAGGGTAATCCATGAAAATAAATTCCCTTGTTCTTCTCATCACACCCATAAATATACTTGACCATTTTTATTTTTCCATTGGATGTTTGCAGGTGAAATCGAAATGGCCAAGTATCAGTTATGGGTGTGATGAGACAAGGGTTTGCTGACTGGCGGCTTCGGATAAAATCAAATGATTCTCTTGTGTTCTTCCTGTTATTTGTTTTCATTTTGCTAATACTTCTTCCAATCTCCCGTGTCCTCTGTTCTTTCTTTCCTTGCCTTGCTTTCTTCGTTTTTCAGATGTTAGATCTCAGTATAGTGCTCGTTAATTTTAGGACATGGATCTGACCCGACCTTCATTTGGATAATGGTATTCCTTGTGTAAGATGCCTGGGTTCTAGTAGTAAAGTTGTAAGCTGGAGTCCATTGCTATGTGAATTTGTTCTGCTTTGGGTTAATCAATTTGAGGACATTGGCTTTGCTTTTGAGACGATGCAGACTCATTCCTCTACTTAAAATTTTCCTCGTGGATTGAGTGCGTGTGTGACCACTTTAACTTGAGCCTATAAGAGACCAGTTTGGGTTTATTTCTTAATCAGAGTGCAATCTCAGTCTCTCAGATCAAAAACAAATTTATGGTATTGCTTGAAGCCTTGATTTAAATGAATGAAGCAGCATTTTTCTTTGAGAAAGTGTTGATTTCGGAGATTATTGCAATGGTGTTTGGCTGAGTTGTATGGGATGGTGCTTGAAAAGTCTATCTGCATTGAATTATAAGTGATGATAGTAATGTTGAAATGTGAGGTTGGGAAATCCAGTGAACAATTATATATTTGAATATGAGGTGGTTATGTGATTATGTGGGAAGTCCGAATTTGCTGGTTAACCAGAATTGGTATTATCTTCGCAGAGGTTTACACCACTGTCTCCGGAGTTTGGTGTCATTTTTGGGGATATTTTGGTAAATCGTAATGTATTTACTATTTAGTGGTCATTTAATGTTCTGATGATAGAATCTGATGACCAAATAATTGTTGAGGAAAGTGAGCTTCATGACCACATTGAAGGTTTGGCATCAAATTTAAAATATTTCTCAGTTCTTATATATGTATATAAATTAACACTAGTTACCCAGTCACTCAAATGATGCTGTCTGTTGATTTAGCTGATAGACTTTGCAGCCAATATTTTTTTTTTAAAGTTTAAATCACAATTTTCTAATAGTTGTTTTCAGGCAGAGTGTTTGGTTTAATTTTTGAATGGGTTAGCAATAGGCCTTTTATGTCACTCTTGATCTTTCGGCATACTACCACCTACATGAATCTTCTGAAGAAGATTTGTCTTTTCCATAAATACTATGATATGAGGTTGTATTAGGCTATTAGCTTACCTTAGCTTGCCAAAGAGTCTTTTGGTAATGTAGATGTTGGTACTTCAGTTGAGTGAATCTGTTAGTCCTGTTGAAGTGAGTAGTGACATTGTATTGTGATTTTTGAGAGTTATGCTCACTGTGAACCTTGGTCTAGTAAAGGGGATTGATGCATTTATTGTCTCTATGCTTCAAGTTCATTTGCTGATTTTCTGTGTATGGTTTTTGCTTGTCGGCTGAGCTTTTCAAATACTAAAAACTAATCGCCCCAAAGGTTTCTTTATGGTTTCTGACAATGATTGATCTTTTTGTTGAATTGATGCGGGCATATACTTGGTCATTCTAGGATATAGTTGTTTTCAAGGACTGCTTTTATACTTATGCTATATGCTGGAGAATTTGATATTTTTCTTTAAGGATCCTTTGTAACACATTGTTACTAACGTAGGGCTGATTATAGCGCTTGATCGCGTATGAGTTATTTACGGTTAAACTGCTGAAGATTTCCCGCCTATGACGATACATGGATGTTGCCTGTGGCGACATTCCAAGAAGCCTGCAATTGAGTCTCAACTGGTAGGAATGAATTGGCATAAAACCCCAAATACTAGATTGGATAGAGAATTATCTTAGGCATGCTACTATACTAAGATCAGATGGTTCTGGTTCGAGGATGGTCTAGTTTACTGTTTGGAAAGATCACACCTGTATGCCTCTCTTTTACGTATGAAATAACTTTCTGATAGCACACTGAGTGTAGGAAGGAACCTGGACTTCTTTTCCTCTGGGGGTTTGGGGGTGGGCAAGGATTCAGCTGGAACCAATTCTCATTTACAGTTGCAGAATGGTTGTACGATTTTTGTATTTTTAATAATTTTATTCAAGGCAGGTCAATAAATACTTTGGTGACAGACTAAGCCATTGGGATATAATATGGATATCTTATTGGTAGACCCGTCAGATATGTTGATCATTTTATATAGGTGATAGGTTTTGAACATCGTCTATTTCATTCTTGTTTGGTGTCCTGCCCAGCAAATTGCCCTTGCTGTCAGAATATCTTTATGGTGTAGGAAAATATTCATTGTGTCAATACTTTTGGAATCTTTCAAATTGAGAGGGAAATCAAGAACTAAATGAAATTCTCCTCCTATACAATATATGTATGTGTGTGTGTATTCAACAAATTTTTGCCACATGTTTTGCCATGTGCTGACTATCAGTTTATTTCTACTTGCAGTCATGACCTCTGTTCCTGCTCTCTTTTTAGTGTTTTTGTTTCCCTTCCCCCCACCCCCCCTCTAAGCAACATTTTGTAATTTTTTAAATTATGCAAGGATCAACGATGTAGATTTAATATTTTTGTCCTGGTTATCAAATGCCAATACTTGTCTCTGAGAAATGTTCCTTCTTGTGCCCTGTGTACTTGGTCAGGTTCATATGTTTGGTTCTATAGTTTTATATTTTGGTAGTAAAATTCTTATGGATGTTATCCTCTCTTGCAATCATAGATGGGTTTAGTAGTGGGGTTTACAAGTTTTAACTGTTCTGATGGTTTGCTACTGCCTACAGGTGGTACTCATATTGCATGTTGCGACTTGCGAGTCATCTTTCTTACAATTATTGTTCAATATTTTTTCTTTATGATTTTAAAATTATGGTAAGAGAGATAAAATTATTTTTTTCAGAAAGCAGTAATTGATTAGCATTGGTGAATGTTTTCCACTGCAAAGCTGGTGGCGAGGAATTGATAAGAACTTGATGCCTGAAAGAATTAAAGTGGTAGAGCGACTGTTTATGAAGTGGCTCATTGAAATAAAAAAAGAGTACCTGAGGTGGGAAAAAAAAAAAATGCAGATTGCCAAATCCTTCATTAGTTTAGCCCACGATCTTACTTTTCAACTCATGTTTGTAGAAATGACTGGATTGCAGTTTCCTCCACAATTTTAGTAGTTTGATTTCAAAAGTCAATAAAGTATTCTTCATCGACTTTTAATATAGTATTTTGTCCTTTGATGACATTTTCAGACTAATTTTTCGTCTGGATTGTTTTTGTTAGCAGTCCTCGGATTTTTCAGACTAGTATTTTTTCTATTGTCATCAATATGGAAAGCACGATAAACAATAGTATCAGGACCGATGGAGAACAAGTGTTTTTGTAGTTATTTAGGAGTTGGAATTTAGCATTTCAGCGGCATAATTTATGCCATTCATAGCTACTATTCGGAATCATTTATATGGTTAGTTGTAACAAAATTGCCTTTGTTTGATGCTTTTTTTTTTTTTTTTTTTGTTGTTGTTGGATTCGCCGTACCTCAGGAGAAACAGAGTATAAGGCATCAAATTTAAAATTTTAAAAGACAGGCGTACGTATATACATATTAATAGCACTTGGTTTTCGCAGCGGTTTAACGATTGCACAATTTTACCAGCGGAAAAAATTGAGAGTATTGAAATGTTACCTTCAGCACTCCTTTTCAATAGAGCTGTCAAAACTAGCCCCCAAAAGGATGGCCTGGTGAAAACGTCGCGTTAGGCTATGTTTTAGAGCCCTGGAATGAATTGGCCTATTTAGCTCGAAACACTAGCCTGATCCGATCGGCGGACCATTTTAGTTGTTTTTCGTGGGTTGGGCCGAACTAAGCTCCGTAAATAGCAGTTCAGACACTATTTGGCCATGCCTAAACTAACTTTTTCCTTTGCTTAGCCAGGGCCGACCCGACCTGTTTGACTACTACACTTTTCAGGAAGGTGTTGAGGCAATCCATTGCCTGCGGCTGCACAATTGTGAATTGGCAACAATCCAATCCCCAAAATGCTTAATTTAATATTCGCTTCTTTCAGACGAGCTACATGGATCTCTCTTAATAGGCTTAATTAAATATGAGTTAAATATTAATTAAAAGGTCCATCAATTAATCCCAATTAATTGACTAAGTTCATATTTAATTAATTAATCAAAGTTCAATCTGCCCAATTAAATAATCTAATAGTAATTATTTAATTAGCTAAATTAAATAACTATTTAAATTAACTTAGTCTTTAATAAATTAATTACTCTTATAATTTAATTATATTTCACTCCAAAGACTTCTTAATCTAATTATATTTAATTAAATAATATAATTATTTAATTAAATATATTTAATTCAATTATTGAATTAAAGTAAATCACAATTAATTAATCTCTGTCAATTAATTCCATCCATCCTTTTTGGTTGTTTTTCAATTGAAGAAATGATCCCAACTATTTTTGTTAGTGACCCTTTAGGCTCACAACTAATGCAAACAATACACTTACAACCTTTGTAACTTAAGAATACTAATAATTCTATCAAATAATCTAGAGGAAATTACACAAAATTCCCTGTCATGAAGATAGAGAAGTCTGCTCACATCGGATTAGACTGAACAAGAAGGTAATCTCTCCCGACAGCATGTGCAATTGAAGACGAGAAAAGAAGACAAAAACATCGTCTTGTACTATTCGTGTTTGTTCACTTTACCATATGAACTATTTTTCATTACACTTTACCATATGAACTATGTAAACTTTGCATTTTGCCCTATATGGACATTTTTACCCCTAAATTTTATTTTTTCTTAAAATAATAAAAATATTTTATTACGATCATATCCAACACATCATGCTTCCGTATAAAAAATAATAAATCTCTTAAATTCATACATTATTTGACTAGAATGTAGAGTTGTCAAAATGTTCGGGTCAGGCCAGTCTGTCGGACCAATAGTAAAAATCGGGTTGGGTCGGACCAGGTCAAACAGTAGTTCGACCGCTAATTTAGGAGTCCGAGCCACAAAATTACACTATAAAATTTGGGCCAACCGAGCTGATTTTTCGGGTCTAAAAATCGCAGCCCAGTCCGATAAAAATATCGGGCTGGAATTGACAGCTTTACTAGAATGTAGTTGAATATTCCTAGTTAGTGACAAATATTTTCATCGCTAATTGACTTAAATTATATTGTTTATTTTTTTATTTTTAATTGGTTAGTGATGAATACTTAAGATTGATCGCTAATATCCAAAGTTAGCGCCAATTTTTTCTTGCTGCAATTTTTTGCTTTTTTTTGTCTTGTTATTACGAACCATTGCGATGCCTCTTAGGGTTGAGTATAAGGAGCAGTCGTAAAACTGTACATGTGTGAGCAATCCAAAAATCGACTAAGAATATCTATCAATATTTTGTTGAAACAATGTATAAATTTAAGAAAATATTAATTTTATATACGATAACATGATAGGTCTGATAACCATAATAAACTATTGTTATTCTTCTAAGAAAAATAATTTAGGGGCAAAATTGTACGTATAGGGTAAAGTGCAAAAATTTACATAGTTTATACGGTAAACTGTAACAAAAAATAATTTATATGGTAAAGTGTAAAAACGCGAATAGTACAGGGGATTTAGTGTAATTTCCTCAATAAGCTAATTAATTAATACTTTTTGAATTCTTTAATTCAAAAAACCTACACATCGTGGAAACGACTAACAAGTAGCATGATTACCCAACATTAGGTGAAATAATGAGTAAACCCTTTTTAGTTACTAGTGCACACATGTACAGTTCTTTCGACAACTAATTTCCCAATTAAATCTTGGGCATGAATTTTAAATCGAAACTGAATTGATTTAATAATTGTGATTCTATTTCATATTCCACTGACTCCTTTATGAATCAATATTCATTATGCCTTAGCTAAGGTCTTTGAATCATGAGCTATGAAAACAAAAGAAATTCCCTTGTGTCAAGACAAGTATCGAATTCTATGTTGGTTGGTCACTGATCAACCTTCATGTACACTAGTGCAACACCAAAAATATCCCCTTTGAGATTGTCAAACAATTAAAAGATAAATCAAAGTGTTACATGATGTACACAAGATTATTAGTCCAAGTGGCCACGAAAATCTAGAGGGGAGGAGGGGAAGGTTGAATAGATTTTCACTCGATTTTCAATTTTTCTCTCTATTCGGTTGTGAAACTCAATAACAAAAGTACAAATACAAAAAATAAAAAATAACACAATTATTTATGGTGCTTCAACCCACCTAGGGCCTACGTCCACTAGCCCTCGGTCCTCCCGAGTGGATTTATAATAACTAGTTTTATTAATCGATTAAGAAAACTTGTTACAACCGCGAAGAGCACCAAACTCTTTGACAACAACTTGAAGAGCACCAAATTCTTCCAACTCGAAGAACACCAAACTCTTTAACATGAAAAGCACCAAATTTTCAATAAACTATCTCTAATCAACAAAACATGTTCTTGCCAAAAGAGCACTAACAATGATTTCTTGTTTTGGATGATGTTACATTTACAATCAAGATTATACTTTGAATGAAACGTTACAACTCAAAAGTGCTAGTGTAATCAATAAAGAAAGCCTATCAAACAAGATGTGAAAGTGTAGTGCTTAAGCTATTACAACAGGAATGTTGAAAATGAAATACAATAAATTTGCTGAGAATTTCTCATTATGTGGTGGACTTGTGTTGTGTTGTTGTATAAAATCCTTGATCTTCATCCTATATTTATAGACAAACTCCAAGATTCGAATTCAAACATAATGTTTACAAAAAAAGCTAATTGGTATAGCGACCGGTCGCTACGTTGTAGGATTTGAAAAATTAAAGTCGTCGAAAAAGATCGGAGACAAGTCTCACTCAAGGGTGACTGGTCTCCCTAGCACAACGACCCGTTGTTGTGGCATGAGGACTGGTTGTCCTCCTAGGATTTGAATATTGATATACAAAGACCAATTTTCAGGCACCGATCGCTTTCTATAGCAACCAACCGCCTCATTTAAGGAATTTCAAGCTAAGAAATATTTCGTGCAAATTCCCAGGCACCGATCGCCCTTGATGGTGACCGATCGCTGTCATTTTTCATAAAAATAGATTTTAAAACCTTTTTAAAAATGTAATCTAATTTTGATCACATCCGGTTTGAATAAGTTTGGTTGAAATAAAACAGCTAAAGTGAAATCATCAAAACCAAAAATAACTTTGTTCTAACAAACTCTCCTTTTGATAATTTCAACCCAAACGATTTTGATAGGGTGTTTTGATAAAAACTTATAAATTTTTTGCAAAAGTTTGAAAAGCTCTTCCTATCAATAAAAACACCCCATGTGTTTAGAGACGACCATTTGTAGCAACACACGTTACCATTTTATCATAGTATCTTTTTAGCTCATTTAAAAACACTTCAAATATATGTTAGGCAATGATAATCATCAAATATTACAAGTAATCGATAATCATGCCATATACAAACAAATCACAAAATTTGCCACCATTTTATCAACATTTACCACATGTTGATTATGCAGTCTTTCTGTCAGTTTTTCTCCCTCTTTGAAATCATAAAAAAATTATTAAGCCTAAGAGAAATAAGATAATCAAAATAAATTTAAGCAACAATATATGAAAAGTTATAGCATAAATATAGAAGTTTTCACAAAATAGTTCAAGGTACAATGATTTTAAAAACAAAAAATAAAGGGACTCGAGATTTTAACCCTCATTGGAGGAGAAGCAAGCTGTTCGGAGGAGTTCCTTTAGGAATGTCTTGAACTTTTCCATTTTCTTTTTCATTTTTGAGTTTTCCCTTTTTACCTCTTCAAGTTCCCTCCTTAGGGAAATGATATCCTGTTTGGTGTTTGTTTCTAAATTGTCCATTCTTTCTTCTAACTCCGGATTATCACTTTTTTCTTCATCCTCATTGTCATCATCTCCGTCACGGGTACTATCCTCATTGTATAAACACAACTCTATAATTCACCAACTCCTCTTGCCTAATATTATAAGTCAGAAAATAATCCAAATTGCTAGGGAGTTTAACTTCTTTACCACATACACAAGAGGATACAATCATAGATATAATCCTAAGTTCTCCGGGTATTGATTGTGTTATAAAAGCCGTCCATAAACCCAATTCAGTTTTAACTTCTTCTAAGGTGACGCCCATTCTCCTCTCATCCCACCGAATGCATGCAAAGTAATCGACACCAACATCATTTAGCTCAAGCAAATGGCAAATATCTTTCGGTGTCCACCGAAAGTGTCTACCCAACACAAATGAATTAATAGCATTAGGTCTATACAAATGATCATACTTTAATCCACATATCAACATAAAATAGCTTAATTATCTCATCGTCATACCTAATGCTCGGATTATCCCACAAATTTATCCAACCTTATATTTCAAAATAACCACGAATCGAGGAAAAATAATCCAAAAAAGTTCCAAATTGGCATATCCTAGTTCTAGCAATTGTCTTATTCCATATACTGGGATCCTTAAAATAAGATTCGGAAAACTTAAGTATAAACCTTAATGAATTTGCTCTAGAAGGAGCCAAAGAGAGTTGTGATTTCTTACCCTTTGCTTATTTTGCATTCTTGGTGTAATTGTCCCTCTTAATTCGGTAATGCTCCATAGCGAGCACAGGATAGGTGTCCTCCTATTGGTTTTCAGCCATTTGAGCTTGAGGTAGAGGATTGGAGGATGAAGCTCCTCTTGCCTTTTTTCACCTACCCGAAGGGTTAGGACCAATTGCAGTATGAGGAGGGGCCAAATTCTTGTAGAGCAGAAAATATCAAGTGAAATAGGAGCACGAATCACAGTAAAAGGTGAAGAATTGAGCAAATTAGAGAGATTGGAAGCTAGAGTTTTCCGAACGCACTTTTGGGACTGTGATTACTATGAGGACGAGAATGACATTTAAAAATTTATAAAACCCTATTTCACAGTGACCGGTCACTCACCACAGCGATCGGTTGCTGACTATATGCGATATGTCCCTATTCTTTTTTAAAACATTCGTCTGCAACTTATTTATGAAAATAAAAATTTTACCCCAAAAGTTCTAAAAACATATAAAATACATCCAGGAATATAAAAAATATAATTTCTACGTTATTCAATATGCACTTAACCTCGATTTTGAATGAAACTATTGGCTAGTTGCAAAATTTTAAAAAATAAATTGCCAATTAATTTAGATATGTAATAAACCACTTCTCAAGAAAAAGACATTTAGGATACAATAATCTATTTTAAATAGTGCCGACTAAAAAAATTGTGGCACAAGAAATATCCATGGAGAATTCGACATACAAGCATACGATTAATTGTATCGGGTCAATGAGTAGTAAGATAAGTTATCAAACATACCTCAATTTTTGTTTATGGCGATCAATTTATCTTTTTCATTTTTGTTCGTTGATATTTTGTGTCCGTTGATATTTCTATGGTCCTTTGTCCTTTGATTCCAAATTGTTTTAAGATATTCTCCATATATTTGGATTTGCAAATGTGGACTCCTCTTCGACTATGTTTTGATTTCAAACCGAGAATTAAGTCGAGCTCCCTAATTATGCTCATTCCAGAACTCTCCTGCAATATCTTGGGAAAATTTCTTGCACAAAAGTTTTGGAGTACAGGATAATATAGACTATGTTAATATGAACTAAAAATACAGTTGATGTCGAAAACTAAAACGAGTAGCATATACTTTGGTTTGCAAAACTAAAATTAATACAACGCTGATGTTAACGGAATGCAACATCCTCATCCTATGAGCATGCATCATATGCACAAGTATTGTTGGGCTATTCAAGTCCTATCTTAAAAAGTCAATCATTTATTCATTACCCGTGCTGTTTATCCTAGTATACATGTACCAAATTAACAACAAAGTTCAACTTTTTCCAATATTTGGATGAAGTTTACCTTATCCAAGAAACCTTATCTCTCCCAACATCACATAAAACGATATATTCAACCTTGAAGGTGGAATCTACAACTACAAAGGTTTGGAACTTTTTCCAACAGACCATACACATTTCAGATGAATATGACTCCATGTATAAGCTTCGAGTTACCTACTTTGGACTAAAAAGCTATATTGCTACATTTCGACTTTAGTTCTTCATAATCATACCCCAAGAAGAAATCTTCACCACTTCTTATGTACAGAAGATCTTATTTACGACTTTCATTGGATATCCGCATGAATCTGGCTGATATCTACTTGTGGCACTTAGAGTATCTCATGATATCATGTCTTATTCATAGATTATCATACTTTAAGCTTCCAAGAGGAGACCTAAAGTAAGCAAGTCATTATTTTTCTCTTTCCTCAAGAACTCTTTTGAAACATAAACTCCAAAAAAATGTAAAATTCATGATTCATTGTCAAATATCTCTACAAGGATTTCCTATGCTAAACCAATTTAGCATCTATGTACGTGAATTTAGAATTGTCCTAACATCCTTTTAGACCTTAGATCTAGATCCCTAATTCTAAGATAACTTTCCAAACCCCTCATTAAAAACTTAGTAGATAAGCCTTATTGTCTTTTAATATCCCTACGACATCCCTATGTGTAATATCCCGTATTTTTATGAGATATATTTTTGTTTTATTATTATTATCATCATCATCATCATCATTATTATGAATATTTTTATTGTGATTTTTTTCAGTATTATTTATCATTCACAATTCTACGTGAATTAGAATTATAGGCCTCACGAGTCTCATTATTCCAATAGAATTCATATTTAGATTTAGATTAGGATTCACGATTATAATATAGATACACAAAATTTACACCAAATTATTATCAGTCCAGAAATCTAGAAATATCATGTAAGTCACGTCCCAATTTTTTGTTTATTTTTTATTCAATTCTTTCTTCCTTTCCAGTTACGGCAACCACCACCCATTGTTGGAAACCCGCCAGAAAAATAGTCAGCCCAACTAATCAAAAACACGACAACTCTTACAAAAAAAAGAAAAAATGATAGAAGAGAGGTGAGGCAGACGAGGAGAAGGGATCTAGATAGATGAGATAAGAAAGATACTGAAGAGTGATTAACAGGGGGGATAGCATTTAGGATTTTGAGGTTTAATTTAGAAGCCACTGCTATTGATATTCTAAATGAGTGAAAAAAAGAAAGAAAGATGGAGAGTTGGAGATGCGAGATGCAAAGAGAAGAAATAGGAAAATTGAGAGAGGGAGATGACAAGATGAGAGAGAGGCAGATGATGGGATTTCAATTGAGTTGGGCTTTTAATTTGGGGATTTATTTGTTATTTGAGAGTTTAAAGATTTGTTCTTTTATTTTGACCCATAACCATTAACCAACACTATAAGAAAATTCTAGTTTACCGACAGAATTTACCGACAAAAATGATTTTGTCACTAAATTTTACAATGACCTACAGAATACTTACAGAATAAAAAATATCATTTCCCCCCAAATTATACCAACAAATTACCGACAGATTACCGACAGTTTTTCAATTACCGATGATTTTTTCGTAGGTATTTACCAATGATTTTAGATTCGTAGGTAAATATTTTACCTACAATGATTTTACCTACACTTTACAATTTTCTTAATATTTACCTACAAATTTTTCTGTAGGTAAACTGGTTTTTTCTTGTAGTGCAAGCCAACTTTTACCAGATTATCCTAATCGAGATCCAATATTCCTTAGTCCAGTTCCATTTCTTTCGATCCCTTTCAGTTATCCAATATTACCAAAGTTGTATATTAATTAGGATTTTTATAATTTGCAGGACACCAAGAACACGAGGCCTAGGATTCCGACAGTTGCATTCCATGTTTATTTACAGATTGTACTTTGATGTGGGAATTTCTATTTGTTTTCTATAAATTGTATGTTAAATTATTAGTGAAACATAATACATGCCCCAAAAACAAAATGGCCTTCGGGCTACTAGAATCAAGAATGGCCTACGGGCTACAACAGAAACAAAAATAGAATAGCCTACGGGCCACATACCTTATGGTACAATATAAATATAATATTACATGTTTGTGATTAATGCATTGATAATTTACATGCGTATTTATTTTAGATGAATTGTTTTTTCCACTAAGCGAGTTGAAAGTTCACCCCATGTTTACTAAAACTTTTCAGGTTAAGGAGCTTGGTGGAGGCATGGGGCGGTGGATGTGGATATAAGAATTTATTTTTATTGTTTATTTCATTATTTTTTTAGAGTTAAATATTTTGGTTAAGGAGTCGAACTAGTTTATTTTTTTTAAATTATTAATGTTTTCGAACTTTGAGATTTTGATTATTAGCATTTATTTATGCATGTATGGAAATTCTTATTTAATATTACCTTTTATTAAGCCAATTTCATAGCTTATGGTGATATTATATATTTCTATTAAAGTCAGAAAATTGGGGCGTGACACTATGTGTAAAAATAATTAATAACATAATAATTATTTACTTTGCTCTTACCATTCCTATCATTACATACTAATCCTTTTGTGCACAGTTAGTTTAATGAATTAAATGTTCCAATTTCGGGAAATATAGCTTGTATCCACAAATGAACTCATGATACGCGCAAACCCTTTTGCTTGATTTTATTTATATGAATACCTTAGGTTGTTATATCTCATTTCTCAATACCCTTACTGAAGAAGGATATCCTCATATCTTCCATATTTTAGCAGCAAGTATTAAATATGGTCACCAAAATAATTATGGACTTTGGCATTAAGATTGGTCAAAAAAATTTGCCAACAATCAAAACTTTGACTTTGATTAAAATCATACCAGCAACTATGCTTTATAGGTCAACACCTCTACAATTTACTCCAAGCTTTCACTTGCAGATCCAATGCAGCCATTGGGTACAATACCCAGTGATGGGTCCAGTAAGGTCAACACTTTGATGGATTATAGAGTTTTTTTCAAATAGTATTTTGCTAATTTTCTAAATTGATGTCAAACATCAATTCTCCTTGTATACTAAAATTTCAGTAATATTTTGTAGGACAAACTGTAGTTGTTGAACTCTTCCAAGTTCTATGATCTTGCCATTTATCAAATAGAGAGTCCTTATTAAGAAGGTGACACTCCTCAAAACAAATACTTTTGTTTTAAGGAATCACAAAATTCGTATCCATTGGATTCTTTTGGACATCCCCACAAATTTGTATAAGTCAGATTTTATTTCTAACCTATCTCCCACTAACTGCTTTACAAAAGCAGACTTGTTCATACCATAAGGTATTTTGTGAAGATCTTAATCACATCATATCTCATATGATAACATAGGTACCTACCAAAAAAAAACTCGTCTAATAAGGATAATGTGGCGTTTAGAGACCATCCCCAGAATAAAGAGGAGGTTCAGTAAACTCATCAAGGATTCACTTTATGTGTAAGGATCCAACCATAAACCAACTCTAAAACATTGGCATGAGAAATTTAACAAGTGTGATAAATACGTTTATATTAAAGTCACACCATGTATTTTATCGCGTGTCTATATATAAACAACATGTTAATCATGGTAATAATCATGATATCTATATGACTAGCAAGAAAATATTTTTCCATAAAGGATATGAGCATAACATATGTTATTTTAGGAATTAAGATTTCTGAAATATATGATTGACTTGTTTTATGGCAGTCTTATTATATTGAGACAAAATTTAGAAAGTTTAATGCATATGATAATATTCCATCTAAAATATTGATGGATTTAAACTTAAATTTAACTAAAAATCAAGATGAGCTCGTAGCAAAACTAGGATTAAGATTTCTAGAATATCTTATTAACATGTCTAATATACATTTTGGATTGCACTCGTCTATATATTTCTTACTCAATTTATAAATTGAGTAGATTTACAAGTAATCCTCACAGTGACCACTGTAAGACATTGATAAGGGCTCTTGGATACCTACGATCAACTTAAATTAGGGATTACACTAATCAAAATATCCAACTGTATTGTAGGATATAGTGATGCTAATTGAATATCTGACACAAAATTCAAATTCTATCAGTGGTTATGTTTTAGCTTTCGGTAGTAGAACTGTGTCTTGAAAATCCTCTATACAAATGTGTATACCAGTGACCCAACCTTTTTGATTACAGATCCCAAGATCTTAGTTAAATGGGAAAATTAAGTTATGAAGATTCATAAATAACATTTAAGAGTTTTCGACTTCCCATTCATATGATAAAAAAGTGATACCCAATGCATGTGATGAGGTTAAGTTTTAAACTTTCAATGATTCTTATACTTTAAGAGTGGAGTATGTCATTATACTCTTAATAAGAGGTCACTTGCATAATTTTGAAGAAGGTCGCTTCAACGAAATGCTTATGTAGATTAAGATGTTGTATCTAATTAACCCTAAAAGTATTAAACTAAAATGTCTAATTACTATAAGTCACCAAACTTCACAGGATTCAATCAATCACAAAAGCAATCCTAGGACTATGATCTTAACATGCTTCATCAATATTAATTCCAATTAGTGTTTCACAATAACTAATTTCCGTGTATCTATGGGTTTAATTCCTAACGTAGTTTATTCCATCTCCCGAAGCAAATAAACCGTAGATCAATATTGAATTGCTAGTATCCCTACTCAACAATCAATATCAACTTCTAAAAGCATAAAGAATTAAAGTAAACCCCTACAAATATCATAAGCATCCCGACTCTACACCCGTTTATATTATGAATCTTTTATCTAATGTTAGATCTCATCTCCCGAATTATGAACTAACAAATTAAGCATGCAAATTATTAGCCAGATAATCTACAAGAAATAAGCCCACGAGTTCATAAATAGATAACAAGAAACCAATTATTATGAAACAAACAAACTAGAATTAACATGAATCCATAGTTTTGATCACGTCCTAGAATCAAAATATTTAGCCTAACATAATTGCTAGTGAATCGGTAGACAAACTTGTAAACGAAGAGTTAAACATGGAATTAAGAACAGAACAAAAGATCTAGACTATGATGATGAAACTCTCTTGAGTAGATGGATCCGCCTTCACAATCTCGAACCTTCGTGCTTTCATGGTTGGTAGAACTCTTGTGTGGTTCTTCGTTGAAACCGTCTTCTTTCTCTCTATTATTTTCTCCCAAGTTGTTCTATTTTTCTCTCAGATGAATTGTGTCAGCTGCTAGGTCTAGTTTTCCCTTTTATAGTTGCCTTTCGGGATCCCCTTTAGAGTCTTCGCGAAATAAGGAAATAAAATTCGCAGCGCAGAACAAATCACACGGGCATGTGATCAAATTCACATGCGCAGACCGTGTGAAGTATCTTCACTCTCTGTAATCGCACAAAACCATTCACACGACTGTGTGAAATTACACAAACATGTCGTGTGATCTATTCTCTGTAAACCAATCCCTGGGCAATTCACATGCCCATGTGAAATTACACGGACCCTTCACACGCCCGTGTTAAATCACACGGGTTGGTCATGTGAGTTGTCTTTTCTTGTTTTCTTTGTGTCTTTGATCGTCCCTTGGCTTTCGAAATTCTTAATCGAGTCGTTCTACTGATATCTTTTCAAATATGGTTCCGTTTTCTATAAAAATATACAAGAATACGTAGTATCACACCCAACAAGAGAAAGTAACCTAAACACACTTAATATCCATGAAAAACTATCAATTATATGCCCAAATATACATCTAAATGCATGCATATTTCACACTTATCAAATCCCCCCAAACTTAAACCATTGCTCGTCCTCGAGAAAAGTAAGAAAAATAATCGCATACAATGGGGTTGACTACACAACATGGGAACACCACAAATACAAAATCTCATTAGGATCCATTCCTTAGAAAACATGTAACTCATTCTCAGAAAGTTCTCAACTGCAAATTAGGCATAATCAATACTCATTCGGGTTGACATCGCGACCACCAGATAAGTGTATCACTCACACTATCAAAGTAAATAGGGACGTGTATACTCTCAAATCAATTCAATGATGTAGAACCACCATAAGCTTATAAATTGTCTTACATCTCTACCACTCAAGTGTGCACAACTTAAGAATCAAAAAGGACTTTCTTATTTGGTTGTAATGTAGGCTCTTTGGTTAGAGTAGGAAAAATATGGATTAAGTTACTCTAACTTGAGAAAATAGACTATGAGTATTAACAACTTCAAATCTCCAATCCACTTTATCTTTTCTCAATTTTTTCCAAATGCTCGATTTTTTTTCCAAATGCTCGATTTTCTCATTAAATTTCTCCGATTTTCCTTCATTCATCTATTCACCTTTCATCCCTCCAACCAATCGTCTTTTCAAAATTAAACCACATCTTTCCTCAATGTTTACATATCTATAAGCTCAAGTTTTGGGATAAAGATATGTCAAGTTAAAGCTCAAAATGTAGCTAACAAGAATACACGGCTAAGTTCAAATTGGCTAACTAGGGAATCAGGTGTTCATAGGTAGGCTTTTTGGCTAAAAAGCTTTAACAAAAATGGCCTTAAATCATCTTGAAAAATTGTACACACATGTGATTTCAATAAAGATACCAATGCAAGTTCTAGAGTTCAAACAACATGAATGACATACTGTGAAAGAAGTTAGATTTAGATAAGTAATAAAGTGAGGAGGATAATCAATAAAATCTGAATGTAATATTTGTTTTAAAGAGAGGTAGTCAGGTTTCCTTTTCTGTTCCTGATTCTAAGTGATTATGAGGGATTTTATTTCTGATTCTTAGGGATGCTGAGAGTAATTCATGATCTCAGTTTTCTCTATATATTTCTTGTACTCTATGCTTTGAAGTAATGAAGAAAATAGTTTATTTTATCCCTTAAAATCTTAATGGTACCAGAGCTCAGGCTTTTGATTAACATCCAATCATGGTAAAGCCCACCATGATAGGGGCTTTTAAAAAATATTCTGGGAATGAGGATGCTATGATAAGGACTGTTTTCAACACTAATGAAGACAGTATGTTTTAGGCTACAGTTACTGATCAAGGTCAACAATCTACTTCAGGTACATACTCTCCATTTACTAAGGAACAAATAGATCAAGTAGCCCTCGAGTCTTCTCAATCATCTTCCTCGTGTTCTCTAGCCCAAAAAGGAAATTATCTTTCAACTGCTCTAGTAGGTGTCAATTCTTGTTATCCATGGATCATAGATTCAGGAGCAACGGATCATATGACAGGTTCATCAAAATATTTTTCATCCTATAGTCCATGTGCAGGAAATCAAAAAATTAAAGTTGTAGATGACTCTCTTTCGGTTATTGCAGGAAAAGGGTCTATAATCATTTCACCATCTCTTACTCTTCATAATGTTTTACACGTTCCTAATCTGTCATGTCATCTATTGTCAGTTAGTAAATTATCTCAGGAACAAAAATGCCAAGTTAATTTCCTTCCTTCCCATTGTGAGTTTCAGGATTTGGACTCAGGGAAGACGATTGGCAGTGATATGCAGAGTGGGGGAGACTATTTTTTTGAAGATGGATCTGGATCAAGCAGACAATCTCAGAGTACATGTTTTTGAATCTATTTATGTTTCCAATAACAATGAAATTATGTTATGGCATCTTAGGTTAGGTCATCCCAACTTTTGGTATTTGAAATTTCTTTTCCCTAGGTTATTCATAAATAAAGACCCGTCTTTGTTTCAATGTGAGGTGTGTGAATTAGCAAAACATCATCGTGCTTCATTTCCTTTACAACCATATAAACCGTCAAAACCTTTCTCGATGATACATAGTGATATATGGGGTCCAAATAGGATAGGCACTCTTTCAAACAAAAAATGGTTCATTACATTCATTGATGACCACACAAGACTGTGTTGGGTGTATCTCCTAAGGGAAAAATCTGAAACTGAACAAGTTTTTAAAGAATTTCACAAAATGATTACGAATCAGTTTCAAACAAAAATTCAATTTTTTAGAAGCGACAATGGAAGGGAATATTCCAATACGATCTTAGGAAAATATTTTGTTGAAAATGGTATATTTCATCAAAGTTCATGTAACAACACACCCAAACAAAACGGGATTGCTGAAAGAAAAAATAAGCATCTGTTGGAGGTGGCTCGTTAATTACTTTTTTCAACAAAAGTTCCTAAGTATTTATGGGGTGAAGCAATTTTAACTGCTGCATATCTAATCAATAGAATGCCATCAAAAGTTTTACAGTTCAAAACTCCCTTCCAAGTCTTCAAAAGTTTTTTTCCCAACACGCGAATATCAGCTGATTTGCCTCTAAAGGTTTTTGAGTGTACAACATTTGTGCACAATCACAACCATAATCGAGGAAAACTTGATCCTAAAGCGATTAAATGTGTTTTTGTTGGATACTCTCCCAATCAGAAAGGCTACAGGTGTTTTGATCCGATTGCAAAGAAATTTTTGTTTCCATGGACGTCACTTTCTTTGAAAATAAATCATACTTTGATAGCACTCATCTTCAGGGGGAGTTTAATTATGAAGATTCGTCCCTTAATAGTCTTGATCTCATGTCACACGACACTGGTATTTTCCACCATATTACACCAATTGATATCAATACACCTTCACATGTCAAATCTCTTCCATCGCCTAGTTTAAGACCATGTAGTGGAAAACAAGATCTTCCAGACTCTGATAAAATTGTTGATCCTTCTCCAATTGAGATGCCATTACTTAATGATAATTGTTCTAAGGAAAAGCGATAATAGAAACAAAGTTTGGAAAGGAATTGTCTACTCGAGAAAGAACCATATTCAAGAAAAAGAGAAATCAACTCCTTGTAAACAAGGCCATGACACTAAAGCGGGAACAAATCAAGAATCGAGTCAAGTAAAATTCTTTCGAATCCAAGTCTCTTGTGGAAACAAATCAACAATAGGAAACTCTATCGGTGAAATTCTTTCTCAATCAACCCCTTCCGATCTTGATATTCCAATTGCATATCGAAAGGGTGTTAGGTCTTGCACCAAGCATCCCATGTCTAGGTTTGTATCTTATAGACGCCTGTCTCCATCTTTTGCTATGTTTACCTCCCAAATGTCCAATATAAAAATTCCAAAGACTATTCATGAAGCTTTTAAAGTTCCAAAGTGGAAGGAAGCTGTACTTGAGGAGATGAGAGCCCTTGATAAGAACAAAACCTGGAATGTAGTGACTTTTCAGAAGGGAAGACGACTGTTGGTTGCAAATGGGTATTTACAGTTAAATATAATTCAAATTGTTCTTTGGAAAGGTACAAAGCTCGTTTAGTCGCCAAAGGATTTACTCAGACGTATGGTATTGATTATTCTAAGACTTTTGCCCCTGTTGCTAAGTTAAATACTATCAGGGTTTTATTGTCAATTGCAGCAAACCTGGACTGGCCATTACAACAACTAGATGTGAAGAATGCCTTTCTCAATGGTGATTTAGAGGAAGAGGTGTATATGGATATTCCTCCTGGTTTTGAAAAGAGATTTGGCTCAAAAGTGTGTAAGCTAAAGAAGTCCTTGTATGGACTAAAGCAATCTCCTAGAGCCTGGTTTGAGAATGTAGGTCCCAAGGAGTGTAAGTAATGTTTAAAAGGGGGGGTTGAATAAACCTTACCAACTTATCGATTTTAGTCCTTTTAAAATATTACAGAGTTAAATACACAACTAAGTCCTTGGGGGACATCTAAGTTAGTTAACGAGCAGAGTTAGTCACTCAACAGACTCGATTGAGCTGTTGATAGAATAACTCAGCTGTTTAGTCTAAACCTTAACTTGGCTGTGATGAGATTTTCAGCGGAAGACTTAACACCCTTTAACTTGATTTAATTTGTTTTAAACACTTGATTTTAGCACTTAGTTACTTATCAGTTGGATAGCAAATTATCAGCAACTATAAAGTGATATGCAGAAATAAAATGCTGAAATGTAAATGACACAATAATTTTTATAGAGGTTCGAAGATAGGGTAATTCTTCTACTCCTCTCTTCTCCAACTCCTGGAGGAATCCACTAAGTAATGATCAGAGTACAAAGTGATTATCAGTCCAGATACAAGTTTTGATCACACAGCTGACTTGCTCCTTTGGGACTCAGTCTGGAGATGCCTTGGTCACACAGCTGGCTTCTCGTCTGACTCAGCTTGCTTGTTCGTGGTTCAGGTAACCTTTTCTCAATGAAATTCCTCAGCGTTTTATAGTGAATTTTCAAAAATCTGCCCGTTGAAGAGATAGGCTGATTTTCAAAAATCACTTGTGTTCGTTGGCTTGTCTTGTTGCAGTCCTTGATGTTGATATTTCCTCGTATTAAATGTCTTGCAGCATTGCAGCGTTTCTGACACTAGTATAGTGCTTCCCATTGGTTCATTCCTTTTGCACACAACTGGAACTAATACTTTATCTCTGACAACTTTAGCAGGTTACTATTATGAGTAACATTCTTGACTTTAATCAACATTTCTCGTTCAGTTGTCTTGACTTGACTGCAGTCCTTTATTCCCCAGGAGACTTTGAGTTAGCTTCCAATCAACGAATGACTCATCTGTCACTTCAACTTGAGACTTGGCTTCTTGAGTTGACTTGACTGACTCTTCATACAGTTGTATCACAGCCGATACTCCTTCAGTCGAGTTCTTGGCATCTCTTCCTTGCCACACTCAGCTGCTCCACAGTGGAGTCTTCATTCTAGTCTTCAGTTGACTTCTTGTATTCCCAGGCATAGCTGACTTGACTCAGCTCATACAACCCTATCTATTACAATACAAATTACAAGGAAAATGGGGTGCCAACTTTCTAGTCTAAGTTTTACATGGCATTCATCAAAATCTAAACAATAAATTTCCCAACAATTTCCCCCTTTTTGATGATGCCAAAACTTAAATACATACAAACAATATGCAAACAACAAAGATACACACAGACAATGCAGTAACAAGGAATGTATGCGTAGAATCAATCTTTTTATTGATCATAACATTCTTGTCCTTTACACAGCTGTTTACAAAGTGTATCATGGCAATCAGAGCATACTTATATCTACGCAAACTACAGATTTTTCATTAAATGTACAGAAGACTTACATACATATGAATTTACAAAAGTAAAATACATGAAGGGGTTGGCAGCGACACTTCATCGCCTTCGCTGCCTCCTTCTTTCTTCTTCAGCTCTGTCTTCGTCAGCTCTCTTTCTTTTCTTTTCCTCTTTAGCTGCTTTCTTCTTCTCGTAAGCTCTCTTCGCAGCTTCATCTTTCTTTTTCTTTCTTGTCTTTCTTGCCACAGCTGAGTTTGCCTCTTATTTTCTTCTTCGATTCTTTTGACATACTCAACATTTTTCCTCTCCACTTCCAGATTGGCTATAGCATCATATCCATCCCAGTAGATCCTTCCTTTCTTGCCTGGATCTACATATTTAATATTTTTGGGTAGAGGTCTACGTTTAAAACCTCCACCTCCACCACTTCTTCCTTCTCTTCTGGGCGTATATTGTACCAGAGTCTTCTTCTTACCAGCCAGAGGATCGCTAGTAGTCTCAGTAGTCTGGCCGTCTCGTGTCGGCTTCTTCGCACAGCTTCAGACCTTTCTCCCAGTACAAGTCCCAGGCTTGGGCTATGGACATGTTTTTGAAATATCATTCGGACTCGAGCGTTTTGAATTCTTCAACAGATCTTGGCTCTTGTCTGTCATCTGGAATGGCATCTGTATATTTTCCTGCCGGAATGCCTCCGAATTATTTCAATATTTCTTCAACACGGGCATCCGTTCTCTTGTCGAAATCCTCCATCTCTGCTTCTACAATTTTTTTCTTATGAGACATTGGCACATCAGGGTGATAGAGCGGCAGAGTCATAGGAAGTTTGCTGATTATGCTAGCTGTGACATGACCTTGCTGAGGGGTTTCAGCAAGCATTAAGGTCACATCCTTTGACCTTTCCCCCTCAACAACTTTTCCTTTTTCTTTCCTCTTCTCAACAGCTGTGTCTTTCTTCTCTACAACAACTATCTCCTTTTCCTTCTCAACAACCGTCTCCTTCAACATCTTCAGGTATTCCTCTTCCCTCTTTTTGGCATCATCAAAGGAGAGAGGAACCCCTAAAAACATTCCAGCAAGCATGAAGTCCAGTCTGCTGATAGCTGAATTCTGCTTGGAGTCTGCTGCGGAGTATGCTGTTCAAAATTCTGAGGGGGTGGCTTTGGACTCGGCTGCCACCAGTTTCATTTCAGCCATAAGAAGTCTGAATTTGGCATTCATATTCTCCTCTACGCGCAAAAGTTCTTTTCGATGAAATTCACGCAACAATTCCATCTCAGTTGTATGGGAGGCATGCAATCTCTCCATATATGTCTGCATCCTCGCCTTCATGTCAGCATTGCCAGCACTCCAGATCAGTATTCATGTTGTATAGTGCATTGAAGTAGCGAACCTGCTCGAGACGCATGGCACTCTGCTGTTGAGACCATTCCCTTATTCTGACCACCACTCCTCTCAAGTCTGATGTAAGAGTGGCATCTCTGTTGTCCAGGCGCATGTCGAGAGAGGCTTGGTGTTGTTCAATCTTCTCAATCTCTTCACAGATCTTCTTGAAGATTTCACGCATCTCAGCTGTCTAACTTGAGTCAGCTACCGGCCACTCTGCATCGAGGTTGAAATCAGCTGGCACAATTGAATTAGTCAGAATAATGGGGTCTTCTTGGACAGTGTAGAGCTTCTGTTCTCTTGCAGTCTCTTCTTCGAGCACTGACAGCTCGTGAGAGAAAGGAAATACTTCTTCATATGCATCGTCTCACACTTGAATAATTGTGTGCGAGATGGTCACTGCTGCAGCTCTGGAAGCCTGCGCAATTGACTGTGATTCATCTGGGGCCTTTGATGGTATTGACCCAGCTGACTGAGCCTCAGCTGTCTTAACAGCTTCTTCGGTCTCAACTGGTTTGTCCTTTTGAGTTTGTTGTTCCTCGGCCGTATCAGTAGCGTCATCGGAAGATGATGAGACTTGAGGGCTTGGCTCATCATCAAAATTGAACGTTTGACGAGCAGCTTTGAAATCTGGCTTACTCGTACTTGGAAGAACATCCTCAGCTGAGTCTTTTTGATGTGCAACAGGGGTGGACTCAGCTTCATCTTCAGATCCCAGAAATGATATGTCAGGGTTGTCTTGGGAATCATGAAGAGCACTAATCTCCTTCTCAGATTCTTCAATATGAACAGGAGGAATGTTCTGCATTTCTGTCTCTTTACCCAGGGAAGTCTCAACCTCCCTTGGGCCTTCATTACCTCCTGCAGTCTCAACTGCAGCAAGGCCTTCTACATTCCCTTCGACAGACGCAACTGTCTTAGGGTCTTCTGCAGTGGCATTCACAGGAGTCTCAACTCCCTGGATTGCACTTTCATTGCCCAGAGTGTTAACTCCCGGGGCAGATCCATCCTGTGCCTCGACTGCATCAATAGTGTCCTCAGCCTGCAAAGCTGTTGGCACTTCAGCTGAGACAGACTTAACTGTCCGAGCTTCGTTAGTGACAACTTGCTGATGTTCTTTTTCTTTCTCTTTCTCCACTTCGCCTCCTTCCTTCATTGTGGAGTCATTTGCAGCATCCTCCGACCTAGCTGCGTGTGAGTGAGTTTCCCCTCGGTGGCACACCGGTGAGCGATCGATGGTGGGGTCACTCTGCTCCGGACTCCGGTTGTTTCCATTGAGTGTTCGGTAGTGGGGCGGTGGTAAGACACCTTCAACAGGGGTTGGCTCAACTTGGGTGCCCAAGTTCCCAGTGTCATCGCCAAGTCCCTTAAATCAGTCCTCTGAGTGAAGGGGGAAGTTGTTGCAGCCATAACTGTGGCAATCTGTTGTACCACTCCTAACGGATCAATCTCCAGCTGAGATTTAGAAGACTCTCCTGGCTCTTCCTCTTTGTTGCTCATGCATTATTCTGGATTCCAGCATGGCTTGCTGCATGTCCAACTTTTCTATTGCAGCCATGGGATCCAAGTCTTCATCACTTCCCGAAAGCATATCAATGTGAGGATGAGTATGGTCGCTTGTCTCAGTGAGAGGACAAATGCTGGCTTTCTCACGAGCCGCTTCTCACCAATTTGCTCTGGCTTTTTCTTGCTCCTTGCGAATTTGCAAAGCATATTTATGCGATTATCCTCATCCAGGGCCTGCAGTACAGTGTCAATCTCAAGACGCTTGAAAAGCTCCTCTTCTTCCTCAATATACTCAGGGTGTTCAAACTGCACCATTGAGTGACTCAACTTCCATTTTCTCCATGCTCTCAGACGATTCTGGATGTCTGGGTATAATGGAGAATACATGATTATATCATCATCTTCATCCTCTCCTTGTTGCCCTTCCTTTTCAGGAATGGAAGGCAACATACTCTCTTGCTCGGCTCCTTCAAGAAAGATCGGGGCAGTGGAGACACAAATCTTTCATCGGGAGATTTTCTTTGTCTCTGTTGCCTCTTCTTCTCAAATTGTTCCATCCACAGTGGGTCTTCTATTTGCTCTCTTTGATCGGCCTCCTCAGCAGACTTGGTTGTTTTATCAACAACTCGAGACCGCACTTCTTCGCAGTCTCGAGATTTTTTCGGTGATTGGCGGACTCAATTTGTCTTCTCAAGCTCTCGAGAGCTTGGTGAGTCTTCTTCTTCTTTTTGTCCTTACCAGAGGAAGTTCTGGTTCAGATACTTCTTCCTCAGATTCCTTGGCGGCGGGGGCCGGTGCATCTTTCTTTGACTGAGGAGCTGCATTTCTTGGTTTGGCAGTCCTCTTCTTTTTGATGGTCGGAGAAGGTATTTGGGCTTCCTTCTCCGCCTTTGCATGGACAGAGAGACACATTTGCATGGGCGGCGACTCATTTGCAGGGCAAAAGTGCGTCTTTTGTCTTTGATGCAGGGGCAACTATATTCTTTGCAGCTGTATGGGCAACTTTCTTCTTCGTAGGGGAGACAACAACTGTTTCCTCTGGGTCAGCTGATTCCCTCTCGCTTGTGTCCGCCCTCTTCGCATGGGCTCTCTTCTGGGCTCCTGAAAGGTTAGCCCTAAACATCTTCTTGTTTACATGGAATGGCTTTCGATACTGAAGGGGAATGCCCTTCACTTCCATCAAGTGGCCAATAACTAGGCCATAGCCGAGTGATCCTCCAAATGATCCATCCTCCTTAAATGATTTATTCGCAACGTTCTGGCAGAGTCTGCTGTATACGAACTCAGCCCAGTTAACTTTCTTCCCTTGCATGATCGCAGCCATGACGATCAGCTTAGTCTTTGACAATTGATTGAAACTGCCAAACTTCATATCCACGCATTTTGAGACGACATCCATCAGTTTGTGATAGTCGTCCTTCAGCAATTTCTTGTCAGCTGTGTAGACTACTTTCACAGCACACTCGGGTTTGGCTACTTCTTTCCATGCAACAGCCAAGTCCATATCAGCTTCGTATAACTCCGTCATACCCTCCGACGGTAATAAGCAGTGCTCCGCAAGGTCTTTAGCAGTGATCATGAGGTCCTTGTGGTGGACGGAGGACTTAATCCCTTCGTCTTGCACCTCGGCGTTCACATAGAACTGCGCCACCTCTTCCAGGTAGGTGTGCGAGTATTCTATCGTCAAAAAGGCCTTAAGCCCAGATTTTTCCAACATATCTGCTATTTTCTTCACAAGGGTTGCATCCGAACCCTGCTTAATCATGCCTTCGAAATCCAATGAGGAACCTGAATGTATTTGCTTTGATAACTTGACGAAATCGGTCTTTGAAGCCATTTCTAGAAGATTCTACCGATTAAATCTTGATCTACTTGCCTTGAGAACAGGTAGGGTTTTTGACAGAGAAAAAACTTGCTTTCGTATTTTTGAAGATGAGCAGGTTTTCAATGTGAGAGAGAAAAGCGAAAGAATGAGTATATAAGGGATATGAAAGGACGGGTTTTTGATTTTGAAATTTGATCGAGATCAACGGCTCGATTTAGCACGTCACATTGCATTTAATTTTCGCATTTAATGCAAAGCATTTATATCCCGGTCATATGCTTACTATGCGACTTTTTTGTACCCATCATTATTACGTTTGGCGTCATCCTTAAAAACATTCCCGCTCATTAAAAATGATCGCGTTTTTATCAGCTTAAAGCTCATAAATGACTCCTTTACTCCTCTCTCTATTCATATAGTGACTTAGTCACCTAACTCGATCAACCTGACTTTCCGATACGGTGATTCACTTGGTTGATTCATGAGATTTGTTCTATTTTCATCTTTTCACGTTTCATCTCTTCTCATTGAGTCTTCCGAGTATCAACTCATTTCAATTAACCCTAGCTCATTCTTAAGCTCTTCAAATCCACATAGGGGTTTGGTGAATATGTCGGCTAATGTTTGTTTATCGGTTGAGATATATTCCAAGGTGATGTCTTTCTTTTCAACATGATCTCTTATAAAATGATATCTGGCATCAATGTGCTTTGTTCTTAAATGCAACACATGATTCTGAGTGATTGCAATAGCACTTGTGTTATCACACATAATAGGAATCTCTTTTTCTTCAATTTTATAATCTCTCATTTGTTGTCTCATCCATAAGACTTGGGCACAACAAGCGCCCGGACTATGTACTCTGCTTTAGCTATGGATGTGGCTATTGAGTTTTGCTTCTTGCTAAACCAGGAAACCAATCTGTTTCCAAGCATTTGACAAGTTCCTAAAGTACTCTTCCTGTCAACTCTACATCCAGCATAGTCAGAGTCTGAGTAACCAATAAGCTTGAATCCACCTTCCTTTGGATACCATAAGCCAACTTCTTGGCATCCCTTCAAATATCTTAGGATTCTCTTAGTGCAGTCATTTGACTTTCCTTTGGAGCGATTGGAATCTTGCACATACTCCTACCGCAAAGGTGATGTCCGGCTCGCTTCGTTAGATAGAGCGTTGATCCAATAAGTGCTCTCAGATCTTGTTTGATCTGCCTTAACCATCCGCATCCATGTCCATCTTGGTGATGTATTCATTGGTATTTTCACAGAAGACTTCTCTTCCATACCAAATTTCTTCATTAAATATCTGGTGTACTTTGTTTGACTTATGAAGGTTCCATCCTTCAGCTATTTAGCTTGGAGTCCTAAGAAAAATGTCAGCTCTCCCATCATTCTCATTTCAAATTTGCCTTGCATGAGGTTTGAGAATTTATCACACATCTCTTTGTTTGTGGATCCAAAAATGATGTCATCCACATATATTTGAACAAGCAGTATACTCTCCCCATCTTGAATTCTGAAGAGTGTTCTGTCCACTTTGCCTTTGGTGAATCCATTATCTGTCAGAAATTGAGATAATGTATCATACCATGCTCTAGGTGCTTGTTTCAATCCATATAGAGCTTTCTTGAGCTTGTACACCTTATCTCAAATGGTCTTCTGCTCAAAACCTGGAGGTTGCTCAACATAGACTTCTTCTTCCAACAATCCATTTAAAAATGCACTTTTCACATCCAATTGGTATACAATAAAGTTCTTGTGTGCAACATAGGCAAGAAACATCCTTATTGCTTCTAATCTTGCAACAGGAGCAAATGTTTCATCAAAATCTATTCCTTCTTCTTGGCAATACCGCTACCAATCTTGCTTTGTTTCTTACCACATAACCTTCTTCATTCATCTTGTTTCTGAAAGCCCATTTTGTGCCAATAACATTTTGATGGGTTGGTATTTGCACCAATTCCAATACCTTGTTTCTTTCAAACTGATTCAACTCTTCTTGCATGGCTTGAATCCAATGTGTGTCATCTAATGCTTGTGACACATCTTTTGGCTCTATTTGGGAAATAAAACAAGTGAACATTGCTTCTTGCTGAGCTTTGGATCTGGTTCTTACACCATCTCTCACATCTCCAATGACTAGCTCTGGTGGATGGTCTCTCAGCCATCTCACATCAGGTTGGAGTAAATCAGCTGGGTTCAGTCGTCTTGCAGTTGTGTTGTCTTGAGCAGCTCTTTCATTATCAATTAGCTGCAGATTTTCCAGTTGTCTTTGAGACTCGGTGATCTCATCTTCATCTTGATTGATTGCTCGGCTTGACTTCAACATAAGGACTCTTCTTACGTATAGTTGGTGATTCAACTTATCGCCTAACTCTTTAATGTCTTCTCCATTTACATTAGGTTCATCAAAAACCACATGGATAGACTCTTCTGTGACCGTAGTCCTCTTGTTCAGCACTCTATAGGCTTTACTTTCAAATTTGAGTATCCCAAAAGATACCTTCATCGACTTTAGCATCAAAAGCCTTTAGATTGTCTTTGCCATTTTTGTGGATGAAGCATTTACATCCAAATATTCTAAAATACCCAACATTTGCCTTTCTCCCTGTCCATATTTCATAGGGAGTCTTTCTCAGATGTCTGTTAATCATGCATCTATTTTGAGTATAGCATGCAGTGTTGATGGCTTCAGCCCAAAATCTCTTTGGCAATCCGGCTTGACTAACATGGTTCTTTGACTTCTTTGAGAGTTATGTTTTTCTTCTTTCGCTACTCCATTTCGCCGTGGAGTCCTTGCTCAGATAATTCATGAGCAATACCATTTTCAACACAATACTGAGTAATTATTCCATTGACAAACTTAGTTCCTCTATCAGACCTTATCTTTATAATGGTTTGACTCTTCTCATTTTGAACTCTTCTCATTAGTTGAGGTAACTTCTGCAAAGTTTCCTTCTTTTTACACATGAAGATTGTTCATGTATATCTTGAATAATCATCCACCACTACTAAAGTGTATTTCTTTCCACTTATGCTATTGGCTCAATGGACCAAATAAATCCATATGCAACAGATGCAATATCCTTGTTGAAGATGGACTGACTTCTCTTTGAATGATGATTTGATCGCTTTCCCATCCGGCATGCATCACAAACACTTTCTTTATTGTATCTTCGAGTCGCGAGTCCTTCCACAAGATGACTCCTTGCAAGCTTGTTAATTGTCTTGAAATTCAGATGACTCAGCTTGTTGTGCCACATCCAACTTGATTCGGCTGTACTCTTTGCTAACAAACAAGTGCTTGGTGTGGCAGTCGACCAGTCTACCACATACATGTTCTTTTGTCTGGATCCTTGCGACACTACTTCATTTGATTCAGTGTCTTTAATTTGGCACACTCCCATATTGAATCCAACATTATAGCCTTTGTCACAGAGTTGGCTAATGCTTAACAGGTTGAAGTTGAGGCCTTCAACATATGCAACATCTGTGATTTCTAATCCATTTTTCTTGATGGATCCAGTGCCTCTTATTTCCCCTGGAGCTTCATTTCCTCCAAATATGACTTTTGCGCCTCTAATCTCCTTAAATTTTGACTGATTTTTCTTGTATCCTGTCATGTGTCTGGAACAGCCAATATCCATGTACCAGGTTCCTTGGCACTCAGCTATTCCTTGAACCTACAATCAAGGAAATTAGTTTTTAGGTACCCATGTTTGTCTGGGTCCTGAGGGGTTAGTGATGTAAGATGATCCAACCAACCTATAGCCAAATGACTTGACTCTAAGAGGTTGCCATCTATCTGTGCCATAATCATAACTCACATTGGCAATTTGCTTGGGGGCATTAGGTTCATACAGCTGTCTTTTTTGTCTGTATGCCTGTGTGTGTGTTTTAGCAATTGCCTTTTTTGAGTTGTTGTGATATTTCTGAGTGTAGTGCCTGGGTGCATATGTGTGCTGATGATAGCTCTTTTGCCTTTGGAATGACCTTTGTTGAGTTCTAGGCCTTTGCCATTTGGGCTTATATTCCATAGGTCTTTGCTGATATTTCACATTATTCCAATCAACTTGGCTTGGGTAGTTTCTACCATTCCCATCCCATGTGTTCCTTTGATAGAACTTCTGGGGTTTCTGGTAGCTCTGTTTCTTCTTTACAGAGTACTTTTTATTTGGAGTTTTTGAGGAACTCTTGGATTTCTTCTCATTTGTCCTCTCAAAGATACTCAATCGGGTCGTTTTTCTTTTCCTTTATATCCAAGCGCGGTTTGTTTGTGATTGTGCGTTGGAGTGAATGTGGGTGCAACATTTGGTGTCTTGAATTTTTGAGATGCTTCATTACTTGAAGATCCTTTTTCCAAAATCACTCTGGGAGTTTGACTGTGTACAAAGGAATTGAATCCTATGCCAGTTTTATCTCCACATTCTTTTTGGCTCATAATAAGGTCATCCAATGATTTAGATGCCTTTGTAAATGAGGCAATCACATTTTTGAGATCATTTTCCCTCTTTTCTATAGCAGCTATCTCTGCTATTAGTTTTGCATTCTCAGCCTTCAGTTCTTTGTTCTCATCGGCTATGTGACTTAGAGTACTCAACTCCTTAGTCATTTGTGAGTTTTTTTGAGCTTGAGTTTTTTTTTCCTCATTTAATAGTGTGTGTGAGGATTTAATGTGCTCAAAGTCTTTCATCATTTTGCCTAATGAATCATAAAGATCAAGTGGGTGATGAAGTATGTGTGTCACAATCACTATCACTAGAATCGAGTGAGATGAGTTAGAGTGTACCTCATCTTCTTGGTCAAGTTGATCTTGTTCTTTAGCCATTAGACATATCATTGCTTCTTCTTCAGAATCACTTGAGTAGTCAGCTTCACTACTCTCTGAGTCTGCTGCTTCTTTTGACTTAGCTGTCTCAGCAGTCTCAACAACCAATATAACCTTTTTCTTTTCTTGTCTTCTTTCTTCTTCATTCCTGTATTTATTGACTATAGGATATGAACAGTCAATAGCAGAGGGTCCTGGTTGTCTACAGTTCCAACACAGGTTCTCAGCTCTTTGATCAGTTCTTTCCATTCTTGGGTTATCAGCTCTCTGATATTCAACCTTTGATGCTCGACTCTCTTGGGTGGCCTATCTTCCCTTGACTTGGAGGGAGCTGAATGTCTCCTGGAGGATTCACCCTTGTTTCTTTTATAGTTCTTGTTGAAGAACCTGTTGAATCTTTTAACCATCAAGGCAATTTCCTCCTGGTCAATGGCTTCCTTGACCTCAGCTCTCTTCCCATCCTTGACTATAAGTGCAACTGTTTTGGGTACAGCTGTCTCCTCTTGATCTTTTCTTCTCAGCTCAAACTCGTAGGCTTTGAGGTCTGAGAATAGCTCATGGTTGGATGTTGTTGTGAGGTTCATTGAATGTCTCAGGGCCATGGCTTTCATTTCCCATTCAGCTGGGAGGCTTCTCAGAATCTTCATACATATTTCCTTCTGTGTATATTCTTTCCCAAGTGCAGATAACGCATCTGTGATCTTAGTGAATCGAGCATCCAGCTGAACCAAGGTTTCACCTGCAAGCATTTTAAAATTTTCAAATTTTTGTACAAAGAACGCACAATTTGTTTTCTTTAATTTGCTCGGATCCTTCACAAATTAAAGTTAATTTATCCGATTTGTTTTGCGGTTTGACAAGATTTGACTTTATTGAACATTGCTTTGTCAAGGTTTTGTAAAGTATGTCCTTGGCCACATTGTCCAAGTTGTATCTTCTTCGTCCTCGTTTGTCCATTCGGTCCTTGGTTTCTCAACCAGGGTCGGGTCTTGGTCTTCAAGCAGCTGACTTCCTCTCCTTGTGCGGCTACTCTCTCTGTACAACTATGTACACTTTCAGTATTTGCAGTGGCCCATCCTCTATCACTATCCACATTTCATCATGTAAAACAGATAGATGAGCCTGCATACGAATTTTCCAGTCATCAAATTCCTCAATAGTGAACATAGGAATGCCTGTCAAATTTGCTTCCATGATAATAACTTTGCTGAATAAAATAGCTTTCGAAAGAGCAAGTGTTAAAAACTTCTTTGAAAGATTGGAGATCTAGTTCAGTAACCAGTGCGGAAGGCTCAATGAACCAACCGCTCTGATACCACTTGTAGGTCCCAAGGGGTGTAAGTAAGGTTTAGAAGGGGGGGTTGAATAAACCTTACCAACTTATCAATTTTAGTCCTTTTAAAATAATACAGAGTTAAATACACAGCTAAGTCCTTGGGGAGCTAAGTTAGTTAACCAGTAGAGTTAGTCACTCAACAGACTCGATTGAGCTGTTGATAGAATAACTCAGCTGTTTAGTCTAAACCTTAACTTGGCTGTGATGAGATTTTCAACGGAAGACTTAACACCCTTTAATTTGATTTAATTTGTTTTAAACACTTGATTTTAGCACTTAGTTACTTATCAGTTGGATAGCAAATTATCAGCATATATAAAGTGATATGCAGAAATAAAATGCTGAAATGTAAATGACACAATAATTTTTATAGAGGTTTGAAGATGGGGTAATTCTTCAACTCCTCTCTTCTCCAACTCCTGGAGGAATCCACTAAGTAATGATCAGAGTACAAAGTGGTTATCAGTCCAGATACAAGTTTTGATCACACAGCTGACTTGCTCCTTTGGGACTCAGTCTGGAGATGCCTTGGTCACACAACTGGCTTCTCGTCCGACTCAGCTACTTCAAAGGGCGGATGCCTTGCTACTTCAGCTCACTTTCTCAAGCTTCTTGGATTTGATCACGAAGCCCTCCAATAACTTGAGATTGGTTCGACCTTGAACCTTTCTACAATCCTCCTTGGAAAGTAGACCCCTTTTGCTTTCTTCAAAAGTTTTCTCTTCAACAGTTTGAAGTTGTCTTTCTTTCACAGCTTAGCGTTGGATCGATTTCCTTCGAGATTTAGGCTTGAAGATTTTGCTTGAATAACTTGAGAATATTTTCCAGGTTACAGTATGAATAATGCTTTTTATCTCAGGTATGCAAGGTAACCTTTTCTCAAAGTGATTCTCGGCCTTTTATAGTGAATTTTCAAAAATCGCCGTTGAAGAGATAGGTGATTTTCAAAAATCACTTGTGTTCGTTGGCTTGTCTTGTTGCAGTCCTTGATGTTGACATTTCCTCGTATTAAATGTCTTGCAGCATTGTAGCGTTCCTGACACTGATGCAGTGCTTCCCATTGGTTCGTTCCTTTTGCACACAACTGGAACTAATACTTTATCTCTGACAACTTTAGCAGGTTACTATCACTACAAGAAAACTGAAAAATAGCTACATAATTTAGCAACGGAAATAGTCCGTTGCTAACTAGCGACGTAATACCAACGGAATCCCTACGGAAATAGACCTTTCGAATTAAAAGAAAATAACAACGTATTAGTAACGGTTTAGCAACGGAAATAATGACGGACCGACTTTCCATTGGTAAACCGTTGGTAAATAAGGCGCCAAATTTTATGCGCAATATTCGTGATGGAATAGCAACAGAATAGCAACGGCCTTTAGCTACGAAGTTTAATCCGTTGCTACCAGCGACGGAAAATTCCGTTGGAATATTTATTGTAAGTTAAATGGCGTCGTTTCATTTAATTTTAAAGATAAATTTTATATCTACTTTATCTAACAACGGAAATTCCGTTGCTAAAATCTTTCATTTTACCAACGGAATTAAAATCCGTTGCTAAAATCTTTCATTTTACCAACGGAATTAAAATTCGTTGTTAGATTTTAATTTTATTCTCTTTCATAGGTTTATATTTTTCTCTTATACACGATCAAGGGCACAACCGCACAAGCAAAGCCACAAACCAAATCTCATGCCGCTCGCCACCACAGTGCCGCTCGCCACCACCACCTCGATCGATCCAAAGATCGCTGCCTCGCCATCCATCGGCCCACCACCACCACGGTGATGACCTACCATCACTTGAGTTGTTAAGGTTGGTTTTTAATTTGGTTCGAATCATATGGTTGCCGATGAACTGCGATTTATATTGATTAAGGTATTTTCGAGACCTAATTTATTATAAATCCCTGGAATCCTTATTTTGTTAAAAATCTATTTAGTTCTTCCGATTGTGACCAAACTGGGGTAATGGTAGTCATAGATATGTCCGGCATTTGACTCTTTATGTGGAGAAGTTGCGGTCCTCGCACATAAGTTATCTTTGCTATAGCAATTGCCATTCTTGACCCAATGATACCACGACAACAAATTGATTAAATATTGTGAGAAAAATGTCCCTATTTGTATGTGTTCTTTTGCAGAGATCGAGCATTTTTGTGATGGTATTATATGGTAAAACCAATATGCTTTAAAGCTAGTAAATCACACAAGTTTGATTGATATGGCTAATTATAAAAAACCCCAAACATGTTTTAAAAACTAAGACACACACCAGCCAAATAAATAAATCACGGTTTGCAATTAATGGATTTGAATTGTAGGCTTGAAGATTGATTGCATGATAAGTTGTGAAGAATGAATTATGGCAAATATTCTCTTTTTAATCTGTTGAAACAGACACTCGGTATTGTGTGTCAGCGACTTTTGTTTGATTATTGCTTCCAATAGTTGTTATATATTGTCCCCAAACTTAAACTCTGTATGTATAACTAAAAACCATAGAGCCCACAAAGAATGGTAAGTAGAGTTAAAAATAAGTTAGTTACCTGAGGTCTGGAGCATTTGATAAGTGGTGAAAGGAGATGAAAATGTGGAAGGTATAGAAGAAACAAACAGACAAGTTGTAACAAGGAAAAAAAAGCAGATAATCAAGCATAACATTGTTTTTTGAGTTATGACTCTGGTCTACCTGTGTCTAAACAAGGGCATTAAGGTGAATGTAATATTATCCTTTGTCTCTTCTTTTGTATTTTATTAGTAAACCGTCAATGTTGCATCTGATAGAGGAGCATAATTTAAAATTTACACCAAAAGATTCCAAGTGTTTGATATCAAGTCCCCTTTAATTTCCCACTGCATGATATGATGCACAAGTAGAAAGAGAAACAGAGCCTCAACTACTTGGAAATTTTGATGAGTATATTTTGGTCATTTCATTCTAATTCAGTTTCTGCTATTGCATACCCAAATATATGCTTGCAATAAAATACAACTTTTTGCAAATAACTTTTTGAATTTTTTTTTCCTGGTGCAACTTGCACATTAGTAGATATTAATGTGCCTCCATGGGAGGTATGGAATTGTCATAAAATACCTAATCTTTACAGCCAATATCTGCTATGTCATAATTATTCCACATAACTATGTATAATATACATGGTAGTTCAAGTTCTTATCTTTGTTTTGGGACTATGCATCAAGAAAAACTTGATTTTTTTTTTTGTTGTTCACAATATACTGTTTTTTAACTTAGCATTGGAACCTATATATTTAGGGAGGAGTAAGTCGAATATATTATTATTCAATTTTGTTTGGATGTTTATTAAGTTTCAAACACTGTATTTATAGTTTTCTGCAGATTTCTGGGTAATCACTTTTCCTAGAGGCTAGGGGGTGAGAATATAGACATGAAAAAGTTGATGTATTCAGTTATTTTCACAACTTATTGAGTATCCTTTTTTTATTAATATAGGACACCATAAAAATGAGCTCTGATCGTCATTGGATGTATGCACGAATTCAAAATGGCCTTTTATCTCGGGAGTTTATTGATGGGCTTGAGACTTTCATCCGGTTTGCTACTAATCAACCGATTTGGATGGACGGGACAAGGATTAAGTGTCCATGTAATCAACGCAAGTCGAAGCATGAAATTTCTTGATGTGCCCACAAGAAAAAATACCACTTGGCGAAATATGGATTCGTTCCAAACTACCATATTTGGACCTTCCAAGGAGAAGCGAATGTGAGGTCCAATGTTGACCATAGTGTAAGTGGACCGTCATCTGTTGTGGGGAAGAAGCACGATGCATACCGCACAATGGTTTTGGATGTCTTTGGTCCCGAACTTAATATGGATGAGATAGAGGAGTCGCCGAATCCCGAGGCCCAAAAGTTCTATGACATGTTGAAAGCGAGATCACGATTTGTGGCCTGGGTGTGAAAAATACTCTCAGTTATCTCTGGTAGCTCGCTTAATGAGCTTAAAATCAGAGAATCGGATGCCTGAAAAATATTTTGACCAGATTACATAGCTCATGAAAAAGATTGTTCCAGTGAATAATTTAGTCACTGATAACTTCTATAACACCAAGAAGTTACTCGGGGTATGGGATTGCCGTTGAGAAGATCGATTGTTGCATAAATGGTTGCATGATATACTGGGCATCCGATTCAGATATGATATGTTGTAAGTTTTGTGGCCATAACCGATTTAAGAAAACTCACCAGGGTGCTGGGAAACGACAAAAGACTAATGTAGCATTCAAGAAGATGTACTACTTTCCTCTTACTCCTCATTGCGAGAGGTTATACGCATCTAATGCTACAACAAATGATATGAGGTGGCATGCGACCACTTAGTTGAAAATGGGGTCATCGCGTCATCCTCGACTCCATTGCTTGGAAGCATTTCAACCAGACTCATCCCGACTTTGCGATCAAATTCGCAATGTCCGGTTAGGTTTGTGCACCGATGGTTTTCAGCCATTTGGACAATCAGGACAACAATATTCATCGTGGCCGGTTATACTAACACCGTACAACTTACCTCCTTGGATGTGTCTGAAGGAGCAATATATGGGGATTGTGCTTGGCAAGATTATTAATATAATATAAGATAAGAGTAGTTAGCAATAGTTTTACTAAAAACAATGCATTCGCCCAAATGTCTGATATTAATTTTATACTCAAAGTCTTATATAAAATCAAAAAATATCACGTAAAACAACATATATTAAAACCAAACAAATTAAAAAAATTATAGAAACAACATGAATAAAAAACATAATTCAATTTTTGATCCAATGAATGAAAACATAAAAAATATGGAAACAACCAAGAAACAACATAGAAACAATATAAAAAACACCATACGAGCAAAAAAAGTAAGAATAGGTAAAAACTGTATTTAAACATCGAAAACTATATAGAAACTTGACTTATGTTTATATTAGTAACAGTTCGTACACATTCAGAATATTAGTATGATGGCCTGAGGTGTAACAGGTTAGTTCGGGTCCAAAGTCTTTGGAAGATAAATTAGGGTTTTAGAAGATCCGGTCCTATCCTAATCATGATTCTGTTACCAAATCGTAACAGAATCCCAGATTTTACGGATATCCTAATCCGAGCTAAGCTATAAAAGCCCAAGTCCAGGTTCATTCTTAACCTAATCACACTCTTTTATATTTACTTATATTCTCGCCTCTTTCTTCTTCCACAAGACACTGACTTAAGCATCGGAGAGGGCACGCCGGAGCACCCCTCCGGCCCCCCTTTTTATAGGTTTCACGGTGGAGCTCAGTCGGAAGTCAAGTTTGTTGGAGTGAAGTATTTTGGTAGCAACCACATGTGTATTTGGCTGAACAACAAATTGTAAAATGAGTACCAAAAAATCACATCAAAATGGCATAGCTACGATAAACCATTTATGTCATAGTATATTGAGAATCAATCAAAGTAGTGGTAATAGGCCAAATTGGCTACTTGTGACTATTAAAAATGAAAAATACCCATATTTTTCGATAGCATATTTTTAGCTATTTTAACAAAAGATATCAACTGGTAATGTACAGAACTAGTATTAGAAACTCAATAGTTTTTAAATATTGGATTATCTATGATTAGTGAACTAGGAATATACAGATCATCAAGACACATAATTAATCCTAATGTGACAAATGTGAAAGAGACATCCAAGTTGTGGCCAGATTTATTTTAGGGAGATTCTAAATTGATGACATGAGCAACCCGAGTGACATCTATGCATGTGAAAGATCATGTCAAATTGTCAATGTGCAACATTTTTAGCAATTAGATGATATGATAACAAATGTTTATTGGGTAGATGGACAAATGATGATTGACTATGTGCATTTTATTATATGTTTTGGTAGTATTTACAGGAAAAATAAAGAAGAAAGGCCACTTGCAACTTTTGTTGGTGTTAACCACCACAAGCAAACAACTACTATTTTTGTTGCAATATTATTATATGATGAAACTGCTCAAACTTTTTTTGTGGCTCTTTGACACTTTTGCAATAGCTATGTCAATAGAAAATCCTATAACTAGTCTTATTGATCAAGATACAACAATCACAAAAGCTTTAGTAGAAAGATGCACTGAAACATGTCATTATTTTGTACAAACGACACATATATTTGTCGTCATATTTGATGGTAATCCGTCGTTATTCTGTTTATATTTTTTAATATCTTTTAATAATTTGTTTTAGATGTAATATCGATGTTAATCCATTGTTGATCCTTCGTTAATCTGTAAATTTATTATAGTGGCAGTAACAAGTTAGATAAATAACCAAACTTAACAAATAATTGATTAAAAGATTAAATGAAACATCAAAATATTGAAAAGTATAGATAAGGTCAAACCAAAACGTCTAGTTGAAGGAGCAATGGGCTAAGGACTGTATATAATTAAGAATTATGAATATATCATAGTGAAAATAATTAATAAGTCTATGTTAAAAAGATTGTTAAATAAAAATAATAATCCATTTAAAGACCATTATCAAGGTCTAGGTCACTAGAATTACCATGAGTCTCATATTCTGAATCCACTTAATTGTTATGATATGCTCCCTCCTATTCACAATAAGTGTCCTTTTGGCACATGAATTTTTTTTTCCAAAAAGAATGTCTTTATCACATTTTCAAGACTAGTAAGAAAGATGTTTCCCAAATTACCCTTAAATTTATTATTTTCCAACTAACATTAATGCTTAAATTTGTTTGTTCCAAAGTAGCATTTATGATTAATTTAGGGTATATTTGATATTTAGCATAATTCTTAATATGTGTGTTTTTTCCTAAAAAGACACTTATTTTGAATAGGAGGGAGTATTATAAATCTAGTGTACTCCCCGAGTCATGTTTTGTTCGACTAGAATCCTCGAATTGGATATTTGGGCAAATACATTGTTTTTTGTAAATGTATATCACTCTTGGCATTTCAAGAAACACAAAAATTTAAAAACTAATCTTGAAACATGAGAAGTTATTGAACCTTAATTCAAGTTAATTAACCTTGGAAAATACGAAAAATTAAAAATGGAACTCCTAAAATATGAAAAGTTTGCATTTTTTTAGGTATTTTTAGGTTCCATCTCACTGTCTCATACAAATATGAGGGAAGATAATATTGGAGTACAATGGGGGAAACTTGGGGAGGGGACACACGCACTCGTACGAGGTCGAACTTAGGTCATTCACCCTTACAACATATGTTTCAACCACTGGAGCACAAGATTGATCCCATAAACTATAAATTAGTTTTTTTTTATTTAAAAAAAGGAAAATATGAGATAGAAATGTAAAATGATGCCATGGCCCATGGGCCTAGAAATATATACAATAGTGCAAACTGGGTAAGAAATAAAAGCCCAATTACCCACTTGCCTTGTCGGGTCGAATTCCCCCCAACCACAAGATTTGATCCCCAATTAACAACAGAAAATTAGGTTAGGGTTAGTGTGAGGATTTGATTCTAATCTAATCTCATAAGTCATATCAATCTCCATAGATATAGATATAGATATACTCACTCAACCATGGCGATGGATTCCCCACTGCAAAAATTACCTTCGCCAACACGAATGCTTTGTATTCCTTGTGTTTCGATTGAGTCCGAGGATTCTTTCAGTATATACATGGTAGATTTATCTTCTCCATCCAGTTCTGTTGATGATGTATTCATCCCTTTGGCTCCTATTCTTCGATTTGATGATGAGTGTTTTAATGCCTACAATATGTGTGTTTTAGGATCGACACTTTATATGTTTCAGACTGAAACAGGTCCAAGTGAGGTATGTGATGGCATTAATCCTGAGGCTAAGTCAGTGGCGACAATTGATTTATCAGATTATTTAACCAAGTCCAATGTTAAATTGGAGAAACATATGTTAAGCTACACCCGTCCCATGCTGCACCCCAAAAAAGCTCCTATTTCCACTCCAACCCCTGATGGTAGAGTTCTTGTTTTTTCATCTATAATTCGGTTTGATCCTTTTGATGAAACTGGTGCTCAAATCGATTTTGAGTTGTATGATCCCCACACTAGATTATGGCAGCAGCTTCCTGGAATACACGACAAGTGGGACAAGGGTCGTAAGCGTTCTTCTTCTCCTTTTTTCATCGAAGCATTTGCTTTCCTCAATGATTGTACCCTGTTCGTCACAACTGAGTTTGGAATGTTTACTCTTGATTTCGGATCCCCCAACAATGGAGGTTGGCTAAAACAATATAACCTTGCTGGTGCTAGGGAACTTCCTGGTAATCCTGATCATTTTTCAGTAATTGAGGGTGAGTTGTGTTTCGGTGCTTTTTGTGCTTTCGATATTAAAACCCCAGATGGTCTCTCTGTTTGTTGTTCCTTTCCACGAACACCATTTACTTCTTTCAAGTATAAAAGGCATTTCTCTTGTGGTATCACTTTTACTGATGGTGGTGATGGAGAAAGCAATTTCTGTCGTCTACATGCATCTCTAGATGAAGAGACCTTGTGTCCTCACATGACTATAGATGTATACCGCTATGACCTTGCCAAATACATAGAGGATAAGCAGAAATCGGGAGGCTCGGCAATACTCGGCACAAACCTTGTCAAGTCTTTTAAATTTATCCTATACGCCTACAAATGCTCAAGTTTCATCCCTCTGGATTTGTTTCCTGTTTCAGCAGAAACCTATTGAAATTGTGCAGCCATCCCCCCAATGGATAGGTGTATTTCAGCAGGCACGGATCTAACTTCTGCATATCAAGTTTGGTTGCTTGCTGCCATCCCTCTTTTTGTATTCGGGGAAGGTGTATTGTTGTAGGCACCGATACTTGGGTAATTAGGTTTTTTGCAGCCATCCCCTTTTGCATTTGGGATAGAAGACAGTCTTCAGGATATTAGCATCTTGTTTTTCTTATATTTTTTGTCATGGCAGATTTGTGCTCCATATTATCATGTACAAGACATGATTTATTAAGTTATCTACTGTTATTATTCATAAATAATATATATGCTTGAGTTTAGGTTATGTTGACCTCATTTTTCTTGCATTCTTATTGTTTAAAGACAAGTATAATATGTTGGACCTTTGAGTTCTTGCACAGGAAGGAAAAGATCAATGGTTGTTAGCTATTTTATCTACATGTTCGTGGTTGTTTTTGTGTTTAATTTATATGTTTTAGTTGACATTCCAAAGGGTTTTTTTCCTGCTTTCGTAGTATGTGGGGTATCATGTTTCTCATTCACTTTGTAGCAATGATGACCATATGCCATAGCCCTTGAAAGCAATGGGCATGAAAACAATCGTTATTTCTGATGGCTGTTCATCGAACTGGAATGTGGTGGAATTGAATCCCATCATGTAGAGGTTTAATTCATGACGTCACAAAATAATTGCTACACTGAAGTGGAGACCATCGCACTCTTAGGCTGGCTGAAAAAACATGTGTGAATCTTATATTATCGATGAGGGAATTTTTTTATGTGAAGAGGAATGGGAATGTCAAAGACAACATTATTCATCTTACTATAAATTGCCGTAGAATACAATGTTGCCACTTATTTTAGTTTTGTTGATGCACTTGTTCTGGGTCCAATTGAGTTTATAGAAACAACATTGACCTGCTAGAATGAAACAACTCCTGAAATGTGATAAAAGTTAATCTGAATTGGAAATTTGTTCATATTGATAAAAGTATCTCTGTTATTTTCTTAAGTATGGAACCGTTTCTAGTCGTTTATTAAATACACTAGCAGTCCACCCGTGCGATGCACGGATTTTATATTAAGTAAATATAATTTTAATATTTTAGCTATTTTAGTTAATCAAATTCAATTTATTATTTAATTATAAAGTCAAATAACTATGCATTAAATAATAAAAAGTTTAATAATAATAGACATTACAAAACAAAAATAATTAACATATATACGAAATAGAAAAAATATTATAAGATTTGAAAATTTTCTTTAAATACAATATTGATCGTTAAACTCGTACGGTCATCAATATCACCATCACATATTAAGACCCTCAGGATTAACTCATAGAAACAATAATGAACAATTAACCGTGACTAAAAAGTAAAAACAAGATATCTCAAAAGAAGTCCTAGATGCAACAAAGGCTGACCTCATGAGTCATGACCTCACTGTTATTAATAGACATTATATAAGACATCATCAATGCCTTAATGAAAATTGTCTTCGTTGAGATTTAAATGGAAGTCTCCAATTTTAATTTCGTCATTTGTCAAATCAATAATCGTCGAAACATTTGAGATTAAATGATGAAAATCGAGGTTTGTGAGAGTTTTTGTAATTCGTAATGATGTGCTTCCCTGTAAAAATTATTTGTTATTCAAAAATATATACAAATAAAATTATTTACATAAATTTTACTCTAGTAAATATAAAACAAACATTATCTAACAATAACAAAAAAAACATAAAAATGAAAATTAAATCAATTCATCAAATTTAATTATCTCATTTGAACAATTAATTAACATAATAAAATATCTAAATAGGCATAAAATATCGATAACCCAATCAATGTTTTTTGGATAACTTATTTTTATTGTTTTTATTTTGAGTTTCTTTTAGCCGGTAGCACTGTGATTAAGATTATATATTATCCAACTTTTCTATATGTTTATGATATGTACCATTGGAAATATCACAAAATATTATTTCATATGAAAAAATTAAAGTATTTGAAAAGTTAAATTAGAAAGAATACATAGTATAATTTTTTTTCACGAAAATAAGAAGTTACCCAAATGGAGTTGATGTGGTTTCCTGTTAGACGGCCTAACGTTTAGACGGATCCATCCTAATTGAGTTACCCGACATGCGGGCCTAGCGAACCAACAATATATTTATATATTTTAGATGACCTACTAATACTTTTCAGTGGAACTAATAATACTTTTTATTAGAAAAATTATTACTTTTAAGGGGAATTACTGAAAACCTTTTGGAGGAAAACTAATATTTTTCCAGGGAAAACTACTAATACGTTTCACGGGGACTACTAATACTTATGACGGAAAAACTAATATTTTCTAGGAGGTTATTAAATATTTTCAAGTGAACTACGTAATAATATTTTTCAGAAGGACTACTAATACTTTTTAGATGAAAATCTATTATTTTTCAGCGCTCTCGTGATATTATTACAAAAACTAATACTAATACATTTCAGAGGGACTGTTAACATTTTTCAATTTTTGGGATTCCGTCTAACGGATTTTGGCACATTAGACCGTCTGACAGTAGTTTTTGTCAATGGAGTTTTATCAAGTATCATAAATCATAATGAACATCTAAAAAATTTTCACCTATGGGCCTTATTGGTTCTTAACAAAACGCATCCATAAATAATAAACCGAAAAATACAAAACAAAACATGATGGTAAAAGAATCCAATTTCCAAATGGGCACTGATTTAGCCAAATTTACATTAAAAGAAATAAAACAATAATTTAATAATAAAAGTATGGGGCCGAAGACTCTCGCCCTCTCCCATTCTCAACATTTTCATCTCTCTGTAAATTTTTCAATTTATCTCCATGAATCGTTCTCTCTAAAAAAACTACAAAAAAAAAATGAAAAATTTCATGTGCTTGTGCTTCTTTTCAAGTTTTCTAACTGGTTTCGTATGTGAATCTTATGTTTCTACGGAATAATCACACGAAAAACGTATGTTCCAACCATAGAAATTCGTCACATATCCTGATTTATGGGTTTAGCCATTTTTTTTGTCGGATCTTTGTGTAGAAAACAAAAAAATTCAGATCTATAGATTTTATTACAGAATCTGAATTTGTTTGTTCGAATAGTCTGATATATCATTTTCTGAAGTTTTTAATTTGATTTATTTTTTTGATATTTTCGGATCTGTTATGAGCAATACAAAATTTTCAAGATTTATATTTGTTTATATGACATTTGAAAATTTATGTTCGAATGAAAATAATTCTATTTTTTTTGTGGTTCTTACTTTTAGTTATTATAATTTGCTTCAGATTTGTACCGAACATTATCATATCTATTATGTACTTATATATATATATATTTCTGTATATATTTTGAATCTTTTTAGCCCTAATTCGATTTTTTTTGAAAATTCTGGAAAAAAGGTAGGTGTAGGCGTGACTCAATAGAAGGCAGATTTTTGAGGTTGGAAGATAGAGTTAGTTGCACTTGGTGATTCTGAGGATTGTTGGTGATTGAGATTTGCATGCATGATGGTGCCAAAGGTACTGATTGGTTTCAAGATAAAATGATATTTTTTGCCACTTTATAACTCTTACATTTCATGCATCTTAAAGTAAAATGCTTGCATATTACAGTGATATATTCATAGTTAACATGGATCTAATTCTTGTAGTAAGATTTGAATGTGGAATGTTACAGAAAATAATATGTGGTTTCACCTCAACTCATCGTGTTTTTCATATTGTTGTTGCAATTGATTGCCAATGTTCATATTTGGTGTGAGTTCTGATGGTAATAGGTACTAAACTTTGTTTTTGTATCTGGAATATAACTTAATTACCAAAGCTTGTTTAAATTTAATTTATTCAGAAGAAAGCTTGTGATTTACAGGTTAGGTGATTTCTGAGTGCTAGATACTTATAAGATTATTTGAGTTCAAATAATTGGAAGTAAACATGAATATGCAAAGTTGATCCCACTTGGTTACATAAAGATATTGCAATAGTCAGAACTTATCAGTTTCAGGACTTGCCTTCTTCTAGGGACTTTGCATCTGCTTCAGCTATTGCAAATAGTAAAATTGGGATGTATGGACTATATTCTTTTTCTTGGTGATTATATTTGATTTTTTTCAACATGTTGTCATGATTTCTCTTCAACTTCTTGTCTTGTGTTTGTCATATTAACCCCAAGAGCCATCACATTGATATTTCATTACTTGTCTAACAGTTAAATTGATGGAATTGTCAGTTTCAGGGACAATACATCCACCAAGATGAGGCCATTCTGTTACAAAGATTAATAAGTTGTTTCTCATGTATGGTGGTAGAGGTAATTTTACATTCATCGAGTTTCTATTTACATTGTTCAGTTCTAAAATAAAACATTCAAATAATTCCAATAACAAAAAAATTCATTCCTTTCAAGTGGATGAGAATTCACATATAAAAGCTATTTTCAAATTCGAAACCTCCCCGATTGCATCCCGATTGCATCTGAATAGTGGGATTCTTTGAGTTCTTCAAAGGAAACCTCATCCACAGAGGAATAAAACTGCATAACAAAGACCAAAAAGAAAAAACGAATCAAAACCAAAATAGATTAAATGAAAATTCAAAAAATATACCTCATGATTATGTATCCAAGTTCTTTTTCAAAAGAGAACATTTGCGTTCCAGACTGAAAACATTTGAGCTATTGCCTTGCAGGTACATTGCAGACCCGAATCAATTGCATTCTTGATGCCCTGTACTTTTTCATAGGATTATGGTCCTTTTACCCAATGTAAATAATGGAGCCATTCTTTAGAAAATTTTATTTATAAGCAATTGCACCAAAATAGTGTGTTTTTGATTGGGGATGGAGCCTATATATAAGCCTATTTTGTAAGTGTAAAAAATAATTTGAAATCCGTTTTAGCTGTCCAAGATATGTAATTTGTGCCATTTATTGTGTATTGTATTTGTCAATGTAGAGTATAAATTACTTAGAACCTGATGTATTAGACAAACCAATTTCATATTTTCAATGCAACTTTTCGGTGCCCATTAAAGACAATTGCCATAATTAATGAAGTGAATTAATATTTTTTGTCAGATTCACAAATCATATTTATTTGTTGTGTGTTGTAATTTGCAATGTAGACTTTAGTTTTTCCCAATTGCAACATTACCAGACAAATTTGAAATTTGAATACCACTTTTTCGTTGCCCGAGACAATAGTTGCTATGAAGGTATTCAGAATTAATTGACAAATTTAAGAAAGCATTAATCCATATATTTTCTGGATAATTTCCAGATTTGGAAATACACTTTTGGCGGGAAATTGCCAAAAATAGTGGCTATCTTGTTTTTATATATTATATAGATGTTGTGGCATTATACAAATGATGATGACGAATTTTCGACGGCAAAACTTATGCTTCTTAAACACTAAAGGTCTGGTAACTACCTTCTTCTTCAGGGTACGTTGGCTATGAGGCTGAAATAACGAGGAAGGGAGAGCATGTTAGGAATGAATTAGCAAAGAGAAAAAGAAGTTGTACTAGTTGTACGACAAAATTGTCAAATTGTGCATTGAATATTCCTTTCCTATGTGTGGTCCGTTCTGCCATAAATTAAAAGTTTTCTGGAAGGAACCTTAATATTTTGTTTGATTCGCTTTGTTTACCTTTATCTTTGATCGCTGGTTGACTTTTGTTTATGATTAGAATTTCTGAAATAATGTGGCATTTTCCTTAAGGAGAATTAGTTTCACATTTATGATTAATGATTTTGACGATGTTTGAGAAAGGCATGAATTATATGATTCTAAAGTATATACGGCCATTGGCAGGCAGAAGCAACTGTGATTAATCAATGCACACAACATCTTTCTGCATCTGTTGATCCAACATATGTCATCACTTACATTAATCGCAATTCTCCTTAACACCACCAACATCTTTCTACATCTTGTAAGCTTCTCTAGTTTTTGAAATATAATTGTCGTTGCACCTTCTGATTATATGAAGCTTTTTGCAGATGCATTCACTCATATTTCTATTTCATTTCCCAACTTCCATATTTTGTTCTAAGTTGTTATAGGTAGTTGCCTGATGTGATATGTGTATATCGATAGTTTTCAAGTTTTTCAAATTTCTCACTGATCAGGATCTTATGCTAAAAGCTTGTGCCAATCGTGTGTTCTTCTTTTGGACCCATGAGCTACTCTCTATAGGCATTTTACGGTTAGCATTCAATGATGGAGATGGTAATTTGGTAACCCCTATACTCTGCAAATTTTGTTGTGTTTGGTTTACCGTAGGATTCTTTCATGTTCTTTATAAATATTCCTTCGGCAACATTACCGACATGCAACAATGATGCTGATGGAATTTCCGTCACTAACTTAGCAACAGAATTTCCGTCGCTAAGTTAGCAACGGAATTTCCATTGTTAAATTAGCAACGGAATTTAGCAACGGAAATGTCCGTTGCTAAATTAGCAACGGAAATTCCATTGATAACTGAGCAACGGAAATTCCGTTGCAAAACTGTTGTTATATTGGTTGTGCAATATATATCATCATCCATTAATAGCAACGAGACTAATTTATCTGGCAACGGAAATTTCCGTTGCAATATTCGCAACGTGACTCGCTGTTTTTCCGTTGTTAGATTTTTAGCGACCAAAGATTTTAACTACGGATATGTTCATTTGCTAATCCGTTGCTAAAGATCGAATAGCAACGGATTTTTTATGTTTAGCAACGGAAATTTCCGTTGCTATTTTTGACTTTTCTTGTAGTGTATTCTGAGTAACATTCTTGACTTTAATCAACGGATCTCGTTCAGTTGTCTTGACTTGACTGCAGTCCTTTATTCCCCAGGTGACTTTGAGTTAGCTTCCAATCAACGGATGACTCATCTATCACTTCAACTTGAGACTTGGCTTCTTGAGTTGACTTGACTGACTCTTCATACAGCTGTATCACAGCCGATACTCCTCCAGTCGAGTTCTTGACATCTCTTCCTTGCCACACTCAGCTGCTTCACAGCGGAGTCTTCATTCTAGTTTTCATGCCACAAGTATGTGGAAATATGATTATCTAATTTACGTTTGTTAGTTTGTTGAATATGCAAGACAGTATTTGGATGAATAGTATATAAATCATTAATTAATGCTCCAACACAAATTAAAGAAGAACCTCGAAAAATGGAACAATTTCCATTAGAAATTATAAAACTAAATCCTTCTCTATCCAACAAAGGGACAAAGATGATGTTCTTTATTAATTCAGGAACATAAAGACATGAATTTAAAACTAACCTACTATCTCCTATAGCTAAGCAAACAGTTCCTTCGGCCCTTGCAGCAACCTTTGCTCCATTTCCTAGCCGGAGGATCCTTTCTCCTTTACTCAGCTGCCTGCTTCTTGTCATCACCTGCAAATCATTGCAAAGATGAGAACCACAGCCGGTATCAAATACCCAAGAAGCATCATTAATCGAAAGATTAACTTCAACAAAGAACATACCAGAACCTTTCGGGATCTTAGCAAGGTACTCCTTGTAGTTCCTCTTCCAATGCCCCATTTTTCCGCATTCGTGACATTTGTCATTGGCTTTGGAATTTTTTTTAACCCCTCCAGTTGCCTTCAAACTTTTGGCCTTCTTTGAAGAACCCTTCTTCTTCCCTTTCTTTGACTTATTAGCCTTAGATTGGGATGAAGAGCCAACTAGTAAGACAGGCTTCTCCTTTTTCATGGTGGACTCATCAGTCTTCAACATATTGACCAGCTCTGGTAGGCTAGTCTCCATCTTATGCATGTTGAAATTCACCACAAATGTGTCAAACGACGGTGGCAAAGATTGAAGAACGAGGTCCATATAGAGTATGTTGTCCATAACGACACCAAATGACTCAAGCCTTTCGATCAAGGCTATCATCTTCAGTCCATGGTCATGAACCGAAGAGTCTTCTGTCATACGGCATCGAAAAAGCTCCTTTGAGATCGATATCTCGCTTGCCTCGTATGCTCGCCATACAACTCTTTCAAATGGGGAAGTATTTCAAAGAAAGATGCTTAAGGCCATCATTTTGCCTTTGCAACTCGTTTGACATCGATGCGGCATGTAGCACCGAGCTTGCACATAATCATTCAACTTCTTGCGATGTTCAGCAAGCTCCTCCTAAGGGGCATTCACCGGAGGATTTTCTGGAGAACTATCCGAAGGTTCCTTAGCCAATCGATAAAATTAGGACTAGTGAGTCTATTGGTATCAAGTATAGTAGCGAGTGGATTTTTAGCCATTTGTATATCTACAAAATACGAAGCAGAAAATATAAGCATGCATTCAACAATTTATTCATTTATAATAAGGTCTTAAATTATAAACTTCTCCCACTATTTTATTCAAATCACATCACCCTCAGGATAGAAATTCGAGAAATCCAATTTCCTAGTGGGTTTTGAAGTCCAATCAATTTTATTATATACCCCAATAACATGAGCCCATATAATAAAATTAAAAGATAGCCAAACCTTTAGCAATTACATCTCTATGCAATTTAATTATATACCCCAATAATATGAGCCCATATGGTACTTGGTGTCAAATGCAACCAATCAAACATCATGTTGAAAAACAATTAAAGATAGTCCCACGACTCGTGGCCAACTCCCTTAACCGTTAATTGCCATGTGCATCTCTATACGAGTAATTGTCACAGCTATTACCTTTACTTAGCGCATCCCACGACTCATGGCCAATGGGCTAAGCTGGGCAGCGTTTCACATGCCAATTACTTTTGATTGAAGACTTGGACTATTGAGTTCCAACTCAATTATGTCCATTCGCATTTTATATAGAATTTAAAAACTCATTTTACCCCAAACTCTTTTGAGAAAAATCAATTTAAAAATTCTTTAATTCAAACAATTTGAATGAGGGTTAATTTTTAATTACCAAGACCTCATCAATTTTATCTTGTCAATTTAATGGCATATATTCCTAAGATTGCAAGCATAATCATAAGGAAAGCATTAAATAAACCTACGCATGCATCTATCATACATACATAACATGGATGATCATGGGCCTTTCCTATGCGATCCACTTAAGCCAAAGTGGACCTAATGGTCAATCTAGGGTAATAATTAAGGATGACAAATAGATCCTATCTATTACATGAATATATCACCCATACATTCATGGGCCTTCTTTTCCTTTTAATTATCCGACTTTGCTCCTTCCTTTTGTCCAACAAAAGAAAACCTCACCAACTAATTCTACTCTCATTACATTTAAAAATAATAAAAAAACCTTGGAATTAATTCCAAGGGGATGTACATAGGAGGGAGATAAAATTTCACATCCAGAACAAAACAGATGGAGAATAAGAGACACGCAGGCCTCACCCAAAATTAAATACCGTAATTAAACTATACATAGCGAAATAAACGGTCTAGGCTCCATGATCATCCCTAACATGCTTAATCTATTTATCACATGAAATAAAAACAAGCATGCGCACGTTGCCCGATTTTGTGTATCAATTCAATTTGGGATAAATTAAATTTTCATAATTCATAAAACTCCTTTTAATAAATTTAAATTAACAATTAATTTAAAATTTGAATTAATCAAAAATCTATTTGTAACCATAACAAATAATATATATACATATATGCTTATATATATATATATGCAAGGTAATGTGACAAGTCGGTTCTGTAGATTTTAAGACGATTTAATTTATGTTAATTTTAACGTCAATAAGTCATCGGTTCCAAGTCGCGCTTCGAGCATCTCCCTCCGCAACTTGGTAAGCTTTACATTGATTGTCGTTATGAATTTATATTTTTATGTCTCTATGAAATGTATGCTTATGTGAATGTGTTTGATATAGTATTGATTATTTGATACACCCATAATATATTTTGTGCCTTGTTACTGATTTAATTGTGTATTTAATTGTGCTCTTAATGCTTATGCTCCATTGAATATGAGAGTTGTTTTCACGCTTTAACATATTATATTTCTTATATTTAACAAGTTTTGAGGACGAAACTTTTATAAGGTGGGGAGAATGTAACGACCCGGATTTTTATGCCTTAATAAGAATTTTATTAATCATGTTATTTGTTTATTTTATGGAATAATAATGGAAAATAGGAATTTATTAATGATTTACTAGATAGTTAATTTGTTGAATTACGGATAATAAATGAGTCTTTTTAATTAGATTGATGATTTATTTTAATTTAGGTTTTATAATGTATAATTGGACTTTTAATTAGTTAGAATATTAAGTCAGGCCCGTAAGTCCTTTTTATTAATGGATTAATTATACGCCCATGTACTCTAAACTTAGCCCTATTAGGAGTAGGTTAAAACACAGATATAAGACACGTAAAACACACATACATAACACGCAAAACACACGGTAGTTAGAGGAGAGGAGTCGACCAAGAGAGAAGAAGAAAAGAGAAAAGAGAAGAAAGATAGGTGACTTCACCAACGCGAGAAATTCGAAAAAGGAATTTTCTTATCCCTAATTGAACAGGCAAGTAATCTCTTTAGTTTTCATTTAGAATTAGGATTCGATTTATATTGCGCCTAAGATATATATGAATTGTATTTGAATATTAATTGAGTTTATCGTCGGATAAGATTCGAGTAGTATTGACTGAGGGTTTAGAAATTTGTAATGACAGAAGCGGCGAGAATTTATTTTCTGTGATTAATGAAACAATTAGCCTTTTTTGTGTGAATATTTGTGGTAATTCAATTGGTTGTGAAATCGTGTTATACATTCAGTAATCTGTATTTGGATTATGCAATACTCATCATTCAAATAGTATTTTATAGAGTTCTAGTCTATCTAATGATACTGTAAAATTTTCCTTCTGACGTCACTGTTTGTGTTATGGTGGAGAGAGTTTCATATTCTTCCAATTCATTTATGCATCTTGTGCCTTTAAAGTCTAAGTTTATCCTTTTAGTTTAAATCATGTAAAATATTATCATAAGTTCCTTTTTCTAAGTGAAAGTGTTATTAATGTGATTGGCAGGTTTCACATACCTTTACCTTATTAACACTAGAATTAATGATTTGACAGCAATGGGGCTTAAGCTATGTTTAAGATTAGAACTAAATATAGTTAGTTTACTTTTACATACAAGTTCATGAGTTAAAACTTTTATCTTTTTTATATAGGGTTTTCCCCTAACTAATTGGATACATGAGTTTTCTTAACTAACTGAATGTAGGGCTTTCCTTTAATTATTTGAATGTATGGTTTTTCCCTAAAGAGGTTGGAGTAATTTAATATAGGGTTTTCCCTTAATTAAATGAATGTAGAATATTCCCCGAATTAAGTGAACATATGACTTTTCCCCAAGTATACTTTAATCTAGACTCTAGAGTTCACTAATTAATTGAACGCACGGTTTCCCTGATTAGTTGAACATAGAGTTTATCCCTAATTAACTGAACTAAGATATTCAATAATTAGTTGGGACATAGAGTTTATCCCTAATTAATAAGATTTTCTATTTTAAATGCCTTGTATGATTGTTATATGTATGTGCACGTTAAACATGACATGACACGAAGGTACTTAATAGTACAAGCATGAAGGTACTTAAATGTACAAGCACGAAGGTACTTAATTGTACAAGCATGAAGGTACTTAAATGTACAAACACGAAGGTACTTAAATGTACAAACACGAAGGTACTTAAATGTACAAGCATGAAGGTACTTAAATGTACAAATACGAAGGTACTTAATTGTACAAGCATGAAGGTACTTAAATGTACAAACATGAAGGTACTTAATTGTACAAACATGAAGGTACTTAATTGTACACCCACAGTTGGCCTCCGGGCATTATATGATCAAGGCATGAAAAGCATAGGTGTGTATGCAACAATGATTATACTTGTGTATTTAATTTAGACATTGCGTCCCCACTGGGCTGTTGAACAATCACCCCATGTTTTTCCCCACAGATGAATCAAGGAGTCGGAGCGTGCACAGAGGAGACGGTGGAAGTCGATCAGGGAATATAAAGGGGCCCTTTATTTTGATCTATTTAATGATGTTAGAAACTTAATAGTTTTTATGGATTTTTGTTTTGAAGTTTTTCGGACACGGTTCCCATGAGTATTTCGCATTTATGACAAGTCGTAGTATTTATTTCCCTTTAAAAAATGCGTTTTCAAGCTTGGGATTATTTTTCAGCAGTTTTATAAATCGCAAATCGTATATTTTTATTTTCATGAAATTGGGATGTTACAAAAGTCTAAAAATAAAAATATACGATTTGCGATTTGTTAAAGTGCTGAAAAATTAAGCCTAACTTGAAAACGCATTTGTTATGGGAAATAAATACTACGACTTGTCATAAATGTGGAATGCTCATGGGAAACATGTCCAAAAATTTAAAAACAAAAATCCATAAAAGCTATTTAGTTTTTAACATCATAAAATAAATCAAAATACAGGGGCCCTTTAAATTCTTGATTCGACTTCCACCGTCCCCTTTGCCATGTTCCGGCTCCTTCATTCATCTGTGGAAAAAATATGGGGTGAGCATACAACAGCCCAGTGGGGACGCAATGTCTAAATTAAATACACAAGCATAATCATTACTGCATACACACCTATGCTTTTCATGCCTTGATCATATAATGCCCGGAGGCCAACTGTGGGTGTACAATTAAGTACGTTCATGCTTGTACAATTAAGTATCTTCGTGTTTGTACAATTAAGTACATTCGTGTCATGTCATGTTTAATGTGCCCATACATATAACAATCATACAAGGCATTTAAGATAGACATAAGCAGTAAACCCCACCTTGAATGCATTAACTTCATGAAATAAATACAAATGTGAATCCATAGTGTTCAAGTTCCTCATCTCCTTCCGCATCTCTCTTTCGTCTCCAACAAATGAATGGCAACGGCGATCGGCGGTCATGGCGGTAAATGGCTTCTCTCGCTTCCTTTATTTCTTTTTCCCCTTCCTTGGTTTTTATCTTGGGTTTTGGTTATGGGGCTTAGGGTTTGAGAAGGTGGTGTCCATGGTGGAGGTGCTAGTGACGGCGGCTGTGGAGCACGGCGATGATGGTGGCGGCGGTTTCAGAGGAAGAATGAGAAGAAGAATTTATCTTCTTGCTTGGTATCTGCTACAGCTAAGCAAACAGTTCCTTCGGCCCTTGCAATAACCTTTGCTCCATTTCCTAGCCAGAGGATCCATTCTCCTTTACTCAGCTACCTGCTTCTTGTCATCACCTGCAAATCATTGCAAAGATGAGAACCACAGTCGGTATTAAATACCCAAGAAGCATCATTAACCGAAAGATTAACTTCAACAAAGAACATATCAGAACCCTTCTAGATCTTGGCAAGGTACTCCTTGTAGTTCCTCTTCCAAAGCCCCATTTTTACTCATTCGTGACATTTTTCATTGGCCTTGGAATTCTTTTTCACCCCTCCAGTTGCCTTCAAACTTTTGGCCTTCTTCGAAGAACCCTTCTTCTTCCCTTTCTTTAACTTATTAGCCTTAGATTGGAATGAAGAGTCAACTAGTAAGACAGGCTTCTCCTTTTTCATGGTGGACTCAGCAGTCTTCAATATATTGACGAGCTCTGGAAGGCTAGTCTCCATCTTATGCATGTTGAAATTCACCACAAAGGTGTCAAACGACGGTGGCAAAGACTAAAGGACGAGGTCCATATAGAGTTTGTTGTCCATAACGACTCCAACGGACTCAAGCATTTCGATTAAGGCTATCATCTTGAGTCCATGGTTATGAACCGAAGAGCCTTCCATCATACGGCATCGAAAAAGCTCCTTTGAGATCTGATATCTCGCTTGCCTAGTATGCTCGCCATACAACTCCTTCAAATGGAGAAGTATTTCAGCAACATGCTTAAGGCCATCATTTTGCCTTTGCAACTCGTTTGACATCGATGCCAAAGATGTGGCACCGATCTTGCACATCATCATTCAACTTCTTGCGATGTTACGCAAGTTCCTCCTCGATGGCATTCAGGAGGATTTTTCGGTGGAGCCGCATCGAGAGCATATTCTCGACACTCGGATTGGAGAACTTTTCGAAGGTTCCTTAGCCAATCGACAACATTGGACCAAAGTGAGTCTATTGGTATCAAGTATAGTAGCGAGTGGATTTTTAGCCATTTGTATATCTACGAAATTCAAAGCAGAAAATATAAGCATGCATTCAACAATTTATTCATTTATAATAAGGTCTTAAATTATAAATGTCTCCCACTATTTTATTCAAATCCCATCACCCTCATGATAGCAATTCGAGAAATCCAATTTCCTAGTGGGTTTTGAAGTCCAATCAATTTTATTATATACCCCAATAATATGAGCCCATATAATAAAATTAAAAGGTAGCCGACCCTTTAGCAATTACATCTCCATGCAACCTTCAAAATTATTTTGTCTCACCTTTTCCCACATGCCCCAATAATATGAGCCCATATGGTACTTGGTGTCAAATGCAACCAATCAAACATCATATTGAAAAACAATTAAAGGTAGTCCCACGACTTGTGGCCAACTCCCTTAACCGTTAATCGTCATGTGCATCTCTATACGAGTAATTGTCACAGCTATTACCTTTACTTAGCGCATCCCACGACTCATGGCCAATGGGCTAAGTTGGGCAGCGTTTCACATGCCAATTACTTTTGATTGAAGACTTAGACTATTGAGTTCCAACTCAATTATGTCTCTTCGGATTTGATATAGAATTTAAAAATTATTTTACCCCAAACTTTTTTGAGAAAAATTAATTTAAAAATTCTTTGATTCAAACAATTTGAATGAGGGTTAATTTTTAATTACCAAGACCTCATCAATTTTATCTTGTCTATTTAATGACACACATTCCTAAGATTTCAAGCATAATCATAAGGAAAACATTAAATAAACCTATGCATGCATCTACCATACATACATAACATGGATGATCATGGGCCTTTCCTATGCGATCCACTTGAGCCAAAGTGGATCTAAAGGTCAATCTAGGGTAATAATTAAGGATGACAAACAGATCAAATCTATTACATGAATATATCACCCATACATTCATGGGTCTTCTTTTCCTTGTAATTCTCCGCCTTTGCTCCTTCCTTTTGTCCAACAAAAGAAAACCTCACCAACTAATTCTACTCTCCTTACATTTAAAAATAATAAGAAACCTTGGAATTAATTCCAAAGGGATGTACATAGGAGGGAGATAGAATTTTACATCCAGAACAAAACAGAGGGAGAATAAGAGACATGCAGGCTTCACCCAAAATTAAATACCATAATTAAACCATATAGCGAAATAAACGGTCTAGGCTCCATGATCATCCCTAACATGCTTAATTATTTCATCACATGAATAAAAAACAAGCATGCGCACATTGCCCGATTTTGTGTGTCAATTCAATTTGGGATAAATTAAATTTTGATAATTCATAAAACTCCTTTTATTAATTTTAAATTAACAATTAATTTAAAAATTAAATTAATCAAAAATTCTATTTGTAATGTACTCTTATATATATAATATACGTACTATATATATATGATATGTTGCAGAATGCTATAAAACTTTGCAATTTTTTTTTTTTAATAAAATGAAATCTGACCAAATTGGTCATTGGGCTTTGAAGCCCTATTACACAAAGTGGTCTACCACCACAACAAATACCGCCAGCAAATGTTCACCAACAAATGTCCAGGCATGTACACGTAGATGCTTAGCGTCCACACGCATATGAGTCCCAACGGCAGGAGCTGGCCGTTCCAAACGGCTTCACCCGTGATGTTCATGACATCCCGTTTTTCCAAAAAATATTTTAATAATTTATCCCAAAAATAGAATTGTATAAAAACGATTTTTATCACACACAAAATCATTCAAAACAAACAATCACGGTATAATCACGCATAAATATTTTTTTGCGCATTAGTTCCACACAAGTCGATTTTTTTTCTTTCGCATTAGGTGCATGAAAAAAAAAATATTTTTGCGCATTAAGATGCTTGTAATAAATTAATATTTTTTTGTATTGGGATGCATGCGAAATTTATTTTTGCACATTGGTGCATGTAATTGTTTTCGCATAATTTGCGTAAAAGAAATTATATTTTTGCGCATTGAGGTGCAAGCAAAAATATTCTATGTGATTTTTAACTTATGAGTTGCATACTTTATTAATTGCTTATGTGATGCAATTTTTCTTTGTGCTGCAATTAATTTTGTTAATATGATATACATTATCATGTGTTGGGAATGAATGGACATTGACATACGGGTGCTCATGTATGTGAATGTTTACTGTTTTATAATATGATTTGTGGGAGTTAATTTTTGACAATTGTGGTAATTCGATATCCTCATTTATTTCTTTTACTTTTCTAGAATTATGTAGTAGGCCTTGAGAATATGTAATCTTTTTTATTTTTCGAGGCATGTATTTATTGAGCCATTTTTTTAGGCTATGTAACATCAGTTTTATGAGGATATTTTTTGTTTTAACACCATAGGTCTAAATTATATCCACATGATGCACCATATGTCAATGTCGCCCATGGGGGCTATTTGTTTTTTCGTTATTACTTATATCGCATGGTTGCATGCATGATTTATTTATGGACATCGATAATTTTATTCATGGATCAGTAATTTTTATTGTGATCTTCAATTCGGTGGAAGATGATTACTAGCTTTGGTGGCAGATTTTTGATCTCATTGAATTGAAGAAAATAAAAAATATTACTTGGATCCATAATAAAAAATTTAGATCAGTACCTAATTGTTTGCGCAATTTGTTGAAATGTGTTTAGACCAAACTCACCAACTTTAGTTTAGCCAATTTAGCATGAAAATAGACAAAGTATCCAGTATTGTCGCGACTTAGACGCGGACAATATTTTTATGAATTAAAGAAAGTATTTGCGCTTTATTTGTTTAAGCCACAAATATAAAAACTTAATTGCTCGAAATAATCGCAGTGAGATGCCGATGATATACTTATGGATAAAGAATTAATTTTGCGATTTAATTTGTTTGAACTGCAAATTTAATAAAGGAGTTTAAGCTCTATTTTTGGAATATGAGCTTACTCCCAAGTAAATACTCTAGTTATCCAAATTCGCTATTTGAGTTGAATTAAGGATATTAGTAACTTGTGTTATTATTAATGAAATCACCTATCTAGAGGTTGATTATAAAAAATTGAGAAATACACAAGTCAAGTCGATTGCACTTGTCGCTTGTGCCGATCGACATAATCCAACTCGGGTGAATGTTGGAACAAGCATAATGTAGCTTTGACGAGAGCAAAAGCTAAAACTAGAATTATAAATTGATCTATAAAATGACAAAGAAGTCGTGTCACCATATTAAATGAGGCAATTAAGTATCAACAAATATTAAGTGCACTTATGAGATTGGTAACTTCGCTCGTAGTTATCTTGAGATGAAGTTTGATTATTTAATTGCTCTCTTATTTTTTGCTAATATTTCCAAATCTCTCCATGAGTGGATTGTAGATATTGGTTGACTTGGCATACGGTTGAGATTGAGCAAATATGTATGACTATTATCGAGTTGTGTTGCTATAAAGTACACAAAAGGAGGCTAAAGAGGGTCACCTCAAGCTCAACAGTTGGTGTGAGCAACTTGATGTGTCGATATAGTCTTATTCATATAAATGCATTTGTAAGATATTTGTTGAGTGAGAAGACTTGTCTATCTTTTCTTTGTGATGCTTGGCTTTAGATAGTATTTCTTTTAGATCTTCTAATGATATCGTGGTACGTGAGGTTAGGAGGACGATCGTATTAGCTCGAGGAGGCTTTATTGTCTAACTCGCTAAGGTTAATCTCCTCTCGCATAATTTTTTTCAAGCGTGATAAGCATCTTTGGAAGAATGAAAGTCGACTTTTTTTTCCTTTAAAGCTAAGTCCACTAAATTGAGTGCAGACTTATGAGTGTGAGGCACAAAATTAATGCATTATATTTTCTTTCATTGTTATTTGCGCTATAAGTTAGTACATTCTCACTCTCATCGATTAGAAGTGCCAAATTGCTTTGAGTGGTTCTTAGCGAGATGTAGATGTGCTAATAGGGAGCGGGAATAGCGGGTCTAATTAGCTTGGACACACATAGTTGAAGGAAATAAAGTTGCAAGTTGAATGATGGTTCTAAACACTTTGCAGTTATATGAGCTTGCGAAGAAGGGGTAATCACTTCAAAATGGTTAGATTTATGATGGCGCAAGTTGATTTGTGTATCTTGTTGCTGCCTACATCATAAAATATGTGTCTCCAAATGATTCTTCAACCTTATATGAGCTTTAGTTTGATAACAAGTCCAAATTAGTGAGTCTGCCCATATAAGTTCGAGAATATGTGTTTCTCACGTGGAGAATCAAGTCGCACGATCGAGTTTTCCTCAAAGGGATTTCTTGAGCATATGTGAAGTCTAAAGATATCTTGAAACTATGTAAGTTGCAAGATCCTTAGGAGGCGCTCGTTTCTCTAGCGAGGATGTTTTAATTTATACTCATCTAGTAATTGCCGGGATAATGGGAACGACACTAAGTTAGGGGGAGCTAGTGTCTCACATGCAAAGGATTCTCAAATTCCACGAGTAAAAGGAGTGGATATGAAATATTCCCCATCATCTATATGAGATTGAGTGGGTATCCTTCTCAATTACTTTTGTCGATTCTGATGAGTCGATAGAATATGTGACTTCACTTAATGCCTAAATGGATAGTTGTTGCGAAGGAAAAGATGAGCCGAACGACTAAGAATAAAGTATAAGAGCTTGTTAATCTTATATCTAGATGCAAGTCCATTTGAAACATGTGGTTTCAGTAGGTCAAGTGTAATATAGATGAGTTGATTAACATGTGTGTAGCTCGACTAAGGGCGAAATACTTACGCCTGTTAGAAGAGCGCAAATTTTCTGAGATGTTCTCCCTAAGTGGTGAGATTGCCCAATTCGCTTGTTATGTAATCTATTATTGCCACTTTTGTCTAGGTTTGTCCTGGATGATTGACGTTGACATAGTTCAATGAAAGTTGAATAAGGAGATTTATGTGGATCACCAGATGAATTCAAGAAGTGGAGTAAGAGCGCAATGATTGCTGATCAAGAAGCTCCAATTGTGACTTGAATCATCATTGATTTCATCGAGCTATCATTTTGATAGGCCTACGATGGTCAATTAATTCACTGAACATATGTAAGAGTTGTATCTCATTGCATATGACAAAAATATGATGATTGGAAAGAACATGGAGTTATCGCCACTCAATGTTGGCTATCTTTACACTCCATGATCAAAGATCATATTCTTAGTCAAGAAACGATATCTTCGGAAGAAGAAAAGAAATGCTAGCTAGTTTATGTAAGCACTGTCGAATTTTTGATATGCGCTATGTGCCTACTCAATAAGTTATGCAGCGTGATTGGTGAGTGGATATTGAAGTGATCCATGCGCTATTGCGATGCGGACATGTGGGTACTTAGATATCTTAACAATTTGGTCTATGATTTGCTAGAGGCAAATTTGGCATCTTGAAATGATGCGCATTGCGCGCACATTCATGATGTATTTTGTTGTCTTTATGATAGTAAAACTGCTTTGGTGTATGGTTTGGGCGCCGGACATTGGTGGTAGACCAAACATACTTACTCGAGGTTTTACTTCACTTAAGAGCTTTTGCGCATAGTTAAATTATTCTCAGGCATACTTCTACGAGCGGTGTGGGCGCTGATCCCTTTTATGAGCCTTTGTTTGGAGATATTCTCCCAAGGCATGTGAGTCATTATGGATTAAGTAGAATTGATTATGTGGCCTTTGAGAATATATTGTGATTAATGAGATATGTTGGATTCTCATTATGTGTTTGGTACTGAACTTGTGAGTTGTCACCAGGCTTTGATTGGCCCTCTCACATGGGCAATCACCCTGGCGCTAAGAGAGCGAGCAGAATGAGACATAAAAGATTGTGTCGCATAAGGAGATTTGCGAATGATCGCCTTCGCGCTAGAGCAGTGAGGAAGGTTAATAAGTATAATTAATAGTCGCCTTAACTAGAGGTTAAGATGAGATTCGAGTTGATCGATTATGAAGTATGTCCAAACTTCATAAAAGTCTATTTGTAGCCGAATGTGCAAACTATCGTATGACACTTTGGTAGTGACTACAAGTAGTACGCAGGTCGGGCACTTGAATAGCGACTAGACTAAGATTTGTATGATGTCTATAGCGTGACATGCCTAAATTGAGTGGGAGCTCCATCATAGCATGTATTCATACTACATGTGCTTTGAGACGACCGTCTATGGGAAAGTGGTTGAATTGGTCCCTGCTTCGTCACTGTGTGAGCCCGTATTATTTTTTTGTACCCTTTGGGACTTTGGACCATGTCATGAGGTGTAAGCTTGATCACGCTACTTTAGCATGTATCCAACGACCATGTGTGATTCGGTCTATCGGAGCATGTCTAGGGAAGCTGTGAAGACCAAGCTAATTTCCATGTGGGGCCGAGAAAGAATTAAGTTGGTTACGCACTTATGTTCTATAATTCATAGCCCGGGCGACTATGTCGAAATGTGTTTGACTAGTCATGAACCTAGATACATATTTGAGTGAGTCGAGCATGCTCTATTTATTTCATTGAGGGATCTAGAGATGTTTGACTAGGTGTGACCACTTGGTTTGGGGTACATAGGGAGTTATTGAGTTGCAGGGTTATGTTAGTTTGGTGATGACCTAATATAACTCTCCTTACCTTTACTTTCTCACTTGGTCGCTCGCCTTATTCCCTGTATGAAAGAAGGGACGTGAGATGAGAACTATGAGGATGTGATTCGAATGAGTCGAGTCAAATATGTATGAGTGGGAGATTTTGGGTGCAATTAGGTTGCATCCATATTTGAGATAATAGGGAGTCCTATTTAGATGAAATTTATCTAGAAACCTCTCCGATTAGGACTCTAACTGGGATATGGGATTGAGATATATATTGATATCTCTCCCTACAATACCAGTCCAAGTAAAATATCGTCTCCTACATGGAAAAAGCATAATCTCTCTCCTAAAATTTCTCTCTACGAATTTCTTCTTGGAGCATCACCAAAGTTCTCCAAGGGTTTAAGGTGTGCACATTAAAGTGAATAACTCTAGTAGTTATTTACACCAACGAGAAAGGCGGTTTGTGATTCTGTTCGTGGTTCAACCAATCTATGGGGTCCGTTCATTGCTTGCGATTCAATCAAGAGCAGACTTATAGATGACTTAATCATGGATCAAACAGATGCATGTAGACGGGCTTAATCCTGGCTATGTGGATCGACAGTTCCGCTGCAAATAGGTATACTCGATCCACCCTATATGTGCAAAACTGTGATTTAGATATTGACTCATGTAGATCCCAAGGGGTGTAAGTAAGGTTTAGAAGGGGGGTTCAATAAACCTTACCAACTTTTCGATTTTAGTCATTTTAAAATATTATAGAGTTAACACACAGCTAAGTCCTTGAGGGATAGCTAAGTTAGTTAATCAGCAGAGTTAGCCACTCAACAGACTCGATAGAGTTGTTGATAGAATAACTCAGTTGTTTAGCCTAAACTTTAACTTGGTTGTGTTGAGTTTTTCAGCGGAAGACTTAACACCCTTGAATTTGATTTAAACTTGTTTTAACACTCGATTTTAGCACTTAGTTTTTAATCAGTTGGATAGCAAATTATCAGCAGATATAAGTAAGTATGCAGAAATAAAAGAGTTGAAATGTAAATGACACAAATGATTTTTATAGAGGTTCGAAGATGGAGTAATTCTTCTAATCCTCTCTTCTCCAACTCCTGGAGGAATCCACTAAGTAATGATCAGTTCACAAAGTGGTTATCAGTCTAGAGACAAGTCTTGATCACACGGCTGACTTGCTCCTTGGACTCAGTCTAGAGATGCCTTGGTTACACAGCTGGCTTCTCTTCCGACTCAGCTTCTTCACAGGGTTTGCCTTGCTACTTGACTCACTTTCTCAAGCTTCTTGGATTTGATCACTAAGCCCTCCAATAACTTGAGACTGGTTCGACCTTGAACCTTCCTACAATCCTCATTGGAATGTAGACCCTTTTTGATTCTTCAAAAGTTTCTTGTTCAACAGTTTGAGGTAGTCTCTTCTTTACAGCTTTGTGTTGGATTGATTTCCTTCGAGTTTCAAGCTTGAGGATTTGCTTGAATATTTTTGAGAATATTTGCAGGTTACAGTTTGAATATTGCTTGCTTGTTCGTGGTTCAGGTAACCTTTTCTCAATGAGTTTCCTCAGCCTTTTATAGTCAACTTTAAAAAATCTGCCCGTTGAAGGGATAGGCTGATTTTCAAAAGACACTTGTATTCGTTGGCTTGTCTTTTCTTGGTCTTCAATCTTGAGATGTAGACCTTTCCTCGTATTAAATGAATGTTCAGCTTTTTAGGTTCTGACACGAGGTGCAGTGCTTCCCATTGGTTTATTCCTTTTGCACGCTTCTGGAACGAGCACTTTAAGACTTGGCAGCAAGGAAGTATTACTTATTTAAGTAATGTTCTTGACTTCTGTGCAATGAATTCCTTTTAGTTGACTTCTCTTGGCTGCTGCCTAATTCCCCAGGTGACTTGAGTCTGCTCCAATCATTTGAAGACTCAACTATCACTTCAACTTGTGACTTGGCTTCCTGAGATGACTTAGACTGACACTTCTCACACACGGTTGTGTCCACCGGTGATACATCTTGATCAAGTTCTTGATCTTCTTTCTTGGCCATACTCAAATTTGTTCCCGTGAGTCTTCACTTCGATCTTGATTGACTTCTTGTATTTCCAGGCTTAGCTGACTCGACTCAGCTTTTCCAGCCCTATCTATTACAAGGAAAATGGGGTGCCAACTTTCTACTTTAAGTTTTACATGGAATTCATCAAAATATACAAAATAAATTTCCCAACAACTCATATTTGCTAACACTAATATTTTCCCAACATCATTTACTTTTCCATTTTAGCGTTTTACCATCCTACTCCCACTTAGGATGGGAGAGTTTGCAAAAACTTATGTTGGAAAATTTGTGACAAGAGATATGAATAGTTAAGTTATGGGAGAGTTTGCAAAAACTTATGCTTTTAGAAAAAGTGATTTATTATAGCAAAAGTAAGAGTAGTTGGGAATCAAAAGTTGGTAGAGTTTGAAAATAAAATCAAAAGTTGAGAATCAGAAGTTGAGTTCAGTGAGGAAGTTATAGAAGTGCTTATTTATTTATAAAAATCAAACTAGGAGTAGAAACAAAAATCTAAAGCACCTCTCCCCATGCTTTTAAATTATAACTAAATGAAGCAGAAATTGACACTTGCAAACACTAAAAAAGTGATTTTTAAAGCCAAAATATAAGAAATACTCTTTTTAGTGATTGCAAACATTCCTTATATCTATTAGATTCAACTATTATATGTTATTGAAGTTGTTATAATACTCAATTTTGACAACAACATGTCCTTAACTTTATAGTTATCGAATTGACAAGTTTTTTTTACTCATTTCGATTATTCTATATAATATTCACATGTTGTATGTTAAAACCGCCAAACCGTCTGAAAACGTTGAAAACCATATGTTTGTTTTATTCTAAAAAACCGCGACTTAAAATCGAACTTGTGGCCAAACCGTACTTAGCAATTCGGTTTGAAAATATTGAAAAAATCGTCCAGACCGCACCATGATCACCCGTACTTCCACTTAATTATGATTTATTATTTCGGTTCCTCCATCATGATGGTATAAAGTTCTGTATGGTTCAGGTCATTGTCAAAGTCGGTAAATTCTTAAATGAAAACTAATATATATATATATATATATATATATATGAATAGGATCAAATGAGACCACATAATTAGAGTGAGATAGTGTGGACTAATCCTGACCACAAATCTCAAATTTTAGATGGTTGGGATTTTTCCAATTTAATAATTATTTTTGTTTTATTTTACAGCTGAAGAGGGCATGATGGTAATTTAATTATTAGAAATTTCATTCTCATTTGGTAACAATTCCATCGCCCCTCTGCCCTGGAAGGTGTAATTCAAGACGTCGTAGTTCTTGAGGTAGAGAATGGAGCCGCCGGCCTGGAAGGTCTCGGCGGCGATGGTGACGATGGCCATCCGGCCTCCCACGGCGCCATTTCGCTCGAAAATCGTGATCTGGCCGATTGTCTGGGGGTCTGAGTAGCGGCGGAGAAATTGGGCGACAGAGACTCCGCCGATGCCACTGCCGACTATACAGACTTTGTGTGCGTGTGCGTGTGCGTGTAAGGAATGTAGTAGGAAGAGGATAGTACAGAATAGGAGGGATGCGATTTGACGATGATGCTTGTTCATTGTGCTTTGATGTTAGTACCAAGTTGTAGCAGCTTTGAATACTATGCTTAGATTTTGTATTTAATATTGTGATTTGTGAATGTGCTTTTTTCTTAATTATGTGTTTGTGAACTCTGAGGGTGGTGGTGGTGTTGGTGTTGGTGAATTGCCACTAGTGATAGCCGGGGTTGGATATTGACTTCGGACAGGTGGAAATAACAGCAATGGATTAGTGAAGAAGACGATGATGACGTGGAGAAAACGAGGGCTACAAGGAGGCAGTTAGGATTAATGTACACTTAGATGTTTTTCGATGTATACTTAGATGTATTTTGTTATATAAATAGTTAAATTTTGATATATATATTTATGTTGCTGTATACTTATGTTTTTTTGTTGTATATTTATATGTGATTTGTTGTATATTTATATGTGTTTTGTTATATACTTATATTTTTGTTTGACAATTGTAATATGCAGTGAAATTATGTTAAACATACAGCAAAATAATGTTAAGTATACATCAAATATATGCTAAATATACATCACTAATGAGCGTGATTTTCTCTCTCTCTCTAATTGATTTACTTAATCCACGGTCCCCACATATTTTTGTGTTGACCATTTTAATATGCAGTAAAATAATGTTAAACATACAGCAAAATAGTGTTAAGTGTACATCAAATATATGCTAAATATACAGCACAATAATGAGCGTGATTTTTTCTCTCTCTATAATTGATTTACTTAATCCACGGTCCCCACATGTTAATGAGTGTGATTCTCTCTATATATATAACTGATTCCTTGATTCACGGTCCCCACATATTTTTGTTTGACCATTTTAATATGCAGTAAAATTATGCTAAACATACAGTAAAATAGTGTTAAGTATACAACAAATATATGATAAGTGTACAGCATACTGCATGGCAGAGCACATGCGCGATTTTCTCTCTCCAACGCGATTCTCGGGATTTTCTCTCTCCCCACGTGATTTTCTCTCTCCTAATAACTGATTCCATATTTGGATGGTCCCCCACTTGGTTAATTTGACAATTATACCCTTATTTTGCATTAATTAAATAATTAATGTAATTTTAACCCCTATTTATCTTAGCCATTGATGTAGATAATGGAGGGTTGAGATGAGTCCACACTGTCTCACTATAATATGTGGTCTCATTTTAACCTCCCTATATATATATATATATATATATATATATATATGTAAAGAGAGACTATTCTTAGAATAGTAATTCATAGTTTTCCCGGCCATTTTAATAAAAAATCTATGGAAAAATATGAAGTCATAAATATTTGTGATTTCATTATTTTTGGTAGTCAATTTTATTTATATTTCAATAAATCACTTTTTAAAGTTATATAAAAATAAAGTTATTTAAATCAGGTTTCCAAATCTGTGTGTGCACTGCATTAATTATTATTATTATTATTATATATATATCTTTTTTTTAAAAATTAATAACTTTTTCGTTTTAGATTTGTTTTGATGTATAATATATAATTAATCATCTTTTTATGATCTTCGGTTTGACATCCATATTGCATATATACAATAAAAAATAAATATAATAAATAAAAAATATAAGATATATTCTCTCATTATTATGGGAAATTGACACAAATACCCCACTTTTTGTAGACAATGTCAGCCTTTTACGCTTCTCAGTACTATTTTACCCAAATCTACGCTCCCTCTTTTTTTACACAACTTTACGCTCCAGCAAAAATTCCAGGACTTTTTTATGCTTTGTTTCGACATTGTTTCTAACATGTTTCAAACATGTTTCTTGTAATAAATTTTTAGTGAAAAATAAATTTTGCCATAATTAAATAATCCATTTTATACTCGAAGTCTTATAAAAAATCAAGAAATATACACATAAAACAACACATATTAAAACCAAATAATTAAAAATATTATAGAAACAACATGAATAAAAAACACAATTCAATTTTTGATCCAATGCATGAAAACATAAAAAACATGGAAACAACCAGGAGGCAATATAGAAACAAATCAAAAATAATATAAAAAACACCATATGAGCAAAAAGAGTTAAAAATAGGTAAAATTTATATTTAAACATCGAAAACTTCATGGAAACTACAAAGAAACATCAGAAAAATATTAAAAAGGGTATGGAAACAACCCAGAAATAACGTAAAAAATATTAAAAACACCACATGAATAAAAAGAGCTTAAAAATAGGTAAAAACTATATTTACACATTGAACACTACATGAATACAATAAAAAACAAATATTAGAACAACATTAAAAATATTATAGAACAACACCGAAACAATAGAAATAATGTACAAAATAATATATGAATAAAAAAACAACATAAAAATAGGTAAAAGTTGTTTTGAAACATCGAAACAACAAAGAAACAACATAGAAACAACAAAGAAACAAATTTAAACAACATTGAAACAACATATATATATATATATAACATATAAAGCAATGAAGGAACAAGAAATAATCGGAAAAAAAATAAAAATAATCAAAAGATATGCAAGAGCGTAAAAAAATATAGGTATAAAAGGAAAAAAATAGGTACAAAAGTGATAGGAGCGTATTGTGTGGTATGTGTACCAAAAACAGTGTATTCCATGTAATTTCCCCCATTATTTATGATATATGTATAGTTGTTAATTGGGCTTATCTCATTTCTTCATAAATATATAGAATTTCATTTAAGTTTATTAAATTCAATCAAAAAAATGTTTATTTTAATTAAAGACAATATCTCAAACTATGTATCTAAATATTATATATATATATGTATATATTAAATATATCCATGCACAACATTTGATATATTCATGTAAGAATAAATTTAATTTTTATTCAATATAAAGTTATATTCATAATGGTTTTTTATATATGAAAAATTATTTTTGTATTTTTTAACGTACTTTTCGTGTTACTAGAAATTAATTTTTATATTTATCATATATTCAACATTTAATGTTGTAAATTTGAACTATCAGATATGAATTTGTCTGTATGATTTTTGTTTTTGATACACGTGTAAATATAAAAATAGAATTTTTTTATTTTTTGAAATATTTTATTTTCCCATAAAATTATGTTGTTAGATATAAACATGATTCTTGTTTAATTCACTTAATATTCTAACAATTGTTCCAATTTCTATACCCTAAAAATAAATTGGAATTTGAAATGACTATTATTGATTGCATTGAAAAACAATACATTAAAAAGATTAGAAATTATTATTTTTTCAAATATTTACTTTCTTATAGATAAATATGTTCAATATATAGATACAATTCATATTCACAAAATCTATTATCAACCAAATATGTTGTATTTAAAAAAAATCATAGTTTATAATAAATTATTTTTATATTATTTAATCGTATGATTTATAATTAAATTAATTATTTTATATTTTAATTATTTATTAAAATTTTATACTTTTTGTAGTCACTATGCATCACACAATCTTAAAAATACCAAATATCAAAACCCGAATAGAACACAAAATTCCAAAGAACACAACACAAATCCCCACAACTAAATTTCAAAGTTTAAAAATTGACTTAACAACGTGAATAAATAAAATAAATGACCAAATCCGCAAAACAATCTCCCAAAAAATAAATATAATAAAATCAGTAATATTACCAAAACTATATTTTATTGTCTCACATTTCCTTAACTAATATACTTAGTTCTCCTACACATATGAGACGACTTTGGAAAATAATTTTGCATATGAATTTACTACTACAACCTTTGCAAGTGTAATCAAGAAAATAAGCCTACACCTCAAAATGTGAAAGTGAAATACTTAGGCTATAAATACAACAAGAGTGTTGAACATGAAAGCTTAGAAATTTGCAGATTTTCTTGTTGTGTTGTTTGTGTTGTTGTATTGTTTGCTTCAAATCATCCTCTATTTATAGGAGAGTCTTCAAGATTGGATCTCCAATATAGGCTCCTCCATCTTCACTTTTGTCTACAAAAAGAAGATCACAAGATGTAGAAATATAGTACAAAATTGTTAAAGTAAATTTTGCTGATAATAGTTGTCCAACGGTTTGAATTTTGCTGTCAAAAACATAGGTCGACCAGTCGAGTAGAAATAGAAATTTGAAAATAGATCGCACTATTTTACACAGGGGGACTGGTCAACGGGGTGTCCACCCGGTCGACCCCCTGTTGGACCGGTTGAGCACATCAATTTCAATACAGAAATGAAGTTCTGTAATTTGCTTGAAAGCAGACACCGGTCGACCACACCGGTCGACCTCCTCCAAAATACTTCCTGTTTTATTTCTGTTTCAAGTTTTTACTTTCAGACACGGGATGCCCTCTAGGGCGACCGGTTGACCTCAAAACAGAAGTGTTGTCTGATTTTTGTCAAAAATAAACTTCAAGAAATACTCCAAAAAATTAGTAAAAACATTTTAAATCAATTGGGAGTATTTGGACAACATTTAGGAACATTGTTTTGGTGTAAAAACTCATTTAAACAAAAATCATCAAAATCTTGATAAAAATATTTATCTAACAGTCTCCCCCTTTTTGATGATTATAAACCAAAACAATTTTTAGGAGATCGATTTTAAAACAAAACACATTTTTCCGGTCTAAAACATCAATCCATTACAAGCAACATTTATCATAAGTAAAAACACAAGGATAGGAGCAAAGATTTTTCAAAAACAATTTATATAAGCTCCTCCTATCAACATGCATAACAAAAATAAGTAGAAGCAAATAACTACAAGATAAAAGCTTGAGCTTTGACAATATAAGCTTGAATTTCATGAGCTTAGAAGCCCCCCCTGTCAAAGAAACATCATTAGACAAGTATAAAAGTCCATAATACATCAAATGGCTTAAGTGTCATTCACAGCTTTTGGCTTTTAAGAGCCATAGCTTATAGCTTCTTTTCTCAAGCTTATTTCCGCTTCTTTGAGCGTATGAGTGTTTTTCCTGTTTCTCCCCCTTTGGAATCATCAAAAATAATGTTAGCACGATAAAAACATCATATAATCATATCAAAGTGGCCAATTCAATCGATTTATCGAGCGTTTTGAACATTGAAGCTTAAATTCCAAATAAAAGGAAAAGGTCGATTATTTGACTTGCAAAAGCTCATTTGAATGATAAAAAATGATCTCTATAAACTTATAAGACTTTTCAAATCAAGAGAATCATGTAGGTGATGAATTTTTCATAGAAGCAATTTGTCGAACACTTGGCGTGCGTCGAATAAAACAAGAGATATATAACACCTTTGTAATTCAATTAAGCCAAAAATTTTCATCACCAAATACAATATTACAACATTCATCCATCAACAATCATCATATGCATCATACTAATACACGAATTTCATCAAATTAGCAGGATATAAACATTTTCTCAAGGGTTCAACCCAGATTAAAAATGAACTAAACTTACCAATTTATCGAAGAAGTCGGATAATAATGATGAAATATAAGGTACATAAGCTCAAAAATATAGAATTTATAAGAAGAAAATCATTTTGAGTGAATTGTGTGTGAAAAATGCAAAGGGGTTCGAGTTTGGAAGAAAATGATCAAAATGACCGTTTGAAAGACAGAAACCATTTTAATCCTGAAAACCATGAGGGTGACCGGTCAACGTGTAGGGCGACCGGTGCCTGCACATGGTCGACCGATCGACCTCTCCGTCGACCAGTGCCTGAACACCAGTTTTGTTTCTGTCCAAAGTTTGGATCAAAAATCCGATTTTTTACCCCTAAGTTTTAAAAACATACGAAATGCAAACATAGACCTCATTCAATATACATTATGCCTAAACAAGCTCGAAATGAGGTAAAAGACTCGGCATTTAATGATTTTTTAAAAATCCACGAGTTAATCTTGAGACGGAATTAAACACATCTCAAATTTTCGTTAAAGAAACGCAATCCCAAGAAAAATGTCAAATCTCAATACGTTTAGTTCGGTTATGAAGAACCGTATTTTTTGAGAAATATTTTATACCGGACTTGTTATCCCAAAAGAAATAGGAACGATTTAAACATTAGATAAGACTAGCCATAAGAGAGAGTGTCTTTCAAATATTGAAAAAATTCTTTTAATGGCACTTATATGAGATTGTTTGGGATTGTTTTGAAATAGAGCACATAGGCATAAGGCATGAAGAATATCGAGTCTATAAGAGTAAGATAAGTTGATGAACATACCTCGATTTTGTTTGTCAACCAATATGCCTTTCTCAACCTTGGCAAATTATGATGTAGAAGACCATTGATAAATCTACGATCATTTGTTCTTTAATACCAAAATATTCCTGTAAAATCTAGACAAAACATCTTGCACAAGAGCATAGTAATATCGGATAATATAAAACAACATAGAAGTTGGACAAGTAGCACATACTATGCTTTTTGTTGGAATCAACAAAAGTTTGATAAAACATGTGCTTATTGAAAATCCGTTTAAGGTCTTTTTTTAAATTTAAAAATCCGAGAGTATAAAATTGAGACCTCATTTTTAAGAAACATTTTTATAAAGAATTTTGACAATCAATACAAAAATGAAAATGTGCAATAATTATAAAAGACAATATGAAATGCATACTTCAAGAAGAGGATAAGAGTTACCAATTTCGCCATTGCCAATGGTTGTATCTTTCCCATTGTTGGTTATACCTTCTTCTTGAAAAATAATTTTGTTGATAATATCTCCTCGTTCGATCATATGGCGCGATCATTTGTTGTCTATATGACAATTTAAAATTCCTTTGATTTTTGTTGCGCCGAGTACCTAACATAAAAAAATTGTGGTACCCTCAAGTGTTTGGGTCCTTTGGGATTAACATTGAGACTTTTAGGTCTCCACTAATAATTAGAACTATTTTTAGCCCGACAAGTATTAGTCGTGTGACCAATTTTACCACAATACAAACATGTAATAGTTCTAGAAGCATAATGACCAACATGCATAGAGACTTGGTTCTTTTTCTTAACATTAATAACATTAGGCTTATAACCAAGTCCTAGTTTCAAATGATCACAACGTTGAACATCAAGAATTTTGGTCATTTTATCGGTACTCAAATTAAATTTTATTATATTTTTTTCATGCAATCAATATCTTTAACATGAGTACTATTTTCTTCTTCAAGAATTCTAACCTTATCAAGTGTAACATTATGAGCACTAGTAAGAGATTCATAAGAAGCATGTAAACTATCCTTTTCATTTTTCATTGTGTTGAATTCCTTTTTCAAATTTTTGTATTTAAAGAGCAAGCTTTGGAATTCATTTTGAAGCTCATCAAAATCATTTTGCAATTCATCATAATTATCACGCAAATTCATTACTAAAATAAGAAGAAGGGTTAGAGCGTACCTCATTGTCTTCTTCGATTCCCATTAGACATTGCTCGGCTTCTTCATCGTCGAAATTTGCAAGAAACTCATCCCAAGTTGTTATAATATCCGGTTGAGAAGTGGATGCTTTTGAATTACTCCTTTTATTTGCATATGCTTCATAGATGATAAGATTTCCAATAAGCTCATCAAAATTTTGAGCTTCCATGATAGCCGTCACCTTTTCGGACCAAGAACCGGGAAGAGCATTTAAAACTTTGGTAGCTTTGTCTTCTTCCAAAATGACTTTTCCGAGTGCCCACAATGAATTAACGATGTTGTCTAGCCTTTCTACCATTTTTGAAATCCCTTCACCCTCGAGCATTGTGAAATTTTCGAAATTTTTAACAAGCATTGTTTTTCTAGCTTGTTTAACTTTCTTGGTGCCTTCATAGATAGTTTCTAATTTTTCCCAAACTTCATGAGCGGATCGAATACCTCTAATACGATTATATTCCGTAGCGGTAAGAGAACAATGAAGAATGTTAAGAGCTTTACCGTTTAAGGAGAATATTTTCTTGTCTTCATCATCAAACTCCTTGTGGGCTTTAGGGATTTGAGTGTCGTCTTCCTTTTTCTTCATCGGGATGGGTACTCCATTTATAACCGTGTTCCAAATATCGAACCCGCAACCTTGTAAGAAACATTTCATTCGGTCCTTCCAAAATGCATAGTTGTTGGAGTCGAAGAGAGGCGGTCTATTGAATGAGGTGCCGGTTTGTAGATAGCTCTCGTTCATAGCCATGGATCTTTCCTCTTTACTCGCAATGTGGAACGAGCTTGCCAAAGAGTTTGGCTTTGATACCACTTGTTAGTCCAAGTGGCTACGATAATCTAGAGGGGGTTGAATAGATTATGCCGATTTTCGAATTATGCTCTCTTTTTGAAATGAATAAGCAATGACAAGAATGTAGGTGCGGGAAATAAACATCACACGTCGATTTATAGAGGTTCAACCCACCTAGGGCCTAATCCTCTACCATCCCAGTATCTCCGGGATGGATTTCAAAAAGAAAAAAGATTTTATTAATAATTACCAAAATTATTACAACTTCACCTTGAAGAGTACCACCTCTTTGAAGATTACCACAATCTTCCTAGAAGATTACCACAATCTTCTAGCTACGGCACCTTGTGAAGATTACCACAATATTCACCTTGAAGAGCACCAAACTCTTCCACAAGAAGATTACCACAATCTTCTTACACCTAACACCTAAGATCACCCAAGTGTGTTCTTACCACAAGAACACTCACAAGGATATCTTGTGTTGAATGATGAACCCAAAAATTCAAGATTACAACTCAATAATGAATAATATAATTTTGAGTGCAAGTGTAATCAAGAAATAAGTCTATACCTCAAAATGTGAAAGTGAAATACTTAGGCTATAAATACAACAAGAGTGTTGAACATGAAAGCTTAGAAATTTGCAGATTTTCTTGTTGTGTTGTTGTTTGTGTTGTTGTATTGTTTGCTTCAAATCCTCCTCTATTTATAGGAGAGTCTTCAAGATTGGATCTCCAACATAGGCTCCTCCATCTTCACTTTTGTCTACAAAAAGAAGATCACAAGATGTAGAAATATAGTACAAAATTGTTAAAGTAAATCTTGTTGATAATGGTTGTCCAACGGTTTGAATTTTGCTGTCAAAAACATAGGTCGACCGGTCGAGTAGAAATAAAAATTTGAAAATAGATCGCACTATTTTACACAGGGGGACCGGTCGACGGGGGGTCCGACCGATCGACCCCCTGTTGGACCGGTTGAGCACATCAATTTCAATACAGAAATGAAGTTCTGTAGTTTGCTTGAAAGCAGACACCGGTCGACCTCCTCCAAAATACTTTCTGTTTTGTTTCTGTTTCAAGTTTCGACTTTCAGACACGGGATGCCCTCTAGGGCGACCGGTTGACCTCAAAACAGAAGTGTTGTCAGATTTTTGTCAAAAATAAACTTCAAGAAATACTCCAAAAAAATAGGAAAAATATTTTAAATCAATTGGGAGTATTTGGACAACATTTAGGAATATTATTTTGGTGTAAAAACTCATTTAAACAAAATCATCAAAATCTTGATAAAAACATTTATCTAACAAATATTACTCCCGTCTAGTATGACACATTTTTTTGTAGTTTGTGGAGAACCATATAGGTGGAAATTGGTTCTTCTTTGTAACTAGAGGGGATATTTGTAAGATTTTGTGGAGGATTTATGATGTTACGTATTTATAAGATTTAGGAAAATTAAAATAATTTTCAGTTATTCTTTTTTTTTTTTTTATTATTCGCATACAATTTTCCTTGTTTATTAATTGCTAATATGTTTAGGATGGTGATAGATTATCATTCATATGGATTGTTGTGATTTAAGTTGCCACTCGATGATGTTTTTGTAAATTAAAATAGTTGGCAGGATTTTTTTTGTAATTTTCTTAAGTGGAAATTGGCCAAAATGGTCACTTCTATAATGACAAAATAAAAGTAGTCATCTTTTGAAAACAAATTTCTTTTTAGCCTTTTGACAAAGCAAATGACATTCATACCATTCTAGCATATTAATGGCAGTTCGACGAAATTTCGAAAACATGGAAACATTTCCCTATATCTAGCTCATCATTTAGACATTTTAGTATCATAATTATTGTCAGATTGAGATGGTGTTTGGCTGAGCTTATAAGCTCTTCAAATCATCTTATAAGATATTTGAGAGCTTATAAGTTGTTTAAATTTGTTTGGTAATATTTTTGGAAAAAAATCTTATAAGCTCCCAAAAATAAGATGTTAGGAGCTTATAAGCTGTTTTTAAAAAAGTAGGGGAACCCCAACTTTTTTTCAAAATAAGATCTTATTTCAATAACCTTATTTAATTTTGACTATTTTAATTACAAAATTGTCATACTAACATTTTAAAAGCTATACCATCTTATTTTATCCAAACACTTCAACAACTTATTCTTAAAATAAGATCTAACATCTTATAAGCTCTAATAACTTATAAGATGTAGAAGCTTATAAGATCTTTTAAATAGCAAACACTCTCTAAGTTATAATAACTGAGGATTATAATATTTCGGCGGCCGTCAACTCATTGGATATGTCGGATATTAGCCAGAACATCGTGTATGTAGTTATAATATTCTCAGACCTACCAAAAATGAACAAAAGGATATGTTACAGAGTGGATACACAACAAACAGTCTATCTGAAGTCTGGACACAAACAAACATAACTTGATATCCGGTCACATAAATTGAGTTATGTGACTGGATATCCAGTCACATTTAACTTGATGTGTAACTAGAATCAGATCTTAAGCACAACTCGATATCAAGTTACGTAACTGGATATCTGGTTATAATATTCTCAGACCTACCAAAAATGAACAAAAGGATATGTTACAGAGTGGATACACAACAAACAGTCTATCTGAGGTCTGGACACAAACAAACATAACTTGATATCCAGTCACATAAATTGAATTATGTGACTGGATATCCAGTTATATTTAACTTGATGTGTAACTAGAACCAGATCTTAAGCACAACTCGATATCCAGTTACTTAACTTGATATCGAGTTATGTAACTGGATATCGAGTTAAGCGAAGGAAACCCTCGTCGTCTTCCTAATTCGCCGACAACCACCATTAACGAAGAATCAAGCTTTTCAAACTAAACCTAAATTGTCTAAACCTACAAATTCTACAAATCTAACAACAAGTTCTAACCTAAACAACTATAAACTAACTAAATCAACAAGAAAATATGAAATTAAAAAAACTGAATGCAGTGTTGATAATTACCGGTTGTGTTGCCGATATTGTCATTGTCAAAGCCATATTTGCTAGTCGCCCGAATTAATTTTTGGTCCCAAGTTACTTTTGTCGAGTTAGGGGTGCGTGTGTGACTCAAAATGGTATAAAATGGCTTAAGAGGCAATTTTTGGGTTTGCACGTATCAAAATGGCTAAAAAAACATGTGTTTCGAAGAAATGGCTAAAAATACATTTTAGAGTGTGAGGAATAGCTAAAAAATCTGGGCACTGTATTTTTAAATAGTAAGGGCATTTTGTCACATAATTTGTGTACAGTATTGTTGAGGTATTTTTGGATTTTTTAGATGAATTTGTTTATAACATTAGCAAATTCTATTAGGCCAAGAAACGATTGGAATAAAATGTTAGCCGGAATAAACTTCAAGGGTGCTTTTTGTAAATTTTAAACTTAGCTGGTATCAAACCTCATGATAGTTTTTGTAATTAACCACCCTCAAAGTAATGTCTCACGTTGTGGCCGCACTTTCAAATGACAACAGCCAACTTTGGCAGGTGTTGGTACCCCAGATTCTGGGATTATAACCGCCCTTCGATTTGTGATGCCCATGAATCATGATCATCAACTATGACAGGCTTTTTCGTTTTTGGAGTTGAGAAAATATACACCAGTTCTTTTCCTTTTGTCGACATGTTACCGAGACAGTCTAGTCATATTCTACTATCAAAGTCTAAATCCTTGCTTTGCCGGTTTGCCCTGGACAATAGAGTTCAACAAATTTCTTGTAACGAGGAGGAAAAGCGCCGGTAAACAGATGATTTTTTTCTATTAATGAAACAGAAATACAGATACGGAATTAGCATATAAGACATCTCGTGTTTCCACTCAATCCAATATTTCTAACCATTTCCTTGAACACAGTGTATACACTCAAACAAGAATCCAATCAGGCAATTACATTAAGATGTAGCAATTATAGAGAAAAATAATCATCAGACCATCATCTGTTCAAATAAGCAATTATATTTCTCTTAAAATTCAGACACCATGTCACAGATATAAAAAAAGGCTATTTAAGAGTGCTGTAACGATTCGTGCCATGCTTAGCCCAGTGGTCCTTAAGATCAAGTGGAGCAGAAAAATCATATCCCTCTGCAGCAAGTCGATTAAGCAACTTGCTAAAAGCACTTCCGCTCATCTTTCTGCCACCAACTCTCGAGTAGCGTTTATTCGCCACCTGAGGCAATGGGTACATTGATATTGTCGTTGTACAACACGCAGATTGCCACCCACCATTTCCCCATCTGTAGCACGGCTGTGGCGAACCTGTGCACGTGCAAACCGGCACCGGCATAGCAGACTCGTCGAAATTAATTTGGTTCAAACCCAAATTATCTTTCCAAGAGACCTGCTTCTCTAGGTCGTCCTCGTCACTTTCAAAACTCTGCTCGTTATCCCAACCGTTTGATGCAGGAGACTTACTCAGTCCTTCAGCCATTCTTTTGGACACCCTTGGAAACTTGGCTGACTTCATTCCTTTCCCGTCTTTCGTCTGTCTCCCTCTCCTAGGCTTGGCAGTAGTCTCAGAAGCCTCCGTAATACTGATATCACTAATATCTCTCAAATTTCCTCTTGGACTATATGCAGCCTCAGACGCACGCATTTGCTGCTGGTAATGGATGCGTTTACCTCCACTTGCTAATTCGTTTCCTAGTGAATCGGGGATAGTGCTATTGTTGTTCATTGAGTTGTCTCGAAATTGTAGAGATGCAATTGCTTCATCTCGTTCTTGTATGGCAGCGTCGCGCTCGGCAATTGCAGCATCTCTTTGCAACATTGCCATATCTCGCTCTGCAAAAGCTCTCTTTCTCTCTTCCAGTGCCATGTTCCTTTCTCGGATGGCAGCATCTCTCTCAGCCGTGATGGCCATAAAGGTCTTTATGGTCAAGTGATTATGGTCCTTCAATTAAAACATAAAGTCAGTAAATACAGTAATTTATAAATCTAAATGGAATGAGAGGGTGAATAAGCACAGGATAGTAATTCTATCCATGTTTCTCTGTTCTTTCAAATGTTAAGTTTTTTAAACAATTTGGACTGTTGTCAATTCTTACTATTTCTCATCCAAATAGAATTCAGGGATAAATGAACAAGGAGGTTTAACATACTATTCACAAGATAGCTTGTTATCGTTAATGTTTTCCGATAAACATTAAGGTTAAACATATTATTCACAAAAATGCTTGTCATTATTCAATATTTTCCTTCTGCTCATTCAATTTTAAGTTCTTTGACAGGTTCAAACCGTCAACGTTACTATTTCTCATCTAAATAACAAGAGGCGAATAACGACAGAAGTTAGCATACTATTAACGACATAGCATGACACTATCAATCTGCCCCTGCTCATCTAAATTTTAAATTCTTTCACTAGTCAGAAAGCTGCCAAGTCTTATTAATAGTAGTCTGATGTATTGTTGCCACACAAATTCTAATGATTAAGAATTAACCCCATGACTTTTCATATCAATCTTTCTCATGCTCTTTTACCCACTTTAAGTTTCTGACAAGTATAAAAGTGAAAGGCAAGTGTTAAGTATCAAGAGTAAAACAAAATACAGACATGCACGACATTATAGTAAAGTGCAATATTTACCGTCAATAAGAACTAGTATATAACCTAGAAATCAATCCTCTAAGTGGCCTTTCGCCACAAGTCAAACCAAATGTAACAGATACATGAGACCGTAGTAGGTGAAATAACTTTACCATCAAGAAGAATAGTATTTTATCTAGAAATCCATCCCCGAAGTGGCCTTTCCTGCACAAGTGAGACCAAGTATATCAGATATCAAAGCTACGCAAAGGCATACAACAAGACCCTAATGCCCTAAAGTAATTTATGTCTGGGATTTTAGTGACGAAACAACTGCAGGAATGGCTTTCCTCACTCCAAATAGAATTGCATGCCTTATTATTAAATATTTTCCGTTTTGCTTTTCCTTACCAAGTCCAGAGTCTAAACATAGTATTACAGAAAATGAGTTTGAGAAAGACAGCATGATATGTCCTCGCATTACATTCTAACATAATTTTGCTTCATGGATTATCTCCTGAACAAATTGTATAGATAGAGGAGGATTTTATTTAAAATGATTATTAAATTACTCAGGCAAAGTGGAAAAAAGAAGAATAAGAAAAGAAGAAAGGGAGAAAGTTGCTCCATATTGCCCATGCTGGACATGGTAGATCAAGTTACAAATATACATTTTTTATAATTGTCCATTTTACCTCCAATGGCAGATTGTAAGATTATAGGGCAATAAAGTTTGAAAAAAAGCATATCTTGAATCAGAGCAGCCTAAAAATTGTTACCTTTAAAAAAAAGATGTCAGCATCCTACTCTGGTATCCAACTGAAGAATTCAAAAGAAAAGAACTCCGGATCAGAAACGTAGCAGCTGCAGCTGATGAAAACATTTAATGTAAAAGATGCTAGACATGGAAAGTTACTGATACAAGGTATGAAAGGATTGAAGCATGAGTACTTGTCTAAGAACCCCCAAGGGTTGGCCTACTGGCCTTGAGGTTGCAATTGCACCTCAAGGTCCTGGGTTCAAACCTTGACTATCGCAGAGTGAGGGGTTGGGGTTTGCCCCTCCTCCCCCAGAGATTAGGACCATCCCTGGGAAGGACGGATGTCCCATAGTCCGAAGGAAGTGTGGGGTCTGTGCCCCCGACTGGTGTGGGGATACTCTGGGTCGTAAAAAAAAAAAAACTCGTCTAAGTACTTGTCAAACTATACAAGTCGCAAGACACTAACATGACTTTCCGTTTGATACCTCAAACAGTAATTTTGTGATCGACAACTTATCATAGTTCAGCCAGGTTGTAGTTCTCCACTGAGACTACCAATGAAGGCTGTTAGCTCTTTTCCATGTTTTCGTCTTTCTTTGTCAAAAGGAACACTTTCTTTCCTTTCATTTAGATAGTATACTTTTTATGGTATTCCATCATCCACAAGATTCATTCATTTTACAGCAAAAAATCGTGAAATCTACATAATTCTAGAATTCTTCAAATCAGGAGTGGATTTTTTTAACATGCTTAGCAGAATACTGAAGTAAGAAAAGGGATTCAACAATATAATTGTATAAATGTGACTAAAGATAATACAGACACAAACAAGATGTTTGTAATCTAGCTGCTGAACAGTTTCCTCTTGCAAATCAATGGATGAACCTATGTCGGCAGAAACTTATCCTTGATCTGAAACTTAAAGATGAACATATGTACAAGAGTCCCTCTTTCCAATATTGGTCCAAGGTTCAAAAGCGCTTTCTTGACTTGGCCATTAGGGACACCTGAAAGCACAAAAGCTTTAAGAGGTTTTGCATGTTTGGCTGCGTCACAGGGAGTTGAGCTCTTTTTCCAATTAAGATGAATTCCCTATTCATGAATTATCATACATAACTATATTGGAACAAATATCATCAAATCTATAAATTGCATAGCATTCGGCAGTGTCTACTGAAGGAACTCGAAACTATTATATAGGTTTTAAAATCTAGAATAAATAAAAAAATTAAAAGAGAAAGCTTTATTTAATAATAATGTAGCTGGTCCTATTGATTAATCAATCAATCAATAGTCTAAATGGTGTAAATTAAGGGCTAGAAGAGATGAAACTCCTCTAACCTGATCCTCAAGACTCACCTCAACTTAATACCACTAAAAAGTTCAGATATAACTTATAATAGGAAAAGGCCAAAAGTCACAGAAGTCACTCAACATTCAATGTAAGTGCATACTCCCCTAACATGCACAGATCACCACCTTTTTTCAGGAAATATAATAATTCTTCCTTTGCAGCTCACCATCTGAAAACAAAATTTTAAACATGATTATTGTTGCTACAAATCCAATCATCTGAAATACCAAACTTAAGAACTGTGAACAGTCCATTCATCCACTCATCCCAAGCAGTTCTTCCAAGCCATTTAGTTGTAAAGCTCATAGATAAGAAAAAACTTTCAATGAAGCTGCTTCTACAGTGACCAAAATGAGAAGAAAATGGAAAGGGAATAACAAGAAAAAAGATGTTCGCTTAAGCTCAGAAACATAAAAAGAATTGACTGAAAAAACTCATTTTATTAAGCTAGGATGCCTCATTCGGAAAGTAGGAATGTGAGGCCTTGACTTTTATTTAACTTATAATTCGAATTTTTGAAATATTGACGGATGATGTACTACTTGGCTATGTATCACAATATATAATGAAATGTGGCATTAATTTCGAATTTCCTTAATATTTGACTACTTAATTTTTTTTATTTTATTTAATTACTAATTGCTACTTACTAATTAATTACCTAAGCATTTTATTTCATTAACTTGTACATTAGAATTTTAATTAGAATCCAACTATAGAGACTTGAGGTGACTTATCTATAAGTAATATAGATATAAGACTTGACTTATATAAGTGGACTAATGTATAAGAAAGATGATAAGGGATCTGGGAGATGTGATAAAGGGACCCAATTATCACCAAATTTTACAGAAAAAAAAAAGAAAATTGGAGGAGGATTTGAAGGAGGGAACGACCAAGACCAAGGGGAAGCAAGCATTTAATTGATTGCTTTAACCATCATTAGGCTTGCAAACCTTTCCACCCTTTCAACACACCTCTTACCATTTCAAGGCAAGCATGCCTCAATTAGCCCCCAAAACACAAGCCTCAAATATAGGCACTTGGTGCCATGTGCGTGTGTGTGTGTGTGTTGGAGGGGGGCATAGGGGGGATTTTGGAGAGGAGAAGCCTATACCTTATACCAAAAATCAATCTCCTTTCCTTATCTTCACCACACTCATACACATTACACCAAAAAAAAAAAAAAAAAATCAATCAACTCCACCTAAAGGGCCGAAAGTTTTTGAAAGAATAAATAATAATTCTTCTTCTTCAAGTCATCTCCTTTCCTAAAACTCAAGCGCTTTTCCTTCACCTTTTAGCTTGAAATTCCTACTTCTTGTAGCACTAGAGAGGGGGCCGAAAATTTGAAGAGTAAAAGAGCTTGGTGTTGTTGTGACTTGGTAGCAAAATCCGAACTTAGGGCCATTTTTGCAATTATTGCGAAATATAGGGCCTAAATTGTAAATAATAAAAATGTGAAAGAACCCCTTATAATTTCGAAATTTTTGGACTTAAAACACTGAAATTTTGATATATTAAGTGACTCGAAAATTTTGGAGACCCTTCAGGTCAAGAAATGCGATAAAGAACAAACTTGGCACTAAAATGTAAAAATTTAAAATTTAAAGGACCAAACTGAAATTTTCGAAACTTGGACAGTCCGTGTACCCCATTACTAACTTAATTAGTATGATATTTTGGACCCTTAGTTCAAATTTCATTACAATCGGACTTGAAACGAGTCCCTAATGACAAAATCAATTTTGGGCCAAAATTGTAATTTTCGAAAATAGGGCACCTAACCTGCGGAATTTCCAAAACTGCTTGTACCACAAATTCTTACTATCCTAAAAAAAATTTAAACTTGGAATCACATCGAACCCCTTCTCGGTTTAAGAGATACCTACTTTTAAAGTATCGGGTCAAAAACATAGTTTTAGGAAAATAGAGGACTAACCCGCAAATTTTAAAAATCTGACCCCGAGTTTCTGAAATTCTAACCCTCTGGAAATTTTAGAAAATTTAGGAACTGACCTTACTCCTTTTCGAGTCCGGGATTGGAACTTATCGAATTTTAACACCCCGATAAGAAAATATCTTTCTTAGTAAAAGGATATATTTTTTAATAAAAATTACTAAGGACTTAGAAAATTTATATTTTCAAATTTAGAATACTTATATTATATTAAGGTATATTTTATAATAATTATCCAATAAAAAATTTACATTTTTAATTATTTATCCAAGCTATTAATCGGGCTACCTTACCCGAATAAATATGCGATAAATAAGGCGACTTACTCGCCCTGAATAAATCTATAATATTGAAATACGAACTTATGCATAATGTATCGAACCAAATGTATCGTCTCCGGCTAGATTATCTGCCGGGTAACTAGACCGCGAATTTTAACTTAGTTAAACTTGATACAGGACACTGTGTGACTAGATCACTCTGGTTTTTCTAACTAACTTGCTACAAATCACTTGAATGAAATAACCTTTAACTGTCTCTGTGGAATGGATAAGTCGTGTATGAGATGGGTTAGCTCTGCTGCAATCCCGTACCGACCTCCATCGTCCGAATCCCAACCTCGAGTCGGATAGGAGAGTTCGACGGGTGATTGGGTCGTAGTTTGGGTATAATCATGATCATGGCGATCTCCGGGCCTTGCAAGCCCTTCTGTTGGAGACGTCGTGCCTTCTGGGATACTGGCTCCAGCCCCATCGATTCGGAGGGATAAGTTGATCTGTTAAGGGAGCCAATATTTGATCGACACGTCTCTGTTGTATAAGGTTGGATGGTTGGCAGCACACTTTCGTGCGCAACTCTTTGAACAAAATTTGGTTGGCGTTATACTTTTATGCGCAACCACTACTGCTTAACGACAATTTAACAGTTCTAACTTGCTCAATTTCGTGGACAATCTTATTTATTAAATGTATGATGATGTTACATGCTCAACTCATGCATTATTTCCATAAAACTGTTTTCCTCCACAACTGTAAGCCACACTCGCACGCCTGCACCCATCCACTGAGAATTTTTGTCTCACTCCAGCCTGTTTTTACAGCCAGAAGATGAGGATCCGTATCAGGATGACGGCCGCGAGGACCTTCAAGCAACAGACTAGTTTCCTTGATATATTTTGTGATCTACTTAAGACAATTTAATCTTATTTTGTAATAGTCAAGTTTCCGAACATTTTCAGGTGTAATAGAAGAGCGTAGGACCCTTAAGAATGATTTTGATGTTGGATTGTATTTCTTTCTGTTTCCGCTACAACCGTACACTGACTTAGTTTATTACATTATTATGTTTATGTCGGAATTTTGTTATTTCTGTTGGTTTATGTTGATGGATAAATGGGCCGGCTTAGTAAACCGGCATAAGTTTGATTGTGTCATGGCTTCCATTTTGGGGCGTGACAAGGAATCTTGATCAGAAAGGTGCCACCAGATAATCTTCCACCTGATAAATGGTTCTTGTTGTCATTTACACTAAAATCCGAGGAATTTCAGTATGGAGTCACAAGTGCATACCCACAATCATCAGCTTCGATCCCAAAATAATGTGGCGTCCATTCAATTTCTATAATAACAAGTGGTTTATTAACTGTAACGATTATATGCTTCTCTGTGGCATTTTTGCTAAGCACAATAGTAGTAGAGACGAGGTATATCTTGTAATAGCAATGGAGTACCAATTGTACGGAGTATGTAAGTTGCAAGCAGATCCTATTCGAAAGAAGACATTGGAAGCACACTGAAATGCCAGTCTGCAAAAAAATGGAAAGACCACCTAATTGCTAATGCAACAACTTTTGACATAAGTTTTGTCTTCTGTGTTCTCTAGTTCCTAGTAAAGCATTCAGTTAAAATAAAATAAACTAATAAAAACACACCCAAAAACTAAAACCACAGAAAATGAAAAACAATACTACTACCAAAAATTCTAAATGCAAGCAATTAAATCTTTAACCTCCACAAGTTTATCCCATGTACATTCAGAACAACTTATCGACAACTACTCAGAAATCACGAGCTGTAAAACAGAGATCAGAAATCAGGAATACAGGCGATGCAAATACTTAAGCAAAGATCAAGAAGACGGAAACTGATTTGAAATGCTGGCTCAAGATTCAGGCAATCACGAGGTTTAACCAAGCAGATCGAGAAATCAAAGAATCATAAATCTGGAAAAGAAAAAAGAAAAGAAACACAAATCGGAACATACCGGAGGGAGACTTCCGGTGAGGAAGATTCAAAAATGGCAGGTATCTCTCCCTCTCTCCCCCTTACTCTTGTCGGAGAGAAGAGAGTTTAGTGTGTGATGTTTATCCGCCGAGTTGCAGGCGACAAAATAAAGATGCCTCTTTCTCAATGTGCTTTTTTGAGTTGGGAATTTGATTCGATTAACGGCGACGTTCCAGGGTCTGGGTTGTTGAAACGACATCGTTTAAAGGATGACTGGTCTCCCCGGGTGCGGGCCATGCGACGGGCAGGTGAAGACCGTTCTCCGGACCCGCGTCTCTCTGCTGGACCTTCGCTTCTTTGTCTTTTTGGGTTGACTGACTACCACCAGCTTTCTTTGGTTAATCTCTTTCGGAAAAGAATAATTGCACTCGGCCCCCTTTATTATCTCTAATTAAGAGAATTCCCTCTTTATCTTTTTCTTGGAGTATTTCACCCCCTCAAAGACAGACTATTTATAGAATGTTGCACCTAATTGTCCAAATATGCTCCTCATGATAATATGCACCTAGACTACTAAAAAGAAAAAAATCATTCAATTAAGTTTTTCTTATTCATTGAATAAAAAAATTGATTAGTTTAAAATAAGTTCAACTTAGAAATATTTAATCAAGAGTATAAGAATTCGTACATTCTTAGATGTATGTAATTAATTATGGTTATATCAAAATCTTTTATCTAACAATTATAGAGAGTGGTCAATCTCTATCTAATTAAAATTTAAAATTTGGTTAATAAGAGGTTGAAGGCATAAAAAGATGACTAGTCCAAGTTGTACCGCCCGCACCATCCCACACAGCACCATAAAGTTAATGGCAAAAACTTGGGTCAGACCATCTGATGGGTCAAAATCCATCAGACGGATCTTAAACCCAAACCCAATGACATCTCAAAACATTTTTACAATATAGGCAATGCCATAATATCATAGAAAGCAAAGATTATTTTTGTAATATTAGACAGTGACGTAATATCGCTAAGTCTTTGAAATTATTATATTTTTCCATGAAAAATATTAGTAATCTATCTAAAATATATTAGTTTTTTCCCCTTAAAGTATCAGTAGTCCTCCTAAAATGTATTAGTAGTTCTATAGGTCCCAAGGGGTGTGATGTAAGGTTTAGAAGGTTGTTGAACCTCTTTACCATGAGAGCAATTTCCTCCTGGTCAATGGTTTCCTTTGGCTCTGCTTTCTTCCCTTCACTGGCCATCAGTGCAGCTGTTTTGGGCACAACTGTCTCCTCCTACTCTTTTCTTCTCAGATCAAACTCATAAGCTTTGAGATTTGAGAACAGCTCATGATTTGATGTTTTTGAGAGGTCCATTGAGTGTCTCAGGGCCATGACCTTCATTTCCTATTCAACTGGGAGGGCTCTTAGAATCTTCATGCACATCTCCTTTTGAGTGTACTCCTTCCCAAGAGCTGAAAGCTCATTTGTGATCTCTGTGAATCTGGCATCCAGTTGATCCAGACTTTCACCTGCAAGCATTTTAAACTTTTCAAATTTTTACAACTATTAGTTTATTCTCTTTTATCTGTTCAGATCCTTCACAAATTAGGGTTAGCTTATCCCAGATTTCTTTGGCTGATTTGCATGACTTAACTTTATTGAACATAGCCTTGTCCAATGTCTTGTAGAGAATATCATTGGCAACATTGTCCAGGTTGTATCTCTTTCTATCTTCATTTGTCCATTCACAACGAGGTTTTTCAACCATGGTTGGTCTAGGCTCTGCTGCAGCATCTTCTCCTTCACCTGGAGGTGCTCTTCTCACAGCAGTATTAACCTTCAATATTTGCAGTGGCCCATCTTTTATCACAAGCCACATTTCATCGTGTAAGGCTGATAGGTGAGCCTGCATGTGAATCTTCCAGTCATCAAACTCTTCCACAGTAAACATAGGAATACGAGTTAGATTAGCTTCCATAATAATAACTTTGCTTTTGAAATGAAAAACTTTGAAAACCACAAGTGTTATATCTTTTGAGAGATATTGAGATCTAGTTCAGTAACCAGTGCAGAAAGCTCAATGAACCAATCACTCTGATACCACTTGCAAGTCCCAAAGGGTGTGATGTAAAGTTTAGAAAGGGGGGAGGGGGGTTGAATAAACTTTACCAACTTTTCACTTGTTAGTCCTTTTAAAAATATTTCAACAAAGTTGACTCAAATCAGCTAGGTTGTCTTACTTCAGCAAAGTTACCCACTCAACAGACTCGACTAAGTTGTTGATAGTATAAATTAGTTGCTTCAGCTAACACTTAACTTTTAGTTGACTTGGTTTTATACAGCGGAAGACTTAACACCCTTGTAAATTTTAAGCACGTTTTTAACACTTGTTTTTAGCAATGTTATTATCAACTGGGTTGGCAATTTAACTTAGTAGCAAATATAAATGTATGCAAGAAAGTAAAATCTTGACGTAAATGACACAAGTAAATTTTATAGTGGTTCGAGGATGAGGTAATTCCTCTAATCCACTCTTCTCCAACTCTTGGAGGAATCAACTAGGTAATAGATCAGGTTACAAAGTAGTTCTTCAGTCTAGAAACAGCCTTGATCACACAGCTGGCTTCTCCTGCGACTCAGCTTCTTCACAAGACAGATGTGTTGCTACTTCAGGTCCCTTCAAACCCTTGGAATTGATCACACAGTCTTCCAACGAGCTTGAAACATCTTGTTCGATCTTGAATCTTACTACAACTCCTTCAAACTTGGAGAGTAGACCCCTTTTGTTCTTAAAACTTTTTCCTCTTCAACTGGTTGAAGTATTCTTTCCTTCACGTTGTGTGTTGGATCGAGTTCCTTCAAGTTTTAAGCTTGAGGAATTTCTTGATAAGCTTTTTGAGAATGTTTGCAGGTTTTGCTTGCTTGAAATTGGTTGTTAGATCGGTTACCTTTTCTCAAATGCTTCATCAGCATTTTATAGTGCTCATTTGAAAATTTGCCCGTTGAAGAGATAGGCTATTTTCAAATGACACTTTCTTGTTCGTTGGCTTGTCTTTTCTTGACTTGCAGCATTGTGATGTTGACCCTTTTCTGCAACTTTTCAGGGCCTGACACAAGCTTCAGTGCTTCCCATTGGTTTATTCCTTTGCACGTTTAGGCCAAATACTTTAAGACAAGACTTGGACTTATTACTATTTTGAGTAAAATCCTTGACTTCCATCCAACGAATTAATGTCAGTCGACTCGACTAGACAACTGCCTTTACCCCTTTGACTTGAGTTTGCTCCATCCTTCTAAGAAAGACTCAACTGTCAATTCAACTGATAGACTTGGCTCTTAACTGACTTAACTGACACTTCTTCAACCTTTACTCAGTTGTTCCTCAGTTGGATCTCCTTCAGTCGAGTCTGTGCCTTCCATCTTGACCACACTCGGTGACACACACTGGTCTTCACTCGATCTTCAATTGACTTCTTGCATTCTTCGACATAGGCGACTTTCGGCTCATCATGCGATCTATCTATTACAAAATAGAAATACAAGGAAAATGGGGTGCCAACTTCCTATTCTAAGTTTTACATGGTATCATCAAAACTAATAATAAATTTCCTAACAATTTCCCATTTTTTGATGATGCTAAAACTTAAATAAAAATTACAGCAAACACAAGCAGTGTAGTAACAAAGAATGTATGCTTTGAATATGTCAATTTTATTGATCATAGCATTCTTGTCCTTTACAAAGCTGTTTACAAAATGTACTCTATACACGATATCAGAGCTTATGCACACCTTTGAATTACAACATGTATCAGAACAAAGTTACAAAATAGGCATCAGAGCATTATGAGATTAAAAACTACTTACAGCTCTGTATTTACAGTAAAGTAAAATACACGAAGGGGTTACAGTCGTCTTCACCGCCTTGGTTGCTTTCTTATTCTCTCTTCATCTTCAGCTCTCCTCCTGTCTTCCTCTGCTCTTCTCCTTTTTCTCTCTTCTTCTTCTTTCTTCTTCTTCTCATAAGCACATTTAGCAACAGGATCATCCCTACGCTACCTCTCCTCCCATTCGCGCATTACCCTCTCATTCTCTGATTCTTGCCTCCTCACTGCCTCCTCATTCTTGCGCTTTACTTCAAGGTTGGCAAGATGATCATACCCAACCCAGTAATTTAATCCCTTCTTCTGTGGATTAATATATTTTATGTCCTTTGGTCTTGGTTGTGGTGGAGTGCCTTTGCCTCTTCCACTACTTCCAAACCTTTCCCTTCCTCTTATTGACTCAGCTCCTCATCTGGGAGTGTATCTTGATCAGTGTTTTTCGGTGAGTGGTCGATGGAACTCTCTCACGCTTTATCGGTGATTTACACAAATCAAGGCCCTTCTCCTAGTACAAGTCCCACGCCTGCGGTAGAGTCAAGTTCTTAAAGTAGCCTTCTTCTTTTAGAGTTTGAAATTCCTCTAGTAATCTAGGCTCAGATCTAGCATCGGGCATTGTGATTTCTCTTGGAGGTTTAAGCACTGGGGATTCCTTTAATAGTCCTGCTGGGGGACCATCATACCTTGTTCTGATATCCTTAATGTGCTCAAAATGCTTCTACCTACCTTCTCAAATTGATTCGATGGCTTTTTCTTGATTCCTTGACTACCAACTCAACTTTCTCTTCCACTGTTAGCTCTTTAAGTAGTCTGCTGATAATTGAGGCTGTGACTTCTCCTTGTTGAGGAGTTTTGGCAAACATAATTTTCAGAGGGGAATTTTTCACTGAACTTCCTCCCCCCCTTAGTTGTTTCTCCTTTATTTTCCTCCTTATAACTCCCTTGCCCTTCCTTCAGTTCCCTCATAGCTTCCTCTTCCCTCGTTTTGGCATCATCACCAAAAGATAGAGGCAGGCCAGGGAACATACCACTGAGGATGAAATCAAGTTGGTTGTTGGTTGAATCATGTTTATCATGTGACTTGGAGTAGGTTGTTCGGAACTCAGACCGCATAGCCTTTGACTCAGCTGCCATCAGCTTCATTTCTGAGAGAACCTGAATTTGTTGACTCATTTTGGTCTCCAATCTGGCAATTTCATTCTTGTGTTGCAGCTTGAGTAACTCCATGTCCGACTTATGAGATTCCTCCATCCTTATAATGTGGTCCATTTGCCTCTGCCGGAACTTGAGATTATCGGAGCTCCAGATCACTAACTCTGCAAATAGGGACATAAAGTAGCGGACTTGATCTCGTCTCATAGCTAGTATTTGTCCAACCCATTCTCGAATTCTTAGTACAACACCACGAATGTCTCTAGTGGCATCACGATTATCCAACATTTGGTCTAATGATTTAAAGCCATACTCCATTTTCTCGATCTCAGCACATAAGGCTTTAAAGGTTTTCCGAAAGTTGGCTATTGAAACAGACTCATCCTCCGCCATCCGCATCGAAATCAAAACCGATAGACACCATTGTTGTATCAAATGGAGTTCCGCGTTCTTCCGTGGGGCGTGGATGGTGTACTTGGCTTGTTCCGCAGCTGATTAGGCTTCTAGGGGTACTTGGGCTTCAAAAGGAAATATATTTTCAAATAAATCGTCAGGGTAAACATGTATTCCCATACCTTCAGCTTGTGGGGCCTTTCTCTTCTCTTTTTGAATTTTTTTTATTTCGACTTGCCTCAATCGATCAAAGCATCATCGGCATCCTGAGTTTGTGTTAACTCTTTTGGTGATTAGGTTTAAACTTGAGCGGTGTGTGAGCTGCTCACCGATCGATTCGGACTTGAGCGGTGTGTGAGTGATCACCGGTGACGACCCTCGGACTATCTTAAGCTTTCGATGCTCGGTTGGGATTCCTTATGAGTTGTCTAGTCCTCGGTGGCTTATAAGCGTCATCGAGTGTGATGGTGCCATTGGGGGTGCCCCATCAACCAACACGAATTTCATCGAGCAACTTTATCACTAGTTCACTCCGAGAAGCTTGAGCATCCTCGGTCGTGTCCTCCTTATTGGATTCATTCACGGGGTAGACTCGACTTCATTTTTAGATTCAAGGAATTCAATATCAACATGTTCTGTGAATCACGAAGGGTCTTGATTTCTTCTTCTTCATCACCGCCTCCACCCGAGGAATTTGCTCATTTATGGCTTCTTTACCCAAGGAAGTCTCAACCTCTTTTGGGCCTTCTACACCCTCAACAGCCTCAACCATTGGAAGGCCTTCGACATCCCTGTGTGCAGTCTCAACCACAGCAGGGTCTTGGACATATCTCCCTTCAGCAAACTCAGTTGCCTTAGGGTCTTCGGTGGCATCCGTTGGAGTCTCAACTCCTAGGATTGCACTTTCGGGGCCAGGAGTCTCAACTCCCATGTCCTCCTTTCCATCATTTGCCTTAGCTGATTCAGCAGCATCATCGGCCTGCAGTGCGGATGAGGTTTATCAACTTCACTCTGTTGTTCATCTTGTTTCTCACCTTCGCCTCCAAACTGCATTGATTGGTCTTCCACAGCATCCTCCTACCTGGTTGTGGTGGTGAGAGCTTTCCCCTCAGCTGGTGCACAAGTTAAGTTAAGAGAGGTGGGCTTGCTATGCACCTGAGACTCGACTGTTGTTTCCTTTGAGTGATCAGCCGTGGGGACAGGTGTCTCAACACCTTCTGCAGGAGTTGGCTTGCCTAGGGTGCCCGCATCATCACCTTCTCTAGCTTCATCGCCAATCTTCTGAGTGCCATCTTCTGAGTGCACGAGAGATGTAAAGGCAACAATATTTCGCACCACATCCATAGGGTCAGAGCTGGGAGAGATTTGAGAAGACTCTCCTGGACCCTCTTGTAGTTATTCGTGCATGGCTTTAGATTCTCTGATGGCTTGTTGGAATTCAGCTTTCTCTGCTGCTACAGCAGGGTCGATCTCCTCTATGTCACTATCGCTGCTGTCAGCTGATTCCATGGCATGTTCAGGTCCACTAGTAAATAGACATGTCTTTGACTTTTCAATAGCCTTGGCTTTCTCCAAAGCTCTTTCTTTTCTTCTTCCTTCATATCATTAAGGATAGCCATAAAAAAAACGGATCGGGGCGGAGCAGAGATATGTTCCCAGGAAGCTCAAGAGCTCCTCTTCTTCTTCTATGAACTCTGGGTGCTCAAATTGTTGTCTCGAGTAACTTAGCTTCCAGCTCCTCCATTCCCTCAATCTCTCTTGAACATCAGGATATATAGGAGATAGCATTATGACATCATCATCATCTTCTTTCTCCTGAATAGTGGCAACTGGAGCATGCTCCTCCTCAGGTTCATTTGTATTCATCTGAGGGGATTGGATAGCTCTTTCCTCATTAAGCTTAGTTGTCTCAGCTCCATGTTGTTCCATAGTTGTCTCTCAAGAAGCTGGGTCGTCGACTGTCTGCCGATCGACATCAGTAGTCATCTCTATGTCCATGGTGGCTGCATTACCTCCATTTTTTTCTTTCGACTGCTCTTCTTGAGTTTAAGCAGTCTCTTTCTTAGGCTTCTCGGGCTGAGTGGCAGACTCAGTTTTCTCAAGTTCAGACTTCTTAAACAGTCTTCTTCTCTTGGTCCTTACAAGAGGAATTTCTTCCTCTTCAGCTTCTTCTTCGGTGGCTTCTGGCTCCACAATCTTTATCTTCTTCGCATCAGCTGGCTTGCGAGGCACAACTGAGCGTTTATTCTTCACGACCAGAGAATGTTTAGATGTATCCTTCTCGGTCTCGGCTACATGGGGTAGGTGCTTTTGGCTTGGCTGCAGGGGCAGGATCCTTCTTTGACTTGGCTATTGGGGCAGGTGCTGGCTTAGCTACAACATCTCTCTTCTTTTGGATTGGCTTATGAGAGAGAGCTGGAGCGGTTTGCGTTGTGTCTTCCTGGGCGGTCGGTCACCGACACCTCGCTTGTGTCGACTCCGAGCGCTTAACAAATTTGATTGCCTTGAACATTTTCTTGTTTAAATGGAATGGCTTTCCATGTCGCAGGGCTATCCCCTTCACTTCCATGAGTTGGCCAATCACCAGGCCATATCCCAGTGAACCTCCAAACAACCCATCCTCCTTGATGGTCTTGTTGATCACGTTCTGGCATATTTGACTGAAGACAAACTCAGCCCAGTTGACTTTCTTTTCTTCCATAATAGCACCCATCACCACCAGCTTAGTTCGAGATAGCTGATTAAAGTTGTCGAACTTCATGTCAACGCACTTGGACACGATGTCCATCTGTTTGTGGTAATCATCTTTTATCAAAGCCTTCTTGGCTGTATAGACAGCCTTTGCAGCTGACTTGGGCTTGGCGATTTCCTCCCAAGCAGCAGCTAGGTTCACATCCTTCTCAGTAATCTCCTTTAGCCTTTCAGTAGGCAGTTTGCAGTGTTCAGCAAGGTCAGCAGCAGTGATCTTGATCTCCTTGATGTGGACAGATGAGTGAATCTCATCATCATGAACTTCAGTGTTGACATAGAACATGGCAACTTCCTCCAAGTACGTATGAGAAAACACCATCGTGAGAAAATACTTCAGACCAGATTTCTCAAGCTTTTTAGCGATCTTCTTCACCAGGGCTTTATCAGCACCCTGTTTCAGCATCCCCTCGAAGTCGACTGTAAATCCCGAGTGGATCTTTTCGGAAATCTTGACAAAATCGTACGAGCCTTTCATTTTCTTAGAAAATAAACGATGAATAAAGTGAAAAATCTTGTCTTTTGGAACTAGGGTTTCACAACTTTCATAGAGAAAAACTTCATTTGCTTGTTGAAGACGAGAGAGTTTGTGAGGAGAGAAAAAATAGGTTTTGGCTTATATTAGACTTGAAAGGACGATTTCTGGAATTTGAAAAATTTGATCAAAAATCGACGGTCAGGATTTAACCTAAACCGCATTAATTTTCCCGCATTAAATGCAACAACATTTATATCCAATCATAGGCTATACGTGCAACTTTTGTTCTGACATCATAACTACGCTGATGTAATCTTTAAAAATATTTTCGCTCATAGAAAACGACTGCGTTTTGTCACTTAGCTCATAAATAACTCAGCTAACTTAACTCTGCTTCTCTCTTCACATTAGATCAATCAGTTGTCAGCTAACTCGATATAGCTGATTTCCCGTCTTGGCTGTTTCACTTGGATGAAATATGAAACTTGCTTATTTTTCTTTTTCTCTTCTTTGTCTCTGCTGATTGAGTCTTCTGAGTGTCCTAACTCAGATCAATTAATCCTAGCTCATTCTTAAGCTCTTCAAATATCGATTCACATAGAGGTTTAGTGAATATGTCAGCTAACTGCTTATCAGTTGAGATGTATTCCAAGGTAAGGTCTTTCTTTTCAACATGAACCCTTATAAAATGATATTTGACATCAATGTGCTTTGTTCTTGAGTGCAACACTGGATTTTGAGTGATTGCAATAGCACTAGTGTTATCACACATAATTGGAATTTCTCTTTCTTCTATATCATGGTCTCCCAGTTGTTGTCTCATCCAGAGAACTTGGGCACAATAACAAATGCCCTTGCCAGCCTATGTACTGTTGACTCACGGATGTAGCTATTGAATTTTATTTCTTGTTGAACCAAGAAACCAATCAATTTCCAAACATTTAACAAGTATCGATGTACTATTCCTATGCACTCTACATC